>CP136062.1:3912637-4537637 GCA_032622095.1 Siphonodentalium dalli
CGAAACAACCGATACAACATTAATGCTGCAAAAAGTGCATGCATCATTTACAATGCCAAGCTGACTCGAGATCTTCAAATCTTTGAAAAGAGTATTCCGCAGCCGCTGCTAACAAAACACCTGGGTATCACAAGAAACCAGAAGAGTACTGCCAACATTGAAGAAAAAATCATTCTTGGCCGACGCACTGCCTATGCACTGATGGGCTCCGGAATGCATGGTCGAACTGGAATCACACAGCTCGTAAAAGCCAAATTATGGAAAACCTACGTTGTCCCACGCATCGTCTATGGTCTGGAATCAATCATGCTTACAAATACACAACTTAGCAAATTAGACACCTTCCAGGATAAAATGCTCCGACAATTACAGAATCTCCCAACAAGAACTGCCCTGACTGCAGTAAAAGGGCTTCTTGGCATTCCGCCACTATCTGTCATCATTCACAAGAACATGCTCAACCTGTTCCTACGAATTGCACGGTCTCCAGACTCAACAGAACATCAGATAGCTTGTCGCCAACTTGCCGTGAGAGACATCAATGACAATAGCTGGTTCTCCTATATCAGACGACTTCTAACAGAGTATAACCTCCCTTCAGCTTATTCAATCATTATACACCCTCCAACTAAGACCGAATGGCGGAATACACTAGACGAGGCAGTCGCTGCTAAAGTGACAGGAAAATGGAGAAATGACATCTCAGCAAAATCCTCTCTACGGCTACTCAACCCTGAAGGAATTGCCTACAACTCTGTCCATAGACTATACAATTCTGTTAGACCTAGCATATTTGACGTAAGACGTGCCGAAGTTAAGGCCAAGTTCCTGTGTGGCACCTATACTCTCCAGGCTAATAAAGCAGCTTTCAACCAACACACTGTCAGTCCTACCTGCCTGACATGCAACCTTGGCCCAGAAGACCGAGAACATGTTATCGCTTCCTGTCCCACCTACCAGAAGGAAAGATCCAGACTCAAACAGAAGATCAACAATCTTCTCCCCAGTATAAATCAAGGCCTCCTAGACAACTCAGCAACCTTTACCCAACTCATCCTTGATCTTAGCCATCCAGATATTCCTGACATCATCGATTGGGAGGAACACTCTGTCGACCAGCTAGAACTTTACTCCAGAGAATTCCTATATCAGCTCCATACTAGAAGATTTGCAGTTCTAAAAGTCAAAGGGAAAGTTTCACATAGACCACGCAAGACTCGCTCCGAGCTCAAAGTCCCTTAAGTATTCTCTAGGTATAGAAGGCTCTTAACTGACGCCACATGTAAATATGTACACAGCTGTATATTCACGGATTCAATTCAATTCGGAGGAATACATCCTACATTCATCCAATACTGGAGTGCCTCGCACAATCAACGGGGGAATCTCATCCAAAAGAAGAAGAAGAAGTTAGCCTCTTGTCAGTCTTGACAACCGATTACGACAATATTCAAATTCAAATTATTTATTGGTTATGACCATATTCTAGCGTAATCCAAGATAAAATACATATATAAATATCATTTTACATATAATCATTATATATTATTACTGCCTATAGACTACAGTAATATATCTATAGTTTTAATGTTTTACGACAATAATGCTTTAGGCCCACCGATCTACTGTGCGACATTCGTGCTATCCAAAATTCAAAATCCAAGGGTCGTAATATGAACATAAGCTAGCTTAATTAACGAACCAAAGCTGAACAAAATGGGTGCCCGTTTGGTGGGGTGGGCCGATTAACTATTCATGTGGTCATTCAACCAGTAAAACTGATGTTGTGACATGGCATAGCGGCTGAAATGACGATAAACCTTTATCAACCGACCAACATGGATGTTCCTGTGGCTTCAATCTCACATGATTGAATCATTTTGTAACTGGTACCTCAAGTTCATAAAGTTAGAAATATTCTAAATGTGGCCATTTGTTGGTCTACTTACAACAGATTTTCCACTGAAAACCAAAGTTAGGCGGGGGGGGTCAGAACCAGAACCCCTCCCACCAATTATGTGGTTCTAAACTCAGCTCATAAATCACCATCTACAAGTACATGTACATCTATCAGGACTATGAGTTCGAACTCCGTAAAATAACAGAAGCTGAGAAACTGGTGTGAATTAAACTGTGACGGGGTCTCAAGCATGTCTACCCCTGCACATCAGAAAAATGCCATTAACCTTATCATGACTAGAGCTCAATGAAATTTTGCGAAAAACTTGGTCCAATGCACACTTATATATATAGGAGTCTCCCATTGGGAGCCTCGCGTATATAAGAAAAGACATTGGCCTAACAACATTTGCCTTAACATTGTAAACCAGTGAACTTTTATATGCGAGGCTCACCATGAGAGACATGCATATATTTATACATGTATACGAGTGTGCACAGGCACATTATCTTTAATGCTGTACCAGTAATGAGTATGAAAGGGTTAAATGGCAAAAGTAGCTTGAGGATGGATGTGATCCATCATATCACAGGTCAATTCAACCAGTCCCACACGATTTCATGTTCCAAGTGCTTGTGTACTAATTTATAGCACAAACTCATACTGGTATTTCAGTCGCCAGTTGATAGAAATACATGATTTTCAAATTTGTCAATAATTCATAATTTCACTCACCTTGCAGTGTGTAGACTATAATGACTAGTGTTGTTATATATTCTGTCATATTTTCACAATAAAAGGTAAACTACCGCCAGGAATGAAATCAAATTGCAATTCAATATTCATAATTCTCATTTGCAGTAGCAGTAATTGAAATACATACAACTGATAAGATATCACTTTAGGCAAATGCTTTAGAATTTCTACAGCAAGTCAGAAGTGTTGAAAATGAGTTAATGAAAATCATGAATAATGATTTACATGTACATGTACTCTTGTCGGATTTAAAGGCATGCTACACATGTATCAAAATATTTCTGTCATTTGTTCAGTATAATGGTGGCATGATTGATATTTCTTGTACTATAGTGGAATATAAGACAGGGAACGCTCAATGTTGCCTATATTTAGAGCGAAAATAAAGTAATAATGGGGCACTTCTCTCAGTCTAACACAAGGTCATAACTCTGGCAAAGGGCCATAACTCCGAAAAGAGTGCCGACAAAACTTGCACTGTGAAGGACGGGGTCAAACGAAGGTCTCCACTATATACCTCCGAACCCTCTGAATCCTCAATCACAAATTTCCAAGTCAAAGAATGGTTGTAACTGGCAAATATGAAACTGGTATGTGGGGATCCTTTCCACCACCAAACTATGCTCAACATACAAGAACACCCTATAATTAACACCCCGAGTTACAAGCTTAAATATTCTTTCGGACACAAATTTCTAACTCAAACAAGGGCCGTAACTCTTGTAAACATTAGAGGTGTGACTGTCCCAATGGGACTAAGGATACCCCCCTTTTTAAAACAATAAGATGGTTCACATACATTGTATCAGGAAACATTTAGTTAAAATAATAAAATAACAGATTCCCATTGCAGGTACAAAACCCTAACCCCAATCATAAAACCTATTGAGCAAATGAGAGGCCGATCATGATTGGCAGATGTTAACCTATTCCTTGGCGATAGTAAATTACTATGATCGGAAACATAAATGAGAGTGTTGATGTTGATTTATAGAGTATACTGTTATGTACTATTATAGACCAAACATGTACATAACACAACTTATAGGAATTTATGGGTCAATCACATTTACATGTACCTTATGTAAGAGAATGCACTGGAACAGGATCTGTAATGCGCTGCACCACCCCAGCCTTGGGTTAAATGTGAAAAGGTGACCATGGAATACTTGGTCAAGAGATTCCAATTTAAGTTTACAATGTATCATATTCTACCAACAACCGCCATCAAGATAAGATACCTCACTGCTGACCCATTGGTAATATGGTATGAATTATTTATACACCAAAGCGGTCAACAAATCACAGGCATAGTTTATGCTGAAGACTGGTATCACTATTAAACAAATAACATTTACATTTTTTGTATAATAACATCAGACCATCTGTAGAGTGATGATCTAGTCTACATGTGATGTGAATTGTTGAAACTGTTTTTAAATTAGATACAATAACTTTCTTTATCTACACATTGGCATGAGAGACATCAGAAAATAATATAGCCATTATGTATTAATGGCTACAGTAGTCCAAAGGCATGGGATGGAATTGGTGATTTGGGTTTAATGTCGCTCAAAACAAATTTACCAGTACACAACACAATACATGTATTTTGTTCCGATTTAAACAAAATTTGATGTGCTGACTCGGGTACCCTTGGCAGAGTTATAATGGTGTTAGTTTTTAAAATTTTGGTAACTTTGGAAAAAAAAATTGTTTTATTATTTAAACAAAATATATTATTTTTTTTATTTATTTATTTATTGATTATTTTTGTGGGGTTTTTTTTGGATAAATTGAGCAAGGAATTCAATCTAAGAAATTTTGTTTTGTTTTTTAATATAGAGTGAATATTTTTTAGAAAAAGGGCCATAACTCAGTTAAAAATAGTCGCATCAAACCCATATTCGAACTTGATCTGTCTTTTGGGCTCAGACATTCATATGTAAAATTCCGATCAGATAGAAAATGTTTGAGTTATCGCACCATGCATAAATGTCCATGGACACACAGACAGACGACGAGTGGTCACTATCTTTATCATACTATGCTATGGCTAAATATAATAAAAGTGACAATGACCCTGCAGCTCAACTTGGAAAGGGAATAATTTCATGTGTTATGTCATAATGTCAATGGAGTGATTAGGAATGTGGAAAGTTGAAAGGCCTAGTTATGCAAAGAGTGAAATCCAAGATGGCCGCTGGCAGCCATGTTTTTTTGCCAAATGACCACAAAATGACCACAAAATTCCCATCTACATGTCATTGACATCCATCACAAATTTCATGATGATCCGACAAAAGATCATATGACCTGTAGCCTGTGTCAAAGAATTTAGTCATGTAAAGAGTAAATTCCAAGATGGCTGCTGGCGGCCATGTTTTTTGGCTGAATGACCGCAAAATGACTCGTTCCCATCTACATGTCATTGTTAACATCCATGACTAATTTCATGATGATCCGACCAAAGCTACGACCTGTAGCCCGTGCCAAAGTATTTAGTCATGCAAAGAGTAAAATCCAACTTGGCTACTGGCGGACATGTTTTTTGGCCGAAAGACCCCAAAATGACTCGTTCCCATCTACATGTCAATATTAACACCCACGACAAATTTCATGATGATCAGAAGAACAGTATGACCTGTAGCCCGTGCCAATGGATTAAATTTTTAAATCCAAGATGGCCACTGGCGGCCATGTTTTTTTGCGGAATGGCCCCAAAATGACTCGTTCCCATCTACTTATTAATGTCAACAGCTGTGACATATTTCATAATGATCCGACCAAAGGTAGGACCTGTAGCCCGTGCCCAAGGATTTATTCATGCAAAGAGTAAAATCCAAGATGGCTGCTGCCGGCCATGTTTTTTGGCCCAATGACCCCAAAATGACTCGTTCCCATCTACATGTCATTGTTAACATCGATGACAAATATCATGATGATCAGACGAACAGTACGACCTGTAGCCCGTGCTAATGGATTGAAATTTGAAATTCAAGATGGCTGCTGGCGGCCATGTTTTTTTGCCGAATGACACAAAAATTACTCGTTCTCATCTAGATGTCAATGTCAACAGCCATGACAAATCTCATAATGATCCAACCAAAGGTACTACGACCTGTAGCCCATGCCAAAGGATTTAGTCATGCAGAGTAAAATCCAAGATGGCTGCTGGCGGCCATGTTTTTTGGCCGAACGACCCCAAAATGACTCGTTCCCATCTACATGTCAATATTAACATCGATGATAAATTTCATGATGATCAGACAAACAGTACTACCTGTAGCCCGTGCTAATGGATTGAAATTTGAAATTCAAGATGGCCGCTGGCGGCCTTGTTTTTTGGCACAATGACCCCAAAATGGCTTGTTCCCATCTACATGTCAATATTAACATTGATGACAAATTTCATGAAGATCCGACCAAAGCTACGACCTGTAGCCCATGCAGAAGGATTTAGTCATGCAAAGAGTAAAATCCAAGATGGCTGCTGGCGGCCATATTTTTTGGCCGAACGACCCCAAAATGACTCGTTCCCATCTCCAGTTACAACATCGATGACAAATTTCATGATGATCAGACGAACAGTACGACTTGTAGCCTGTGCTAATGGATTGAAATTTTAAATTCAAGATGGCCGCTTGCGGCCATGTTTTTTTCCGAATGACCCCAAAATGACTCGTTCCCATCTACATCACACGGCACAATCGTTTCGACGATTCTGCGACCAATTCCACGATTCTGCGGCTTGACAACCACGGTGCTGCGGCAATTTAACGATTCTGCGACCAGGCCGATGCGATAAAAACTAAAACAAAATTAAAGAACGAATAAATCCAGAAATATGTAGGTATATGTACCATATATTATATTTCTATTAGGTACGGCGATCTTCGATTCGATAATCGATAGAGAGTTCAGCACTAGACAGTTAGCACAACAATACATAATCTTTGACACAAATAGACCGGTTGTTCTGGTTTTACACACATCACTGAGTGAAATTCGTCTTCAGAGTTTAGAAAAAATATATAATGTCCTATAAAATTGAGTGGAAACCAAATGATAACATAGCCATACGTCTTTGGGTGATTTTTCACAACTGATGTTAACCTCAGTTCTGTGATTGATGGCGCTGTGTCCATATTTGCGGGGGTATCATCGCATTCAATTGACAACGCCGATGAGTCGACTATGACAACGACGATTGTGCGACCAGCAATTGAAATTTCATTAACTTGTGCTCACGAGAAGTCGTTTTCTAATGAATGGCACGCTCGCTATAGACATGAATACGCATATGAATCACACGACCTCAAGCCTACGAGATTAAGACTCTTTTATTTGGAGCCAGCTGAGGAAAATAACGTAATGTCGAATCGTATATTGCTATACTGTACATGTTTAATTTCCATATATATGCACCACACATTACATGATTTAAATTGCCTTTCCGCCTATCCAACTTTCCTTCCGTCTGTCTGTACGCAGTCGACTCACAATGTCTCGGTATTTTCTTATCGCCAACATGTCTTATTCTCAGTTGCGTTGTGGTATCGATGGTGGAGAATGGTCGCCTTAGAAATTAACTCCACACATGAAACTTAATATATATATATATATATATATATATATATATATATATATATATATCTAGGGAGAAAGAGGGGAGGGGATGGAGATATGAGGGGAGGGAGAGAGGAGGAGGGGATGGAGAGAGGGGAGAGAGATGTGAGAGAGATAGGGAGAGAGATAGGGAGAGAGATATGGAAATGGGGAGGGATAGATAATCTCTAATGTGTTTTTTCAAGCTGACTTTAAAATGGACAAGGTTAATAAATTATTTTGCAAATAACTGGGACGAATTTGAAATCCACTTTATCACATAATCATATTTTAAGAAGGAAAACGAGCTAAAAAGACGGATTAACAACAATAATATTGATTTCCTTACCACAACACAAGAGGAAGTAAAGACACATTCAAGACAAAATAATGTTCCATTTTAAATGAGTTTTTTTTCACTTTGGCAAAGTTGTATATATTGTATCATTAAAAGATCCTAATATTGCATATTTCCTTATATCCACTAATGATGAATATGTGCGTGCTTCCCGGGATACTTGACATCACACCCGCAATGACCGCGCGGATTAATAGTACTTTCAAAAAGCCGCGCATGACACCAACATTAGATATTGGAAATTTTGGTCCCAACTCCTTTGCATTGACGAAAATAGATACAAAAACAAAGAGGCAAATTGGGGGACTATATTTTTTCGTCGCCAGCCAGAGTGCGCTATTCTGTCGTATACCTTTGTGTAGCGTCTCGGCCGACACCGTAAATATATCAATTGTGCATGCATTTTCAGCTTCTTTTAAAGATTTTGATATTTTAAAAAAGGGTATAAAGAAAGTTATCAAACTCGTTTTATAAAATGTTATATCCCAACATTTCTCGTTGGGGATCCTCTATATAAATCATTTATATCATCCGTCCTTAATTACCGCTATATATTTTCCGTGAACGCGGACATGTATTTCATGAATATTAAAAAATCATTATATGAAATGCACCTCCAGAACTTTGACACGTAGACTTAAACCGCGGAATGGGGTCTGGGTAATCCAATATGGCCGCGACTCGGTGATCTCGCTTATTCTAAGATGTGGTGCAGAAAATGATAAAAAAATTGGGCGCAATGGATATGAGGGTCATATATTTTGAACGCATCGTAAAGCATGACATAGTTACAGAAAGACACACACACTCAGCTGTTATATAGATATTAGAAGGCGAACCGACTTCGTCCGGGCTTTGACCTTGAATTGTCCATTTTGAAGGTCAAGGTCAAGTGGGGGTCACGATTTGACCAGTCCAAAACACTGCCCGGACAAAAGTACCCGACAAACGTGCCCGTCGAAATCCATCCGGTTTTACCCGACTTGACCTTGAATTGATCATTTTGAATGTCAGGTCGGGGTCACGATTTGACCCGTCCAAAACAATCAGTGGACAAAAGTAACCCAATGTATCAAATTTCGTGTTGTCGATAAATATTTGTACAGTTTTCAAAACAATGTATCAAATAAAATTCATACTATATGCATACTAGTCCAACATACTCATTTATAGTCAATAGTCTGTGGTTGGCTTGGGTTTACGACCCGTATCAACATATATTTTTACACGAGCATGTGTGTCACGCTTTGTCCAATCCACTATATCTCTTATGTGACTTGGTCTCTATAGCTTCACATGTGGGGATCATGCAGTAAATACACAGTACTGTATTGAATCAAGGACGTGTGCATTGTACAACGAAGGCACTGTTCCAAACATTTATTGATGCAGCATACACAGGCTTATACGCATAAATAAGCTGTCCGATGACAGTGCAGTGACCGATACATCGTATACAAATGAAAATTACCGTTCAACGAGTCGCCCAATCGCCGTTGTCATGGTCGAAGCGGGGCGTTGTCAAATAGTTGACACCGTTACTGCATTTCTGTGTATAGTTTAATTGAATATTGCGTCAACGGGGGTACAAATTTGACAAATAATACATTTATGCTTATCAAAGCTTACGTTGGATGTTAATTTTCGCACCGTTAATGTCCCCTTGTAGCCCAAGAAATTACTTTTTGCGATCGGTTCGCGGTTTGATCGGATTATCCAGACTTGACCGAGCCGATTGTGACTCATTTTATGTATAGATCTCATCTTCGTATGTATTCCGTGAATTAACCTGGTGGACCTGCAAAGTCTACTCTACACGATGCATGCAAGAAGAAGCCCACTTTTATCGTCCCAATTCAGTAAAAGGCCTCTTTATCTATGTTTGTCATAAAATATCACGTATAATAAGGCCGCAGAATCGTTGAACTGCCGCAGCACCGTGGTTGTCAAGCCGCAGAATCGTGGAATTGGTCGCAGAATCGTCGAAACGATTGTGTCGTGTGTACATGTCAATGTCAACAGGCATGACAAATTTCATAATGATCCGACCAAAGGTACGACATGTAGCCAGTGCTAAAGGAAATTGTTGACGAGTCACGCACACACACACGGATGACGGATACCAAGCCATGGCAAATAGCTCAAACTTTACAAAGTAAAGTTGAGCTAAAAATGTAGGAATAAAAGCTCGGACAAAATTATACATTTTGTAAAGATTTTCTAATTCGAAAAATGGGGATGTAACGCCACCATAAAAAGTCTGACAGATGTCATAATCGCAGGTCCTCATGTTGTTGATGTCTGTGCCAACTTCCACGGAAAATGATCAGAAAACATCTGAGAAAAACTCCAGACAAATTTATGTCCACAGACAAGCTGATTGGAGTATAAACCCCCTTCTCCACAACCGCGTTGCAGGGGGTATAATTAATGGACAAAACATTTCCCCCCAACCTGTGATATCACTGCGACATAAGACAACAAAATCCAATAATAAAGACATCCACAGCCAGAGGTCAGAGTAGATTTTGTATAGCATTCCCTACCAATACATCTTTTTTCATTGTAAATTGCTTTGCAGAAATTGGAAAACGCATCACAAATTGCGATGCGAATCCAGTTACATGGATATAGAGCATGTTTGTTATGGACGCTACACAAAGTCCAGTAAAGGGCCATAACTCTGGGAAAAAGTGTGAACAAAACCGAAATTGGAATTCCCAGTTTTGAGCTGTGTTGTGAAATTTTAGTTATGGATAGACAGAATGACACACCGAAAGGAAAGACAGACTGAGGTACATGTACATGTATCACTATATATACCCCTAATCCTTGGTACGGGTACATGTACATACTAGTACTGTATACATGTACTGTACATACTGTATACATGTACACCAATCAGTAAGCCTGGGGGGGGGGGCGAGCTTGTGCATGTACATGTACATGTATTTACTCATAAAGTAGGTACTGGGCTTACTCACAAGGCCCCCTCCCCTTTGCAAACATTGAGTAATAGCCTTCAGGTGCTGACATACCATCATGTTTTATATCATTACCATATTTTGGTACTGAAAAAGATAATGTGTCTTATTTATATCAATAACAAGATAAAATCACATGATAATGGCCAGAAACAGTGACAAGACAGTTCAGCTTCTATACATTTGGGATAAAAAAAAAGCACAGATGTGCTTGAGTACATGTATCTTCTCCTACAGGGTACCTGTATTCTACAGGATAGAAAGACATGATTGTATTCACCTTCCAAATGCTCAACAATGGGGGTGTGGGCTAAACTGGGCTTATCTACCGGTACGAGGAGACTGGGTTTATCCTCGAGGATGGGCTTACTAACGGTTGTATACAGTAATAAGGCCAAAGTAAAAAGAAACTATGTTTCCGTACATCGACCGACCCTAAAAATAACCCGCCGACCCTAAACTTTGTATTGATATTTTGAGAAAAAGTCAAAATTTTCTAAAATTTACTGTTTTTACCACTAATGCTCATAAATATTGATGACCTTTTTAGTGTGCAAAACACATGGGGTCGGAAACAAAATTCAGGCACGTATGGCATTTTTTCCCTTTCAATCATTTTTTGTACCCACCCACCCCACCGCCAAATTTGTTTCCGTTTTCGGCAGTTTTTTTCGACCATTTTTTTACACCCATCCCCCTTTTAACACTAAAACAGAGATTTGCGGGGGCAATTCACTGTAAACAGCTGTATATGAATTTCTGTGCATACTATTTATCACGGATGTTAACATGGACATGTAAATAGGAATGAGTCATTTTTAGGTCTTTCGGCCAAAAAAACATGGCTGCCAGCGGCCATCTTGGATTTCAAAATTTGCAACAAAATAAAACACGATAACTGCCTGCAGTCAGTTTACCAGTTAGAATTACATTATTTCTCGCATTCAAAGTGGTTTTGAAGCCCAACTCATTGCCAAAACACTAAAAAACAAGCAGGAAATTTTTGTTTTAGTTGCGGAAAAAATTGCTTGTTGGTGGCTTTGACCACCCACCCACCCCGGCATACGTGCCAAAATTATTTTTTTCACCCCCCCCCCCCCTGTACCTACCCTAATTTTTTCGCGCCGTTACCGGAAACATACAATCTTTTTTCTTTGGCCTAAACAGAATAGATCACTTGATTTAACTGATGACATGAACGATTCAATCAAGACAATCATGCTTGTACAACATCCCTGCCTCTACTAGTAACTTGATGTTGGCCATTATAAATAAATATTAGCCCCAGTACAAACCGTGGCAGAAAAAGTGTGTAAACAACAGATTCTACCATAAGTACGGGTAATGATCGCACAATCAGTAAAATACCTGAAGTGTCAAAAGTTTACCGGATCGCAGGAGTGTAACACACGACCAGTAACACACATACGTGGGTCCATAATGTTCAACAACTGTGTTGCCTCTCATGAATTATTTCACGTAACCAGTTCAATTGAGTGATTATTCTCTATGTAACCTACAATGTACATGTAGATATCAGGATATCAGATAGTATGTTTCCGCTAACGTTGTGAACAAATTAGGGTGGGGGGGGGGGGGTTCGAAAAAAATTCCAGGTTGGTATGATAGGGTGGGTGGGTGTCTCTCAGGTCCGAAAAGCAGTTTTTTCCATGTACCAAATTTATTTTCCATTTCTGGTATTGACTCTTATTTTGATGTGTTTTGAACAGAAACAGGTCATATACAATGTAAAGTTACTAGAAATGCTGTACTATATATATAGAGGTTATCAGAAGTTGGATCAGTGGCACAATGCCAACAATAACCCAAATTCAACTTGATAGAACAAGAAACTGCGCTATTGGAAAAATAAAATTTAATCAGGATTCCATCTACTGATACAACAAAATAAGAATAACTATGCAGAACTCAGCTGAAAATAAGAAATAATATGAAAGCACACTTGATCATATGTGACATGGAAATAAAGATATACCGGTAATAAATAATGGAATAAAATAGACTTTTGACAACGTAAAACATAAAAATCTTAACATATAAATTGAAGGCCAGCCGGGCCAGCTTGAACAATTTCAAATTGTTTTCCAAGTCAATGTGGATCAGCTTGTAATGTTAATCACAAAACAAAGATTTTATCGTCACTGATATCGTGAGCAAAAAAGAAGTGAGATTGATGGGCTATCCATCCATATGTTATTCCCAATTATTACGAAGCCTATTACTTCAGGCAGTGGCTACCAGCCTGCCATTACACGCTATAACATGTTTCCTCAGTTATGGTTTCTGAGCAGAGACGTGGTGACAGGTGGGGGGGGGGGGTGGGGAGGGAGTGGTGTCTTACCCCCCAACTTTGGTCAAAATTTTCAACAGTTGGAAATTTCATACCTGCCAAAACATTAGTTGGAAATTTCACACCAACAATATGTTGAAAATGTTCTTGTAGTTTTATTTTCAAACAATATAATGGGGGGGGGGGGAAGTAATTGTTTTTGGACCAATATTTGCATATTTTCCAATTTTTGGTCAAAATTTTGGACTGATATGGTCATCAGTTGGAAATGTTCCAACCTTATGAGGGTGATAGGTTGGAAATTTCCAACACTTGGAAAGCTTGTGTCCGGGTCCCTGTCCCTCCTCTTTGGCCAGTCAAAATCTGCTAGTTAATTTAAGAAAACAATATTGTCATACATTTGGTTAACATTGTCATTGGAATTGCCATCAGTTGGAAATTTTCCAACCTAAGTGGGTGTGTCAGGTTTGAAATTTCCAACTCTATAGGAAGGCTTGAGGATAGTCTAGATGCTTAAGGATTTTGCGATTTTCTTGTTCAGATTTCAAAATTTGTCCACACCGGGCCGAACCATGGTCGGACCGGTGTGTCATTGTCCCTCCCCTGTGGCCAATGCGAAATTGCCAATTAGTTTAAGAAAATAATCAACAATTTTACTACAGTGTACATACCCCGCTGGACAAAACAAGTGTCCATTGGCACCGCGGTGTATTTGCCGTTCGGCCGCGGTGTCAGAGTTTGTAACTGCAGTTGAGCACCGCGGCCGAACGGCAAGTACACCGTGGCCCAAGAGCAAGTACACTGCGGCCGAAAGGCAACTACACCGCAGCCGAACGGCATGTACACCGTGGTTAGATTTCTGGTTTGTATCGTCTTTTTTCAGTTTAATGAACGTACACCGCGGCAATTACAACATGGCCGAACAGCAAGTACACCGCGGCCCAACTGTAGTTAGCCGGTGGAGCCACGGTGTAGTTGCATTTCAGCCACGGTGGCAACGCTAACTGCACCGCGGTTAGGTGGACACTTGTTTTGTCAAGCAGGGTATGGTCCAACTTGTGGACTGAAATGGTCATCGGTTGGAGAATTTTCCAACCTGAGGGGGAGCATGAGGTTTGAAATTTCCAACACTAGGAAAGCTTCAGTTGAGGCAAGTCTAGATGCTTGGATTTGTGATTTTCTTGTATAGTTTTCAAAATTTTCTCACACTGAGCCGAACAACCATGGTCAGCCGGCTTGTCCTGGTCTCTTGCCCGTACTGGCCCCGTAGCCGTGTGCATTTGTCTGGAGTTAGACCACTAGATGTTAGGATTTATGCAATTTTGGTTAAAATATCTTAATGTTCTCATACCGGGAATATACCGGTAGAACCATGCTTTATGAATACATGTATATAGGATATTAGGCCTGAGCACCGAGGTGCAAGGGGGGGGGGGGGGCTGCAAATGAAATTATGGAAAACTTGTGTTTGGTCTGATTCAGATTTCAAGGGGGGGGGGGGGGGGGGTGCAGTTGGAATTTCCCCAAGGTGGATACCCCCCCAACGGAGACCATCTAGCCACATCCCTGTTTCTGATATGCCACATCCCTGTCCCTGATACATGCATGAAACCCAAGAAGGTTTCATGCATGTATATCATGGTTATGTTTGGTATTAGGCTTTTAGCATTATTCTTCAAACTGGGATGAACAGTTGTATTTCCACATGTTTTGATAAACAATTTGGTTCAAGCAATATATCACCTAGCAAATATAAAAAATAATATCAAATAATCTGAAATGTGTTGTTCCATGTAGTCTGTAGAATACTCAAATGTGATTATGTGACTAGATCATGTGACTATATAATATGAAAATGAATGTTAATAAAAACTTTGGCACTTTGCCTATCCCTAGAAATGTGATTACATGTATGTTGACACATTTCTTGATTAATGACACTTACATGTGTATGATAAATTCAAATAGTATCGTTATCTTCATTATGCACTGTTCTATTAAAATCTCGCGCAATAAACTATTTAGGGAGTGGGTGTCCCGGGGGTGGCTAGGGAATTTTTATTTTTTCATTTTTTATCCAGTTGCAGAAATATTGAACAACAGAGTGGAAATACATGTTTACATTAAGATTGAATAAAAGATCGAACTTGGTTTATGCTTAAGTGTGTGATTTGTTATTCAAATTTTCATACATTTGGTTAAAACATGTATATTACTTGGCATGAAATTGATGTCACTCACGTTTCGTGAGAATTTTACCCACAATACCACCATTACTTGTATTGTGATGATTACATGTACTGTTATGCCCTAAGTAAATGACCCATTAACTGCAGTTATAATCCGTTTACAACTGCGGTTAAACCGTAACCGCACCGCTGTTATTTGCCGTAACTGCGGTGGCATCGCAGTTACATGCGGTTAGGTTACCGCAGTTAATAACCCTTAACTGCGGTTACACTGCACGTAAACGTTAACCTTCCGGTATTTGAATATTTAATGGGAAAGAGAGGGGTACTACCCATGCATCTACCAGTGTATGTTATCGTTTTGTGTTTTAGCGATCACGGCAAAGTGGTAACTTCATAATCGACCAGGAGTTGATTGTATGTTTTTGTTATCACCATCGGTACTCAACACGATATATTTTATGTTTTAATCCCGACTTGTTGAAAACTGTATAATTTGACGTATATGCTCTAGTATACAAATGTACGTCCGTTGTTCGGCTTGAGAAAAAATACATGCTTATGTTTGAAGCAAAGTAGAGTGCTGAATTTAGCTGGCGTGTCATGTTTGTAGTTAATTATGATTATATAGCAACGAATGCAAGATCGGAAAACTTAAATGGTTTCCGATATCCGAATAATGCCCGACATTTGAAGAGTGCGGTTGTTCGGTTTAAACGCAGTTTTCTTTCCCTCACTTTACATTTATGATGCATGTGTGGGACTCTAACCCCCACTTTATATTTTTATATAATTATCCACTCGAATCCATTTGAAATTCAGTGGCCATTTGATCCGTTTGAATGCGTTTTTTCCGTTTTGCGGTTGTTCCATTTTAAACGCGTTTCCTTACATTGAAAGTGAGCGGCACTCGTCAGCTAAATTGTCGAATAATTATATTTATTATATAAATATTTATTTTATCGATGGTTAAAGTTGAAAATGGGCCGTAAGAATTCTGATTACCCGTCGGGGTTAGCCCAACTGTTATTTTCACCAAAAGGCTACTATAAAGTATACAACATTATAATAAAAAGAAATCGAAAAATAAATAAAACACACAAAAACACTTTTATTTTTTCACACCATACATCACAATCTTCCGTTGACCCAAAACATAAAATATTGGTATATGAATGTCTGTTCTATTTATCCAAAATAAATAGAAGATCCACAACAAAAAATATTGATATTGATAGGGACACTGCCATGTTATGTGTGCTAACTTTAACTTGTCTAACGAGCATGGCAACTAAAACATGACATGCCATATACGCCATATGGTATCTGTTCCATTAAGAGCTAGAGGTGCCACGATTATTGATTTTGATAATCGATAATCGGTCGTCAATAATCGACTATAATCGATTAATCGTACCTAATAACATCAGTACCGGTAGGAGTATTCTGTAATATGGCCTAATGGCTGGGTGCTGGTTAACTGCACTGTCGCTGGTTGTTTGAGGCATCGGCTGATGAAATGTTTACATTAATAAGTGCATCAAAAACCACTGTTAATGACCAATGAACACAATGTATTGAAAGTAGGAATGCACAACGGATGGCCGGCGGTTCCTAAAAAAGGGAAACGATTTCATCAAACATCCAGAGCGTGGATAACAATCACAAAGATGTGTCCCCACCTGCAAATTGTAGGACTTACAACAAATTAAACATTTTGATAATAGCGAGTTTCATTCAGCATTCACCGCATGATATGTGATAGCCTGTGCTAGTATCATCTTATTATAACAATGCAAACAAAGTATAGTCGCAAATGACATCGCGGAGAACATCGATGATTAAAATGCTGTAGGTTCCGTGGTTTCCAGAGAATGTCAAACAACTCACCATTGGTCCAATCAGATTCAAGGCTAGTGGCGTTCATTTCATTGAACACGGTACCAGTCGGAATATTTCAAAGATATAGTGCCACCTTTCAAGTATAGATATACAACGACATCGCCATAAGTTCAAAGCTTTGTAGAATATACAACGACCCGAAGAGTAGCCATGTCACATCACCAATTGAACTGCCGACTGTTTGCAACATATTAAGTTAGTAGTACTCATGTCGGAATCTCTTTGATCTGCGATCAAAGGTTGTTAACCCTTCAGTTGTAGATAAAACTGTGTAAAACAAACAAAGTACTAGTATTCAATAATATCCAACATTTTCCGACGTCCGAAATAAATAACGTAGATTAATCGACTATGGAAATGGTAATCGATTATCGGCTTTATCAACGGTTCATCGATTATACGATTAATCGTGGCACCCCTATTAAGAGCGACATATACCGGTTTAACCACGACGTATCCATTTTAACCGCACAATTTATTCGGTTCTCTTGCGTTTTAAACGCATCTTATAACCGCGGTTAGGTTAAAACGGAACGCAGTTAAACTGGGGTGCCACTTCAGTTAGATGGGCCATTTACTTAGGGCATAACAGTACATCCTACGGTATTGTCTTGCACAAATTTTCCAAACAAACAAAATTTCAAAAGAATTATTGCGCTCTGCATAGCGAAAATAGTCCATGCAGGGCGTGTCCACATCACGCGATGTTGTTTTCGCCCTTGCAAGTTGCAATGATATGCATCCATCCACAGTAGAAATAATTGTACTTGAGTCAGATTAACTAAACCGTTATGTACAATTTTTTTATGTTTAACTGAAATGCTAATTTGAAGAGAGTTAATAAGTGTAACGTACATGTACATGTATGTAAGACAAATCAGCAATGCATATACATGTATATTCACATCTATAAATTAAATTTGAAATCAAGTTACTACATGTAGTACCATGTATCTTCGATAGGTTTGTGTAATGTCAGTCACGATAACAATCATAACATACCGCTATACTTAAAGTAATTGACCACCAATAACGTGGTGTCACCCCGTTAATATGGCGGTACTATACCACGGTATCCTCCAATACCGCGGTACTGATACCGCTTGTTAACGCGAACAAGTATGTGTGAGTAAATACCTCCCCTCAAAGAGTTCCATGAAAATCACTGCGGTATTCAACAAAATTAATGCAGTGCCCGCTAAAAGACCGCGGTGTCATTATCGCCCAATACTGTAACTCCACCGCCATGACCGTCTTGATACCGCTACCGTTTATTACCGGTATCACCGCGGTCATGACCGGGGTATCACCCCGTTTTTCTGGTCAATTACTTTGAGAATAGCGGTATGCCAAATTCGGAACAATACAATATTTGAGTGCACACATACATGTACATGTAGCAGTAAGATTTTATAGTTACATGAAGATTTGTAGCTCACAACATACCGGTAACATTGAATCTGGAAAAAGTTCTTTGAATGTTATGTCAGTCACATGGAATTGCCCCAATGTTACTATTTACATGTACATATACATATACAGTATACTAAATAGAACTAAAAATGAAAGTGCCAATGACACTGTAGCTCAACTTACTAGTAGGTAGGAATAATTTAATGGTTGACAGTAAATGGAGGGATGTGGTCTGTAGGGTGTGCCAAAGGATTTAGTGATGCAAAGAATAAATTCTAAAAGTCATCTACATGTCAATGTCAACATCCATGACAAATTTCATACAGATCAAAGAAACAGATTGGTCTACATGTATAACCCATGCTAATGGATTTTGTAGAAATATTTAGTCATACAAAGAGTAAAATCCAAAATGGCCATTGGTGGCCATATATTTTTGCCGAATGACCCTAAAATGACTTGTTCCCATCAAGAGGTCACCCTGATGATCCATATGAAGTTTAGTGATGATCAGATCAGGGATGTGGTATGTAGGGTGTGTCAAAGTATTTAGTGATGCAAAGAGTAAAATCCAATATGGCTGCAGGGCCGGCCGCCATGTTTTTTGCCGAATGATCCTAAAATGACTCGTTCCCATCTACATGTAAATGTCAACATTCAGAAATTTTTTATGATGATCAGACAAACAGTACGGCCTGTAGCCCGCGCCAATGGATTCAAATTGGAAATCCAAGATGGCCACCAGCAGCCATGTTTTTTGGCCGAATGACCCCAAAATGACTCGTTCCCATCTACATGTCAATGTCAACATTCATGACAAATTTCATAAAGATCCGACCAAAGATACGACCTGTAGCCCGCGCGAAAGTATTTAGTGATGCAAAGAGTAAAATCCAAGATGGCTGACGGTGGCCATGTTTTTCGGCCAAATGACCCCAAAATGAGTCGTTCACATCTAGAGGTCAAACCGATGATCCATATGAAGTTTGGAGATGATCGGATCAGAGATGTGGTCTGTAGGATGTGTCAAAGGATTTAGTGATGCAAAGAGTAAAATCCAAGATGGCCACCAGCGCCATGTTTTTTGGCCGAATGATCCTAAAATGACTCGTTCCCATCTACATGTCAACATTCATGACAAATTTCATAAAGACCAGACCAAAGATACAGCCCTCGCATTTGGCTACGGCAATCGGCAATGCCGAAGCGATTTGCTGAAGTAAACGGCTCCGACTACGGATTGCGGACACAGCACTGACATGTATGGCGTTCAGCTAGTTGAATATTCCATCAAAAGTTGAAAGTGAATAGTCTCAAAACAATGAAAAGTCAAACTACAAAAACGAGAGTTAAATTTATCTTACCCATGGTCAAATTCGTGCATGACAAAAGAAATAACTCGATTAAAACAGTTATGTAGCTGATGACCACCGACTACCGGGAACTCGAAGGTAAGTGACAAATTCACCATGAAATTGAATCCAAGTTATGTTAGCAGCCCTGCGTCAATTCAACAATCCCGGATAATCGACAATGTCGGCTTCTTTGAAGGTGCACCGCGCTTTACAAGAAAGTTGGTACACTCCGTACAGCTCAGTAAATAGTATTTTAGTCACGGTGTAGCATTGCAGCCAGTCTGGACACACGCGTTAACATTGTAGCAAAAACGCTGTACCCACGTGCGATCTGATCACAATGTGTCAAAGACCAATGAGTGATGTTAGTCCAGGCGCTTGGTGCATGAAAATGTAAGAATTGCACAAATTATGATAAAAGCATGAAACTTGCCACATAAGTTCCTTGGACCTTACTGATCATTTTCAGATATTGACCCCATCGAGATTTGGCCCCGCTTAGCAACGGTTGCTAGGCAACTACCCGAAAGTATAAAATGCTCATATAAGGATGGATTACAGTATTTCATTCAATGTTAGTTGTTGTGGATTGCATATTTGAGTTCTATTTGTGACACAGGATCAATTACAAAGACTTGTGACCTTGTTTCCCATCATAATGTCCATAACAACCGTTGCTAAGCAGCTACCCAGACAGTAAAATGTATATTTGGCACTCTTCTCTGACATTTTGGGACCAGAATTGGTGGTAGATTAGTCTGAAATACATTTTATATACGCTAATACATCACACAGTGTATATTATATAGGGATGGATAGTTTCTATGGTTGGAAGGTGTCATTGCGACCATTCTTAAGAGACCAACCCATATTAGTTTTAAATTTCAAAAGCATCAATGACCATAATGCAAGTTGTGGCTGATGAACAAAATTGACCATTCTATGTTATATACATCGAATACTAACATTTCTGATGCACCTTTATTAATTGTTACTATTTTAACCAGTGACATTATAGAATTATTGGATTTTTCTATCACAGATTTGGCATCAAAATCAGCTAAAATTAACTTTTCAGGTTTGCACCATTGTTTTCAAGTAAAATGGAACTATCATTTGTATCAAAGGTGTTTATTATACTATTCTGTCCTAAATATGTCACACTGATGTGTTTTGTAGACAAATTACCCAAGATGGCTTGCAAATGGTAACCAGATTTGGTAAAAAAAAAAGAGTAGATTTTCCACATATACATTATTCTCTGCTGTTCCGAAAAAGTAGCAAATTGTGACTCTGTTGGTTATCAACCATGTTACTAATCAACTTACAACTAAAATTAATGTTATATTCTGGTTGTCACAGTACCTTATGAGTTATGACAAATTAATTTTAAAGGTTGCAGTGTGGAATTTTGCCAAAAGTGTCTCTGGCCAGGTTTTGAAAGGAAATGCACAGAAACGGAACTGAGCGGGAGCATATTATTTGGCTACTGTTGCACATTAGCATCAACATTGATTGACTTAATAATGGTGTATGTCGAAATGGCAGCCAGGAAGTGACTGTGTGGTGATGTGAGGTAAATAGTTGTACAAGCAGTGGCTATATGGTAATGGGTGGGGTCCACATTGAGATGTATGGATGTATAAGGATAGGTCATGTGCGAGGTGAATATGTATACATGGAAGCTGCATGGAGTGGCTATAATATATGGTCATTGAAGTGGTGCATGGGTATAAAAAGAGTAGCTACATAGTTTTCTGTGTTGTTTATGTATATATGGAGTGACTGTATGGTCATGTCTGGGATGCACAGGTGCACCTTGGGTGGCTGTATTGTCATGGCTGGGTTTATATGTATACATATGATATGTTGGCTGTATGATCATGGGTAGGGTGTATGGACAAACAGGGAGCGGTTGAATGCTTATGGGCAATGTGTATAGGTATACATGGAATGACTATGATCATGATTGTTGAAGTGTATATGTATACCTGTGTAGATGGTTGGTCATTGGCTGGCGTATGAGTACATATGAAGTTCCATTGTGGTATGGATGTATATGCATGTATATGATTATTTTCTGTTGCTGATATATTGTCATAGGTGTGTGTATATGTATACAGGGAGTAGACGTATGCTCATGGATGGTGTTTATTAGTATACAGCGAGTGGCTGAATTGTCATGGGTAATGTCACTGATGTGTATATGCAAGTATGGAGTGTACAAATGGCCATGTGTGAAGGGTATTGGTATATACATCCAATGTTAGGGTGTATATGTATACATGGAGTGAAGCTATGGTCAAGTGCGGGGTGTATATGAATATTGTGAGTGGCTATATGCCATGTATATGACAAATAGGTATACAGGGAGTGACCATAGGGCCAATGGTGGAGTGGATATGTATCATATGTATACAAGGTGTGACTGTGTGGTCACAAATGTGGTGTATAAGTATACAGTGTGTGGCTGAATTATCATGGGTGAGGTGTATATCCAAGTCTGGAGTGCATAAATGGTCGTGTGTACATGGTATAAGAATATATTGACGGGCTGTATCGCCATGGGTGTGGCGAATATGTGTACAGGGAGTGACCGTATGGCCAAATGGTATAGTGAATAGGTATACACGGAATGACTGCATGCATGGTAATACATTTGGTGTATGATTGTCATTGGTGAGGTGTATATTCAAGCCTGGAGTGTATGAACGGCCGAGTGTTCGTGGTCATGGTATATATAGAAGGGCTGTATGGCCATTGGTAGGGTGCATATATATACTTGCAGTGATTCAATTGGTTATGGGAGTGGTGTATATGTATATATTGAGTGGCTATATGGCTGTGGTGACTAGGTATACAGGGAGTGAGTGACCTTTGGCCAATGGTGGAGTGAATAGGTATAAAAGGAGTGACTGTATGGTAATACATTTGGTGTATCATTTCCATGGTGAGGTGTATATTCAAGCCTGGAGTGTGTGAATGGCCGAGTGTGCGGGCTATTGGTATATATAGAAGGCTGTATGGCCATTGGTGGGGTGCATATGCATACTTGGAGTAAATTATATCTTGAGTGGCTATATGGCCAAGGGTATGGCGACTACGTATACAGGGAGTGACCATATGGCCAATGGTGGAGTGAATAGGTATGCAAGGAGTGACTGTATGGTCATAAATGTGGTGTATGATTACCATGGGTGAGGTGTATATTCAAGCCTGGAGTGTATGGCCAAGTGTACGGGGCATTGTTCAATATAGAAAGGCTGTATGGCCATTGGTGGGGTGTATTATGTATACTTGGAGACAATGGAGTGACTCTATGATTATGGGTTTGGTGTATACTAGTATGTATATCTTGAGTGGCCATATGGTGATGGTGTGGCGAATGTGTATACAGGGAGTGACTATGGCCAATGGTGGAGTGAATAGGTATGCAGAGAGTGACTGTATGGTCATACATGTGGTGTATGTTTGTCATGGGTGAGGTGCATATTAAAGCCTGGAGTGTATGAATGGCCGGTTTGCAGGGTATCAAAAGGGTTTTGTGGCCATTGATGTTATACTATGTACACATGGAGTGACTCTGGTCAGGAGTGGGGTGTATATGTATACCTTGAGTGGCTATATGGGCAAGGGTGTGACCAATATGTATACACGCTCATTCTTTGGTCATGTCATGACTCATCAGGCATACATAATTTTAAGACCAATCATCTTCATTGGAATCAGCTAAAAAAAATGTATTTTACCTCAAATATTCGTAAGTTTGTCAGATTGTCAATTGGAATATTTTACTGGGTTGTAGTTACCTAGCAAACATTGCTAAAGAGACAATGAATGTCGGTGCGATGAAAACCAGATAACTATCGATTCCATGGTAGTACACATAGTGTTAAGTATTTCTGCCAGGCATTTAGTAATTTACAAAGTGTTATGACCAATGAAGATTTATAATAAATTGGAGGGTGAGCCCCTAGCAATGGTCCGATTACCACCTGCTATCCTTAGTAATTCTGTATCAGTTATACAATATACACTTCATAATGTTAGTCCTGTAGACTAACTTGTTGTGCAGTTTAGCCCCGAAACATCACCGAGAAGGCCTCAAAATGTCACTGAGAAAAAAAGTGTAGCTGCATAGTAATGGTTGTTATGGACAACATGATATAAATTGATGTCACACACCATTGTATGTCATAATATGTCACAACTAAACCTCCGATATGTAATTAACAACTACTACAGTTCAATTAAATGCGGTAAATCATCCCCTTAGAGACATTTTATTATTTCGGGTAGATGCCTAGCAACCCTTGCTAAGGAGAGTCCCATCTCGATAAAATAGTAACAACTAATCAAGGTGCATCAGAAATGTTTATATTCAATGTATATGAGACAGCATAGTCAATTTTGTTTATCAGCCACAACTTGCATTATAGTCATTGATGCTTTTGAAATTTAAAAATAATATGGGTTGGTCTCTTAAGAATGGTCGCAATGACACCTTCCAACCATAGCAACTATCCCTCCCTATATAATATACACTGTGTGGTGTATTAGCGTATATAAAATGTATTTCAGACTAATCTACCACCAATTCTGGTACCAAAATGTCAGAGAAGAGTGCCAAATATACAATTTACTGTCTGGGTAGCTGCATAGCAACGGTTGTTATGGTCATTATGATATGAAACAAGGTCACAAGTCTTTGTAATTGATCCTATGTCACAAATAAAACTCAAATATGCAATCCACAACAACTAACGTTGAATGAAATACTGTAATCCATCCTTATATGAGCATTTTATACTTTCGGGTAGTTGCCTAGCAACCGTTGCTAAGCGGGGCCAAATCTTGATGGGGTCAATATCTGAAAATGATCAGTATGACCTAAGGAACTTATGTGCCAAGTTTCATGCTTTTATCATAATTTGTGCAATTCTAACACCAAGCGCCTGGACTATGTGGGTTTACCGTTACGCGTGAGTGACTGTCGCATCCTTGACATATATACACACGGGCACGTGGTTATACAAATACAACAGAGTTTAATTGATGGGAATAGGTCAGCCAGCTGCTGATCAGTGATGTGACAATCTATTGAAGTCAGTAAACTCCGTTAAAGTATGTTTGGTTCAAACATAT
Organism: Siphonodentalium dalli; assembly: GCA_032622095.1. Classification (NCBI taxonomy): domain Eukaryota; kingdom Metazoa; phylum Mollusca; class Scaphopoda; order Gadilida; family Siphonodentaliidae; genus Siphonodentalium; species Siphonodentalium dalli. The sequence continues at coordinate 3,937,559 of CP136062.1, forward strand.
TTATTGTAACTCAATTTACAAGGGATTGTAATAAGGTGCAACTCTTGTACACTGGACATAGAGAAATCATACCTGAATATCAGTGCAGATGTTTGTAGCTCACGATGACAGATAATTGAATTTAACCAATCGAGTGAGCCGATTCGTTTCAACTTGGGGGAAGGCGGGACTTCACACTAATGATTGACGTGCGTCAGTGATAACGAACCAAAGACGTTTGGGTCGTATATAGGCTATATCTGATTTTGTGACGTCACCAATTTTTAAGTAATAACGAACCAAAGACGCTTTGGGTCGTATATAGGCTATATCTGATTTTGTGACGTCACCAATTTTTAAGTAATACGACCCTTGGATTTTGAATTTTGGATAGCACGAATGTAGGATAAAGGATCGGTGGGCCTAAAGCATTATTGTCGTAAAACATTAAAACTATAGATATATTACTGTAGTCTATAGGCAGTAATAATATATAATGATTATATGTAAAATGATATTTATATATGTATTTTATCTTGGATTACGCTAGAATATGGTCATAACCAATAAATAATTTGAATTTGAATATTGTCGTAATCGGTTGTCAAGACTGACAAGAGGCTAACACAAATCAGTCGATGATTGTTTACAAATTAATTTTATTTTTTTTTAACATTTGCCCAGAAAACTAATTCCAGTCGCATCAATGGCCATGTAGAGAATATCTTCAATTTTCTATCGGTATTTTAGCCTGATAGATTGATGCGATATTCATAAAGTTTAAAGCAGAGTAACCTGGGCCAGGCTAACTTTTACTTGTTTCGATTGAGTGCTCATCGATCAAATCTAAAAATAATATTCGATAAATAAAATTGGAAGATAAGATATAGTTCCAAACGTATTGACAATTTAAACCCATAATATTCTGCAATTGTATGAAACAAACTATTTATTTAATTATATTGAGTTTTAATAATGTTATGAATTGTTGTATTTGTAACAACAACGGACGAAGAGATGTGAGTTTGTGCTATAAATTAATACGCAATCACAACACACCCCAAATAGTCCTGCCACAGAACACGCGAACACGAGGTCGAAGAATATATTTGATAGGAATAACAGCATAGAATTAACACAGCAACTGAGATAAGCAGGTAAGCGATGTGTACATATTTGTGAACTCCAGTATTCTAACCATAGATACTTTTAACGTGATGACAATTTTGCAAATTAAAACAATTAGACAGAAAAACTTGGAAAATTCGATGCACCGTGACCACCATGACTGCATGAGTCATGACCATCGACAGTGATCAACGCTCACCATGTCACTGCTATGTCATTCTGATCACAGTTATACGACTACATGGTGATCATTCTTTGTTGATATTCATCAACAATCAGTGAATCATTGCACCAAGTGAACATTTAGACGAACACGATTCAATTGTTTATGAAAGAATTTCCATCGTAGGAAGAAACCATCATTTTGTTACCATGTCCATGGCATGGTCCTAACTCATTAGTCCAAAATTGACTATACATTGAATGTATAGTCCAACTTTCCCCATCGCTGGTAACGGAGCTTTTTCTTCAAGTCCGGAAAGGAAGAATGTGACGATCGAACTCCGGTCACACCGCACTCGCTGTCGTGGGAGCAAGTATTTTCGTACCCTTACCAGCTCGTACCCTCCGAAAAAGTAAATTCGTACCCTAGCGCGAAACTATTTAGATATCTCATTAAGGCGTGCGTTCAGTTTCTCATCTAATAACTTCGCTTATCTCATTTTTCACCACGATTGAACTATGCGCCGTGTCGTAATCCAGTTTCTCATCTAATAACATAAATTTGTCCTGGGTCTTTTTCTGATTTTTTTGTATTATACACTTGATGACTACACTTTGTGTCGAACGAGTACAGTCCATCTGAGCGAATAGGGAAAGCATACAACAATTGTAAGCAAACTGTCCATTCCTATTTCCCAAATTCATGGAAAAAAAATAGAAATTTCCCTTCCATTCACAAGATTTTCTTCATACTTAATTTGCATAACAGTATTTGATTACGTTATCTTCACACTGACAGCTCTAGTATTATAATCGTTATCGTTCATAGACATTACAAAGTGTAAACCTCTATGTCGCAATTTGTTTCCCAGTGGTAAAGACCCAGGACCCATTCATCAAAACAGGGTGAACAAATTTATAATGTTATTAGATGAGAAACTGGATTACGACACGGCGCATTGTGATGGAATACGACGATTGAAAACAGGTAAATATGTTTATTTAATAAGTATATATATTAGAGATGGGCGGTTGTGAAATTTTGCCTCGGTTTCGGTTGTGGAAAAAGAGTTGAGTCTCGGTTTCGGTTTTTATTAATAAAAATTACTAATGTGAACAAAATCTAATTATGCTTCATCATATTACAAAGAAAACACACCAATTGTATCACCATAACTTGTGAGGTACATGTCCTTTTATCATATTAAATTATGTATCATATTGTTACTATTAGTCTATTACATGTATATTGTTAATGTCCATGTCGAGTGGCAGTGCTAGAATGCAAGTGGGTCTGTGTATTGTGTATGACTGCAATTCAGCATCATATGATCATAAGTGTGAAATAATATAATGATCATTTATATTGGCATAAAACTAATGTGTGTGACTAGATATATGTGTATAGTTATGATTTGAAAAATAAAATTGGAAATAAACAACAAAATGAAAATAAAACATGACTAGAATCTCTCAATCACATTATCTGGCTATATGCCTATTACCCCATATTTAGGGAACATAATATTGTACACACTATACAGTATACATGCATCCAATACAAGTCACCTGGATGAGTGCTATTTCTCAACAGTTTACCGACAAACAGTATAATTCATTCCGGCTCCGATTCCGGCATAACATTTTTAATCAACGGCGCACAAATATATTTGACGATTTAACATCCAAACAGTGATAAAAACTAATAGGGAGTGCAGGTAACAATCATTGATACCTTTTGATATCGTATCCTCGTTATCAAATTCACCTTTCAGAGTATTTGTACGGCTTTAATGATTAAAATAACATGAGAAATAAACTGACTTGTGTTGTGTTTACTAGTACTACGGCGAAAATAGGTGTACACGGAAGCAACGTAATTAATTCGTCGCGCGATTTCACCATGCGAACTCCTTTCTGCATATAATACAGGCGGCACACTTAGATTTCTTATCTTTCTTTGAAAAATAATTCCTCACAGGACTCGTTTGTTCGTCGTGTTCTGCCATGATTACAGGAAGTTGTGACAACCGAAACCACGGGTTTTCCCAACTTACCACGGTTGTCATTTCCGGTTTTTCCCGACAACCGAAACCGAACTGATTCCACGGTTAACCGCCCATCTCTAATATATATGTATATACCCTGCTTGACAAAACAAGTGTCCACCTAACCGCGGTGCAGTTAGCGTTGACACCGCGGCTGAAATGCAACTACACCGCGGCTCCACCGGCTAACTAGTTGGGCCGCGGTGTACATGTACTTGCCGTTTGGCCATGGTGTAGTTGCCACGGTACTAGTACAAATACCCGCCATGCACCTTATTAGTAACTTGGGGACAGTTGGTGTATAAAATAAGAAGGGCCGCTTCATGTGAATGAAATTTATTCTGGTACTTGCATGTAACAACATACATGTAAGGTATGGTATTCTTCAAGTTGAAGTAAATTTATAACAGTTTCTTCCATTTCAAACAAGCATTAACCCTTTACCCAACAAACCGGCCAAAACCGGCCAAATAAAGCTTCAACAGCCTAAAATATCTTCGGTCTGTCTCAATAAAACCATACAAATATGGATATCATTGGAACCGGCTCCTTGACCACATTGTGATAGTTACAGTTATGCCCTGTGCCAATGCATTCTCTTATATATGCGAGTCGACCATAGGTCGCCTCGCATATATAAGAGAATGCATTGGCCTAAAAAAAATCTTTTTACCATTTTTTCTTACATTCTTTAACAATTTTATAATTTTTAATGTGTTAAGCCAATGCATTCTTTTATATATGCGAGGCGACCTATGGTCGACTCGCATATATAAGAGAATGCATTGGCACAGGGCCGTTCTGTTGGGTAAAGGGTTAAGTAATAACGAACCAAAGATGCTTTGGGTCGTATATAGGCTATATCTGATTTTGTGACGTCACCAATTTTTAAGTAATACGACCCTTGGATTTTGAATTTTGGATAGCACGAATGTAGGACATAGGATCGGTGGGCCTAAAGCATTTTTGTCGTAATCGGCTGTCAAGAGGCCAACACAAATCAGTCGATGTGCAACATTCTCCTATTTATATAAACGTCATACAAACATTGATGTGTTTTGTTATTTATAAGGGCAAGTAGCTAGTTTATACTGCATTTCTATCAGGTCTAGTCACTCTATTGGATTATAATTGGAAACATATCAAACTAAAGCGCTAGAGTTTTAACAAAGCGTGAATTAAATTGCATGACAAAGTTTTGTTTACAAAATAAAAAAAAAAATTAAAAACATTTGCCCAGAAAATCAATTCCAGCCGCATGAATGCACATGTAGAGAATATCTTCAATTTTCTATCGGTATTTTCGCCTGAAAGATTGATGCAATATTCACAAAGTTCAAACCTATAAACAATACTATAAGATTCGATTGAGTGCTTCAATTTAAGTTCATCGATACAATCTAAAATCAATAAATAAAATTGGAAGATAACAACATATAGTTCCAAACGTATTAACCATTTAAACCCATACTATTCTGTGAGTGTACGAAACAAACTATTTATGTAATTATAAGTATTGAAAATGTTATGTATTTCTATCAACAACGGCTGAACGAGCGAAGAGATGTGAGTTTGTGCTATAAATTAATACGCAATCACAAAAAAATAAATAGTTCTGCCACAGAAATAATTTTCGCGAACATGATCAGCGAAGAATATTATGTGATAATCAGATAATATGAACACAACAACTGAGATAAGCAGGTAAGCTATGTGTGCATATTTGTGAACTCAATTCTTCTAAGCATCTGTAGATACTTTTAACGTGATGACAGGCAAAATTTTGAAAATGAAAACAACACAAAAATTGCATTGCAAAAATTCGATGCAACATGTGGTATGTCATTCTGAGCACAGTGTCAAAGTTCATTCATGGTGATCTTAGTGAACGTTCAGACGACCACGATACAATCGTACATGTATGCTCATGTCAAAATCGTAGGTCAAAAATAATATCAAGCACTGTTTGATTTTAGTCTTTAGATGCAAAATCGTGGCATATCCTTGGTCGTATGTATGTAAAATTCGTAGCTGGAAATGACCGTAGGGTAGTCAATCACATGCTTTAGGAACAACATACGATATCAATATCAGAATCTGAATGTACGACAACATCGCAATCATATGAACAAACTATCCACGATCTCGTCGGGCCCGATTCCTCCACTTATGATTGAAATTCATGGTCGTCTGAATGTTCACTTACTTTACTGATATTCATTCAACAACTATTGATAGGTGTCAACATAGGGACCTGCAAATATTCCAGATTCGATTCGATGTCAATATCAGGGACCTGATTCAAGCTCGACACCGAATATTTTCGAATCGGTGTTACTTTGGTGTAATCTTGTTATTTTGAGTTAGATATAAACACATGGCAAATGACCCAAGTGTACGTTCAGACGACCACGATTCAATCGTAAGTTGGGGAATCGGGGCCCGATGAGATCGTAGATAGTTTGTTCACACGATTGCGATGTCGTCGGACATGCTTACCCTGCTGGACAAAACAAGTGTCACCGCGGTGTATTTGCCGTTCAGCCGCGGTGTCAGAGTTTGTAACTGCAGTTGAGTACAATGTAGGCTGAATCTGATTTTGTCACGTGACCAATTATTAAATAATACGACATTGTAATTTAGATTTTTTGGGAGCACGATTGTCGCACATACAGTACGGTACATGTAGGATCGGTGGGCCTAAAGTAGGGGTGGACGATATTAACGAAAATAAAAAATGCGATTTTTGGAAATTAAAACCGTGGTTAACGATATAATCGCGTTTTTTTTAAAACAGATACAAGAAACTGAAAACAACTTCTCACTGTTCGCTAGAATCACATCATTGTCATTAGTTTTGACAAGTTGGCATCGGGAATAACATACCCGGTATGCAACCACTCAACCAGTGACAACCTCATGCTCGATCGATATTCGGAATGAAAAGTAAATTCACTGGTTAAATTCCGCTATTCGGACAATTTCGTTCCGGTGACTTGACAAATTCTGGTAGATACCGGTAATTAATAAAACCATTATCTCGTATATGCCAAAACTAAAAGTGTTCTATACTATAGTATCCTTTTCTAACTCGATATGTTCAACTATGTTGAGTAAATATATATGCTATTCCCGATGACACTTGCGTCGCTTGACAACTGGAAATGTGGTTTACCGTCAAGACAAATTTGACAATGATGTTCAGTCTTTTAGCGAAGTCCAAACACACGTAGTACATAACTTTTGGAATTCAGCCAAGCAAGGACATCATGTATTGTTGGGCGGGTTTGAAGCTCTAATTCTATACAATTGGTTTTAACCAATCGCAGTGAGTGGTTTCTTCTAGACGAGAAGAGGGCGGTATCTTCGCCCATTTATTATTTTGATTGACGGTGCATGTGCATCGTTGTACTGATGGAAGAGGCGTGGCATGACTGACATTCATATCGATCTATCACCTGATCAGTCGTCGATTCATTTGGTGAATTCTCTTGTAATAAATATTTCGCAGGAAAGACGGAGAGCGAAAGAGGGACGTATTCTGGGTTTTCATATTCCCCCAATCTCGTTAGTCGTTCTAAATAAACGTTGTTTACTATGATGATTGAATATTGAAAAAATAGGACACGGGATTTAGTTGGAATTTAAAACTTAAATAACTCGATTTAGGCTTGAGTTAAACTATTTATTTGTATATATGCTTATGATTGGATGGCACCCACTGATTGCCGACGATATTACGATTATTTTAGATTAGACGATATTACTGACGATATTGAAATTTTAACCGGGTATTGTCGATTAATCGGGAAACCGCCCAGCACTAGCCTAAAGCATTATTGTCGTAATTGAAAAAGAAATTGTTGCTGTGTCTTTCGATTACCGGTACTGGTAATGTAAACGAGAATAGTGAATATGAATTACAATTTACATGTAAGTTCATTGCTAGCGGTAGTACCTTTTATTGAGAAAATATGACAAAATAAATAACGACAATAGTGTGATGAATGTTGAGGCGGGGAGAAAATTAACTGGTATTGCATCGCAATTTGCTACCCAAATGTGGATAAAAGCTATCCATTTTGGTATGAATTTTATATGATTAATAATGATTTTAGAACAATGCTACCCCGCTCGACAAAACTAGTGTCCATTGGCACCGCGGTGTATTTGCCGTTCGGCCGCGGTGTCAGCGTTTGTAACTGCGGTTGAGCATCGCGGCCGAACGGCAAGTACACTGCGGCCGAAGGCAAGTACACTTTTGGTCGAACGGCAAGTACACCATGGCCGAAAGGCAACTACAACGCGGCCGAATGGCATGTACACCGTGGTTAGATTTCTGGTTTGTATCCTCTTTTTTCAGTTTAATGAACATACACCGCGGCAACTACCCTGTCCACCTAACCGCGGTGCAGTTAGCGTTGCCACCGTGGCTGAAATGCAACTACACCGCGGCTCCACCGGCTACAGTTGGGCCGCGGTGTACTTGCCGTTCGGCCATGGTGTAATTGCCGCGGTGTACATTCATTAAACTGAAAAAAGACGATACAAACCAGAAATCTAACCACGGTGTACATGCCGTTCGGCTGCGGTGTAGTTGCCTTTCGGCCGCAGTGTACTTGCTGTTGGGCCACGGTGTACTTGCCGTTCGGCCGCGGTGCTCAACTGCAGTTAAAAACTCTGACACCACGGCCGATTGGCAAATACACCGCGGTGCCAATGGACACTTGTTTTGTCCAGCGGGGTACACCATGGCCGAATGGCAAGTACACTGCGGCCCAACTGTAATTAGCCGGTGGAGCCGCAGTGTTGTTGCATTTCGGCCACGGTGGCAACACTGATCGCACCGTGGTTAAGTGGACACTTGTTTTGTCCAGCAGGGTATCTAATCAAGTCAATGTGATGTTATTTGCTAATCAAAATTTGAAAAGTAATTTGCTTCCTGTGTTGAGGTACGAAAAACACATGGACTGGGCACATGTATTTGTTGACTATTGTTGTGAAAGATCATGTGAAAGGTCACGACATCAGGTGACAGAATTGTGGTGTGTAGGAATACAGGACTCTCTCTCTCCCTCTCTCTCTCGTTGTTTGATCGCCAGTGGGGCAAGTCGACATTGACTTCAGATCTTATTTAGAACGGTTGGCCGAATCAAACTACTTCATCTGCCCGGTATCATCACATCTGCCATCATTGATAAAGACCACGGACAACGACCCACGACTACGACAACTCTAAACAGACCACACTGAATACACTTTATACAAACGAGAGGAATTAGGTGAGCCATCTTTCTTTTGAGTCTTGATCCCTCTTTCGCCCCGTTTGTATTCAATGTCGGAAATATAACGCAATGTTCCATCCAGTTCGAACTTTGGTCCATCGCCAGAAATTTAGGCAAAATTCTAACAATAGTCACTTTGTGGGGCGAGTTCAATTGAAAGTGATAAAAATTTGTGATGTGAAATATGAACACAACAACTGAGATAAGCAGGTAACCTACTAGTACATGTACATGTATGTGCGCATATTTGTGAACTCCATTCTTCTAATCTAAGCATCTGTTAGTATTATCTATAGATACTTTTATTAGGCTATCGTTTTTCTTTCCCCAATACCACTATATGTATATGTAAAGCGATCATTTCCCGACCATCGGATCAGCTCCAGTTTGATCCGATGTCATACCACCCTTCTCTATCTCGCATACTGCGCATGTCTGTAAAAATCTAGACGATTTATTGTCCAAAAATATTTCCTTTATTAGCTCAACTTACTTTGTAAATTTGAGCTATTGCCAAGGGTTGGCATCCGTCGTCCGTGTGTGCGTGCGTGTGTGCATCCGTCAACAATTTCCTTTGGTGCGGGCTTCATGTCGTATCTATGGTCTGATCTTTATGAAATTTGTCATGAATGTTGGCATTGACATCTAGATGGGAACGAGTCGTTTTGGGGTCATTCGGCCAAAAAACATGGCCGCTGGTGGCCATCTTGGATTTAAAAATTAAATCCATTGGCGCGGGCTACCGGCCGTACTGTTTGTGTGATCATCATACAATTTGTCATGAATGTTGACATTTACATGTAGATGGGAACGAGTCATTTTAGGATCATTCGGCCATCTTGGATTTTACTCTTTTTATCACTAAATCCTTTGACACATTCTACAGACCACATCTCTGATCCGATCATCACCAAACTTCATATGGATCATATGGGGCGACCTCTAGATGGGAACGAGTCATTTGGAGAAAAAAACATGGCCGCCGTCAGCCATCTTGGATTTTACTCTTTGCATCACTAAATACTTTGGCGCGGGCTACAGGTCGTATCTTTGGTCTGGTCTTTATGAAATTTGTCATGAATGTTGACATGTAGATGGGAACGAGTCATTTTAGGATCATTCGGCCAAAAAACATGGCGCTGGTGGCCATCTTGGATTTTACTCTTTGCATCACTAAATCCTTTGACACGTCCTACAGACCACATCTCTGATCCGATCATCACCAAACTTCATATGGATCATCGGGTCGACCTCTAGATGTGAACGAGTCATTTTGGGGTCATTTGGCGAAAAAACATGGCCGCCGTCAGCCATCTTGGATTTTACTCTTTGCATCACTAAATACTTTCCTGCGGGCTACAGGTCGTATCTTTGGTCGGATCTTTATGAAATTTGTCATGAATGTTGACATTGACATGTAGATGGGAACGAGTCATTTTGGGGTCATTCGGCCAAAAAACATGGCTGCTGGTGGCCATCTTGGATTTCCAATTTGAATCCATTGGCGCGGGCTACAGGCTGTACTGTTTGTCTGATCATCATAAAAATTTTCTGAATGTTGACATTTACATGTAGATGGGAACAAGTCATTTTAGGATCATTTGGCAAAAACATGGCTGCCGGCAGCCATATTGGATTTTACTCTTTGCATCACTAAATACTTTGACACACCCTACATACCACATCCCTAATCTGATCATCACCGTCATCACCAAACTTCATATGGATCATCGGGGTGACCTCTTGATGGGAACAAGTCATTTTAGGGTCATTCGGCAAAAATATATGGCCACCAATGGCCATTTTGGATTTTACTCTTTGTATGACTAAATATTTCTACAAAATCCATTAGCATGGGTTATACATGTAGACCAATCTGTTTCTTTGATCTGTATGAAATTTGTCATGGATGTTGACATTGACATGTACCCTGCTTGACAAAACAAGTGTCCACCTAACCGCGGTGCAGTTAGCGTTGCCACCGTGGCTGAAATGCAACTACACCGCGGCTCCACCGGCTAACTACAGTTGGGCCGCGGTGTACTTGCCGTTCGGCCATAGTGTAATTGCCGCGGTGTACGTTCATTAAACTGAAAAAAGACGATACAAACCAGAAATCTAAAACCATGGTGTACATGCCGTTCGGCTGCGGTGTAGTTGCCTTTCGGCCGCAGTGTACTTGCTGTTGGGCCACGGTGTACTTGCCGTTCGGCCGCGGTGCTCAACTGCAGTTACAAACTCTGACACCGCGGCCGAATGGCAAATACACCGCGGTGCCAATGGACACTTGTTTTGTCCAGCGGGGTAGATGACTTTTAGAATTTATTCTTTGCATCACTAAATCCTTTGGCACACCCTACAGACCACATCCCTCCATTTACTGTCAACCATTAAATGATTCCTACCTACTAGTAAGTTGAGCTACAGTGTCATTGACACTCTACAGTGTCATTGACACTTTAATTTTTAGTTCTATTTAGTATACTGTTAGGGCCCTGCGAATCGGAAATTCGGCAACCGAATCGAATATCGAATCGAATCGGGTGTCCGATGTCGACATCGAATCCGAATCGAATCGGGACAAGCACTGGACGGCAAAAAAATCATAGCTGACTATCGGATATCATTCTAATTATTGTTCACTTGTTTGTCATAAAAGCTGAGAAATTTTCGAATAGGAAACAAAGACCCAAGACACTGGCAGAGTTCACAGTCAAACGTTTGGCGACTGACATCGTTCTCAATTTTATGTTAAAAACGAAAATCGAAGCTATATATCACCTAGTACGAAACGTGACGTGTGCGTCATCTAAGCAGTAAGCACAGACCTTGACACCGACTATAAAATGAATAATTACTACTGAATATACTAGTACACTATTCGACTACCCTACACACGTCATATAACAGTGTATATTAATTCGATAATCGCCATTGACTATGAATGTATTCCAAGGATTTCAGGCCTGATGTACGCTGTATCATAAACAATGGCAGGCATATCGATGAGCATGGCCCACCATATCAGTACCCTGATGTCTACTTGTAATAATGCATTCAGTTTGACAGAGGTAACTCTATGTAATAATCATGTGCGTTTTATCCTTGAATTTAATAAAAGATGGCATTACCTGGCTTGCTTGTCGGTCGGAATGTATTTATGCGATGGACCTTCAAAACATGCTATTATAGGTGGATCATGGATATAAACAGTGTGGGGTGATTAAAATGTATTAATGTGCACCTAGTATAGTCATGACACAAAACACACCTAATTGGAAAGTTAACACAAACTATATAAAATTATATACTACATCTATATAGACCTTTGAGGTCATGACTTTTGACCTGTATATAGTGATTGTAGTCACTTATATATTGCAATATTGTACCCCAACATTTCAACAACAAAAAACAAGTAATCGCCTAACTAGTCTAGATAAAACTCTAAATTACATCACACGCAGTGTCAATCCACAAGTTGCGTCCCTTTGCTGTGCTTCACACTTCGGAACGCATACCGGTAGGAGTGATTGGTTCGCTGGCAGAGCTTGACGCAGCGCCGACGAGACCTCCAGACGTGAAAACACGGTGCATTGCGGCAATTGCCCAATCAATTGAGTCGACCTCTATAAATCAACAGTTTAGTTGTGTGTCCCCATAAACTGAAACTAATGGGCCGATTCGAAAATATACGAATCGGAGAACCGATTCGTTATCGATTCCGAATCTGACCGCCGATGTCGACACCAAATCGAATCTTCGAAGCTTCGCAGGGCACTATATACTGTATATGTATATGTACATGTAAATAGTAACATTGGGGCAATTCCATGTGACTGACATAACATTCAAAGAACTTTTTCCAGATTCAATGTTAGCGGTATGTTGTGAGCTACAAATCTTCATGTAACTATAAAATCTTAGTTCTTACTGCTACATGTACATGTATGTGTGCACTCAAATATTGTATTGTTCCGAATTTGGCATATGTTATGATTGTTATCGTGACTGACATTACACAAACCTATCGAAGATACATGGTACTACATGTAGTAACTTGATTTCAAATTTAATTTATAGATGTGAATATACATGTATATGCATTGCTGATTTGTCTTACATACATGTACGTTACACTTATTAACTCTCTTCAAATTAGCATTTCAGTGTAAACATAAAAAATTTGTACATAACGGTTTAGTTAATCTGACTCAAGTACAATTATTTCTACTGTGGATGGATGCATATCATTGCAACTTGCAAGGGCGAAAACAACATCGCGTGATGTGGACACGCCCTGCATGGACTATTTTCGCTATGCAGAGCGCAATAATTCTGTTGACATTTTGTTTGTTTGGAAAATTTGTGCAAGACAATACCGTAGGATGTACATGTAATCATCACAATACAAGTACTGGTGTAATGGTGGTATTGTGGGTAAAATTCTCACGAAACGTGAGTGACATCAATTTCATGCCAAGTAATATACCGTACATGTACATGTAACCAAATGTATGAAAATTTGAATAACAAATCACACACTTAAGCATAAACCAAGTTCGATCTTTTATTCAATCTTAATGTAAACATGTACATTGTATTTCCACTGTGTTGTTCAATATTTCTGCAACTGGATAAAAAATGAAAAAATAAAAATTCCCTAGCCACCCCCGGGACACCCACTCCCTAAATAGTTTATTGCGCGAGATTTTAATAGAACAGTGCATAATGAAGATAACGATACTATTTGAATTTATCATAAGTGTCATTAATCAAGAAATGTGTCAACATACATGTACATGTAATCACATTTCTAGGGATAGGCAAAGTGCCAAAGTTTTTATTAACATTCATTTTCATATTATATAGTCACATGATCTAGTCACATAATCACATTTGAGTATTCTACAGACTACATGGAACAACACATTTCAGATTATTTGATATTATTTTTTATATTTGCTAGGTGATATATTGCTTTAACCAAATTGTTTATCAAAACATGTGGAAATACAACTGTTCATCCCAGTTTGAAGAATAATGCTAATAGCCTAATACCAAACATAACCATGATATACATGCATGAAACCTTCTTGGGTTTCATGCATGTATCAGGGACAAGGATGTGGCATATCAGAAACAGGGACTTGGCTAGATGGTCTCCGTTGGGGGGGGGGGGGGGGGGGGGGTATCCACCTTGGGGAAATTCCAACTGCACCCCCCCCCCCTTGAAATCTGAATCAGACCAAACACAAGTTTTCCATAATTTCATTTGCAGCCCCCCCCCCCCCCCCTTGCACCTCGGTGTTCAGGCCTAATATCCTATATACATGTATTCATAAAGCATGGTTCTACCGGTATATTCCCGGTATGAGAACATTAAGATATTTTAACCAAAATTGAATAAATCCTAACATCTAGTGGTCTAACTCCAGACAAATGCACACGGCTACGGGCAAGAGACCAGGACAAGTCGGCTGACCATGGTTGTTCGGCTCAGTGTGAGAAAATTTTGAAAACTATACAAGAAAATCACAAATCCAAGCATCTAGACTTGCCTCAACTGAAGCTTTCCTAGTGTTGGAAATTTCAAACCTCATGCTCCCCCTCAGATTGGAAAATTCTCCAACCGATGACCATTTGAGTCCACAAGTTGGACCATATGTACACTGTAGTAAAATTGTTGATTATTTTCTTAAACTAATTGGCAATTTCACATTGGCCACATGGGAGGGTCAATGACACACCGGTCCGACCATGGTTCGGCCCGGTGTGGAAAATTTTTGAAATCTGAACAAGAAAATCGCAAAATCCTTAAGCATCTAACTAGCCTCAAGCCTTCCTATAGAGTTGGAAATTTCAAACCTGACACACCCACTTACCGCTATACTTAAAGTAATTGACCACCAATAACGTGGTGTCACCCTGTTAATACCGCGGTACTATACCGCAGTATCCTCCAATACCGCGGTACTGATACTGCTTGTTAATGCGAACAAGTATGTGGGAGTAAATACCTCCCCTCACAGAGTTCCATGAAAATCACCGCGATATTCCAAAAAATTAATGCGGTGCCCGCTAAAAGACCGCGGTATTCAAAAAAATTAATGCGGTGCCCGCTAAAAGACTGCGGTATCATTATCGCCCAATACCGTAACTCCACCGCCGTGACCATCTCGATACCGCTACCGTTTATTACCGGTATCACCGCGGTCATGACCGGGGTATCACCCCGTTTTTCTGGTCAATTACTTTGAGAATAGCGGTAGGTTGGAAAATTTCCAACTGATGGCAATTCCAATGACAATGTTAAGAAAACAATATTGTCATACATTTGGTTAAATTAACTAGCAGGTTTTGACTGGCGAAAGGGGAGGGACAGGGACCCGGACACAACCTTTCCAAGTGTTGGAAATTTCCAACCTATCACCCTCATAAGGTTGGAACATTTCCAACTGATGACCATATCAGTCCAAAATTTTGACAAAAAATTGGAAAATATGCAAATATTGGTCCAAAAACAATTACTTCCCCCCATTATATTGTTTGAAAATCAAACTACAAGAAAATTTTCAACATATTGTTGGTGTGAAATTTCCAACTAATGTTTTGGCAGGTATGAAATTTCCAACTGTTGAAAATTTTGACCAAAGTTGGGGGGTAAGACACCACCCCCTCCCCACCCCCACCCCTGTCGTCACGTCTCTGCTCAGAAATCATAACTGAGGAAACATGTTATAGCGTGTAATGGCAGGCTGGTAGCCACTGCCTGAAGTAATAGGCTTCGTAATAATTGGGAATAACATATGGATGGATAGCCCAATCTCACTTCTTTTTTGCTCACGATATCAGTGACGATAAAATCTTTGTTTTGTGATTAACATTACAAGCTGATCCACATTGACTTGGAAAACAATTTGAAATTGTTCAAGCTGGCCCGGCTGGCCTTCAATTTATATGTTAAGATTTTATGTTTTACGTTGTCAAAAGTCTATTTTATTCCATTATTTATTACCGGTATATCTTTATTTCCATGTCACATATGATCAAGTGTGCTTTCATATTATTTCTTATTTTCAGCTGAGTTCTGCATAGTTATTCTTATTTTGTTGTATCAGTAGATGGAATCCTGATTAAATTTTATTTTTCCAATAGCGCAGTTTCTTGTTCTATCAAGTTGAATTTGGGTTATTGTTGGCATTGTGCCACTGATCCAACTTCTGATAACCTATATATACATGTATATAGTATAGCATTTCTAGTAACTATACATTGTATATGACCTGTTTCTGTTCAAAACACATCAAAATAAGACTCAATACCAGAAATGGAAAATAAATTTGGTACATGGAAAAAAATGCTTTTCGGACCCGAGAGACACCCACCCACCCTATCATACCAACCTGGAATTTTTTTCGAACACCCCCCCCCCCCCACCCTAATTTGTTCACAAACATACTATCTGATATCCTGATATCTACATGTACATTGTAGGTTACATAGAGAATAATCACTCGATTGAACTGGTTACGTGAAATAATTCATGAGAGGCAACACAGTTGTTGAACATTATGGACCCACGTATGTGTGTTACTGGTCGTGTGTTACTGGTCGATAGTTTGACACTCCTGCGATCCGGTAAACTTTTGACACTTCGGGTATTTTACTGATTGTGCGATCATTACCCGTACTTATGGTAGAATCTGTTGTTTACACACTTTTTCTGCCACGGTTTGTACTGGGGCTAATATTTATTTATAATGGCCAACAACAAGTTAGAGGCAGGGATGTTGTACAAGCATGATGGTCTTGATTGAATCGTTCATGTCATCAGTTAAATCAAGTGATCTATTTATTCTGTTTAGGCCAAAGAAAAAAATTGTATGTTTCCGGTAACGGCGCGAAAAAATTAGGGTAGGTACAGGGGGGGTGAAAAAAATAATTTCGGCACGTATGCCGGGGTGGGTGGGTGGTCAAAGCCACCAACAAGCAATTTTTTCTGCAACTAAAACAAAAATTTCCTGCTTGGTTTTTAGTGTTTTGGCAATGAGTTGGGCTTCAAAACCACTTTGAATGCGAGAAATAATGTAATTCTAACTGGTAACCCCGGTAGGTACGGTAACCCTGTAGGTAGGGAATTTTTTTTTTTAATTTTATTTTGATATTTTTTATCCAGCTGCAGAAATATTGAACTACCTCGACCGAAGTAACATAAAATGCCAACCCGTGTTGTGGGGAAAGTATTACTTGATCAACACAGTGGAAATATACATTAAGATTGATAAAAAAAATCAAATTTCATGTTTAGGTATGTTTTTTATTATTCACAATTTCACATACTGCTATTCTCAAAGTAATTGACCAGAAAAACGGGGTGATACCCCGGTCATGACCGCGGTGATACCTGTAATAAACGGTAGCGGTATCGAGACGGTCACAGCGGTGGAGTTACGGTATTGGGCGGTAAGGATACCGCGGTCTGATAGCGGGCACCGCGATAAATGTTTTGAATACCGCGGTGATTTTCATGGAACTCTTTGAAGGGATGCATTTAGTGAACGTTCAGACGACAACGATTCAATCGTAAGTGGAAAGATTTCCGTCGAGGCCGCAAGTAACCGAGACGAGAGAAAAAATTTCACTCAAGAGATAGTTTTTGATGACTCAGACACATAAAGAAATCACTATTGGCAAAAGCATATTATACACATGGACAAATCACTATTGGCAAAAAAACATCATCGTCAATAATAAGTAAATAAAATAACCACTATAAATGAAGATTTCTTCAGTGTCCTTTGTTTTTTTCCGCGCAAATTGTCCTTTAAAATCACCGCGGTATCGCGAACTGTGACCAAATGCATCGTGGGGTCACCGCGGTATGCGCGGTGTTGAAGCGTTAATAAGCGGCATCAGTACCACGGTATTGGGAATACCGCGGTATCATACTGCGGTATTAACGGGGTGACACCGCGTTATAGATGGTCAATTACTTTAAGTATAGCGGTACATGTACATGACATACATGTAGCACATTTTCATAAATTTGGCTATAAACTTGGTAGGAAATTGATGTCACTAACTTTTTATAAGAATTTTACCAATAATACCGCCATTATACCGTACTTGTATTGTGACGACTACATCCCATTGTCTGGGGGTAGCCAGTACGACCACCGAGCATGCCTGGTTTTTGGAGACAGTAGCTACATTTTATACCCATGACATATGTGGTGATAACCTCTATACATGTATATATATAGATACACACCACCATGTCTGTTGATAGTGTTCCATAAGTCCCAAACAAGACATAAAGCAGGCAGGAGATACATGTAGTCCCAGATACACTCAGGAAATTAAAATTGCAAAATATATGCCCATCAATCCACAACCCATCACACACCTGGGGCCTTTGAGACAGCTGTCAATTCATGGTAACTTTTCACAGGGATATGTTAGAAACCATGTGTTTTGCACACTAAAGGTCATCAATATTTATGAGCATTAGTGGTAAATTTTAGAAAATTTTGACTTTTTCTCAAAATATCAATAAAAAGTTTAGGGTCGGCGGGTTATTTTTAGGGTCGGTCGATGTACGGAAACATAGTTTCTTTTTACTTTGGCCTTATTACTGTATACAACCGTTAGTAAGCCCATCCTCGAGGATAAATCCAGTCTCCTCATACCGGTAGATAAGCCCAGTTTAGCCCACCCCCATTGTTGAGCATTTGGAAGGTGAATACAATCATGTCTTTCTATCCTGTAGAATACAGGTACCCTGTAGGAGAAGATACATGTACTCAAGCACATCTGTGCTTTTTTTTTTATCCCAAATGTATAGAAGCTGAACTGTATTGTCACTGTTTCTGGCCATTATCATGTGATTTTATCTTGTTTAATATTGATATAAATAAAACACATTATTATCTTTTTCAGTACCAAAATATGGTAATGATATAAAACATGATGGTATGTCAGAACCTGAAGGCTAACTCAATGTTTGCAAAGGGAGGGGGGCCTTGTGAGTAAGCCCAGTACCTACTTTATGAGTAAATACATGTACATGTACATGCACAAGCTCTCCCCCCCCCCAGGCTTACTGATTGGTGTACATGTATACAGTATGTATAGTACATGTATACAGTATGTATAGTTGTACATGTACCCGTACCAAGGATTAGGGGTATATATAGTGATACATGTACATGTACCTCAGTCTGTCTTTCCTTTCGGTGTGTCATTCTGTCTATCCATAACTAACATTTCACAACACAGCTCAAAACTGGGAATTCCAATTTCGGTTTTATTCACACTTTTTCCCAAAGTTATGGCCCTTTACTGGACTTTGTGTAGCGTCCATAACAAACATGCTCTATATCCATGTAACTGGATTCGCATCGCAATTTGTGATGCGTTTTCCAATTTCTGCGAAGCAATTTACAATGAAAAAAGATGTATTGGTAGGGAATGCTATACAAAATCTACTCTGACCTCTGGCTGTGGATGTCTTTATTATTGGATTTTGTTGTCTTATGTCGCAGTGATATCACAGGTTGGGGGGAAATGTTTTGTCCATTAATTATACCCCCTGTAACGCGGTTGTGGAGAAGGGGGTTTATACTCCAATCAGCTGGTCTGTGGACATAAATTTGTCTGGAGTTTTTCTCAGCTGTTTTCTGATCATTTTCCGTGGAAGTTGGCACAGACATCAACAACATGGGGACGTGCGATTATGACATCTGTCAGACTTTTTATGGTGGCGTTACATCCCCATTTTTCGACTTAGAAAATCTTTGCAAAATGTATAATTTTGTCCGAGCTTTTATTCCTACATTTTTAGCTCAACTTTACTTTGTAAAGTTTGAGCTATTTGCCATGGCTTGGTATCCGTCATCCGTGTGTGTGTGCGTGACTCGTCAACAATTTCCTTTAGCACTGGCTACAGGTCGTACCTTTGGTCGGATCATTATGAAATTTGTCATGCCTGTTGACATGTAGATGGGAACGAGTCATTTTGGGGTCATTTGGAAAAAAACATGGCCGCAAGCGGCCATCTTGAATTTAAAATTTCAATCCATTAGCACAGGCTACAAGTCGTACTGTTCGTCTGATCATCATGAAATTTGTCATCGATGTTGTAACTGGAGATGGGAACGAGTCATTTTGGGGTCGTTCGGCCAAAACATATGGCCGCCAGCAGCCATCTTGGATTTTACTCTTTGCATGACTAAATCCTTCTGCATGGGCTACAGGTCGTAGCTTTGGTCGGATCTTCATGAAATTTGTCATCGATGTTAATATTGACATGTAGATGGGAACAAGCCATTTTGGGGTTATTGGGCCAAAAAACATGGCCGCCAGCGGCCATCTTGAATTAAAAATTTCAATCCATTAGCACGGGCTACAGGTAGTACTGTTTGTCTGATCATCATGAAAATTATCATTGATGTTAATATTGACATGTAGATGGGAACGAGTCATTTTGGGGTTGATTGGCCAAAAAACATGGCCACCAGCAGCCATCTTGGATTTTACTCTGCATGACTAAATCCTTTGGCATGGGCTACAGGTCGTAGTACCTTTGGTTGGATCATTATGAGATTTGTCATGGCTGTTGACATTGACATCTAGATGAGAACGAGTAATTTTTGTGTCATTCGGCAAAAAAACATGGCCGCCAGCGGCCATCTTGAATTTCAAATTTCAATCCATTAGCACGGACTACAGGTCGTACTGTTCGTCTGATCATCATGAAATTTGTCATCGATGTTAACAATGACTTGTAGATGGGAACGAGTCATTTTGGGGTCATTGGGCCAAAAAACATGGCCGGCAGCAGCCATCTTGGATTTTACTCTTTGCATGAATAAATCCTTGGGCACGGGCTACAGGTCCTACCTTTGGTCGGATCATTATGAAATATGTCACAGCTGTTGACATTAATAAGTAGATGGGAACGAGTCATTTTGGGGCCATTCGGCAAAAAAACATGGCCGCCAGTGGCCATCTTGGATTTAAAAATTTAATCCATTGGCACGGGCTACAGGTCATACTGTTCTTCTGATCATCATGAAATTTGTCGTGGGTGTTAATATTGACATGTAGATGGGAACGAGTCATTTTGGGGTCTTTCGGCCAAAAAACATGTCCGCCAGTAGCCAACTTGGATTTTACTCTTTGCATGACTAAATACTTTGGCACGGGCTACAGGTCGTAGCTTTGGTCGGATCATCATGAAATTAGTCATGGATGTTAACAATGATATGTAGATGGGAACGAGTCATTTTGGGGTCATTCAGCCAAAAAACATGGCCGCCAGCAGCCATCTTGGAATTTACTCTTTACATGACTAAATTATTTGACACAGGCTACAGGTCATATGATCTTTTGTCGGATCATCATGAAATTTGTGATGGTTGTTAATGACATGTAGATGGGAATTTAAGTCATTTTGTGGTCATTCGGTAAAAAAAACATGGCTGCCAGCGGCCATCTTGGATTTCACTCTTTGCATAACTAGGCCTTTCAACTTTCCACATTCCTAATCACTCCATTGACATTATGACATAACACATGAAATTATTCCCTTTCCAAGTTGAGCTTCAGTGTCATTGTCACTTTTATTATATTTAGCCATAGCATAGTATGATAAAGATAGTGACCACTCGTCGTCGGTCTGTCCATGGACATTTATGCATGGTGCGATAACTCAAACATTTTCTATCTGATCGGAATTTTACATATGAATGTCTGAGCCCAAAAGACAGATCAAGTTCGAATATGGGTTTGATGCGACTATTTTTAACTGAGTTATGGCCCTTTTTCTAAAAAATATTCACTCTATATTAAAAAACAAAACAAAATTTCTTAGATTGAATTCCTTGCTCAATTTATCCACAAAAAAACCCACAAAAATAATCAATAAATAAATAAATAAAAAAAATAAATATTTTGTTTAAATATTAAATTAAACAAATTTTTTTTTCTCCAAAGTTACCAAAATTTTAAAAACTAACACCATTATAACTCTGCCAAGGGTACCCGAGTCTGATGTTATTATACAAAAAATGTAAATGTTATTTGTTTAATAGTGATACCAGTCTTCAGCATAAACTATGCCTGTGATTTGTTGACCGCTTTGGTGTATAAATAATTCATACCATATTACCAATGGGTCAGCAGTGAGGTATCTTATCTTGATGGCGGTTGTTGGTAGAATATGATACATTGTAAACTTAAATTGGAATCTCTTGACCAAGTATTCCATGGTCACCTTTTCACATTTAACCCAAGGCTGGGGTGGTGCAGCGCATTACAGATCCTGTTCCAGTGCATTCTCTTACATAAGGTACATGTAAATGTGAGTGACCCATAAATTCCTATAAGTTGTGTTATGTACATGTATGGTCTATAATACCGGTAGTACATAACAGTATACTCTATAAATCAACATCAACACTCTCATTTATGTTTCCGATCATAGTAATTTACTATCGCCAAGGAATAGGTTAACATCTGCCGATCATGATCGGCCTCTCATTTGCTCAATAGGTTTTATGATTAGGGTTAGGGTTTTGTACCTGCAATGGGAATCTGTTATTTTATTATTTTAACTAAATGTTTACTGATATGTGAACCATCTTATTGTTTTAAAAAGGGGGGTATCCTTAGTCCCATTGGGAGAGTCACACCTCTAATGTTTACAAGAGTTACGGCCCTTGTTTGAGTTAGAAATTTGTGTCCGAAAGAATATTTAAGCTTGTAACTCGGGGTGTTAATTATAGGGTGTTCTTGTATGTTGAGCATAGTTTGGTGGTGGAAAGGATCCCCACATACCAGTTTCATATTTGCCAGTTACAACCATTCTTTGACTTGGAAATTTGTGATTGAGGATTCGGAGGGTTCGGAGTTATATAGTGGAGACCTTCGTTTGACCCCGTCCTTCACAGTGCAAGTTTTGTCTGCACTCTTTTCGGAGTTATGGCCCTTTGCCAGAGTTATGACCTTGTGTTAGACTGAGAGAAGTGCCCCATTATTACTTTATTTTCGCTCTAAATATAGGCAACATTGAGCGTTCCCTGTCTTATATTCCACTATAGTACAAGAAATATCAATCATGCCGCCATTATACTGAACAAATGACAGAAATATTTTGATACATGTGTAGCATGCCTTTAAATCCGACAAGAGTACATGTACATGTAAATCATTATTCATGATTTTCATTAACTCATTTTCAACACTTCTGACTTGCTGTAGAAATTCTAAAGCATTTGCCTAAAGTGATATCTTATCAGTTGTATGTATTTCAATTACTGCTACTGCAAATGAGAATTATGAATATTGAATTGCAATTTGATTTCATTCCTGGCGGTAGTTTACCTTTTATTGTGAAAATATGACAGAATATATAACAACACTAGTCACTATAGTCTACACACTGCAAGGTGAGTGAAATTATGAATTATTGACAAATTTGAAAATCATGTATTTCTATCAACTGGCGACTGAAATACCGGTATGAGTTTGTGCTATAAATTAGTACACAAGCACTTGAACATGAAATCGTGTGGGACTGGTTGAATTGACCTGCGATATGATGGATCACATCCATCCTCAAGCTACTTTTGCCATTTAACCCTTTCATACTGGTGCAGCATTAAAGATAATGTGCCTGTGCACACTCGTATACATGTATAAATATATGCATGTCTCTCATGGTGAGCCTCGCATATAAAAGTTCACTGGTTTACAATGTTAAGGCAAATGTTGTTAGGCCAATGTCTTTTCTTATATACGCGAGGCTCCCAATGGGAGACTCCCATATATATAAGTGCATTGGACCAAGTTTTTCGCAAAATTTCATTGAGCTCTAGTCATGATAAGGTTAATGGCATTTTTCTGATGTGCAGGGGTAGACATGCTTGAGACCCCGTCACAGTTTAATTCACACCAGTTTCTCAGGTTCTGTTATTTTACGGAGTTCGAACTCATAGTCCTGATAGATGTACATGTTCTTGTAGATGGTGATTTATGAGCTGAGTTTAGAACCACATAATTGGTGGGAGGGGTTCTGGTTCTGACCCCCCCCCCCCCCTAACTTTGGTATTCAGTGGAAAATCTGTTGTAAGTAGACCAACAAATGGCCACATTTAGAATATTTCTAACTTTATGAACTTGAGGTACCAGTTACAAAATGATTCAATCATGTGAGATTGAAGCCACAGGAACATCCATGTTGGTCGGTTGATAAACGTTTATCGTCATTTCAGCCGCTATGTCATGTCACAACATCAGTTTTACTGGTTGAATGACCACATGAATAGTTAATCGCCCCACCCCACCAAACGGGCACCCATGTTGTTCAGCTTTGGTTCGTTAATTAAGCTAGCTTATGTTCATATTACGACCCTTGGATTTTGAATTTTGGATAGCACGAATGTAGGATAAAGGATCGGTGGGCCTAAAGCATTATTGTCGTAAAACATTAAAACTATAGATATATTACTGTAGTCTATAGGCAGTAATAATATATAATGATTATATGTAAAATGATATTTATATATGTATTTTATCTTGGATTACGCTAGAATATGGTCATAACCAATAAATAATTTGAATTTGAATATTGTCGTAATCGGTTGTCAAGACTGACAAGAGGCTAACACAAATCAGTCGATGATTGTTTACAAATTAATTTAATTTTTTTTTAACATTTGCCCAGAAAACTAATTCCAGTCGCATCAATGCCCATGTAGAGAATATCTTCAATTTTCTATCGGTATATTAGCCTGATAGATTGATGCGATATTCATAAAGTTTAAAGCAGAGTAACCTGGGCCAGGCTAACTTTTACTTGTTTCGATTGAGTGCTCATCGATCAAATCTAAAAATAATATTCGATAAATAAAATTGGAAGATAAGATATAGTTCCAAACGTATTGACAATTTAAACCCATAATATTCTGCAATTGTATGAAACAAACTATTTATTTAATTATATTGAGTTTTAATAATGTTATGAATTGTTGTATTTGTAACAACAACGGACGAAGAGATGTGAGTTTGTGCTATAAATTAATACGCAATCACAACACACCCCAAATAGTCCTGCCACAGAACACGCGAACACGAGGTCGAAGAATATATTTGATAGGAATAACAGCATAGAATTAACACAGCAACTGAGATAAGCAGGTAAGCTATGTGTACATATTTGTGAACTCCAGTATTCTAACCATAGATACTTTTAACGTGATGACAATTTTGCAAATTAAAACAATTAGACAGAAAAACTTGGAAAATTCGATGCACCGTGACCACCATGACCATCGACAGTGATCAACGCTCACCATGTCACTGCTATGTCATTCTGATCACAGTTATACGACTACATGGTGATCATTCTTTGTTGATATTCATCAACAATCAGTGAATCATTGCACCAAGTGAACATTTAGACGAACACGATTCAATTGTTTATGAAAGAATTTCCATCGTAGGAAGAAACCATCATTTTGTTACCATGTCCATGGCATGGTCCTAACTCATTAGTCCAAAATTGACTATACATTGAATGTATAGTCCAACTTTCCCCATCGCTGGTAACGGAGCTTTTTCTTCAAGTCCGGAAAGGAAGAATGTGACGATCGAACTCCGGTCACACCGCACTCGCTGTCGTGGGAGCAAGTATTTTCGTACCCTTACCAGCTCGTACCCTCCGAAAAAGTAAATTCGTACCCTAGCGCGAAACTATTTAGATATCTCATTAAGGCGTGCGTTCAGTTTCTCATCTAATAACTTTGCTTATCTCATTTTTCACCACGATTGAACTATGCGCCGTGTCGTAATCCAGTTTCTCATCTAATAACATAAATTTGTCCTGGGTCTTTTTCTGATTTTTTTGTATTATACACTTGATGACTACACTTTGTGTCGAACGAGTACAGTCCATCTGAGCGAATAGGGAAAGCATACAACAATTGTAAGCAAACTGTCCATTCCTATTTCCCAAATTCATGGAAAAAAATAGAAATTTCCCTTCCATTCACAAGATTTTCTTCATACTTAATTTGCATAACAGTATTTGATTACGTTATCTTCACACTGACAGCTCTAGTATTATAATCGTTATCGTTCATAGACATTACAAAGTGTAAACCTCTATGTCGCAATTTGTTTCCCAGTGGTAAAGACCCAGGACCCATTCCTCAAAACAGGGTGAACAAATTTATAATGTTATTAGATGAGAAACTGGATTACGACACGGCGCATTGTGATGGAATACGACGATTGAAAACCTGTAGGTAAATATGTTTATTTAATATGTATATATATTAGAGATGGGCGGTTGTGAAATTTTGCCTCGGTTTCGGTTGTGGAAAAAGAGTTGAGTCTCGGTTTCGGTTTTTAGCTCACCTGAGACGAAGTCTCCGGTGGAGCTATAGTCATCACTCCTCGTCCGTCCGTCTGACCGTCCGTCCGTCCGTCCGTCCGTCAACAATCATCTTCTTCTCCAGTATCATAAGGCCAAATGAGTTCATATTTGGTGTGGATGTTCCCTGCTTGACTCAGACTCAGATTTGTTAAAATAAGGTCACTGAATCAAATAGTTGCGAAGCTAGGGCCATAACTCTTTCCCGCCATAGTAATTCTTAAAACAACTTCTTTTCAAGAACAATCAGGCCTATTTAGCTTATATTTGGTATGGAAGGTCCTTGAGTGACTGGGGGTCAGATTTGTTCAAATGGGGTCACTGGGTCAAATAGGGGCAGAATCAGGGACATAACTCTATTCCCTAATTTGCTGTCAGAAGATAAAATTGATAATTGAAGTGCCCAATGGGTGCACATCACCAATTAACTGGACAACTTCAATCTGTTCCTATGTCTCCCATGGCAGTTGAGGCCTAAGCATAATGAGGTCCACAGAGGGTGAATATGGTGATGCTAGCCCACCTTACAGGATTGCAGCACTAAATTCACCCTTTAGTGACCTCATTCTGCAAAAGTCAGACACTATATTCAGGCTTGGCTGTTCCACTATTATATTCTTAACCACCACCTATCCAGTTGAACTCATTATACCCTGATTTGCAAAGAAAACTTGGGGGGGGGGGTATATTGGATTGAATTTGTCTGTCAGTATGTCCTCCCGTCCATCCCTCTGTTGGGATATTTC
Source organism: Siphonodentalium dalli (assembly GCA_032622095.1). Lineage (NCBI taxonomy): Eukaryota > Metazoa > Mollusca > Scaphopoda > Gadilida > Siphonodentaliidae > Siphonodentalium > Siphonodentalium dalli. The sequence goes on from CP136062.1 coordinate 3,964,347, forward strand.
CATCCGTCCATCAATTTTGTTCTTCTCCACATACATATTAAAGACCGAAATGGTTTATATATTTTGACTCACATTCAGATTTGTTCAAATGAGTTCATCAGGTCATATAGGTGAGAAGCCAGGGCCATAACTCTTTCCCTCCATAGTAATCCTTCAGAAACCATCAGGCCTATTTAGCTTTTGGTATGGAGGGTCCTTTGGTGAGTGGGGTTCAGATTTGTACACACGTGAGGTCATTTTTAGGAAACTTTTGAGGAAAATCAGTTTTCTTCAACTCTTAAAATCTACCGTTTGAAATTTCTAGATGAATAGATCTCATAGATGGGGATTCACATTTGTTCAAATAAGGGCAGAGATAAGAGATTTAACTCTCAACCACCCACCCTACCTGTATGTATGCTGTTTGATACTGGTATAATAATATATAGATTCCTATTGATTTCTAAGCTGCCTGGGTGGAGGCAATGAGGCTGTAGATTTGATTTTTCAACCAGTAACAGTCCACATTTTCCTACTTCGGGTTAAACTGTTCGACCGAAATCGCCACAAATGTTAACAGGTCTATTTTGCTGATATTTAGTATGAAGGGTTCTTTGGTGTCTGGTATTGAAATTTATTCAGATATGGTCACCAGGTTAAATAGGGTGGGACCATGGACATAACTGTATGTCTCTATAGTCATTCTTAAATTGTCTTCTCAAGAGAGGTTGGACTATTTAGCTTACATATAGTATGGATGATCCTTTAGTGACTGATATTCAGATTTGTTAACATCAGGTCAACCTGTTTAAGAAATGACGGGGGCTATGGGGAGTTAACAATTTTGTGTTTAAAAAATCATTGAAATACCAAATTCATTAAAACATCTTCCTTGGAACTACCTAACTGATTAATCTGACATACATGTATGGTGTTTTGGGTCCATGGATAAATGGGCTTCAAACATGTCTAAATGGTTTTATAAAAAGGTGCTTGTGAGATTGGAAATTTCCAAAAATTGAGAAAGTTTGAGATGTCGGTTGTGAAATTCCAACCCAAGACTTGGGAGTCTGGAGCCCGGTCGGGAGGGGACTTGTTGAGCTGGAGGAGGGGGGTGATCAGTAGTGAACAGTGGGCAATTTCATGGTGGATATTCACCTTGAAATTACCCACTGTACACTACTGAAGCCTCTCTAGCCACATATCGTGTTTAGATCTACTGTTTTCAAAGTGCTTATGAAAAGTTCTGACTATTGTGGTCTCCAGAGTCCCAGTCTCATCAGTCTTTGCAGTCTGGTGAGCGACCCCACAGTCTTTGACTGTCTTGTTATTAATAAAAATTACTAATGTGAACAAAATCTAATTATGCTTCATCATATTACAAAGAAAACACAACAATTGTATCACCATAACTTGTGAGGTACATGTCCTTTTATAATATTAAATTATGTATCATATTGTTACTATTTAGTCTATTACATGTATATTGTTAATGTCCATGTCGAGTGGCAGTGCTAGAATGCAAGTGGGTCTGTGTATTGTGTATGACTGCAATTCAGCATCATATGATCATAAGTGTGAAATAATATAATGATCATTTATATTGGCATAAAACTAATGTGTGTGACTAGATATATGTGTATAGTTATGATTTGAAAAATAAAATTGGAAATAAACAAAATGAAAATAAAACATGACTAGAATCTCTCAATCACATTATCTGGCTATATGCCTATTACCCCATATTTAGGGAACATAATATTGTACACACTATACAGTATACATGCATCCAATACAAGTCACCTGGATGAGTGCTATTTCTCATATAATACAGGCGGCACACTTAGATTTCTTATCTTTCTTTGAAAAATAATTCCTCACAGGACTCGTTTGTTCGTCGTGTTCTGCCATGATTACAGGAAGTTGTGACAACCGAAACCACGGGTTTTCCCAACTTACCACGGTTGTCATTTCCGGTTTCTGGCATAAAACTAATGTGTGTGACTAGATATATGTGTATAGTTATGATTTGAAAAATAAAATTGGAAATAAACAAAATGAAAATAAAACATGACTAGAATCTCTCAATCACATTATCTGGCTATATGCCTATTACCCCATATTTAGGGAACATAATATTGTACACACTATACAGTATACATGCATCCAATACAAGTCACCTGGATGAGTGCTATTTCTCATATAATACAGGCGGCACACTTAGATTTCTTATCTTTCTTTGAAAAATAATTCCTCACAGGACTCGTTTGTTCGTCGTGTTCTGCCATGATTACAGGAAGTTGTGACAACCGAAACCACGGGTTTTCCCAACTTACCACGGTTGTCATTTCCGGTTTTTCCCGACAACCGAAACCGAACTGATTCCACGGTTAACCGCCCATCTCTAATATATATGTATATACCCTGCTTGACAAAACAAGTGTCCACCTAACCGCGGTGCAGTTAGCGTTGACACCGCGGCTGAAATGCAACTACACCGCGGCTCCACCGGCTAACTAGTTGGGGCTGCGGTGTACATGTACTTGCCGTTCGACCATGGTGTAGTTGCCACGGTACTAGTACAAATACCCGCCATGCACCTTATTAGTAACTTGGGGACAGTTGGTGTATAAAATAAGAAGGGCCGCTTCATGTGAATGAAATTTATTCTGGTACTTGCATGTAACAACATACATGTAAGGTATGGTATTCTTCAAGTTGAAGTAAATTTATAACAGTTTCTTCCATTTCAAACAAGCATTAACCCTTTACCCAACAAACCGGCCAAAACCGGCCAAATAAAGCTTCAACAGCCTAAAATATCTTCGGTCTGTCTCAATAAAACCATACAAATATGGATATCATTGGAACCGGCTCCTTGACCACATTGTGATAGTTACAGTTATGCCCTGTGCCAATGCATTCTCTTATATATGCGAGTCGACCATAGGTCGCCTCGCATATATAAGAGAATGCATTGGCCTAAAAAAAATCTTTTTACCATTTTTTCTTACATTCTTTAACAATTTTATAATTTTTAATGTGTTAAGCCAATGCATTCTTTTATATATGCGAGGCGACCTATGGTCGACTCGCATATATAAGAGAATGCATTGGCACAGGGCCGTTCTGTTGGGTAAAGGGTTAAGTAATAACGAACCAAAGATGCTTTGGGTCGTATATAAGCTATATCTGATTTTGTGACGTCACCAATTTTTAAGTAATACGACCCTTGGATTTTGAATTTTGGATAGCACGAATGTAGGACATAGGATCGGTGGGCCTAAAGCATTTTTGTCGTAATCGGCTGTCAAGAGGCCAACACAAATCAGTCGATGTGCAACATTCTCCTATTTATATAAACGTCATACAAACATTGATGTGTTTTGTTATTTATAAGGGCAAGTAGCTAGTTTATACTGCATTTCTATCAGGTCTAGTCACTCTATTGGATTATAATTGGAAACATATCAAACTAAAGCGCTAGAGTTTTAACAAAGCGTGAATTAAATTTTGCATGACAAAGTTTTGTTTACAAAATAAAAAAAAATATTAAAAACATTTGCCCAGAAAATCAATTCCAGCCGCATGAATGCACATGTAGAGAATATCTTCAATTTTCTATCGGTATTTTCGCCTGAAAGATTGATGCAATATTCACAAAGTTCAAACCTATAAACAATACTATAAGATTCGATTGAGTGCTTCAATTTAAGTTCATCGATACAATCTAAAATCAATAAATAAAATTGGAAGATAACAACATATAGTTCCAAACGTATTAACCATTTAAACCCATACTATTCTGTGAGTGTACGAAACAAACTATTTATGTAATTATAAGTATTGAAAATGTTATGTATTTCTATCAACAACGGCTGAACGAGCGAAGAGATGTGAGTTTGTGCTATAAATTAATACGCAATCACAAAAAAATAAATAGTTCTGCCACAGAAATAATTTTCGCGAACATGATCAGCGAAGAATATTATGTGATAATCAGATAATATGAACACAACAACTGAGATAAGCAGGTAAGCTATGTGTGCATATTTGTGAACTCAATTCTTCTAAGCATCTGTAGATACTTTTAACGTGATGACAGGCAAAATTTTGAAAATGAAAACAACACAAAAATTGCATTGCGAAAATTTGATGCAACATGTGGTATGTCATTCTGAGCACAGTGTCAAAGTTCATTCATGGTGATCTTAGTGAACGTTCAGACGACCACGATACAATCGTACATGTATGCTCATGTCAAAATCGTAGGTCAAAAATAATATCAAGCACTGTTTGATTTTAGTCTTTAGATGCAAAATCGTGGCATATCCTTGGTCGTATGTATGTAAAATTCGTAGCTGGAAATGACCGTAGGGTAGTCAATCACATGCTTTAGGAACAACATACGATATCAATATCAGAATCTGAATGTACGACAACATCGCAATCGTATGAACAAACTATCCACGATCTCGTCGGGCCCGATTCCTCCACTTATGATTGAAATTCATGGTCGTCTGAATGTTCACTTACTTTACTGATATTCATTCAACAACTATTGATAGGTGTCAACATAGGGACCTGCAAATATTCCAGATTCGATTCGATGTCAATATCAGGGACCTGATTCAAGCTCGACACCGAATATTTTCGAATCGGTGTTACTTTGGTGTAATCTTGTTATTTTGAGTTAGATATAAACACATGGCAAATGACCTAAGTGTACGTTCAGACGACCACGATTCAATCGTAAGTTGGGGAATCGGGGCCCGATGAGATCGTAGATAGTTTGTTCACACGATTGCGATGTCGTCGGACATGCTTACCCCACTGGACAAAACAAGTGTCCATTGGCACCGCGGTGTATTTGCCGTTCGGCCGCGGTGTCAGAGTTTGTAACTGCCGTTGAGCACCGCGACCGAACGGCAAGTACACCGTGGTCCAACAGCAAGTACACTGCGGCCGAAAGGCAACTACACCGCAGCCGAACGGCATGTACACCGTGGTTAGATTTCTGGTTAGTATCGTCTTTTTTCAGTTTAATGAACGTACACGCGGCAATTACACCATGGCCGAACGACAAGTACACCACGGCCCAACTGTAGTTAGCCGGTGGAGCCGCGGTGTAGTTGCATTTCAGCCACGGTGGCAACGCTAACTGCACCGCGGTTAGGTGGACACTTGTTTTGTCAAGCAGGGTACCCTGCTGGACAAAACAAGTGTCACCGCGGTGTATTTGCCGTTCAGCCGCGGTGTCAGAGTTTGTAACTGCAGTTGAGTACAATGTAGGCTATATCTGATTTTGTCACGTGACCAATTATTAAATAATACGACATTGTAATTTAGATTTTTTGGGAGCACGATTGTCGCACATACAGTACGGTACATGTAGGATCGGTGGGCCTAAAGTAGGGCTGGAATATATTAACGAAAATAAAAAATGCGATTTTTGGAAATTAAAACCGTGGTTAACGATATAATCGCGTTTTTTTTAAAACAGATACAAGAAACTGAAAACAACTTCTCACTGTTCGCTAGAATCACATCATTGTCATTAGTTTTGACAAGTTGGCATCGGGAATAACATACCCGGTATGCAACCACTCAACCAGTGACAACCTCATGCTCGATCGATATTCGGAATGAAAAGTAAATTCACTGGTTAAATTCCGCTATTCGGACAATTTCGTTCCGGTGACTTGACAAATTCTGGTAGATACCGGTAATTAATAAAACCATTATCTCGTATATGCCAAAACTAAAAGTGTTCTATGCTATAGTATCCTTTTCTAACTCGATATGTTCAACTATGTTGAGTAAATATATATGCTATTCCCGATGACACTTGCGTCGCTTGACAACTGGAAATGTGGTTTACCGTCAAGACAAATTTGACAATGATGTTCAGTCTTTTAGCGAAGTCCAAACACACGTAGTACATAACTTTTGGAATTCAGCCAAGCAAGGACATCATGTATTGTTGGGCGGGTTTGAAGCTCTAATTCTATACAATTGGTTTTAACCAATCGCAGTGAGTGGTTTCTTCTAGACGAGAAGAGGGCGGTATCTTCGCCCATTTATTATTTTGATTGACGGTGCATGTGCATCGTTGTACTGATGGAAGAGGCGTGGCATGACTGACATTCATATCGATCTATCACCTGATCAGTCGTCGATTCATTTGGTGAATTCTCTTGTAATAAATATTTCGCAGGAAAGACGGAGAGCGAAAGAGGGACGTATTCTGGGTTTTCATATTCCCCCAATCTCGTTACTCTCAGGTGCCAAATAAACGTGCCGGCACGTTTATTAATTTGGAGCAAAAATACACACAATCACGCTTATTGTGACCCATCACGTTTATTATTTTTTTGGGGGTATATCCATCACATAATGTGACATTTATTCTTTTTTGGGTAATAGACAAACGAATATAACAATGGAACGAATCACGAGTGCGCTAATCATTCAATACTAGAAGTTACAAACCACTAAATAAAACTGTTTTTGGTTGGCTGAGATGCGACATCGCTTCGATATAAAACCTATTTTCAGAGTCACGGTCGCCAAATCTTTTACTTCGTCTACTTTCGGTTTGTGATAAAGCGCAAAATGTGAACTGGGTCGAGTTCACGGGACCCGAAACGATAGAAAAGCTGAATAATTAGAGTACAAACACTACCTGTTGACCAATGAGGAACGTTGTCTCCGAAAATCTCAGTCAATGTCACAGGTTGACAGTTAAATGGGAGGGGCTTTATATTAATAACTCATGTCAAGTTGTCAACTTTATAACGGGAATTGGGGGAGATTCATTGTCTGTTGACAAGTTTATTCCGGGAAGTTTAACAATTGCTCAGCAACCCACATGGGCCAGTGCACAGAGTGCAGTGTCGACGTGACACGGGGAAAGACATACATGTAGATTGATATGATATAGGTTGATACTACAGCAGCCGCGTCTCTCTGGTTAACAGTGAAATAAAATTGCAGCAATAGCAGTTAGACAGACATCAAAGGTTTGCCTCCGTTTGTAAACGACATGTCATTGACAAAGTAGGTCACTTGCTGCATGACGTGTACTATTGAAATAGGTCATTAAAATTGAGGTCACTCAAGTCAGGTCTGTGCTTTGATCAGTGGACCACTAGCGACTGATTGATCTATTTATACAATGTGTTTCAAGAAGATGGCATCGTATTGTCCACACATGCAAATTGATACAAAGCGGTCTGCTGGCCTCATGGTTACTCTGTGATAAATAGGGAATGCTTATCATTTTTATTACTTATTGTGGGGGATTACCTTAATTTTTTGTTAGATACTGATTGAACATTGATCGTTCTCGTTCGTGGCGATCGCTGCTTACTTAATACCTGAATTGGTAATAACAATATGCAGTTTGTGTATCGAGATACCAGTACCTATCGTTTGAATGCCCGTATCGATGACCGTATCGTCAGTGCTGTATCACAGTCGCATTGATACATCGATGTATCGTTACACCCCTATGTAGAATACAACATGTAACATAATCTATGCCAACTATATATCATATGACTATAATGAGTAATATGTAATTGCACGCATGGTCATACATAATGTATGAATGGGGTAAACAAGATAGTGAAGATACATGATGCATAATACCTAAATGCCACTTCCTCCACACAGGTATGATTCCCTGTACTATATAAATGTACACATAAGCCTTCATGGCTCGAGTTTTAAGCATATACTACCATGAAAAGTAAAATCCGTAACCCAGCACATTTATTGTGCACCAGCACTATTATTCTTTTTTTGGTAAAAATGTCACCCAGCACTTTTATTTGGCCAGCACTTTTATTTGGCACCTGAGAGTAGTCGTTCTAAATAAACGTTGTTTACTATGATGATTGAATATTGAAAAAATAGGACACGGGATTTAGTTGGAATTTAAAACTTAAATAACTCGATTTAGGCTTGAGTTAAACTATTTATTTGTATATATGCTTATGATTGGATGGCACCCACTGATTGCCGACGATATTACGATTATTTTAGATTAGACGATATTACTGACGATATTGAAATTTTAACCGGGTATTGTCGATTAATCGGGAAACCGCCCAGCACTAGCCTAAAGCATTATTGTCGTAATTGAAAAAGAAATTGTTGCTGTGTCTTTCGATTACCGGTACTGGTAATGTAAACGAGAATAGTGAATATGAATTACAATTTACATGTAAGTTCATTGCTAGCGGTAGTACCTTTTATTGAGAAAATATGACAAAATAAATAACGACAATAGTGTGATGAATGTTGAGGCGGGGAGAAAATTAACTGGTATTGCATCGCAATTTGCTACCCAAATGTGGATAAAAGCTATCCATTTTGGTATGAATTTTATATGATTAATAATGATTTTAGAACAATGCTACCCCCGCTCGACAAAACAAGTGTCCATTGGCACCGCGGTGTATTTGCCGTTCGGCCGCGGTGTCAGCGTTTGTAACTGCGGTTGAGCATCGCGGTCGAACGGCAAGTACACTGCGGCCGAAGGCAAGTACACTTTTGGTCGAACGGCAAGTACACCATGGCCGAAAGGCAACTACAACGCGGCCTAATGGCATGTACACCGTGGCCGAATGGCATGTACACTGTGGTTAGATTTCTGGTTTGTATCCTCTTTTTTCAGTTTAATGAACGTACACCGTGGCAACTACCCTGTCCACCTAACCGCGGTGCAGTTAGCGTTGCCACCGTGGCTGAAATGCAACTACACCGCGGCTCCACCGGCTACAGTTGGGCCGCGGTGTACTTGCCGTTCGGCCATGGTGTAATTGCCGCGGTGTACGTTCATTAAACTGAAAAAAGACGATACAAACCAGAAATCTAACCACGGTGTACATGCCGTTCGGCTGCGGTGTAGTTGCCTTTCGGCCGCAGTGTACTTGCTGTTGGGCCACGGTGTACTTGCCGTTCGGCCGCGGTGCTCAACTGCAGTTAAAAACTCTGACACCACGGCCGATTGGCAAATACACCGCGGTGCCAATGGACACTTGTTTTGTCCAGCGGGGTACACCATGGCCGAATGGCAAGTACACTGCGGCCCAACTGTAATTAGCCGGTGGAGCCGCAGTGTTGTTGCATTTCGGCCACGGTGGCAACACTGATCGCACCGTGGTTAAGTGGACACTTGTTTTGTCCAGCAGGGTATCTAATCAAGTCAATGTGATGTTATTTGCTAATCAAAATTTGAAAAGTAATTTGCTTCCTGTGTTGAGGTACGAAAAACACATGGACTGGGCACATGTATTTGTTGACTATTGTTGTGAAAGATCATGTGAAAGGTCACGACATCAGGTGACAGAATTGTGGTGTGTAGGATACAGGACTCTCTCTCTCCCTCTCTCTCTCGTTGTTTGATCGCCAGTGGGGCAAGTCGACATTGACTTCAGATCTTATTTAGAACGGTTGGCCGAATCAAACTACTTCATCTGCCCGGTATCATCACATCTGCCATCATTGATAAAGACCACGGACAACGACCCACGACTACGACAACTCTAAACGGACCACACTGAATACACTTTATACAAACGAGAGGAATTAGGTGAGCCATCTTTCTTTTGAGTCTTGATCCCTCTTTCGCCCCGTTTGTATTCAATGTCGGAAATATAACGCAATGTTCCATCCAGTTCGAACTTTGGTCCATCGCCAGAAATTTAGGCAAAATTCTAACAATAGTCACTTTGTGGGGCGAGTTCAATTGAAAGTGATAAAAATTTGTGATGTGAAATATGAACACAACAACTGAGATAAGCAGGTAACCTACTAGTACATGTACATGTATGTGCGCATATTTGTGAACTCCATTCTTCTAATCTAAGCATCTGTTAGTATTATCTATAGATACTTTTATTAGGCTATCGTTTTTCTTTCCCCAATACCACTATATGTATATGTAAAGCGATCATTTCCCGACCATCGGATCAGCTCCAGTTTGATCCGATGTCATACCACCCTTCTCTATCTCGCATACTGCGCATGTCTGTAAAAATCTAGACGATTTATTGTCCAAAAATATTTCCTTTATTAGCTCAACTTACTTTGTAAATTTGAGCTATTGCCAAGGGTTGGCATCCGTGTGTGCGTGCGTGTGTGCATCCGTCAACAATTTCCTTTGGTGCGGGCTTCATGTCGTATCTATGGTCTGATCTTTATGAAATTTGTCATGAATGTTGGCATTGACATCTAGATGGGAACGAGTCGTTTTGGGGTCATTCGGCCAAAAAACATGGCCGCTGGTGGCCATCTTGGATTTAAAAATTAAATCCATTGGCGCGGGCTACAGGCCGTACTGTTTGTGTGATCATCATACAATTTGTCATGAATGTTGACATTTACATGTAGATGGGAACGAGTCATTTTAGGATCATTCGGCCATCTTGGATTTTACTCTTTTTATCACTAAATCCTTTGACACATTCTACAGACCACATCTCTGATCCGATCATCACCAAACTTCATATGGATCATATGGGGCGACCTCTAGATGGGAACGAGTCATTTGGAGAGAAAAAACATGGCCGCCGTCAGCCATCTTGGATTTTACTCTTTGCATCACTAAATACTTTGGCGCGGGCTACAGGTCGTATCTTTGGTCTGGTCTTTATGAAATTTGTCATGAATGTTGACATGTAGATGGGAACGAGTCATTTTAGGATCATTCGGCCAAAAAACATGGCGCTGGTGGCCATCTTGGATTTTACTCTTTGCATCACTAAATCCTTTGACACGTCCTACAGACCACATCTCTGATCCGATCATCACCAAACTTCATATGGATCATCGGGTCGACCTCTAGATGTGAACGAGTCATTTTGGGGTCATTTGGCGAAAAAACATGGCCGCCGTCAGCCATCTTGGATTTTACTCTTTGCATCACTAAATACTTTCCTGCGGGCTACAGGTCGTATCTTTGGTCGGATCTTTATGAAATTTGTCATGAATGTTGACATTGACATGTAGATGGGAACGAGTCATTTTGGGGTCATTCGGCCAAAAAACATGGCTGCTGGTGGCCATCTTGGATTTCCAATTTGAATCCATTGGCGCGGGCTACAGGCTGTACTGTTTGTCTGATCATCATAAAATTTTTCTGAATGTTGACATTTACATGTAGATGGGAACAAGTCATTTTAGGATCATTCGGCAAAAACATGGCCGCCGGCAGCCATATTGGATTTTACTCTTTGCATCACTAAATACTTTGACACACCCTACATACCACATCCCTGATCTGATCATCACCGTCATCACCAAACTTCATATGGATCATCGGGGTGAACTCTTGATGGGAACAAGTCATTTTAGGGTCATTCGGCAAAAATATATGGCCACCAATGGCCATTTTGGATTTTACTCTTTGTAAGACTAAATATTTCTACAAAATCCATTAGCATGGGTTATACATGTAGACCAATCTGTTTCTTTGATCTGTATGAAATTTGTCATGGATGTTGACATTGACATGAACCCTGCTTGACAAAACAAGTGTCCACCTAACCGCGGTGCAGTTAGCGTTGCCACCGTGGCTGAAATGCAACTACACCGCGGCTCCACCGGCTAACTACAGTTGGGCCGTGGTGTACTTGCCGTTCGGCCATAGTGTAATTGCCGTGGTGTACGTTCATTAAACTGAAAAAAGACGATACAAACCAGAAATCTAAAACCATGGTGTACATGCCGTTCGGCTGCGGTGTAGTTGCCTTTCGGCCGCAGTGTACTTGCTGTTGGGCCACGGTGTACTTGCCGTTCGGCCGCGGTGCTCAACTGCAGTTACAAACTCTGACACCGCGGCCGAATGGCAAATACACCGCGGTGCCAATGGACACTTGTTTTGTCCAGCGGGGTAGATGACTTTTAGAATTTATTCTTTGCATCACTAAATCCTTTGGCACACCCTACAGACCACATCCCTCCATTTACTGTCAACCATTAAATGATTCCTACCTACTAGTAAGTTGAGCTACAGTGTCATTGACACTCTACAGTGTCATTGACACTTTAATTTTTAGTTCTATTTAGTATACTGTTAGGGCCCTGCGAATCGGAAATTCGGCAACCGAATCGAATATCGAATCGAATCGGGTGTCCGATGTCGACATCGAATCCGAATCGAATCGGGACAAGCACTGGACGGCAAAAAAATCATAGCTGACTATCGGATATCATTCTAATTATTGTTCACTTGTTTGTCATAAAAGCTGAGAAATTTTCGAATAGGAAACAAAGACCCAAGACACTGGCAGAGTTCACAGTCAAACGTTTGGCGACTGACATCGTTCTCAATTTTATGTTAAAAACGAAAATCGAAGCTATATATCACCTAGTACGAAACGTGACGTGTGCGTCATCTAAGCAGTAAGCACAGACCTTGACACCGACTATAAAATGAATAATTACTACTGAATATACTAGTACACTATTCGACTACCCTACACACGTCATATAACAGTGTATATTAATTCGATAATCGCCATTGACTATGAATGTATTCCAAGGATTTCAGGCCTGATGTACGCTGTATCATAAACAATGGCAGGCATATCGATGAGCATGGCCCACCATATCAGTACCCTGATGTCTACTTGTAATAATGCATTCAGTTTGACAGAGGTAACTCTATGTAATAATCATGTGCGTTTTATCCTTGAATTTAATAAAAGATGGCATTACCTGGCTTGCTTGTCGGTCGGAATGTATTTATGCGATGGACCTTCAAAACATGCTATTATAGGTGGATCATGGATATAAACAGTGTGGGGTGATTAAAATGTATTAATGTGCACCTAGTATAGTCATGACACAAAACACACCTAATTGGAAAGTTAACACAAACTATATAAAATTATATACTACATCTATATAGACCTTTGAGGTCATGACTTTTGACCTGTATATAGTGATTGTAGTCACTTATATATTGCAATATTGTACCCCAACATTTCAACAACAAAAAACAAGTAATCGCCTAACTAGTCTAGATAAAACTCTAAATTACATCACACGCAGTGTCAATCCACAAGTTGCGTCCCTTTGCTGTGCTTCACACTTCGGAACGCATACCGGTAGGAGTGATTGGTTCGCTGGCAGAGCTTGACGCAGCGCTGACGAGACCTCCAGACGTGAAAACACGGTGCATTGCGGCAATTGCCCAATCAATTGAGTCGACCTCTATAAATCAACAGTTTAGTTGTGTGTCCCCATAAACTGAAACTAATGGGCCGATTCGAAAATATACGAATCGGAGAACCGATTCGGTATCGATTCCGAATCTGACCGCCGATGTCGACACCAAATCGAATCTTCGAAGCTTCGCAGGGCACTATATACTGTATATGTATATGTACATGTAAATAGTAACATTGGGGCAATTCCATGTGACTGACATAACATTCAAAGAACTTTTTCCAGATTCAATGTTAGCGGTATGTTGTGAGCTACAAATCTTCATGTAACTATAAAATCTTAGTTCTTACTGCTACATGTACATGTATGTGTGCACTCAAATATTGTATTGTTCCGAATTTGGCATATGTTATGATTGTTATCGTGACTGACATTACACAAACCTATCGAAGATACATGGTACTACATGTAGTAACTTGATTTCAAATTTAATTTATAGATGTGAATATACATGTATATGCATTGCTGATTTGTCTTACATACATGTACGTTACACTTATTAACTCTCTTCAAATTAGCATTTCAGTGTAAACATAAAAAATTTGTACATAACGGTTTAGTTAATCTGACTCAAGTACAATTATTTCTACTGTGGATGGATGCATATCATTGCAACTTGCAAGGGCGAAAACAACATCGCGTGATGTGGACACGCCCTGCATGGACTATTTTCGCTATGCAGAGCGCAATAATTCTGTTGACATTTTGTTTGTTTGGAAAATTTGTGCAAGACAATACCGTAGGATGTACATGTAATCATCACAATACAAGTACTGGTGTAATGGTGGTATTGTGGGTAAAATTCTCACGAAACGTGAGTGACATCAATTTCATGCCAAGTAATATACATGTACATGTAACCAAATGTATGAAAATTTGAATAACAAATCACACACTTAAGCATAAACCAAGTTCGATCTTTTATTCAATCTTAATGTAAACATGTACATTGTATTTCCACTGTGTTGTTCAATATTTCTGCAACTGGATAAAAAATGAAAAAATAAAAATTCCCTAGCCACCCCCGGGACACCCACTCCCTAAATAGTTTATTGCGCGAGATTTTAATAGAACAGTGCATAATGAAGATAACGATACTATTTGAATTTATCATAAGTGTCATTAATCAAGAAATGTGTCAACATACATGTACATGTAATCACATTTCTAGGGATAGGCAAAGTGCCAAAGTTTTTATTAACATTCATTTTCATATTATATAGTCACATGATCTAGTCACATAATCACATTTGAGTATTCTACAGACTACATGGAACAACACATTTCAGATTATTTGATATTATTTTTTATATTTGCTAGGTGATATATTGCTTTAACCAAATTGTTTATCAAAACATGTGGAAATACAACTGTTCATCCCAGTTTGAAGAATAATGCTAATAGCCTAATACCAAACATAACCATGATATACATGCATGAAACCTTCTTGGGTTTCATGCATGTATCAGGGACAAGGATGTGGCATATCAGAAACAGGGACTTGGCTAGATGGTCTCCGTTGGGGGGGGGGGGGGGGGGGGGGGGGGGGGGGGGGGGGGGGGGGGGGGGGGTATCCACCTTGGGGAAATTCCAACTGCACCCCCCCCCCTTGAAATCTGAATCAGACCAAACACAAGTTTTCCATAATTTCATTTGCAGTAAATACCTCCCCTCAGAGTTCCATGAAAATCACCGCGGTATTCCAAAAAATTAATGTGGTGCCCGCTAAAAGACCGCGGTATTCAAAAAAATGAATGCGGTGCCCGCTAAAAGACTGCGGTATCATTATCGCCCAATACCGTAACTCCACCGCCGTGACCATCTCGATACCGCTACCGTTTATTACCGGTATCACCGCGGTCATGACCGGGGTATCACCCCGTTTTTCTGGTCAATTACTTTGAGAATAGCGGTAGGTTGGAAAATTTCCAACTGATGGCAATTCCAATGACAATGTTAAGAAAACAATATTGTCATACATTTGGTTAAATTAACTAGCAGGTTTTGACTGGCGAAAGGGGAGGGACAGGGACCCGGACACAACCTTTCCAAGTGTTGGAAATTTCCAACCTATCACCCTCATAAGGTTGGAACATTTCCAACTGATGACCATATCAGTCCAAAAAATTGGAAAATATGCAAATATTGGTCCAAAAACAATTACTTCCCCCCATTATATTGTTTGAAAATCAAACTACAAGAAAATTTTCAACATATTGTTGGTGTGAAATTTCCAACTAATGTTTTGGCAGGTATGAAATTTCCAACTGTTGAAAATTTTGACCAAAGTTGGGGGGTAAGACACCACCCCCTCCCCACCCCCACCCCTGTCGTCACGTCTCTGCTCAGAAATCATAACTGAGGAAACATGTTATAGCGTGTAATGGCAGGCTGGTAGCCACTGCCTGAAGTAATAGGCTTCGTAATAATTGGGAATAACATATGGATGGATAGCCCAATCTCACTTCTTTTTTGCTCACGATATCAGTGACGATAAAATCTTTGTTTTGTGATTAACATTACAAGCTGATCCACATTGACTTGGAAAACAATTTGAAATTGTTCAAGCTGGCCCGGCTGGCCTTCAATTTATATGTTAAGATTTTATGTTTTACGTTGTCAAAAGTCTATTTTATTCCATTATTTATTACCGGTATATCTTTATTTCCATGTCACATATGATCAAGTGTGCTTTCATATTATTTCTTATTTTCAGCTGAGTTCTGCATAGTTATTCTTATTTTGTTGTATCAGTAGATGGAATCCTGATTAAATTTTATTTTTCCAATAGCGCAGTTTCTTGTTCTATCAAGTTGAATTTGGGTTATTGTTGGCATTGTGCCACTGATCCAACTTCTGATAACCTATATATACATGTATATAGTATAGCATTTCTAGTAACTATACATTGTATATGACCTGTTTCTGTTCGAAACACATCAAAATAAGACTCAATACCAGAAATGGAAAATAAATTTGGTACATGGAAAAAAATGCTTTTCGGACCCGAGAGACACCCACCCACCCTATCATACCAACCTGGAATTTTTTTCGAACACCCCCCCCCCCCCCACCCTAATTTGTTCACAACGTTAGCGGAAACATACTATCTGATATCCTGATATCTACATGTACATTGTAGGTTACATAGAGAATAATCACTCGATTGAACTGGTTACGTGAAATAATTCATGAGAGGCAACACAGTTGTTGAACATTATGGACCCACGTATGTGTGTTACTGGTCGTGTGTTACTGGTCGATAGTTTGACACTCCTGCGATCCGGTAAACTTTTGACACTTCGGGTATTTTACTGATTGTGCGATCATTACCCGTACTTATGGTAGAATCTGTTGTTTACACACTTTTTCTGCCACGGTTTGTACTGGGGCTAATATTTATTTATAATGGCCAACAACAAGTTAGAGGCAGGGATGTTGTACAAGCATGATGGTCTTGATTGAATCGTTCATGTCATCAGTTAAATCAAGTGATCTATTCTGTTTAGGCCAAAGAAAAAAATTGTATGTTTCCGGTAACGGCGCGAAAAAATTAGGGTAGGTACAGGGGGGTGAAAAAAATAATTTCGGCACGTATGCCGGGGTGGGTGGGTGGTCAAAGCCACCAACAAGCAATTTTTTCTGCAACTAAAACAAAAATTTCCTGCTTGGTTTTTAGTGTTTTGGCAATGAGTTGGGCTTCAAAACCACTTTGAATGCGAGAAATAATGTAATTCTAACTGGTAACCCCGGTAGGTACGGTAACCCTGTAGGTAGGGAATTTTTTTTTTTAATTTTATTTTGATATTTTTTATCCAGCTGCAGAAATATTGAACTACCTCGACCGAAGTAACATAAAATGCCAACCCGTGTTGTGGGGAAAGTATTACTTGATCAACACAGTGGAAATATACATTAAGATTGATAAAAAAAATCAAATTTCATGTTTAGGTATGTTTTTTATTATTCACAATTTCACATACTGCTATTCTCAAAGTAATTGACCAGAAAAACGGGGTGATACCCCGGTCATGACCGCGGTGATACCTGTAATAAACGGTAGCGGTATCGAGACGGTCACAGCGGTGGAGTTACGGTATTGGGCGGTAAGGATACCGCGGTCTGATAGCGGGCACCGCGATAAATGTTTTGAATACCGCGGTGATTTTCATGGAACTCTTTGAAGGGATGCATTTAGTGAACGTTCAGACGACAACGATTCAATCGTAAGTGGAAAGATTTCCGTCGAGGCCGGAAGTAACCGAGACGAGAAAAAAAATTCCACTCAAGAGATAGTTTTTGATGACTCCGACACATAAAGAAATCACTATTGGCAAAAGCATATTATACACATGGACAAATCACTATTGGCAAAAAAACATCATCGTCAATAATAAGTAAATAAAATAACCACTATAAATGAAGATTTCTTCAGTGTCCTTTGTTTTTTTCCGCGCAAATTGTCCTTTAAAATCATCGCGAACCGTGACCAAATGCATCGTGGGGTCACCGCGGTATGCGCGGTGTTGAAGCGTTAATAAGCGGCATCAGTACCACGGTATTGGGAATACCGCGGTATCATACTGCGGTATTAACGGGGTGAAACCGCGTTATAGATGGTCAATTACTTTAAGTATAGCGGTACATGTACATGACATACATGTAGCACATTTTCATAAATTTGGCTATAAACTTGGTAGGAAATTGATGTCACTAACTTTTTATAAGAATTTTACCAATAATACCGCCATTATACCGTACTTGTATTGTGTCGACTACATCCCATTGTCTGGGGGTAGCCAGTACGACCACCGAGCATGCCTGGTTTTTGGAGACAGTAGCTACATTTTATACCCCTGACATATGTGGTGATAACCTCTATACATGTATATATATAGATACACACCACCATGTCTGTTGATAGTGTTCCATAAGTCCCAAACAAGACATAAAGCAGGCAGGAGATACATGTAGTCCCAGATACACTCAGGAAATTAAAATTGCAAAATATATGCCCATCAATCCACAACCCATCACACACCTGGGGCCTTTGAGACAGCTGTCAATTCATGGTAACTTTTCACAGGGATATGTTAGAAACCATGTGTTTTGCACACTAAAGGTCATCAATATTTATGAGCATTAGTGGTAAATTTTAGAAAATTTTGACTTTTTCTCAAAATATCAATAAAAAGTTTAGGGTCGGCGGGTTATTTTTAGGGTCGGTCGATGTACGGAAACATAGTTTCTTTTTACTTTGGCCTTATTACTGTATACAACCGTTAGTAAGCCCATCCTCGAGGATAAACCCAGTCTCCTCATACCGGTAGATAAGCCCAGTTTAGCCCACCCCCATTGTTGAGCATTTGGAAGGTGAATACAATCATGTCTTTCTATCCTGTAGAATACAGGTACCCTGTAGGAGAAGATACATGTACTCAAGCACATCTGTGCTTTTTTTTTATCCCAAATGTATAGAAGCTGAACTGTATTGTCACTGTTTCTGGCCATTATCATGTGATTTTATCTTGTTTAATATTGATATAAATAAAACACATTATTATCTTTTTCAGCACCAAAATATGGTAATGATATAAAACATGATGGTATGTCAGAACCTGAAGGCTAACTCAATGTTTGCAAAGGGGAGGGGGCCTTGTGAGTAAGCCCAGTACCTACTTTATGAGTAAATACATGTACATGCACAAGCTCCCCCCCCCCAGGCTTACTGATTGGTGTACATGTATACAGTATGTATAGTACATGTATACAGTATGTATAGTTGTACATGTACCCGTACCAAGGATTAGGGGTATATATAGTGATACATGTACATGTACCTCAGTCTGTCTTTCCTTTCGGTGTGTCATTCTGTCTATCCATAACTAACATTTCACAACACAGCTCAAAACTGGGAATTCCAATTTCGGTTTTATTCACACTTTTTCCCAAAGTTATGGCCCTTTACTGGACTTTGTGTAGCGTCCATAACAAACATGCTCTATATCCATGTAACTGGATTCGCATCGCAATTTGTGATGCGTTTTCCAATTTCTGCAAAGCAATTTACAATGAAAAAAGATGTATTGGTAGGGAATGCTATACAAAATCTACTCTGACCTCTGGCTGTGGATGTCTTTATTATTGGATTTTGTTGTCTTATGTCGCAGTGATATCACAGGTTGGGGGGAAATGTTTTGTCCATTAATTATACCCCCTGTAACGCGGTTGTGGAGAAGGGGGTTTATACTCCAATCAGCTGGTCTGTGGACATAAATTTGTCTGGAGTTTTTCTCAGCTGTTTTCTGATCATTTTCCGTGGAAGTTGGCACAGACATCAACAACATGGGGACGTGCGATTATGACATCTGTCAGACTTTTTATGGTGGCGTTACATCCCCATTTTTCGACTTAGAAAATCTTTGCAAAATGTATAATTTTGTCCGAGCTTTTATTCCTACATTTTTAGCTCAACTTTACTTTGTAAAGTTTGAGCTATTTGCCATGGCTTGGTATCCGTCATCCGTGTGTGTGTGCGTGACTCGTCAACAATTTCCTTTAGCACTGGCTACAGGTCGTACCTTTGGTCGGATCATTATGAAATTTGTCATGCCTGTTGACATGTAGATGGGAACGAGTCATTTTGGGGTCATTTGGAAAAAAAACATGGCCGCAAGCGGCCATCTTGAATTTAAAATTTCAATCCATTAGCACAGGCTACAAGTCGTACTGTTCGTCTGATCATCATGAAATTTGTCATCGATGTTGTAACTGGAGATGGGAACGAGTCATTTTGGGGTCTTTCGGCCAAAAAACATGTCCGCCAGTAGCCAACTTGGATTTTACTCTTTGCATGACTAAATACTTTGGCACGGGCTACAGGTCGTAGCTTTGGTCGGATCATCATGAAATTAGTCATGGATGTTAACAATGACATGTAGATGGGAACGAGTCATTTTGGGGTCATTCAGCCAAAAAACATGGCCGCCAGCAGCCATCTTGGAATTTACTCTTTACATGACTAAATTATTTGACACAGGCTACAGGTCATATGATCTTTTGTCGGATCATCATGAAATTTGTGATGGTTGTTAATGACATGTAGATGGGAATTTAAGTCATTTTGTGGTCATTCGGTAAAAAAAACATGGCTGCCAGCGGCCATCTTGGATTTCACTCTTTGCATAACTATAACTAGGCCTTTCAACTTTCCACATTCCTAATCACTCCATTGACATTATGACATAACACATGAAATTATTCCCTTTCCAAGTTGAGCTTCAGTGTCATTGTCACTTTTATTATATTTAGCCATAGCATAGTATGATAAAGATAGTGACCACTCGTCGTCTGTCTGTGTGTCCATGGACATTTATGCATGGTGCGATAACTCAAACATTTTCTATCTGATCGGAATTTTACATATGAATGTCTGAGCCCAAAAGACAGATCAAGTTCGAATATGGGTTTGATGCGACTATTTTTAACTGAGTTATGGCCCTTTTTCTAAAAAATATTCACTCTATATTAAAAAACAAAACAAAATTTCTTAGATTGAATTCCTTGCTCAATTTATCCACAAAAAAACCCACAAAAATAATCAATAAATAAATAAATAAAAAAAATCAATATTTTGTTTAAATATTAAATTAAACAAATTTTTTTTTCTCCAAAGTTACCAAAATTAACTAACACCATTATAACTCTGCCAAGGGTACCCGAGTCTGATGTTATTATACAAAAAATGTAAATGTTATTTGTTTAATAGTGATACCAGTCTTCAGCATAAACTATGCCTGTGATTTGTTGACCGCTTTGGTGTATAAATAATTCATACCATATTACCAATGGGTCAGCAGTGAGGTATCTTATCTTGATGGCGGTTGTTGGTAGAATATGATACATTGTAAACTTAAATTGGAATCTCTTGACCAAGTATTCCATGGTCACCTTTTCACATTTAACCCAAGGCTGGGGTGGTGCAGCGCATTACAGATCCTGTTCCAGTGCATTCTCTTACATAAGGTACATGTAAATGTGAGTGACCCATAAATTCCTATAAGTTGTGTTATGTACATGTATGGTCTATAATACCGGTAGTACATAACAGTATACTCTATAAATCAACATCAACACTCTCATTTATGTTTCCGATCATAGTAATTTACTATCGCCAAGGAATAGGTTAACATCTGCCGATCATGATCGGCCTCTCATTTGCTCAATAGGTTTTATGATTAGGGTTAGGGTTTTGTACCTGCAATGGGAATCTGTTATTTTATTATTTTAACTAAATGTTTACTGATATGTGAACCATCTTATTGTTTTAAAAAGGGGGGTATCCTTAGTCCCATTGGGAGAGTCACACCTCTAATGTTTACAAGAGTTACGGCCCTTGTTTGAGTTAGAAATTTGTGAAATTTGTGTCCGAAAGAATATTTAAGCTTGTAACTCGGGGTGTTAATTATAGGGTGTTCTTGTATGTTGAGCATAGTTTGGTGGTGGAAAGGATCCCCACATACCAGTTTCATATTTGCCAGTTACAACCATTCTTTGACTTGGAAATTTGTGATTGAGGATTCGGAGGGTTCGGAGTTATATAGTGGAGACCTTCGTTTGACCCCGTCCTTCACAGTGCAAGTTTTGTCTGCACTCTTTTCGGAGTTATGGCCCTTTGCCAGAGTTATGACCTTGTGTTAGACTGAGAGAAGTGCCCCATTATTACTTTATTTTCGCTCTAAATATAGGCAACATTGAGCGTTCCCTGTCTTATATTCCACTATAGTACAAGAAATATCAATCATGCCGCCATTATACTGAACAAATGACAGAAATATTTTGATACATGTGTAGCATGCCTTTAAATCCGACAAGAGTACATGTACATGTAAATCATTATTCATGATTTTCATTAACTCATTTTCAACACTTCTGACTTGCTGTAGAAATTCTAAAGCATTTGCCTAAAGTGATATCTTATCAGTTGTATGTATTTCAATTACTGCTACTGCAAATGAGAATTATGAATATTGAATTGCAATTTGATTTCATTCCTGGCGGTAGTTTACCTTTTATTGTGAAAATATGACAGAATATATAACAACACTAGTCACTATAGTCTACACACTGCAAGGTGAGTGAAATTATGAATTATTGACAAATTTGAAAATCATGTATTTCTATCAACTGGCGACTGAAATACCGGTATGAGTTTGTGCTATAAATTAGTACACAAGCACTTGAACATGAAATCGTGTGGGACTGGTTGAATTGACCTGCGATATGATGGATCACATCCATCCTCAAGCTACTTTTGCCATTTAACCCTTTCATACTGGTGCAGCATTAAAGATAATGTGCCTGTGCACACTCGTATACATGTATAAATATATGCATGTCTCTCATGGTGAGCCTCGCATATAAAAGTTCACTGGTTTACAATGTTAAGGCAAATGTTGTTAGGCCAATGTCTTTTCTTATATACGCGAGGCTCCCAATGGGAGACTCCCATATATATAAGTGTGCATTGGACCAAGTTTTTCGCAAAATTTCATTGAGCTCTAGTCATGATAAGGTTAATGGCATTTTTCTGATGTGCAGGGGTAGACATGCTTGAGACCCCGTCACAGTTTAATTCACACCAGTTTCTCAGGTTCTGTTATTTTACGGAGTTCGAACTCATAGTCCTGATAGATGTACATGTTCTTGTAGATGGTGATTTATGAGCTGAGTTTAGAACCACATAATTGGTGGGAGGGGTTCTGGTTCTGACCCCCCCCCCCCCTAACTTTGGTATTCAGTGGAAAATCTGTTGTAAGTAGACCAACAAATGGCCACATTTAGAATATTTCTAACTTTATGAACTTGATGTACCAGTTACAAAATGATTCAATCATGTGAGATTGAAGCCACAGGAACATCCATGTTGGTCGGTTGATAAAGGTTTATCGTCATTTCAGCCGCTATGCCATGTCACAACATCAGTTTTACTGGTTGAATGACCACATGAATAGTTAATCGCCCCACCCCACCAAACGGGCACCCATGTTGTTCAGCTTTGGTTCGTTAATTAAGCTAGCTTATGTTCATATTATATTCTGACAGCCGGTTCCTGATAAGTGCTTTGATGTGTGACACTTTGTCACGAGTTCTCGCGCATTATGATTATTTACCGTTGAGTGTTAAATTGTATAAACATATTTGTTTTATTTGCTATTCCAATCATCTAAGTGCCCGTAACTTTACGACTGATAATCAGGTATGATGTATCCATGTCCAGGTTTATTATACTGGTTGGTGACAGTTTGAAATAAGGAATTTGCCATTTTGAAGCAACGTCATTCAAGAATAATTTAATTTCACAACGGGGCATGGCAAGTTCTGTCATTATTCAATAGTCATTCGATCCCACGGCCGTGGTTCTGGTTACTCTTAGTGGGTATCACATAAACGATTTATATATTCCAGGAAAAAAATAGATAGTACACATCTTCTTGTAAACGTTTTATGATTAGTCATACAAATGTTGACAAAACAGCAATTAAACAACATGTTTTCACAGGATGTAAAAATGCCGTAGTCACTGCCGAAGCACATCAAATTGGCTACGGCATTCTACTGCCGTAGCAAACAAATCTGAATTGCCAGGGCTGAAGATACGACCTGTAGCCCGCGCCAAAGTATTTAGTGATGCCAAGAGTAAAATCCAAGATGGCTGACGGTGGCCATGTTTTTTTGCCAAATGACTCGTTCCCATCTAGAGGTCGCCCCATATGATCCATATGAAGTTTGGTGATGATCGGATCAGAGATGTGGTCTGTAGAATGTGTCAAAGGTTTTAGTGATAAAAAGAGTAAAATCCAAGATGGCCGAATGATCCTAAAATGACTCGTTCCCATCTACATGTAAATGTCAACATTCATGACAAATTGTATGATGATCACACAAGCAGTACGGCCTGTAGCCCGCGCCAATGGATTTAATTTTTAAATCCAAGATGGCCACCAGCGGCCATGTTTTTTTGGCCGAATGACCCCAAAATGATTCGTTCCCATCTACATGTCAATGCCAACATTCATGACAAATTTCATAAAGATCAGACCATAGATACGACATGAAGCCCGCACCAAAGGAAATTGTTGACGGATGCACACACGCACGGACGCCAACCCTTGGCAATAGCTCAAATTTCCAAAGTAAGTTGAGCTAATAAAGGAAATATTTTTGGACAATAAATCGTCTAGATTTTTACAGACATGCGCAGTATGCGAGATAGAGAAGGGTGGTATGACATCGGATCAAACTGGAGCTGATCCGATGGTCGGGAAATGATCGCTTTACATATACATATAGTGGTATTGGGGAAAGAAAAACGATAGCCTAATAAAAGTATCTATAGATAATACTAACAGATGCTTAGATTAGAAGTTCTAATGGAGTTCACAAATATGCGCACATACATGTACTAGTACATGTAGGTTACCTGCTTATCTCAGTTGTTGTGTTCATATTTCACATCACAAATTTTTATCACTTTCAATTGAACTCGCCCCGCAGGGTGACTATTGTTAGAATTTTGCCTAAATTTCTGTTCGAACTGGATGGAACATTGCGTTATATTTCCGACATTGAATACAAATGGGGCGAAAGAGGGATCAAGACTCAAAAGAAAGATGGCTCACCTAATTCCTCTTGTTTGTATAAAGTGTATTCAGTGTGGTCCGTTTAGAATCGTCGTAGTCGTGGGGCGTTGTCCGTGGTCTTTATCAATGATGGCAGATGTGATGATACCGGGCAGATGAAGTAGTTTGATTCGGCCAACCGTTCTAAATAAGATCTGAAGTCAATGTCGACTTGCCCCACTGGCGATCAAACAACGAGAGAGAGAGGGAGAGAGAGAGTCCTGTATTCCTACAAACCACAATTCTGTCACCTGATGTCGTGACCTTTCACATGATCTTTCACAACAATAGTCAACAAATACATGTGCCCAGTCCATGTGTTTTTCGTACCTCAACACAGGAAGCAAATTACTTTTCAAATTTTGATTAGCAAATAACATCACATTGACTTGATTAGATACCCTGCTGGACAAAACAAGTGTCCACTTAACCACGGTGCGGTTAGTGTTGCCACCGCGGCCGAAATGCAACAACACTGCGGCTCCACCGGCTAATTACAGTTGGGCCGCAGTGTACTTGCCATTCGGCCATGGTGTACCCCGCTGGACAAAACAAGTGTCCAGTGGCACCGCGGTGTATTTGCCGTTCGGCCGCGGTATCAGAGTTTGTAACTGCAGTTGAGCACCGCGGCCGAACGGCAAGTACACCGTGGCCCAACAACAAGTACACTGCGGCCGAAAGGCAACTACACTGCAGCCGAACGGCATGTACACCGTGGTTAGATTTCTGGTTTGTATCGTCTTTTTTCAGTTTAATGAACGTACACCGCGGCAATTACACCATGGCCGAACGGCAAGTACACCGCGACCCAACTGTAGTTAGCCGGTGGAGCCGTGGTGTAGTTGCATTTCAGCCACGGTGGCAACGCTAACTGCACCGCGGTTAGGTGGACACTTGTTTTGTCAAGCAGGGTAGTTGCCGCGGTGTACGTTCATTAAACTGAAAAAAGAGGATACAAACCAGAAATCTAACCACGGTATACCGCTATACTTAAAGTAATTGACCACCAATAACGTGGTGTCACATCCAATACCGCGGTACTGATACCGCTTGTTAATGCGAACAAGTATGTGGGAGTAAATACCTCCCCTCAAAGAGTTCCATGAAAATCACCGCGGTATTCAAAAAAATTAATGCGGTGCCCTGCCCGCTAAAAGACCGCGGTATTCAACAAAATTAATGCGGTGCCCGCTAAAAGACTGCGGTATCATTATCGCCCAATACCGTAACTCCACCGCCGTGACCATCTCGATACCGCTACCGTTTATTACCGGTATCACCGCGGTCATGACCGGGGTATCACCCCGTTTTTCTGGTCAATTACTTTGAGAATAGCGGTACATGCCATTCGGCCGCGTTGTAGTTGCCTTTCGGCCATGGTGTACTTGTCGTTCGGCCAAAATTGTACTTGCCTTCGGCCGCAGTGTACTTGCCGTTCGGCCGCGATGCTCAACCGCAGTTACAAACGCTGACGAACGGCAAATACACCGCGGTGCCAATGGACACTTGTTTTGTCGAGCGGGGTAGCATTGTTCTAAAATCATATAAAATTCATACCAAAATGGATAGCTTTTATCCACATTTGGGTAGCAAATTGCGATGCAATACCTGTAACCAGTTAATTTTATCCCTGCCTCAACATTCATCACACTATTGTCGTTATTTATTTTGTCATATTTTCTCAATAAAAGGTATTACCGCTAGCAATGAACTTACATGTAAATTGTAATTCATATTCACTATTCTCGTTTACATTAATTACCAGTACCGGTAATCGAAAGACACAGCAACAATTTCTTTTTCAATTACGACAATAATGCTTTAGGCCCACCGATCCTACATGTACCGTATGTGCGACAATCGTGATCCCAAAAAATCTAAATTACAATGTCGTATTAGTTAATAATTGGTAACGTGACAAAATCAGATATAGCCTACATTGTATATATGACCCAAAGAGTCTTTGGTTCGTTAATAAAGATAATAAAGATTTGACACACTTGGACATGGGTACACTGTTCAGCGATATACCCGGTAATTGTTGTAGTCGATACTAATGGTAGGTATCTGTTAAACTGTTCACCCCACAATAGACCTACATCACGTCTTCACGAAGGGGGTCCCAGAAAACAGACACAAATTACAAGTGCTAAATGTTATTAATTAACAAGATTCAATGGATCGAAAGTTGGTGCAACGCGCTAGATTTCCCGGGAAACAGACAGTAGGAAATTTCTACCAATTATTCCGGCAGATAACTGGTTGCAAACAATGACGTCCATTTAAGAACGTACTAGTAATAGACCGATTGTTCAAGGTTTCTGTTCATTCCAATCTATGTTTTGTCATGCATAGTGGCGGTTGACATTGAATTTTATTCATATAATCTGAATTGGATATCTAAAGTTCTAAACATACATGAAAGGTAATCATTTGAGTTCAGCATCTAGCGATCACACACCGTGTAGACAATTTATATAGTGTCGATACAGATTACAAATATATGCGGCGATTAATCACCATTGATCACGGGTTGCGATCGAAGCACATACTTTGCATAATGCATGTCTATTCTGAACGGCATACCGTACCTACGTTTGCTAACTTGGCAACCGTGTGTATAAATTTTTGTGATCTTAGTGTACGTTCAGACGACCACGATTCAATCGTAAGTGGAAAGATTTCCGTCGTAGGAAGTGACCGGTTGTTGGACGGCGCATGCTCACGTCAAAATCGTAGCACTGTTTGATTTTAGATGCGAAATCGTGGCATGTCCTTGGTTACCTCCACTTGCGACGTAATCGCAGTCGTGTGTACGTAAACATCGTAGCTGGAAATGACCGTAGGGTAGTCAATCACATGCTTTTGGAACAACCTACTGACTGTATACCCTGCTGGACAAAACATGTGTCCACTTAACCGCGGTGTGGTTAGCGTTGCCACTGGGGCCGAAATGCAACTACACCGCAGCTCCACCGGCTAACTACAGTTGGGCCGCGGTGTACTTTCCATTCAGCCATGGTGTAGTTGCCGCGGTGTAAATTCATTAAACTGAAAAAAGACTATACAAACCAGAAATCTAACCACGGTGTGCATGCCATTCGGTCGCGTTGTAGTTGCCTTTTGCCGTAGTTTCGGCCAAGATGTGCTTGCCGTTTGGCCGCAGTGTACATGCCGTTCGGCCGCGGTGCTCAACTGCAGTTACAAACTCTGACACCGCGGCTGAACGGCAAATACACCGCGGTGACACTGGACACTTGTTTTGTCCAGCAGGGTAAGCATGTCCGACGACATCGCAATCGTGTGAACAAACAATCTACGATCTCATTCTCATCGGGCCCCGATTCCCCAACTTACGATTGAATCGTGGTCGTCTGAACGTACACTTACATGTAGGTCATTTGCCATGTGTTTATATCTAACTCAAAATAACAAGATTACACCAAAGTGACACCGATTCGAAAATATTCGGTGTCGAGCTTGAATCAGGTCCCCGATATTGACATCGAATCGAATCTGGAATATTTGCAGGTCCCTATGTTGACACCTATCAATAGTTGTTGAATGAATATCAGTAAAGTAAGTGAACATTCAGACGACCATGAATTTCAATCATATTAAAGTGGAGGAATCGGACCCGACGAGATCGTGGATAGTTTGTTCATACGATTGCGATGTTGTCGTACATTCAGATTCTGATATTGATATCGTATGTTGTTCCTAAAGCATGTGATTGACTACCCTACGGTCATTTCCAGCTACGATTTTTACATACATACGACCAAGGATATGCCACGATTTTGCATCTAAAGACTAAAATCAAACAGTGCTTGATATTATTTTTGACCTACGATTTTGACATGAGCATACATGTACGATTGTATCGTGGTCGTCTGAACGTTCACTAACATCACCATGATGAACTTTGACACTGTGCTCAGAATGACATACAATGTACGGTACCGCATGTTGCATCGAATTTTCGCAATGCAATTTTTGTGTTGTTTTCATTTTCAAAATTTTGACTGTCATCACGTTAAAAGTATCTACAGATGCTTAGAAGAATTGAGTTCACAAATATGCACACATAGCTTACCTGCTTATCTCAGTTGTTGTGTTCATATTATCTGATTATGCTCATATTCCTATCACAATCACATAATATTCTTCGCTGATCGTGTTCGCGAAAATTATTTCTGTGGCAGGACTATTTATTTTTTTGTGATTGCGTGTTAATTTATAGCACAAACTCATATCTCTTCGCTCGTTCAGCCGTTGTTGATAGAAATACATAACATTTTCAATACTTATAATTACATAAATAGTTTGTTTCGTACACTCACAGAATAGTATGGGTTTAAATGGTTAATACGTTTGGAACTATATGTTGTTATCTTCCAATTTTATTTATTGATTTTAGATTGTATCGATGAACTTAAATTGAAGCACTCAATCGAATCTTATAGTATTGTTTAGGTTTGAACTTTGTGAATATTGCATCAATCTTTCAGGCGAAAATACCGATAGAAAATTGAAGATATTCTCTACATGTGCATTCATGCGGCTGGATTGATTTTCTGGGCAAATGTTTTTAATATTTTTTTTTATTTTGTAAACAAAACTTTGTCATGCAATTTAATTCACCCTTTGTTAAAACTCTAGCTTGATATGTTTCCAATTATAATCCAATAGAGTGAATAGACCTGATAGAAATGCAGTATAAACTAGCCCTTATAAATAACAAAACACATCAATGATTGTATGACGTTTATATAAATAGGAGAATGTTGCACATCGACTGATTTGTGTTGGCCTCTTGACAGCCGATTACGACAATAACGCTTTAGGCCCACCGATCCTATGTCCTACATTCGTGCTATCCAAAATTCAAAATCCAAGGGTCGTATTACTTAAAAATTGGTGACGTCACAAAATCAGATATAGCCTATATACGACCCAAAGCGTCTTTGGTTCGTTATTACTTAAAAATTGGTGACGTCACAAAATCAGATATAGCCTAAATACGACCCAAAGCGTCTTTGGTTCGTTATAATGTTTTCTTACACTCTGTAACAATTTTATCATTTTATCTTAAATACTTTAACAATATTTATATTTTTTTTATCATTATTTCTTACATTCTTTAAGTGTTTTTTATTATTGTTTTCATTTTTCTTACATTTTTTAACAATCATTAAAAATAGTATAAAATTTGTTAGGCTAATGCATTCTCTTATATATAATATGACCATACGTAAACGTAATAAAGCCCACGTAGATTAAATCTGGCAGTTTGCGATACGAAATACATTTATAATAATTACCGCTTTTGAATTATACCGGTATCGAAATTAGTCGACGAAATTGATGTGACAAAGATAAAGGGAAATAATGACATTTCTTCCTGTGCTCAAATAGAACTTTCGAAGAGGTGTTCTTTTGTGCGACACTGTTCACATTTTCACAACATTTTTTACTCGATGCGTTTACTGGTAACACCGAAGATCTGGTCTGCTTGACAGCGTGGAAATATAATAAAATTACATAAAAAAATGCTCCAAGTTGTGTGTTGAAATTCTGCACTACATGTGGAGTGATTACAGGGTGTGCTGTATATATAGCTCATGGAGTGTTGCTACACAGCTAAGTCATGTAGTCCGAAAAAATCCAACGTCTATTCAAATCTGAGATAGAAATGCTTATTTGCATAATTTGGAGGGAATTGTGTGAGCACATGGTGACGTCATACAGTATATTAGAGTTCACAATCCGAAGAAACAAGTCCTGTTACAGTCATGTCGCAAGCATATGGGTGCTCGTCCCATATTCCAACTAAAGAACACAGGTGTGACATTAAGAACTAACCGGCACGATTGAACATAGTGTCATTAACGGATTGACAGACCATGCATGTCACAGTATATGTCGCAAGTATATGAACGCAAGCATTTGACACTATATCAATATGTGGGATACATACACAAAACCGCCCGCGTATGTTACTGGTATCAGTATATCGAACGATTGCAACCCTAAGTGTCATCCTTACGCGACACAGGCATGCACATAATTCCCAAAATTCAGTCATACCAGAGTCCAAAATATTGTAGTTATGTCACACCGTTATATAATCGTTATTTGTTTGTGTGTAAAGCGTTCCTACATCAATAATGTGTACGCTGCTACTACGTCAATAAAGCAATTTTCAGTCAATATATACCAGGATATGTTGATCAACTTCGGAACGCAATGTGAAATTAAGAAGTATCCACGATTAAATACAATGTCCCACTACCGGTTGGACAGACTATTGCCATAACTAGTGTATGTCGCAAGCATGTGGATGCACTTATGACACGATATCAATGTCGCATGCTTGGTATGGAATATATACACAAAACTACGCGTGTGTGTTACTGTTGTCAGTATATCGGACGAGTTCAATGGCGTAGGATAGCACAATCTGCCAAAAAACATTATTGTTCTCATTAAAAGACGCATGCATGCATGGTTATCATACACTATCGGCCAGTAACAAACATGCAACTGGGTCTGTTTACCACACGCTCGATCGATATATTCTAACTGACTCTTCCCCATCGATGTCTCTATATCCCTTGAAGATAAATGTTGCACCAGCACCAACATTCAGTCATACACGTATCGAGAATACTGTACCAAATTACTGGTTGTGTAAACATTTTAAGTCTTTATTTTGTGTACACTGCGCTACTACGTCAATAAAGCAATGTTCAGTCCATATGCCAGGATCTATTAATCGATGTCGCAACCATGTGAGCGCCCCTTCCGGAATATCGACGTATCCCAACTCTAGAACGCATGCAATGTGAAAATAAGAATTAACCACAATTGAACATAGTATACCACTAACGGATTGTCAAACTATTGCCATATACTGTATGTCGCACGCATATGGACGCACTTGACACGACATCGATATCGCACGCTTGGTACGGAATATATACACAAAATCGCATGCGCGAGTTAATGTTGTCGTATATCGGACGAGTGCAGTGGCGTAATGATCGCACGATCAGTCAAATACAAACTGTTATCCTTACGCGACGTATGCAAGTATGTCATATACCAGGGGGAAATAACACACATATGCGGCTGTTAATCACACATTGGAACGGCATATTCTAACTGACCCTTACCCACAACTGTCTCTACATCCCTGCATTATGGATGTTGCTCAACACGGTTTCTTCCATGAAAGTGTCAAATACATATAACGATTTAAACTCATAGATTTAATCACACAACCTGGAAATTTTAAGTATTTTAGTGACTGTTTGTATTTTTCCTGCCATATTTGTTTATCCTTTTAATGCTGGGAGCTGCACTGTTGTGGTATTAAAGACCATGTTCCAGTGCCTTCTCCTATATATAGGAAGCCTCGTATAATTTATGTAAGAGAATGCGTTGGCACAGGGTTTTTCGTAATATTTCCGGAAACTCAAGTCATGAAATTGTTAAATTTAATAGACACCATGCACTATCAGCATCAAAACTCTAATAGCAGGTAGCGTTGAGAACACTGTACACAATTACTGGTTATGTCACAAGTCTAAGGCCGTATTATATATTTTAATGCGCTCTCACATCACCAATTTTCACACTGCACTGGTACACCAATAAAGGATTTTCAGTCTATATTCTAGTATGAGTTGATCAATGTCGCAACCATATGGGCGTCCCTTCTGGAATATCGACATACCAACTATTGAACGCATTGTGAAATTAAGTAATAGCCACCATTGAACTTCCTACCACTAATGGGTAGACAGACTATTTCCACAAAACCGCATGTGTGTGCTCGTGTCGTCAGTTTATCTGACAAGTGCAATGACGTAATGATAGCTTGACCTGTCAAATACCGTTCCACGATCGCACAGAATTTCATAAATATTCCGGAAGTCCACGCCGCATCTTAACATCTTTGCAATGTGTATGTTCCTGCATGTGCAATGGAATCGTGAAATTGCCAGTTTGAAACTGATTTTTTTCTCGGATTTTAATGCAATTGCTTGTAGCTACAGGGACCTGCTTAAATATAACTGACACCACAAACCGTCAATATCAAATCACAATCATACCAAGTTGAGCTGAGAACACTGCTACCAATTACTGCTACCGGTATACCACGATGCCAGTCTTATTAAAACTAGACCTAACTTTCATTACTTTCAACTTACGTTGAGAGTTGACTGTAAGGAAACCTTGGTCAAGTTATTACTAGACTGCCACGATGCTCAAGCTGTAGTTTTATTTTGGTTATACTGAGTAAATACGTCAATCATTTTCCACAGCACTACTGCATCAACAAGTGCACCGCTGGGCGGAGGTAACGCCCCCCGACTGTACAATCAGAGAAACTTTCTGGTTAAGCGCTATAAAAATGCCACATGTTGTTCTATATTAGCTTCAAATTTGGTCTGGTGCCACAAAAATAGAAGGAAAACTGAATTTTCTAAAAAAAAACTGAATTTTTTAAGTCGAAAAAGGGTCATAACTCTCACAAAAATTATCCGATTGAACCGAAATTTTACCTTGACCTGTATTGCGATATTGGTAATACACAAAAAAACGGGTTTTGCAAATAAACAATCCAAAATCAAGTTATAATCTGGAAACCAAAAAAAGTAGCAGAAAACTTAATCTAAGTCCAAAAAGGGGCGTAACTCTGGAAAAAATGGGCGGACGAAACCACGGCTATGGGGAAATCTTGTCCCCCGGCTGGTCTATTGGCATACCAAAGATCAACTGAATTGAATTAGCGAAACCAAAGTTATGAGTTGAAACGTTCGTATGCCACATAAAACAAAAAGGGGCGTAACTCTGCAAAAAATGGGGAAATTGAGTTAGCGAAACCAAAGTTATGAGTTGAAACGTTCGTACGGAAGGACGGACGGAAGGACGGACGGCCAGACGGAAGGACGGACGGCTCCACTATATACCCCCAAATCTCCATCGGAGATCGGGGGCATAATAAAGGATCTTTCAGTCCATATGCCAGGACGTGTTCATCAACGTCACAACCGTATGGACACACCTCCCAAAATATTGAAACATCACGAGTCTGGAACACATTGTTAAGAATAGAAATGTCCAAATTAGCAGACTCTTGCCATCGTTTATATCGCAAGCATATGGACGCATGTGCCACTACCGGTATATCAATATGAAACGTTGGTATGCAATATATACACACAACTGATTATGTGTGTTCCTGTCATCAGTTTACCATATGAGTGCAAATGCGCAAAGATAGCACAATTTTCTGCACGAACAGTGAAATACATCATGCGTTATTGTTATGGGATCGCAGGAGTTTCATAAACTTGGAGCCATAGCACCGATGTATGTATGTTCTTTCTTTGAGTGTCTAATTGAACATAATATTTGCTGTTTGCAGTCATGTTTCACGAACTTATATAGCTATAGTAGTACATGTACCCTGATGTATGTAAGGCAAAATTATAGTAAATATTTGTATGTAGAGGATCTCACATGAGTTTATATTTTGTACGGAATCTATCAATCGGATAACTAAATTCGATTTGAGCCGAGGTTCACCGAAACTCAAATAGAATTTACTGGATGAGGTTGATAAATTACGTATAAAGTAGAATGAGTTTGATATACCTTTTATCACATGATCAAATAAACGCGAAGCAACGTGAAGTATTCATCGAAGAAAACTATCATAAACGTCAGCAATCGCAAGTCATTTAAATAATGGCGTGACGTCATCGCACGTGCTAATATTACACGTGTGTCTTACCAATAATTTGTGAGTTAATTATGTGATAAATTGTGATATTAAACGTTCGTTTAATAACAGGAAATAGTGCCAGGTGACCCTTGACTTCCGGTCTGTCTTCTATTTACACTCCATATATTATGCCTTCCAATATTTTTCCAACCAGCTATAATCATGAAGAGTTTGAAAAGTTATGTCATTATATATACACCATTAAATACATCAAAGTGTCTTTATTTATCTGGGACTATTTCTGTACAAGCGCAAACAATGCACAGTTACATGAAAAGTCATCCCATGTCTTATATAAGCTGATGTTAGTTTAGGGTCCCATTTGTTGATTTAAGTAGGTTTTGTCGAGGCTTTAGATCATGTAATAAATATAACCTATAACTCGTCCCCAGAGTATAGGCTATAGCGGAATTTACAAAACTCGTCCACTACATTAGGTCAGGACCTCAACAAAGGCTCGTCCAGTTCTAATTTTCTGGACTCGTTTTGTAAATTCCGCTATAAACTGGGGACTCGTTGTAGATCCTCTCTTTATTGCACACCCTGATCCCTGGAACATGACAAATGTGGCAAGAATGAAAAAATACCAACCGGTATGATGGCAGTATCTCATTCTAATAACAATATATTGCTTATTGGTGAATTTGGATTTAGTTCAAAATAATATGATCATACTGTTGGCCCAATATTTTATTAATCAGAAGGCAATCACATCACCCAGGAATCTTCATGTCTTTTCATTACACTTTTTGTTAGACATATATGTACAGCCACATTCAAGTGTAAATTATGACACTTTCCAAACGTAATAGAACAAGCTTTACATTCTCCAGAATTGAAGCAGTGTATATTTTCCTTAGAACAAGTGGATCAATACCCTGTACTTTCATAAGATGTTTTGCACTGAATAAATAAATACAAATCAGCTTCCTGGAGTGAATTCCTTGTTACCTCAGGTCAAGAATCACTATACCGTGTGCACATATTACACATGTATGCCTCCACCCCAAAAGTATCCATTGCACACATGACTACCTCCAATATAATTTAGAATAGATGATGTATTTTCTGTTATCCTGTTTTCTCATCATTTCCTTTTCTAGTAGTATTATAAGGAAGCTGAAGTTGCAAGTTATTAAAAGTGTGTGTCCTTGGTGTTGATATTGTCTTTGTGTGTGAATAACGTTCCAAGAAGAGAGCCCACAGAAAATAGTGGATTTTACATTTGTGTCATCATAGTCAGGATACAACAGTTCCATTTAATCTCTGATTGTGAATTTTAATTTTACACCTGTCCAAAAAAATTGTCTGATGCCTTTTCAAAATGTATTCAGAACCAGTAAATGTCAGATCACAGAGTTGAACTTCTGATAGTTGATATAGTTATATAGTTATATGTGTGATAAGCAGGATGTAGATCCAAAATATCCCTGAAAATAGAAAATAAAACACTTTAAGTATACAATAATACATACACAATACAGACATGATTTTAACAAGTGTGGTTGCACAACTAATCAATTGATCAAGTGTATGCTGCATTGTATAAAGTAAGTACTATGGCTTCTTTTCATGGAGTTTGAACTGTTAAATAAAAGGAACGACTAACAGTCCCTTTTTATGCCAAGCAGTTTGAACTACCGAGTACAACCATGTAAATTTTTGCTGACATCTAAAAGCATTGTTGTCAACATTAAAAATAAACAGTAGTAACTACTACTGTAGCTGGGATACCAGGAGTTTGCTTTAATGAGGGTTAAATAATGATTGTGCCCACAAGTCATCCAAGCTAATTATTAGTGTCTCTTTGATTTGCCGCACCTATTCCATGAGACACCTGAGACAGTTCCCCTAACATATATTCTAAGCTGACGACAAACACTCTTTATTGCTAATTATTAGTGCCACTTTAAAATCATCTGAGAAACATAGCACCTATCCCACGACAATTAATTTTCCTACATATATTATCTTCTAAGCTGATACTACTTCTTAGCTGATGCTATTTATTAACCCTTTCCTAACTGGAGCTTCCTGAAATTTTGCAAAATCCCTGTGCCAATGCATTCTCTTACGGTATATATGCGAGTCGCCAATATGACACCTCACCTACTAGTATAAAAGAGAATGCATTGGCCAAGTCTTTCCCAGGAAAAGGGAGCGATTGCTCCCACACCTATATTAATTACTGGCAATATTTTATTCGCAGGTGCCAAAATTTGCACTTGTCAAAATGTTCACGGTCACTGTAATAGTTGATTAAGGTATATAGGTTGATCGAAGGTATATTTATAACCTTTCCCCATCAGTTAAATTATGGGCATGTGAAAAGTTTAACTGGACATACCGGTACATGTACCGGTATGTCTATCCCACAATTCCACAGGTATTATTATTTTTTTGCCTAATATGCTTGAGGATTATCAGCGTTGGCCATGTGTTCTGTGATGGGAACCATTACTTAAACAGTTGCTACTATGATGCTAATAAGACATATATCTTTCAAGCTAAGTTTGCAGCGGTACAAGTAACCTTAAATGGTTGAGTTTTAACATGTACGTTTCCATGGTACTAGTAACTGCGATGAACAGTGGCTTGTCACTGGGGATCAGTGTCCACTGAGCCACTGACCATGCACATGAGAAGATAAATTTACTTTGAGAAAAGTTCTACTTGTGTCAGCTTGTGTGAAACGAAAGGAGAACAATGTAATTGTACTTGCTCTCACTGATCGTTAGCTGACTAAACAATAAAAAAATTGAAAGACAGACCAATTGGGTTTTAACATAACCACAAATCATGTATGGTAGCGATTTCGCATTCAGAAAGTTAATCCATTTTTATATCTCAGCTTACACATGGATAGGCCTACATGTACATGGGGAAACCGAAAAAATGCATGGTTAACTGATCATGATGGAAGGCTTGCTTGATAGTTGTTTCGGTTTAATGTATAGTGTTTTCACAATGGAGTTGTGTTAGAAATTTGTTTTGTATTTAAACAGGAAGAGGCAAAAGTGTGTAACGGTAAAGTTCGGCAAAAACATTATAGCTGTCGAGGAAAAAAAATTAGGTTTGAGGTCCTGAACATGGATTTTGGTCAGTCGAAACATGGACATTTTTTTGGCTTTTTTTATATGTACCGGTACTGGTGCATGCAGTACATTTACATGTATGTTGTGCATGGCGGTTCTCAAATATATATTCAACATCGATTAAGAACTGTATCTGTAGCTGCGTAAATTTAAAACTGAGCGAAAAATAATAATGTTCATACATGACTCATGAGCAGATGAGTGTCAATGTCAGAGAGACTATTATAATATTACAAATATTAGGATGAAAGTTTAAAAAAATAATAGCTGGATCCAAGACAATTCCTGCTACGTACGGCATTTCCTTGCAATCATGATTAACTTGAAGATGAAGTGTATAAACATACTACACTCAGAAAAATCAGAGGCCGTATACGTATTCTGGAGTGCCTACGGCGGTCTTTGGTAGTCCAGAGCACCAAACTGACGCTGCGCTGGTATCCCAGGATCCCACAGAGGTCTGTAATACCAACAGAGCTGTGCAGTTAGCATAATACGACTCGCAATCGTATCGATTACAGGTTGGAAGTTTCAAAGCGCTGTTATCTAGAGTTACGGTTCCTGCGATCGCAGCGCCATTCGCACTTCTTTCTTTGTTTTCAAATCATCCGGACGAAAAATAATACCATCAATGGCGGTCCTTGTGGACAAATGGACTTTGGCGGATGTGTGTAATTGGCTCACTGACTGCGGTTTGGAGGAATTAGTTGATTCATTTAAAGGTTTGTCTTATATCATTATTTCTTTTCGCCAATTTCGGGCAGTTTTTATTTTTACTATGATTTCACTGTTTTCAGACTCGGCGACCAGAGGAGTGTGTTCGACACTCAGACAATATGTCTTGGAGATCCACAAACCGATGTAAATTAGATCGTTCGAGTTAAAATAGATAAATCGGTCTATTTCCTAGTCTGGGCAAGTTTATAGAAGGACTATTTTACAAGTACGGTATCAAGCAATAAAAGAGTGAGATTATCAAAAAAGATCACTAATTATGATTCGTACAAAATAATTCGGTTTCAAAATATATACATGTAATTATTCTATTGATAAATTAAGTTCAATCTTTTATTAACCCTTATCAGTAGAGTGATTTTTGGTATTTTGATAGTTTCCTAAAAATACACCCGAAAGTGAGGGTAGGGTACGAGTATGAGTACGTCCGACACCGACCATTGAAGGCACCCACAAACATTATAGAAATACAGTATTATACACAAAAACTGAATATTATTATTTCTAAAAGATTGAGCATAATTCAGATATTCGCCCAGCGTAAAAGATTCAGCCAAATATGTTGTCCGAAGAGTACATCCGAAACCGTGGAATTGCCCACCTGTGGTCAGGTCATTACTCCCAATACGGTCTCAGTTAATGAGCAATTCGCACATGCGCGGCATGATGTCGTCTGAAGCTTTGATTTTGCGAGATTTGATACCCCTGCTTCTGTCCGAGCCGATAATTAATCATCTGTTCGCTATTTGCTCCAATGGTGCGATCTCATTATGATATAACTGTTGTGTCCGTATAAATCGGCGCGTTTGTTTTAATTCAGCGCTCATCATTGTTACGATTCTGGAATTTCAAATTCCTGCACCAGTAAAAGGGAATCTTTTTCCTTCGGGTACCACTCAGTTACATAACGTAATCTGTTTATGGCTCCTCTCCTTTGTGAGGGACGTGTGGCATTTATATGGGTGAATAGAATTAACCATATGGTTCCGAACCGGGTACTGGCTTATTGCTAGTGTCCGAGTTCAAACAATTATTTTGTTTGTATGTCAAGCGTTTTTTTTTTACAAAATTTCACCCAATTGCATTCTTAGTCAATAGTCAGACAGTGCTTCTTTACCAGATATTGTCAGAAAAGAGGTAATTTAAACAAATTTTATTAACTCATATTCAATCTCATTCACAGGTTCCACTTGGACCAACACCGGCACTGGTGCTAAAAGGGTGTGTTTGTGGGCACCTCTTCTCATGTGACAAGAGAGCCATTGTGATGGACGAAATGGAGATTTGTGACATGACGCTGGAAATATCTCTACTGATGTCGACCTACTTCGTGTTTGGGATACAATATGCATGGAAGGTCAAGAATACAATGATATTTCTGGAAAAGCATGTCATGAAACTAGATGGCGTTAGTGCACTAACCAACGGAGTCATTAGATTTCACAACATGATAATGAAATAGGGTTATCATTTAAAAGGATATACTGTTGATACATGGATTCGTAAAGACAGAATCGACCATGTTAAGGTCAAAGGTGCCGTTAATTTCGAGGGCTGTAGTGGAAATCTTATGGATAGATAGATATATATATTAGTTTGCAGAAAAAAATTCTTATTTCATTCCATAATAACGATTTAAATTTTGTTTACAAAATTACATTTGACCTTAAAATTGACGATTCTGACTTTACGAATCCGTGTAATGATTTACATGTGTAAATCCACGTAGTGACTCCGTTGGTACATGTAAATTTCTTTGATCAGTGGGTATATATATACATTCCATGTTATCACATTAACTGTTGAATTTAATAAATGATTTAACTAGTTTCTTCTTTTTCTCATATGATAGCAACATGGGTATGAATTGTCCAGATCTAAAAACATGTATAATGAAGAGCTGATAGTTA
Organism: Siphonodentalium dalli; assembly: GCA_032622095.1. Taxonomy (NCBI): domain Eukaryota; kingdom Metazoa; phylum Mollusca; class Scaphopoda; order Gadilida; family Siphonodentaliidae; genus Siphonodentalium; species Siphonodentalium dalli. The sequence continues at coordinate 4,004,788 of CP136062.1, forward strand.
TCTGCCTTGAGTGAGTGGAATGTTGTACATGAATAAAAATGCTGTATCAGTTGGATGCTAATAGTATTTTGAGTGCATAGCTCTATTAGGCAACAGTCACACTCTGGTGAATCTTGTCGTCAGTAGAATATCAGGCTGGATTATTGGATGCGACTCGTGTAGTACCAACATTAGGTTGGCAGTCTGGAGTACCAAATATATTTTGGTACTCTGGAGTACCGAAATTTGGGTACTCCATGAGGGTCTATGGAGTACCTAATTTGGCACTCCAGAGTACCAAATACGAAGTCCCAAAAGTGTTGTGGTACTCCGGAGTACCATTCAGGTTTGGTACTCTGGAGTACCAAAACCTCATTTGGTACTCTGAAGTACCACAATTTTGGTACTCCGTGTGGGACAGCCGGAGTACCAAATTTGGTACTCCGGAGTACCAAATTTGGTACTCCAGAGTACCTGGAGTTTTTAGAGTGTAGTAGTGTGAACGTGAAGCCATTTGGCATTGCAGAATGGCTATTAATAATACCAGTTGCCTTATTCATACACATACCAAACACACCATACCTGTTATAAAAAAGAGAGTGGCAGGAGAGTGGAAGGTTATTTATTTGTTCATAAATATCTATTCATTGTGAACATTAGCTAGCAAAATAAATTAAAACTCTGACAATTTTCAAAACTGAAAACAAACTGTTATATTAATAAACGGTACTGTACTGTAGTCAGTGTTGTGTACGGCAGACTTATTGTATTATTCCATACTTTCTCATCAGGATTATCACCGTGAAAACCATTTTACCATCGCTGTGTGTCAGTGTTCTATCATTCGACAAGTCAATAATGCGGGAATTCGATCGCTTCCGTTCTGTCTAAATAATTTCTGGTCGCAGGTAATGACACCTTTGACAAAACTGTGTTCATAAATTAATTTTGTCGCTGTGTACGTAACATAGTACTCGCAGGTATAATCACAAATGAAGTAGATGGTTGATTCGTTCAAATTGTAATTTCTAAATTTGTTGCAAGAGTGAATCGTGGAATTATGACTTTGAACCCGAGTCACTAAAGTCTAAACTTGGAGTCAACGGTCAAGAGTCAGTCTGCCATCGCCTGGGAATTGGTGAATTTGTTACATTCGCCGCCAAACAAGGCGTACAATGGTAAATCCTACACCCGATACTGATCATGTACATGTACTCACCTTGTATATCATAATGTAAGCAGTTTTTTTCTCGCCCAACGCGTGTGTTGTAATTGGTAATTCGTGGAAATAATAAACCGAGGTGGCGATTTTCAACTTTGTTTGAATAGCATCACTTGCCTAACAACCGTCTGTGAGCAACGATGATTCTGATTGGTTAAGACAAACCGCTGCATATGTGGCTTGGGAAGACGAGTTCAAAGTTCAAAGTGTGTGTCGGGGTCATGATATATTTTTAGAAACTTATTTTTTCGTTTAACAGTATTGCAGATTCAATGCTCTCCCAGCGTCGAGTGCGTACGCCCAGTACCAACTAAAGCCCACCGCTTCGCCCCTGCGGGGCGTCGCGTACGTGGGCTTATAATATACATATGGTCGACTCGCATATATAAGAGAATGCATTGACACAGGGTTTTCGCGTTAACAGTGCTAACCTATATTCCTTTTTCAGAATGGTTATGACGTCATTTCACATTCCACGTGCGTTGAAAGCTGTGTTTATTTTCTGCGTGGTAATACTTGTTTGGGATTTCGCTTTTACAGCCCTAACATATATTGAAATTCTTTTTTTCAGCATTCCATTCACAACAGATGGACCACGTGTGTTGAAAGCTGTGTTTATTCTGTGCGTGGTAATATATGTACTTGTTTGGGATTTCGCGTTAACAGTCCTAACATATATTGAAATTCTTTTTTCAGCATGGCTATGACGTCATTTCACATTCAATACTCACAGCAGATCGACCGCGTGTGTTGAAAGCTGTGTTTATTCTTTGCGTGGTAATACTTGTTTGGGATTTCGCGTTAACAGCCCTAGCATATATTGAAATTCTTTTTTCAGCATGGCTATGATGTCATGTGAACCACGTGTGTTGAAAGCTGTGTTTATTCTGTGTGTGGTAATGCTTGGTTGTGTGTACTTGACGATGGAATACTGCGAGTTACCCACGAGATTCACAGCGACTACAGGTAACTATGATGTAGGCTCGACATCATATATACATAGGCGGCCACATAACAAAACGGCACGACATCGGCAAGATATATCGCTGGAATTCTGCCATTTCCGGATAAGTTCGTTACTTCCTGTTGATGACGGACATGCCACATTTATACTACGGGAACGCGGCCAATTTGAATTTTCGGACAGGTTCTATGCCTCCCAATTTTGACAGTCATACCACAACGGTGAGCAAGGCAGGTTACCTTGTTTGCGGGCCCAAGACACTGTGGGCACCACAAAACAATGATACATCGATCCCTTTGGAAAAGTGTCCTGTTCTCAAGGGGTCTTTCGGAACATAAGACGTTAGATTCTCTGGGTAACCAGGGTTATTTATTTATAAACCACTTATGAGTTTAGTTAATTATTTCTTAGTTCGACCAAATCCTTTTCCTAATTTACTGTTATGTTAACACTGTGAAACGCTATGTTTAGATAACCAAAATGCATTTTGGTACCCATAAAACATAACACAATTATAGTTATTCGTGCGCCCGCCGCGATCTCGGATGAATCCGGTTTTTTCGCTGACAATAACGACACCTTCGATGATTATATAAACAAAATAACCTGGCCACGACTGTGTGTTGAATTTAAAGTTGTGCATATTTTGCTTTGTAACTGGACTTTGTAAGCAATTCATGATATCAAGAACGCCCTTTGTAAATGGCCATTATTACACATTTATGAACGCTCTTTAATTGTACACTCTTAAAACAATAGGTACTTCAGCTTTGGTACGCTGGAGTACCAAAAGTTTAGGTACTCTAGAGTACCAAAATGTTTGGTACTCTGGAGTACCAACTTCTTGGTACTCTAGAGTATCAAATTGTTGGTACTCTGGATTACCTACTAATTATTTAAGTTCTACCCGGGCATTTTGCATATAATACCCACCCCGCATTTATGTTACCGAAGCTCACGATATTGAGTGTCAAGAAATATATGCTTTCATGATACGCCATATATATTATCTGAAGTATCAAAATATCAAGACATGTATTCTGAAGTATTTAGGTACTACGCGTAGCTCCAGCAATTTGGTACTCCCGAGAACAAAACAGCCCAGATACCGGCAAATTGAACAATGTGACATGTTAGATTCCAAATGATGCTGCCGCGTTTAAACATCGAATTAAGTACAAAACCACAAAGACTCCCTTGCATAGTGGTAAATGAAATAATCCGACATTTTTTCACTTTAATTTGATCGTTTGTACACGGCACTCGATATTGACACACCCACGGTCTCACCCAATCAGCATGGAGCCAACGATTGGCCATATGTGGAGTACCAACTCATTTGGTTCTATAACGCTAAACAGGCTCTAAAGGCTAATAGTACCAAACTGTCTGGTACTATCGCGGCTTTTGGTTCTATGGGGTACCTAAATCAATTGCTTTATTATGGTATTGTAACATGCAACCGGGGTATAAACTAACCGAGCGGTCTAACGACTGCATGCCATAAAAAGGAATATGATTCCGACTAATGGGTCGCCCAGACGCCCAAGGGGATTTTAATGTCTGGGTTGATTCTAAATAAGCGTTCTGTGATATTTTTTCGAAATAACCAACATTGGTTTCAGTCCGATATAACAATGTATAAGGCAATCAGGATTCTCTTATCAGTTGCAGTATATCTTATTATCTCTGTTACTAGTAGTGTTAGCACAACAAAAAGAGTTATCAATAAAGAGTGTTTTGTCATATATAAAATTGATATTTATTAACAATCAACCTTCAGTGCGGTGTAACATAGTGCATGATTTTGGTCTCTTTCTTGTATCTGAATAACTGTCTTAGATGCGATGTGTGATTTAAAATGAGATATTGGCATAGTGTGCCATCGCCTTTGTAGTATCTTATCCTGGGAAATACAATATGCTGCCAAAATTAAAGTCTTGTAAAATTGTTATGCTGTTGGTAGGACAAACTGCGTCGTAACGAAAAAAGTACTGTTTTTGTTCTTTTAAGTGTCATTTTCGCGGTGTTTGACTAAGCCGAGGGATTTTAGAAATAACAGTGTATGTATGAAACATTCAATAACGTATATATATTTTTGTTATTTTTTTAAAACTAGTAATGACTGCGCTGTTATTTGCTAAATAACATGAATAGCTAAATTGTTGATAGTCGATTTGCAACAGCTAATACAAACAGTATTAACTTATTTGTATTGTGCTTTTGAATATTTCATACACATTATAGCGTTTCTTGCATATGTTCAGATTATCCGAACACCGCAATAATGACAACTTTAAAACTGATTAACGGTATATTTTCGTAACAGCATCAGTTTGCCTTAACATCGCATAGCAGTTCATCATTACCCATCAGCACCATATCACATTAGTAGGACAACTTGACTAGGGTGTGTTCCTTAATTTCCACGCGGATCGATTCGGTCATGCGTTGATGGTTCTTCGTCGTTAATGACTAACAAATACGCACGTCAGTTCGCGTTAATTGATTTATCAAGACGGGTCAAACGTGCTTAAAGTGACTGTTAACGTGTGTCTCTCAATGTATGTATGTATAATCGAGTTTGGTCACTATGTTCTGACATCTGATGATACAACAGGCCGTTAAATACACAGCTGGATTAAACTTTTATACCATACTATAAATATCAACTGTATTGATATAGTATACACGTGGCAAACACAAGTATTCGGATTATAGTCTTATAAATCATTATTACAATAACAAATGTATCAATTTTACCTATATCGTATATTTTGTAAACGATCTGGGTACTAAGAACAAAATATCTTGAGTCCAATGTAAAAGCCAAATGTAGTGAAATTAGCCGCATTTTTCAAAACACAATGCGAGAAAACATTGCGATATACTCAACTTCATACTAATCATATTAAATATAGTAATTAAATCATGTGCCGAAACGTCTTCGATGACGTTCCGAAACATCCAAATGCTTGGTCCGAAATAACAATTGCCGAAACCCCAGGTGCCGAAACATCCTGAAAAATAGGTGCCGAAACGTCCATGTGCCGAAATATCCTGCACCCGGAAAAGTTACACCATGACGTTGTTCATCAATATTCGTTGAAATCATACGAATGTAATGAACATTATGGAATTGACATGTCTTCTCCATATATAGTATATCAGTCGCATCGCTCACCAAGCGTCAAGAAATATATTGGTTAAATTCCGTAAAAATGTTCACGTTCCCCACTCGGCATGCATGGTATAATTATTTTCACTTTGGTGTTTCAATTTTCCGACTTCAAGTTCAGACTTGTATGTTTTACCGAACATTGCGTCATGGTCACTAGTCTATATATTAGTAATGCAAAACCTCCATATCTTTCTGATAACAGCTTTAACGATATAACATTCAGCATGCATAATTGTTACCATCATATATTGTTACTTCTTGGAATTTGAATACGTGTAACTCGTATTCGCTCATCAGCCATATTCTGATTAATAGCATGTATAATGTGCATGTTCTGCACGCAGACTGTGACGCAGTATACTCGAGACATAACATATGGATCAATGCTATGTCACGATTGTCATTTGTGTCTTTATTTACACAGTCCATGCTCTTAAACAGAATGTATGGAAACCCAAATTATGAAGCCAATATTGAAATATTGCATTACTCAAAACCAAATGCTATATAGTTGGACATTTGATTAGACAAAAATCCTATATATTTGGAAATGTTATTAGACCAAATCCTGTGTAGTTGGAAATTGTATGGTCTCACCCACGGTTGCATCCCTTTGGTACGTCCCTATTTGGCGGGAATACCAGGTAATATATAAACCAATTTTGATTTAAAAAACAAAAGCCAGTTACCCCAATGTGAGTGGTTTAGCTTTGTTATTTAATTACGCTAACGCATGGTCATATTACCATATTTATTCTTGTCGACCACATCCATCGATATCTTATATAGTGCGTAGAAATAACCACACGGAACATGGTGCTGTTATCCCTTAGGCCCGTTCCAAACGACGGATTTTTGTCGACTCGAATCTAATTGTATTAAATCCGTCGGTGATGCGTCTGCGGTCAATTTTGTTTCAGACGGACGCATCTTTGTCGCGTCGAATCTAATACATCGGTCGATTTATTTAAAGGTGCACTCCATGTTACCTTCACAAAATGGTCACGCGTAGATATAGAGGCCTATATATACCGGTATGTTATACATATATAAACTAAAATACAGTATAAATTATGTATAAATATATGCGCGATTGCAGCGCGAATATATGTGCATATGTATATGAGGATGTATATAGTACATATAGTTATATAATATAATATAATATAATAGGCGCTACAAATAAATGTTAGATCGTGCAACCAATTGCCATATATGTGTATACCATCCATGTAAATACAGGTATACAATAATTCTTATAAATCAGAGACTACCACCCTACCCTTATAATAAGGAATACCGGAATATATGGATTATTATAAATAAGAGGTTACCACCCCTATACCCCTCATAATAAGTAATGCCGGTATATACGAATTATTATAAATAAGATCAGTGGTACCACCCCTACCCCTTATAATTAGGAATACCGGAATATATTAATTATACATTATAAATCATAGGCTACCACCTATATATCCTTTATAATAAGGAATACCGGTATCTATGAATTATTATAAATCATAGGCTACCATCCCGACCCCTCATAATAAGTAATACCGGTTTATATGAATTATTATAAATCTGAGACTACCACCCCTACCCCTTATAATAAGGAATACCGGTATATATAAATTATTATAAATCATAGGCTACCACTCTGCCCCTTATAACAAGTAATACCTGAATATATGAATTATTATAAATAAGAGGTTACCCACCCCTTTACCTCTCATAATAAGTAATATCGGTATATATGAATTATTATAAATCAGTAGTACCACCTCTGCCCCTTAAAATAAGTAATACCGGTAAATATTAATTATCATACATCAGAGACTACCACCCCTATTCCTTACAATAAGGAATATCGGTCTATATGAATTATTATAAATCAGTTGCTACAACCCCTACCCCTGATACCGGTATATATGTATTATTCTAAAACATTGATACTATATCCATTATAAGATGTGAGTCAGTGACATGCCATGTTCGTTGAGGAATCAAACTACCAAACTAATTACAATTTGCACAATGTTACCTAAGCAATGCTTATAGACATATCTTTCTTCATGACAAAGAGAGCGTGCGACAAATGACGTCATGTGGGTATTTCCTCAGATAAGGGGAGCCCCCTCATTATTATACCATTATCATATCATTATCATATCATTTGCATTCGTTCTTCGGCAACTTTCGGCTCTTCTCGTCACATGTATTAGATTCGAGTCGTAAAAAATCCGTCGTTTGAAACCAAGACGGATTTCAGACGCATCACCGACGAAGATTCGTCTGAATTGGACGGAGATTCGTCTGACACGGATCTAATTGTTTCAAACGTCGCATTTTTGACGCATTTAATACAATTGTGGGTCTGGTATTAGATTCGAGTCGACAAAAATCCGTCGTTTGGAACGGGCCTTACACGAACAAGTATACCCTTATGATTTTCGCGACGTTTGATTAATCTGCAAGGCCAGAGTCTAGTTGAAACATTCAAAAACATATATTCTTGAACTTTATTAACGCATGCCATACTACTAGTGTTCGCGCTGCCACTTGCCAAATTTGCTGATGGCAAAAATAATTCAAATTTGGCAAAAAATAAATTCCCGGTGAAATTAAGCCTCTGCGTGGTCTTTCCTCTACCCGTAAAATTGACAACGTCGTGTGTGGCCTAGCGGCTGGAACGACGATAAACCCTAACAAACAAACAAACATAGCAAATCCTCTTGTGATGCGCCCTTCTGATAAGGAAACCCTTCTATCGTGTTATTGTTTGATTATTGGTGTATTATGTGGTGATAAACTAGAGATGCGAATATAATTATTAACTACTCGCTTTTCTATCGATATCAAAAGTTGTTCAAACCGCGATTGTCAGAACATAAGACTCAAAGTTGCAGAAAATGATACTTCCAAGGATAGTATTTGGCAAATTTTAAAATAATTTAGCAAACACAAATTTCTTTTGGCGAATTATATGGCAAAGTAAATTTTGGTCCAGCGCGGACCCTGCAAACTACAAAACGTTAGAGCAGATTAGAAATTTACTCCTCCTTAAAGTCAGATAAACGCGTGAAACCAGATCCCGACTAGCGACCATACATCGACCAACTTAGATTTCAATAATGGAGACAAGTACCGATAAGCAACCAATAAGTTCACATGTCCAATAAGTTTACCTTTCTTTGACTGAAAGCAGGAACAATGTACCAAGGACAAACAATATCCGCATAGCGTAAGTGCGGTCGACATCCAAATTGGTATATGTACTCGTGTGTATACAGCAATAAAATGTGTCTAAGATACTCCGTGTATCGGAGTTGAACATCAGCGTGAGTTTTCTAACAAACTTTAAAATGGACGTATCCATAACCAACGAACGTCTCTTGGTTGTGTTACATCAAATCAATTACCCCAAATCAAATTATATATTCGGTGTGGGCGCGTGATATCATGGCATCAAAGCCCCAATCGTAATTCAAAGTAATTTGTCAGTTCTGTTAGGTCAGCACATGACAATTTGGTACGTGCTTTGATTAGATAAGTGATGTTACTTAAAGGCACATGGCGGTTTGTGATTCAAAATACAGCTAATAATATTCACTTTCGAAATTTTACCGGTACCGAAATAGATCGATACATACATGTATACTCTTCCGTTAAATGAGCATGCTGAGTTCCCAAAAAGACATATTGATGTAATGTAAAATACAACTTTAAACACGGTGTTTGGGTCCCAAACAAAAACAGAAAATTCCACAAGGTGGTTTAGAAAAGAGCGTTCAGTATTAGTCTAATCTAGATATCGTAGACATGAAGAGCGTTTTTTCTTCACTTTTATGTATGTGAAAAGTAGAACATAGCTGTAAAACTGATGTAGTCATGGCATGTATTGCCATAGATCACGAAGCTGGTATATCAACACACCATAAAAACGATGGCCAGACTAAATACATAATATACACATTGTAATGAATCTCTCTTGGTCTAGATTTATATATGAGTTTAAATTCAATGTGAAAGTTTGTATATCTATCTGTCTATCTGCCCGGATTTTCTCCCTATACCGATTTCAATTACATTTGGTGTGATGACTCGGGGTACCCTAGCGGATGTTATCACGGTGTTAGATTTAATTAACAAATTATAAAATAAATAATAAGTGAATGGAGCAGAGCTCATTTAAAAAAAACAAAAGTGTTTTAAATAAAATATACATATTTTTTTTATCTCAAGACACATGGCGGTTTGCACTCATAAATACGTCTGATAAATAATCACTTTTTAATTGTTACCGATAACGAACTGGTTTGTACTTACACGAACAACCTTTCTGCGGGAATTATATGTGTCAGGAAGAAGCATTTAATTCATACAAAATTTAACGTTTAACACGCGGTCGTTGTTCATAAGAAAGAGCGTTTATTAAAATGAAAACGTTTATCAAATGGCTGTGACCATGGATATTATTTTTCAGAGCTAGCATATGAAGCCGGTATATCAATGGTTCGTTTTATTTGTCAATATATCGTATACCTCATTCCAAATTACGTAGACAAAGTTATGAAGCTCGAGTGAGCGACGATGTACGACGATGTAGTATCATATGTGTATTTAGGACATATTATGTTTATATTACTTACCTTCTTGACACATATTTTGCACTTATGTTTATATATATATAGTGCTGTATCTGCGTGACACGTTTGTATGTTGTATGTGCTGTACCAATATTGGCACTTATTTTGCACTGTTATTTGTTTATATTGAATTATCTACTTGACACTTATTTTTCACTCGACATTAATGGCGCATTTACCCAAAGCCCTTTCGTTTTCAATCCACGGTGGACGAAGTGTGCCAGAGCACGTATAGTTTTTTAGTCTGTCATGGTCATTATTTGTTTAAATAATCTCTCATTGGGGATGTTTAACATGATATGTTCTCGTAAAATAGGGCGCGATCGTCTGACAGAGAAATACAGTGTGTCAAAAAAGTCGAGGTCAAAGCACCGTCCGCTTAGTATGTTGAAATATGCCAAATAGTAATTGCCGGAAAGAATCTGGAACCCATTCATTAATGGCAAGCACGTGTCCCTATGTTGTAGCGAAGTCTTTTTCCTGCGAACGATGGATAAACGGAATCCCCCACTGTGTGGTGTCATCATCCGAGTCTTTAATGTCTTTAATGATAATAAGTCATTCGTGACCACATTGTCACATAACACATGAGCACATATATAGTACATTACATAAACATGATATGTGAATTAAACATATGAACATATAAACAGGAAATACACATAGATAAATGTAGTTTGTATAACACATACAAAGCTAAACCTATAAATCTGAAGAATATAGGAGATAACTATTTGACCCCCGCTGCGCTCTGTGCCAAATCATCAGGTTGTTGCACATGTGAATCGGCGCCGTTTTCATGAGTGAGATGGATATCTCATTACCCGCGTTGTGATGTCATTATCGAATATTCCGACTAGTGTGCTATATAATTGAGTGTCGGATAATAAGTTAATCGCAGTCGATACCCCCCGTAGATTATCAAAAGTTTCTATCTAGGGTATTATATAACATTAATTAAAACCATATGGTATAGTTCGCGCTTTAAAATGCATGTAATAATATTCGCTTTTGAATGTTTTGCCGGTATCGACATAGGTTGATAAAAACCCGAAATACTGTTCTACGGGCATTTTATGCCACAGAAAGGCGCACTGGAGTAACAAAAAATCAAATTTGAACACGGTGCTTGGGTCCCAATACAAACAACATCCATATTCACGTTTATTTTACTCATATGCAAAACGTTGAAAACAGAGGTAAAACTGCTGTGACCATGCCAAGTATTTTTTAAAGAATATGAATCTGATATATAAACATTTCGTGTATTTGTCAACCTATTTTATACTCCTTCTTGTCAACAGTTAATCACATCTCTGCCACCACATCACAACATCAACGACTTCTTTGATAACTCAATAAAGACATAACTATTTAACGATAAAATTCGCAGCAAACTCCCCAGAAATAGCAACAGACGTGATCCCCCACGCAATAAGCTTAGAACATACAGAACGTTCAAAACAATCACTTCTTTGGATCTTTACATCATTTCCACCCCCAAGCAACGAGAATCCCTCACGAAATTCAGAATTAGTTGTCACACACTGGGCATTGAGCGCGGACGCTATTTCGATTTCGATGAAGCGGATCGCATATGTGAAACCTGCAACCAAATTGATACTGAGGAGCAATTTCTCCTCCATTGTACCTCACTGTCCGACGAGCAAGCCACATTTCAATTAGAACAATGGGGACCCCTTAATTTGGCAGAAACATGGGATGTTATGACAATATTTGCAGAACTTATATGCCCAGTGACTGTTTTAGTCTAATTAGAACAATGAGGACACCTTAATTTGGCAGAAACATGGGATGTTATGACAATATTTGCAGAATATATATGCCCATTGACTGTTTTAATCCAATTAGAACAATGGGGACCCCTTAATTTAGCAGAAACATGGGATATTATGACAATATTTGCAAAAAATTATATGCCCAGTAACTGTTTTAATCCAGTTAAGCATCCCATTGTGTATCGATTGCATCACCTGACATATGTACATGTATAGCACTTAATTTGGGGGACATGTCTCTATTCCGAAGGTTCGCTATTCCGAAGGTTCATTATTCAGAAGGTTATATTTGCAATTCCGAAGGTTCACTATATTCCGAAGGTTCGATATTCCGACGGTACGCTATTCCAATGGTTCTCTATTCCATAGGTACGCTGTTCTGATAATGATGGAAAAGCCGTACAAAACAATGGAACCCTCAATTTAATGTCCTCATAGTATTAAACATCCATACCAAATTTCATTGTTATACATGTACCTCATATTAAAAGGCTAAGCCTAATTTCCCATAGCTTTGTGTGACCCACATTATGTGAGTAGAGGGGGGTGCCCAAAAGCAGAAGAGTCCACAAATAGAGGTACATGTACCATATCTTACCCACCGGATGGGGATCCAAGCACAGAGTATCTGAATGTTTACTGTTGCAATATCTGTAAACATACTAGTACCAGTAGTCCAGTACACACAAGTCAACCTGACATACAATATATCTGTAGGTGAGTGAGAATCTATAGCCATGTACGATCGGGAGTACTACTACATGTACATACTGAGAATGTATGATTATGTTGTGCGCCAGTGTGAATATATTTATATACATGTACCCGTAATGGTGTGAAATCCCATCCCCCCACCCAGCCCCACCAAGAAAAATATTTCAAAGTAATATACATGTACATATGTATCTACATGTAGATTCCAAACTCACCCAGCCCCACCAAGAAAAATATTTCAAAGTAATATACATATGTATCTAGATTCCAAACTCTTCATGTCTATTGTACTTGGTATACCTTATACAAATGTACATGTAACTTATATACTTATCTGCTAAAAGATCTGCCAGTTATTCTTTCTTCAGAGACAACAGTGCACTGGATTCGTATACCGGTATACTGGTAATAATATCTGAAATACCAAAGAGAAGGTGCTGTTGTGTACGCCTGCTACTGGTACATGTACATGAGGAACCTTATGAATATTCCCTCTAAATATTCATTTACTGGTATATCAAGACGATTCAAGAGCCCTGCCAAAGTTAAGAGATAAGAGACATAAAGCATGACAGGCACATATCAAATTATGGATGTGTCATTCTGATGAATACTAGTACATGTAATGTATATACCGGTATACATGAACATGTATGTTAAACCTTAAGGTACATGTACATTATTGTAATCAGATGATACATGTATACAGGTACATGTACATCGTGGTTAGATTTCGGGTTTGTATCATCTTTTTCAGTTTAATGAACGTACACCGCGGCAACTACACCATGGCCGAATGGCGAGTACTAGTACACCGCAGCCCAACTGTTGTTAGCCGGTGGAGCCGCAGTGTAGTTGCATTTCGGCCGCGGTGGCGACGCTAACCGCACCGCGGTTAAGTGGACACTTGTTTTGTCCAGCAGGACTACTCCATGGCCAAATGACAAGTACACGGCAACCCAACTGTAGTTAGCCGGTGGAGCCGCGGTGTAGTTGCATTTCAGCCGCGGTGGCAACGCTAACCGCACCGCGGTTAAGTGGACACTTGTTTTGTCCAGCAGGGTACTGTAGTATGCACATTCCAGCAAACTTTTGTACCAACAGCCAAGTACGGTACATGCTTAAGCCTACCAGTCACTGCTATGCATTCCGGGGCCCCAAGCATACCCCGCTGGACAAAGCAAGTGTCCATTGGTACCGTGGTGTATTTGCCGTTCGGCCGCGGTGTCAAGAGTTTGTAACTGCAGTTAACGGCAAATTCACTGCGGCCGAACAGCAACTACTAGTACCCTCATGGCCGAATGACATGTACGCCGTGGTTAGATTTCTGGTTTGTGTCGTCTTTTTTCGGTTTAATTTTAATGAAAGTACACCACGGCCCAACTGTAGTTAGCTGGTGGAGCCGCGGTGTACTAGTAGTTGCATTTCGGCAGCGGTGGCAATGCTAACCACACCGCAGTTAAATGGACAGTTGTTCTGTCCAGCAGGGTACTAAAAGGATACAACTGTATTGAGATTGGTCTGAACGAGATTGGTCTGAGACTGAACGTTCACTACATCATGCATGATGGATTGAATTTGATGCATACTGCATACAGTGTAGTATATGGCTATGCACTTACCATTCGGCTGTTAGTTTAAGCTGGAGTCTTGTTTTAATCCAGAGAACAAATCACACATGTGACATTCACAATGTCAACAACAGGTCAACGCCAATATGAATATTCAATAAAATGATCATCTTCAAGTTCAAGTTGTTGAAATGTTGGCGAAATTGTTGTGTTCTGTTATCACTCTATCGTTGATTTAAGGTCCATGGTACTGTAATAATTTGCTTGATGTTGTCCTCGGTGTTGACGAAACTGGTTCGTGGGTGAGGTAGAAAATGAAATGCGCTTTCAACTTTGACAATGACACTGATTTCGAATACTTTTGCATCGCCTACTGTCGAAAAATTGCTATGTATAACTCCAAATTGATTCATCGTGGTGTTGTTTGAAAAATCACTATTGTTAAATCACACTATAATGATGCCGGTCATTTGGTAGGGACAGTTGAGAATTGAGTTGTTCAACTCGCCTAACAAATCAATGAACAATGTATCAGCGACATTCTGAACTCTTCGACCTGTGACCTCTGGATCAATTTTCCCACAATGCTTCGCAAAAGCGGAGCGGAAGTCACGTGATTTTTAACCCATTTTTCTTGTCCGGATTTTCATCGCGTCGAAATTATGTTTCATGGTATTGTAAAAATTGATGACGTCATTCACGCCTAAACATGAAAAGCAACAACGCGCCTGTGGCGCGTTGTGGTTGCTATTAGTACCGTCCTAAAATAGGACATGTATGGAATAAACAATTAAAGTGGCATTCAATAATTGTCACACCAGTTTGAGAATAATGACCCGTGCATGTCGTTCAGTGGAAATTACTTACCAGTTGTTCTCGGGGGGGGGGGGGGGGGGGGGGGGGGGGGGGGGGGGGGGGGGGGGGGGGGGGGCACTTGCATTTTGCACATGCATCTTTGTTATTTGGAAAGATTCAGTGTGTATATACCTAACATGAAGCGGTGAATATGATGACAGAGTGAACATGGTATTTTGGGGATGTGATTTCATATCTTGGTCTGAAGCCAGTGAAGGTGCACTGTCATAATGCACTGCTCGTAACGTTGCAATTCGTGAAACATCATGCCAACAATTTGAATACCAGACCAGCTAGTAACTGCTAAAATAAAACTAAATAAAGAGTTTAATATCAAAAGACATTCACCCAGCTGGAACCCCCAGGTCATGCCACATTCATGATACCTGGCTAATGATCTACACGGCCATGCAACACACCTTTTGAATGGCGGAATGTAATTCGATTTAAATTACCGGTATGGGTACCAGTACTTTATATAAAAAATCCAAAACATATTTGTGTTAAAAAACTGATGATTACTTCATGTAGGCATATTGTCTAATTACCAAAAATTGGTATGCCTATTATTTGTGGTTGCATTAACGTGGATAGGGCCGCCCGTTATGAAGTTATGTTACAAGCTAGCTGGCATACTCCATGTAACGGTTAAGATCAATGGGTGCATAGTGAGTGTTATTCGATATCAAACAATCAATAAACATGTTCGATATCAAACAATCAAAAAACATGTTGGTGAAATTTTCAACAATTATCATGCATATAAATACTCGAACACACAAAAAAGGATAACACTAGCAGTTTGTACAAAATATATAAACACATTTTCTCATAAGAACTTTGACAGGTATCTATTATTATCAAGTTACCATCTGTCTGTCAGATTTATTCAAAGTTTTATGATCAATCCACATATTTTTTATTGTTAATATGTAATAACAGTTGTGTCATTTATCAAATTGTGTGGCTATTGGGTTTTGTGCATGATTTTAATCTATGAATATGATGATTGGTGCAGTTCATTCAATCACTCATGATTCATTTACTGACATCCCCATAGGCACTTGCCAGTTCACGTGCCCCACCCACCCTTACATGAAAATCAATTGGTCAGAATTTCCCCATAGGCGCAATCCAGTTCACTTGCAACCCTCCTACATGAAAATAAAATTGGGCAGAACTTGCTCATAGGCACATGCCAGCCGACTTTCCACACCCATCCCTACGTGAAAAAAATTAGATAGAACTAAAATTACCGTAGGCACAGTCCAGTTCACTTTCCCCACCCCACATAAAAACAATTGGGCAGAACTTCCCCGTGGGCGCATGCTACTTTACTTTCCCACCCACCCCTACATTAAAAAATAAATTGGGGCAGAACTATAACTTCTTGGTGGGGTCGTGCCAGTCCATATAATTATGCCACACCACCTCTACACGTACATGCCACAATATTTAACTTCTGAATTTCTGAATTATTATGATTGGATTGGACATTATAATTTAGACTGAACAGAAGAGGGTGAAGTGTGGCAAGTTGTGGGTAGAGATGATTGATATTCACACTGAAGCATATCAGTTTGCTGGTGGCCACGAAAACAACAATGTATGTACACGTTCTTATTTTCATAAATGATAATACAAATTAATTTAAACTGTACATACCTGTCATCCTGCTCTGTGTTTTAACATATTAACGAAAGCACTGTCACAAATATGGTCCTTGCAAATAACTGAGCCTGAATAATTCAAGTTAGGCGTCCACGAAGCCCTTCTGATACACACAAACCTTGTCCAAATCCGTCCTCTCTCTCTCGATCTTTTGGCCAGTTGAATAAGTTCTTGCCGGTTGTGTTACAGCCATAAACGGCACATCTTCGTACCATGACGAATAAATACTATAATCACTGATAATACCACAGTCCCTAGGAATCACTGTTAGTTGAATAAAATATTATTTAATAATATTAAATCAATATATTATAGTTAGTTATTATATTAATATATATACCAGTTTGGCAAGTAAAAAATTTGTATACTGCATGTTCATTGGCAGATGATTTGCAAGAAAATACAGAGTTCACATTTTTATGCCACACAAACATTCGCGACTTCTGAGTTTATATCATCATATTCCGTATTTTTTTCTTGAAACGATGGTGTATTCAGATTGTTAGTATATTTGCCAACTTACGAGAAAATAGCTGTTAGTTACTCGAATATTCTTTCAGGTGCAAACTCGGTGGAATTCTTTACGATTGGGGAAACACATGTCCATTCTCTAAATAGCAAATTACTTATTCGCACCCGGTGATAATCCGAATAAAAGGGATTACGGATGTGAGTAAACAGACGTCGGGTGAGGTAAAACTGGCCCTGCTCTAAACTACTAAGTGCACATTTTAACTCATTCTCATTACTAGAGAAATGTAGAAATGATCATCTCAAACTAATATATCTATATATTTTCAAGTAGGGCCCTAGGGGTGGTTGATAACTTGAGATGTGAAAGCAAATTTTATATTCCAAGCTCCCGTTTTGCTCCGCATCCCAAGAGCGGCAATGGGAGATAACTTGTACTGGGATTGGCTGCAAATTTTAAATAAGTAATTGTAATAAGGAACTGAATAGAGACACTACCGCGTCAGCAAAAAATGATTTTCACGAGTTCCATAAATGTGAATTTATGCTGATATTTGGATGGAAAATCACGATTTGTGTACAAATCAGACCAGGTAGAGTTGATATGACCCAACGAGCGCATTAAGAACTATTAACTTAATTGTCACATGTCAATTGTGGGGAGATAAATGCAATTTTTTCGAACGAAAAATCCAATTGTTCGTTTTAGTGATAGAGCACAGGGGGTGGTCTCTAGCCAATGAGATGATTTGTTTACATTATAACACAATCTGAAGTTGCCTAACTGTAGCTTATATCTGTATAGAAGAGGTAATGTATCTAGATCTATTTGTTATATTTTAATCAAATTTAATATTATATGGACAGTGATTCCTAGGACTGTGATAATACCACGGAAAACAAAAAAAACACAATCGACAGGAAACAGATTTCGATGCATTGTCGACCGAAATCAGGAAGGTCCTTTTTGACGTCACGGGCCAAAAATAAATTACACCCAATGCAATGCTTTTGTTTTCGTGGTGCGCGCGCAACGGGAGTTTCCTTGTATGTCAATCGATACCGGAGAAATTTCGGCTGATTGATTTCGCTGTCAGAGCGACTCCGCTGGTCTAATAAACGTGAAAATGAGTAAAATAGAGACCTTTCGCATCCTCACGTTTACGATTACGAATACGGATAGCTATTCGAAAAGTCGTAGGTCTATCCGTATGGCCAAAAAGTCCTTTCGCAAAACGACTACGCGTAAGAGTTTTGACGAACACATACCATCATTATTTCGTACCACTTTTAGAACTCAAAGCGTGTGTTTGGTATACAGTCCCTTAATACTTCACTTATCGTCTCATTTGCAACAATGCGATAATCATGACCTGTTTATTGTCAATAATTCGACCAGTCACAACCTACGACCCGGGATTCTCGTGATATATTGTGGCAATACAGGTATAAATGTCAGGTGTTTGTTACGTGGTGCACGGAAATTCAGTTCGCTGTTATCATAGATGACCTGATAGACGTTATGCTGATGGGGAAGAGGGGTTCCTGAATTTGGACCTCCCACCAACCATGACTCCACCACTTCCAGACCCTTCCAGTCCGCAATTTGATTTCAATGCGATTTCGGCTTCACAGGCCTATCACCTCTTTGGGTTTAGGAAATCCGACATAAGGTTGATGTGCTCGCTGATGTGCATAACTTCTGATTTGGTACTACCAAATCGAAACAAAGTCGACACGGTAGAAGCGATGTGCTTTTTTTGTGTCAGATATTTGACAAACCGGCAAAATGTCGTTGAACAAAATATTGATAAATAACAGGTTTTGGGCAATTTTATACTATAGTTGTCTGTGGTTAGCATTAATTTTGGGCAATTACTCGATTCTGATAACAGAAGCGGCATTTAAAAAAAAAATTGTTGTTGGAATCTGATGATATGGGAACATATAATTGGATTGAGTACCTTTAAATGCCGCATTTGTGAGAGTTGTGTTTTTTAAATTTAAAATAAATGCAAAGAACAAACCTAACATAGACTGATGAGCTCTGGTGATGTCGGTGGGTGTGCAAAATATTCTTTTAGTAACACCAAATCCATGTCCGTGTATTTTTTGGCGACTGGTTTCATAGTGCACTTCTATTACTGCAAAGTTTTGTATCGCAACCAGCGATAACTATCCGTTGTGAATTGCGCGATCTTATTTCGCGGGAAGCTCGAGATTCACGACGACGAGTAGAGTGATTGCCAATCTTAACAGCACACCAAGGTCGTAGCTCAATACAACTGGATGGTTTACATGATATACATAATTATACAGTCTCGAACGGAGTAAAGTAATATATTGCAGAAAATATATTTCAGGTGTTATTTGAGCTTATTAGAAACAATGAAATCGTAACCGTTATTACGGATAGTAAAATACGACAACGATTAGAAAGTACACAAATGTTGGCGACGTAGTACCCTATCCGTATCCGTAATCGTAAACGTCTCTGTTATAAACTTCGCGACGGCGACTTTAAATGTAATGCGACCAGTTTAGAGTGTAAGTTTTATTCGCGTTTGCCTTTGGTACGTGTTGTTTAGGACTGTTATTCCCATATATGAACAACAATATGTAGAATCGGAAAACATTGCGTCGCGTCAGAACTAAAGTGTTCTATCTCCATATATTAATTTCTGTGGGAAATCGAGTTTAAAGTGTTGACCCCCGGTTCATATTGATACATAAATATACCCCCACCTACATGTACCAGTAACATCCCTGATGGCACTTTCGCCATCCTCAGACTAAGTAATTACATTCCATGCACATTTAACCTCGCAGAGATCGGTCAGTTGGAATGTATTGTGTAACATTAATTAGCCGGCTTCTGAACTGTTCTTTGTCTATCGCTGGTATGTAACCTTCATCTGACCTGGCTTTGTCTACGGGACTTTGGAATGTTAAGACGACTCTGAGCTTACCTTTATGCATGAGGTTCAGCGAACCATTGAGCCGATATATAAAGGCGTAGGATTTCTTGGAACAAGGAGAGTGAGTTAGGAATCGAGAGTGATTTACATGGATCTTTACCATGCGATATCCTGGCTGACAGAATACTCGACTCTTATTTATATACGCTTATGTATATGTATGTACTATTGTTGCTGTGCCTCATCACTATTAAAGTTATCTATTGAAGATGTATTCACTCGTCACTACCACTAGAATATCATATCGGCCCAGATTGTTGACGGCATTATGTAACAATATGTTCTCATTCTGTTTTGGAAGATAGTACACAGCGGGTATGATAGCTGGTGTAAAATACTATTGTATGAGTTTCGAGACAAAACATATGGTATATTGGATGTAATCACGAAAGCACGCCATGGAGATAGAACAATCACGGCATTTTCTGTGTTATTTTAACCAAATAATTATCCTAGAGATAAGATGTTCATACCTAGGAGCGAGAAAGCATTATTTCCAACTAGTCACTTCGCTGGCACTCTGCACAGATCGGGTTCCATTGATTTCGATTGAAGGTCAGCGATACAACATTTTAGCACGGAAATTTATTTAATCACGTGGTACTAAATAAAGATTCATTGGACCACTGTGGAGATAGAACAATATAGCACTGTCAAAAATTTGGTGTTCGATAGACACGATATCTGGTGATTTTCGGACAAGGAAATGCCGCACCGAATCGAAAGATACCAATTTCTCCACCCCATACACAGTTTTGCACAGGCAGCCCGTGTGGGATAGCTGTGTGAGATTTCACTTTCTACCACACCCTGCACATTTTAGCACAGGCAGCTCGTGTGGGGTAGCTGGGTGAAATTTCCCTGTCTCAACCAACACGTGACCAGCTGTCTCACCCCACCAACGTGACTGCTTTGCCTATTTAATTAAGAGCCGGAACTAATTTAACAATTCGTCTCAATGTTTTGTGTAAATTAAACAATGTCGACCAACCAGTTACGTTTCACGTTTCTACTAAATAAATACGGACGAATTCGTCGACGTTAATACAAATGGAGACAAGCCTCCAACATGTTAATCACGAATAACCTTAACATAACCTCACTTGTAGATGCAGAATTGCATAACATGCAATATAAACGACTAATTTTTCGAACAAATTCCACCAAACAGAAGGTCCCAGGCGAAACTGGCATTACTTGCACACTTCGTAACTCGTAAACAATAGCCGCTTCACAAGTGACGAACGAAATAGTTCCACATTCGAACAGCAATAAATAGTCGGACGCGTCTAACTAACATTTGTCTGTCATATATACACATGTTTCCTTTTCTAATGATACGGATAAGGACATTTCCCATGACAAACACGATTAGTCTAGTTGTTTATACTTCATATCAATACGCGCAATATATGCAAGTGCAACCATGTGACGTATTCATGTCGATTTCACAAGACCATGTGGTATATATCGAAATCATCCCAGATAATCACGAATATCGTATCAGATTTCTTCCCAGATGTACCGTTACGACGTTACTGGAATGTACCAAAGATTGGTATAAAACCAAAAAATCGAAATGATACTCTTGTTTTGGGAGAAAAATTATTCATCACGACCTGGGATGTGGGCATGGACAAAATTACCACCCTCGGTGCCAGATATTTGGTCCGGACACTCGGCAAGCCTCGTGTCCGGCCCAAATATATGGCACCTCGGGTGAGATGTTTCCATCCCACATCCCAGACATGATGGATAATATTAGTCTCACCCAACACGTGACCAGCTGTCTCACCCTACCCACGTGACTGATTTACCTATTTAATTAAGAGCCGGAACTAATTTAACAATCCGTCATCATGTTGTGTGTGAACTAAAACAATGGCGACCAACCAGTTACGCTTCACGTTTCAACTAAATAAATACGGAAGAATTCGTGGACGCTAATACAAATGGAGATAAGATTCCAACATGTTAATCAAGAAGAACCTTTAACATAACCTCACTTGCAGAGTTGCACACATGTACTATAAACGACTAATTGTTCGAACACATTCCATC
This sequence comes from Siphonodentalium dalli, assembly GCA_032622095.1. Taxonomy (NCBI): domain Eukaryota; kingdom Metazoa; phylum Mollusca; class Scaphopoda; order Gadilida; family Siphonodentaliidae; genus Siphonodentalium; species Siphonodentalium dalli. Next base: position 4,026,903 of record CP136062.1, read on the forward strand.
AAACAGAAAGCCCGAAGCGAAACTGGCATTACTTGTACATTTCCTGGCACGTAAACAATAGCCGCTTCACAAATGACAAACGAAATAGTTCCACTTTCGAACAGTTGTCATCGTTGCAATAAATCGTCGAACGCGTTCAACTAACATTTGTCTGTCATATATACACATGTGTCCTTTACTAACGGTACCGATATGAACATGTCCCATGAAAAACACGATTAGTCTAGTTGTTTATACTTCATATCAATACGCGCGTTTCTCGGAATCTATGCAGGTGCAACCATGTGACGTATTCATGTCGATTTGACAACACCATGTGGTATACACCGAAATCATCCCAGATAATCACGAATATCGTATCAGATTTCTTCCCAGATGTATCGTTACGAAGCTACTGGAATGTACCAAAGATTGGTATAAAACAAAAAATCGGATTCTCTTAGGTTGGGAGAAAAATGATTCATCACGACCTGGGATGTGGGCCACAGGTCCCCAGAGGATTAAGTATTATTGGGGGTGGGGTCAATTTTTGTTCTGGGGACCTGTGATGTGGGCATGGAAAATGTTACCCTCGGGGCCAGATATTTGGTCCGAACACTCGGCAAGCCTCGTGTCTGCCCCAGATATCTGGCCCCTCGGGTGAGATTTTTCCATCCCGCATCCCAGGTCATGATGGATAATATTAGTCTCACCCAACACGTGACCAGCTGTGTCACCCTACCCATGTGACTTTTTTTTTTACCTATTTTACTAACATTTGTCTGTCATATATACACATGTTTCCTTTTCTAGTGGTACCGATCTGGACATTTCCCATGACAAACACGATTAGTCTAGTTGTTTATACTTCATATCAATACGCGCGTTTCTCTGAATATGTGCAGGTGCAACGATGTGACGTATTAATGTCGATTTCACAAGACCATTTAGATTTCACTCTAACGTATTAACCCTGCGCGCAAAGATAGCGCGCTTTGTTTTTACAGTATATACCTGTATATATACCGCAATCATCCCAGATACATGTAATCACGAACATCGTATCAGATTTTACCCCAGATGTGTCGTAACAAAGCTACTGGCATGTGCCAAAGATTGGTATAAAACAAAAATACGGAATGAGGCTCTTGGGTTGGGAGAAAAATGATCCATCATGACCTGGGATGTGGGCATGGACAAATCTCACCCTCGGGGCCAGATATTTGGTCCGGACACTCGGCAAGCCTCGTGTCCGGTCGAAATATATGGCCCCTCGTGTCCGATTTTTCTATCCCACACCCAAGTCATGATTGATAATATTAATTTCATTTTCCCGCCAAAATGGAGATAGAACAGTTTAGTTCTGACGCGACGAAATTTGGTTGACATATAGATAGATACATTTGTCTGAAATAAGGAGTTAGTATTGTTATCATTTTCAGACAACCACCATCCAGATTCAAAACCCAAATGTGACATTACGGCAATGAACTATACCAACACAGAAAATATGTCCGTTATTCATTATCTACTACAACGAAGGAGAATGGAGGATAACTGCGCCCCTTCTGCCGCATGTTCTGTTGCCAAAGAATGTCCGAAATTCGACGAAAGTGTATTTATTGGAAGCTGGAAAGCGCGAAAATACAGCAAGCGCCAACTGGATGAGCTACATGCATGGAAGAAACCACCGAGTGATATCCACGGAGAGTTAGCGAGATGGGTTACTCAAGAAAAGCGGTGTCAGCCAACTACCTTCACCCGGGAGAAATTATGTAGTCAGTTCCGGGGGAAAACACAAATTATGCTCGGTGATTCGAGAACTGGTCAACTATTCTTCGCCCTGTTGTTGCTGTCGACTGATATTCAATCAGACTTAAGTAAGTATTCACAAAACATTATGTATTAGTATCCTACACCATAACACCATATTGTGTTGGTGGCCATACATTCACATTCAAAGGCGAGAGTTTGGTAACGCGTTGAATGGTTATTAGGCGAGTAAAACGCCCAATTTAAATCGCTGGTAAAGTGCGATAATGCCTTTCCTTTCTCAAGACAATAGAGAGCGTTTTAAATTATGATAATTTGTACTCGTTTATTACTAGTTGGCCATTTTGTGGATTTTCGCGACGCCCATGTCAAACATGAATGGTGCTGATTGGATTTGAATTGAAATAGCATTCAAATTATTGTTCAGTTTTCTGCCATCTTGTAAGCTGAATACAGGCTCAGAACAGTTTTTAATAATAAAAAACGAGGATGCCACTTTATCACACGCATCGCCGAATGCCGCCGGACGAGTGTCATGTGTGGTGTTTGGTGAGGCGCACGGGGGGGGGGGGGGGGGCGACTAAATTAAATAACTTTTCCGTCGCTAATTTCATTTATATAACAACTTATATTTTGTCATATACATGATACATGGAATCTAAAAAGTTACATAAGTGGACACGTCGATGTCAGGAATGGGGGTCGAGAGGGGTAACAACAATTGACTAAAGCCTGTCACTAATGTTATATATATCCATCTTCATTGCGCATGTGGCATCTGCCGTATGATTGGAAGTTGTGAAAGTGGAACATCGGTGTCACGGACGGGGATTGAGAGCGGACACAACAATTGGTAAAACATTGTTATCGCAGATTGTCTCCAAACTTAGATATAGACATCTTCATGATATAAATAAATACAAATAAATGCAACGGTGTGTTGCACCGTTAGGATCACGAATGGGGCTCATGGGGGGAGGGGGTAGTCCAAGTCTTCTCGTACTAAAACCGGCTAAGATATTGGGATGGAGGTGCCGGTCTTTAGTCCAAGCCCGCTTCTATACCAATCCTATCACACGAGTTACGCCCACGATCTGTGGCGGGAATCTGTGGTGTATTTTACTCGATTTACCTAATGAATCAATACATGATGCTATATACATCGGAAAGAGAGACATCTTATGGTCATAATGGTGTATAATAATCTAACTTTCATGTTAAATTACGCATAGAATATTCCGTTTGATTGTCACCAACATCGCTGTTTTTTCTGTTTGTTTACTTAACTGAAAGCCGAACTCAGGTTCCGAAGAACTTCGGCATTGTCCGGTGTTTGTTCTGAGTATTCTAGTTTCCGTTTCTATATATAGCGCGGGGTTTTCCGAACAAAATAGCGAAAACCGATCGCCGCAAAGTCCAGTTTCCAATGTGCTTTGAGAACAATTCCCGCACTAAAAACTTAATAACATAATGGAGGATCAGAAAGGTAGTTTTGTTGACAATTTTCGCAAGCAACTTGTCAAAATTGGAGCAAATTAGAACTCTTGTGTCTGACTTGCCATGCGTGTGATTTTCATCCATGTGCATTTTGACTTTTGTGTTGATAAAATAATCGGAGAACCGAATCACACAGTTTCGAAATATAGTTCTTCCGTTTTAGTGGGACTTTTCAAACTTAAGGTTAAAAATTTATACAAATTTTGTTTGATTTTTTGTGTGCTTAACAAGAGCAGTATATTGCTCTGTTCGCTTAGTATATATCTTAATTTCGCTGAAGTCCACCAAATGTGGGAAATGTAGCACCATATTATTTATTCTAATGGTCGTTGTGTTTACACTGTTTTAAACTTTGAGAGGGTTGTAATTCCCCGTAATTTATTTAATGTATTACATTTATATCTTCAATGTTTAATTAATCTATTTATTTTTTATTTATTGACACACATAATTACGATTACAATGGAGAATTCATCGTAATTTGCGTTGTCAGTCGAAAATCTACGGAATATTTTCAACGGAAAATGCCGAACACAGTTCGCGAGGTCAACTGAGTTCGCATACTTTAAAAAATTTGTAAACATTGCGGTAAATGTCTCTTTTCGCATTAAATTACCGCTTTCAATTCACAACTGATGTGGGTTTCAGATCAAATAGCATGTCTTCTGCGGAAAATATCCGTTTATTGTCGCAATTGTGATATTTTATTTCATATAATTGTGGTTTTATTTGAGCGGGTCACTAACGCTTAAGTCGTGTCATAAGAATGCATGGGCCTGGAACTCGGACTAAAGACCGGCACCTCCATCCCAATAGCTTAGCCGGTTTTAGTACGAGAAGACTTGGACTAGGGGGGGGGGGGTCCAAAATTAATACAACATTATTTACCCGGTGTTCCTAAAAACTTACATATTGATATCCGCATGGTATGATGAATCAAATAATATAGTATTTTAGTTCCCAAATATGGTGCTGTCCAAGTCGAGAATGGAGACCGGGCAAGTGGCACCGACGTTGGTAGAAGTCGCCGACTTCAATAATCTTAGCTATATATAGTCGTCTCCAAAATGCGACATAGTTTAAACATGACCGAGTAGCGGCGTCCGCGCGCGAGGTGTTGGTCGGGATACCATACAAGACAATCATAAAACAATTAGATATAACCATCGGAATTGATAAAGAATGCCAAACTTTTCAGCTAAATTCCTATTTATATTGACTAACCAATGCAAAAATACTTAAAAATTTGGTTACTTTTTAGCACGAGCTATACCGACATCCAGGTTACATATTATAAACACCTCAAAAAAAGAAAGTCCCAGTAATATTTTATGAGATATTGGATGGATTTTGACAAAACATTACGCAAATGTGTAGTGGTATCTGAGACACAATCTGTGTGAGTTACCATCATGTGAGTTATATTATGGCCGACTGAGCACGAATTGAATGGAAGAGGGGTGCTTTTCAAAAGTTGCAAAACACTGACGCAAAGTGCACAGTCACTCCAGTGTTCCATTGCTCACACATGTTGTTACTGGCTGTAAATGTGGTCAAAAATTGACACTGCGAGTCCACGATACTTTCTGCAAACTACTGTGTAGGTAGAATGCCATTGGCACTGGACACATGGTGTGTATATCCAATAGCTATACAGTATTGTATACATGTGTATACACATGTTGTGTATGTTTTTCTATATTTACACATATGTGTGTAAACACTTGAACAGATATGTGTATCGAGTAACAGCCATGCGCACTGATAAAACTCTATCTACACGTTGTCTCAGAATTGTAGCCATATTGGTTTGTTGGTGTTGATCACAGTTTCGACTCCAATAAGGACCAAGACCACTGAATTTGAGCCGTTATACAAGAAGAATATCTTTAGTAAAGGTGAGAATATTTATGCAAACATACGAAGAACGTAATTAGATACTTCGTACAGAATGTTGATTGAAGGTAAATTCGACGAAACAGTAGGCTAATGCGATAGTCCTGGAATTTACACTCGACTCATCATCAATTGGTAATGTTATTTTATACTAGTAGTTGGAACTAATTACTATATATCCAAATTTCAAAAGTTATTTAGTCTATTATGGAAGCAGGAATCCGGTAAAGGTATCGAACAAATGTGTCCGGAAATTACCTTTCCCTGCGACCGGAAACCTTGACCTTTCTATTTCTGCCGTAAAAATTCGCATAATTTCGTGTTCGATAACACGTATACTGTACTTTCTGCAGTACTATTCCTTAAATTATACTCAGTTCTCAACAATGTGAAGTATGCCTACATATTCATTTTTCTAAATGAAAAAAAAAACTCCAACAGGCTGTCACTCACTGTGATTACCTGTCTTACATCTTCTGTGTCTTTACGGCCAGCATTGACCAACCCCAGAACGTGGTCTGAGTATATTCCTAACTATATATATAGGCTATCTGTAAATGACTATTTAGATATGTCGTACATGACCAGGATCCATCCGGAGTTTTCATGCATTAATTACATGTATATATACAGTTGTAGATTCACTTTGCTATACCCCCAGTAAAATCACTCGCTGCATGTGTAATCTATGGCAGAGTATGGCAGCATAAAGTTGGAGTCCATTTACATTGGTTACCTCTTCGTTGCTTTCGTCATTTCTTGTGTTGGATATGTCCAGTATTCTTGATATTTTCTCTTCTTCATTTAGGTCTTTAAACTGTTTTTTAAATATATTGTTGTATTCAGTTGCAAATTGTAGAAGGAATTCTCTTCTTATATGATTGAATGCTGAGCATCTAAGGATGAAATGGGACGTTGTTTCCTCTTCTATTTTGCATAGCTTGCAGATACCATCAGATGTCTTGTCATATTTCTTCTTTAAGGTTTCAAGTCTGTATGTTCCAGTGACTAGTCTAAGGATTGTGTTGAGACGTGGGATAGCTCTCACGGGATTCCCAATGATGTTAAGAACTGGATGATGACGTCCGGATTTATATGCCTCGATGTTTAATAATCTGAGTGAAGGATATAATCTGGCACTGCATGTTGCTCGTTCAATCCAATATGTATTAATTGCAGTTTTCACTTCTGTCTTCCATTGGTCTTTATTATATGGATTGTCTAGTAGATCGGTGGGTGATGGAAGTTTGTATTTGAATAATACTTGTCTGACGGCCGCAAACCAGCTATGACTGGATGAGTCTTTCAATAATAATTGTCGTGCAGCTAGTCTTCTTTCGATACTGTTTGAGGGTAGTCGACATATGTTGTTGAAGAATATAAGTGCTTTGGTATCGATGGTTGCTTCAACGGGTAGTACTCCTGTCAAAATATGTACAGCTGGATCCGGTGTTCTTATTGGAATTGCCAGAATCTGTTTCAGCAATTTCTTCTGAAAAATTTCTAATTGTTGAAGATGGTGACGATTTGGTAATATGATCTCACATCCATACAGAAGAATTGGTAGAATGTAAATATTGTATAGGTGGATACATGTTTGAGGATCCAATCCATTGTGTCCGTGAAACCCTGCAGGCATTAAGCTATAAGCAGATCTTCTGGCTTTCTTTATGTTGTTTGAGATAGATTCTCCCATTGTTTTCTCAATTGATGGTGCACGAATAATCCCAAGATGGGTAGTTTTCTCTACAGCTGGCATTTCTGATGTATTTATGTTCCATCTGCGTTGTTCGTTGACAGGATTACGGATGTTGGTTGGTTTCACAGTGATGGTGACACTTTTTTGAGGTTGGAGGAGATATCTATGGTTCCGGCTGTATTCTACTGCAACGTTGATTAATTGTTGTAGCTCCATTGGGTTGTTACTAATTATAGCAACATCATCAGCACAGGCAGTAGCATTAAGGCGTATATTTCCAATATTCGTTCCCGCATCCGTTTGGTCAAATTTCTCCAGGAGATCTTCAATGTATATTTTATATAGATCTGCACTCAAGATACCACCTTGGCGGACTCCTTGGTTGATATTGAATTCTTCAGATAGGTTACCTCTCCATTTCACTTTTGATGTACACTGCGTGTGGATGTCGTCTATTAATTTCCATGTTGACGTGTGTATTTGGTAGTGATATAATTTCTTCATAAGAATTTCTTTGGCAACTACGTCAAATGCAGATTTTGCATCAAGATATGCAACATATGTAATATTTCCATCGTCTCGATTGCTTCTGATAACTTCTTCAAGCATTAGCGCACTGTTCAGTGGCGAAGCATTTGCTGTGAATCCTCTTTGTAGTGGGGATTGTCGAGGAATAGTTTGTTTTCTCAGGTCTTCTCTTAATACTATTTCAATCAGCTTCAGGAGCACAGGTAAGATAGTGATACCTCGGTAGTTTATAGATTCTGTTTTCACTCCCTTGTTTTTGTAAATAGGATTGAGCATTCCGACTTTTAATTCTTGAGGAATGGATCTTTGTTGAATTATTAGATTAATGATCTGTGTAATTAGAGGAATTGTTGAAGAGTCTGCATAGATGAAATGTTCAGCCGCTATACCATACGCATCTGGTGCTTTGCCTTTGTTCAATCTTGCTAGAGCTTTAATTATTACCTCTTCCGTAGTTTTCATCGGTGACGGGTCGTCATCTACAATGTTGTGGATAATTTGATAGTCCATTGTGCAGTTTTTGTAATATTGGTAATTGTATAGTTGATTGTCAGTTGGTTTAGCGAGTTCGCTGAAATGACGATGAAATCCTTCTATAACTTTGTCATCGCTGTATGTTGTTCCTTTCACATTCAGGTCAGTTAGGTATACTTTTCCTTTATTTCTCTGACGTTTAATAAGAGTATAAAATACATTCCTATCCCCTTCCCGTGTTTCCATGATTTGGTTTTTGAGTGTTTGATGTTCAAGATATACAGCTTTCCGTACTTCATTTCTGTAGGTACGTTTTGTCATCTTTTTGGTGATCAGAATAGGATCATAAATATCATTTGGACGTCCATTCATCTTCCATTCTCGGAATGCGCATCTGGAATTGTGCAGTGCTTCTGCTATATCTTCATTCCATACCATAAGTTTTGGTTTGTTCTGACGTCGTCGTTGTTTTGGGCTTGGTGAAGCACCTTCGGCAGCTGTTACTAGGAGATTGTTAAGTTCTGCAACTAGAGAAGCTGGAGGTTTTCCTTCCTCAGTATTAATATGAGATACTCCCGATTTTGTCAGATACCTGTATTTATCTAGGTCGACTTTCTTCCAATTAGTTCGATGTATTTTGCTCGGGATTTCTTTCTTCTTTGAGTCCATTTTCCATGATGTATTTATGGTGATTGCCTTCGGAATATGATCCGATGTATTTGAGGCGACATCAATTATTTGCGTTTTCTTGTCAAGATTATTGGGATACATAATGTAATCAATTTCAGAAACAGGAACTCCTGCTGCATTGATGAACGTGTTTCCTATTTTATCTGTCTTCAGATTGGTCTCTTTCATAAACTGTTCCATTAGTTCGGAACGGATATGATCGGATGGTCGATTTAAGTCTGTGTTAAAGTCCCCTCCAATAAAAATGATATGTGTATCTCTGTATTTCTCAATAATTTCATACATTTGGGCTAGTATGTCAGCATAATCCTGGTGAGATCCATTAGATTTGGTGGGCATGTACGTGGAGATAAGGATTATAGGTTTAACTAGTTTTAACTCAATAGCTTGAATCCTGGTTCCTCCATCATTGATGACTTTGATGTATTTGTCTAATGACTTCTTCCAGATACATGCAACTCCTCCATAGCCTCTTGCAAGATGTGTTGGGGGTAGTGGTTCATGGCTATCGACTGATTTTCCGGATCCACAAAATTCTTCGTTAATTTCATTCAACTGGTGAAGCTCGAAATGGAATAGCCAATGTTCCTGGATGAGGAAGATGCCGATTGTACGCAACAGCTCTTTAATTACTCCACTGCATGTTTTTATATTTTTACAATTGTATGTTGCAATGGTCAGTTCCTTTTGCTCGTTGGCAGGTGTTATCTGTTCCATATTGGCCTCTGGTCTTGGTATAAAAAAGACTGTTGTAGTTGGGAGTCTGACTGTTGTAGAGGACGACCTGAGTCTGTCGTATGTAACATAGCTCGGTTGATATATTCAAACTTTTGGTTATTTATATTCTGATGTTGCTGTGAGTTTACATGTCCAGAGTTAGATGTATTCATATCAGCTTGATAATGGTAGTATTTAATGCCGTTTTCTGTTGGTCGTTGATGTGGTTTGTGTTCCGACACAGGTGGTTTCGTGGCAGAGTGTTGTCTCCAATTCTCGTCTAGACTACTTCGTCTGCGATTACTCTCATGCCGTTGTGAGTATCCTTTGGGTGAGTGTTCTCTCGATTCAGTATGCTGAGATGAGGGTGCAGAGTTCGATCGTTGTTGTTGTTGCTGATATTTACAGCGAGCTCTTGGTGACATTCTATTTGCCAGTGGTGGAGGTTGACTGACATCAACATTTGGTGGAACTGAATACCTCAGATCAGTAGTGGGTTGTGGAGGTATATACATGTCATTTTGTCGATATTGTGTGTCACATGGGTTTTCCAAGTCTAAGATGGCTGCATCAATTTTATTAATCAGGATCTTCTCAATCCTCATTTGGAGATGTTCAACAATGCGTGCCGTTGGAGTTATGCCAGATACCGGAGTGTGGCATATCGATTCAGGTTTCGCAGAGTTTGTGTTGTCATGCTTTGGGATTATATTTTCATGTTTTGATGTTGGTTCAACGGCGAGTCTTTTCCGTAACAGGTCATTTGACTTCTCAAGCTCGTTGACTTTGGTTTCGAGTTGGTTTATATAGTTTCTGAACCAGATTCTTTCCTTTTCAAATTCTTCAATCATCCTTTCTTTAAGTCTTATGTCATCTTCTCTCTTTCGTATCTTGGCTTCTTTCTGACGGAGCATTTTCATGGTTTGCTTCTCAGGTGTGTTCTCTTCACTGGTTGGTTTAGACACTTTCTCGTTTTCACAGTGCTGGTATATATTGTCTACATTGACCATGGCTATTTTTGGTGACTTAGCCCGGTTGTCTGGCTTTACTTCGTCTGAAGAGTTGCGATCTTTGCAACTTGGTGGTAGTTCATTTATTAAATTGTTATCATCATAATTTAATATGGTATCATCTTTATGGTTGTCGATTCTCACAGTTTCTTCAGTGATAGAACAGTTAATACACAAAATGTTATCTTCTTTAGAATTATGGCATGTTTGATGAAATTTTGAATCACATTCTAAACAGGTACAAAAGTCATCTTTAAGTGGAAGTAGACACACTATACAATCATCGCCTATCTCTTCTTGAAGAATTTCAGCGGCAAATGTTTTTGTTCTATTGAAGATTGTCATATCTATAACAGGTGTAGACATTGAGTTTGGAGTGCTTTTCGCAGCAGTTGTATTCTTGAGACAAGATTTACACTGGTAGTCTTCTGTGGAATTTTCAGCTTTCTCTATTTCAGCTTTTGTCAGCTTATCACATTTGTAGTGGATCCAAGTACAGCATTTGGTGCACCAGGACGCTTTTGTCAATACTCGACGTTTACAGCCTTTGCAGTCAGCAGGGACGTCATCACAATCTTCAGTATATTTCAAAGATTTAAGTGTCGATACATTTGTGGTCATAACATGCTCATTCTCGCTGGATGGGAGAAAATTGATACTTCGTACTGTTCTGTTACCTGTATCTAAGCTGTGATTATCATCTTTAGTTGGTGTAATGTTGTTAGTAGAATTGGTCTGGATAGCTTTTTGGAGACTACGTAGTTGGTCTCTTAGTTTAGAATTCAATGAGTCGAGGTCAATTGGGCGTCCATTGAGGATGACATTATTGATTACCTCGTGAATATTCTTCAAATCATCTGTCATAAATTTTTTGACATCTTTCCCATTTACTAGAAATCTGCTGGTTGTGGGATAAATGTTTAGGGTGTATGCATGGATGTAGTTCTGGAAGACTCGTATTGGGATACATGTTGGTATACCTTGTTGGTCAATTTGTGGGTCGATTCAGACTGACTGTGTTCACTGGCAAACTGCACGCACAGGCATTCTGAAACTTTCAGTGAAAGTTCTGTCGAGTTCTGAACAGTGAGTGATAAATAATTAAAATACATTTATATTATTTATTAATATCTGCCTATAAGTGAACATTCAGACGACCATGATACAATCGTATATGACAGCTGACTGTCGTAAGTGGAGGAATCGTGGCCCGATGAGATCATGAATGCGATGTTGACATAATGTTGTCGTACATTATGATATCGTACTAGTTCTCGTACCTGCTGGACTGTCGGACAAAACAATTGTCCATTGGCACCACGTTGTATTTGCCGTTCGGTCGCGGAGTCAAGAGTGTGTAACTGTAGCAGTTTAGCACTGCGGCCGAACGGCAAGTGAACCGCGACCGAACGGCAAGTACAACACGGCCGAACGGCAAGTATATACACTGCGGTCGAATGGCAAGTGCACCATGGCCGAAAGGCAACTACAATGGAGCCGAATGGCATGCACAACATGGTTAGATTTCTAGTTTGTATCGTCTTTTTTCAGTTTAATGAACATACACCGTGGCAACTACATGTACACCATGGCCGAATGGCAAGTACACTGCTGCCCAACTGTAGTTAGTAGGTGGAGCATTGGTGTAGAAGGTTTTGCATTTTGGCCGCGGTGGCAACGCTAACCACACCACAGTTTTAAAAGTAGTGGAGACTTGTTTTGTCCAGCTGAGTAGGTTGTTTGTATAGCATGTGAATGACTACCCTGCGATATTTCCAGCCACGATTTTTATGTACACACGACTGCGATTAAGTCACAAGTGGATACGACACAATTTTGAATCTAAAATCAAACGGTGCTTGATACTATGTTTTGACTTGTGATTTTGATGTGAGCATGCGCAGTCTAACTATCGGTTACTTCCTACGACGAAAATCCTTCCACTTATGATTGAATCGTGGTTGTCTGAAAGCTCACTAAGTAAATAATATTATTTCATTTCCAATTTCCAACAACACCTAATTTCGAATTAATGGAATATGAAAGCCAAAATTAGTTTTTTCACCTTTTATATCTCGAACAAGTTATCACAGACCACAGTTGTTGGAAACTTGTGTCGAAACCTCGAAAGAATAAATATCTCCACCTCTACTTATAATACTGTCAATAGCAAGCCCACGGGTAGCCATGGGGCTTCGTACCCTTTGAACGAACTGCCCTTTTTACTGCAAGTGCCCAGTGGTGGTGATCGCCATTCAGGTGAACATGTCATGTGCAGCATTTGCTGAGCGGCAATTACCGACAGGGACCTCTCTGCGAACGAACGATCTATATACGTACCAGTATATAAATATAGTCACACATACTTAATGCAGACTTAGTCTCGACAGACTGGTGCACACAAATTCAATAAATACAAATGTATAGACTGCCAACCCATGTCGGTATAAAGCTGCTATTACAGACATGCTAGTTGCAAAATCGTTCACTTTGTGATAGAAGCGCCAAACTTTCAGAGTTTGTTAAGTGGTTGGTGAGTATCACTAAACTGGCTGGTTCCAGATTTTGGAGGTCACCTTGACCTTCAATTTGACCTTGACCTTTTTGAAATTCTCAGTTTTAGGGTTGGGTGGTTTATGCCATCCTTTTCTTGTGAAAATTGCATCTTCTCACAGTTTTCTCAATACAATTATAGTTGGGAGGTGACCACGGTTCATGTGGGCCAAAACATATCTCAATTTTCATAAGATGGCCGCCAATATGGCCGCCGGAAGTTGAAAATATGACATTTTTTCACAAATATCTTCTAGTTCAATTCATGCTGTTTGGAACTGGTTGAGTATGCAACTTTATTTTGTATTTTGTATATTAACCGATCATTTGAGCAATTAAATATGCAATTATTGTGGTCCTAGCCCCTTCCGATCCCTCAAAACTTCGATTTTACAGGATGCGGTATAAAATTCCACAAAAAATCACAATTGGGATTCTAGTCATATTTCAACAAGAAATGAACATAACTTTGTAATGTAAGTGAGGCATATCATTACCTATGAATATTCCAAATCACTGGAACCAAAATTCTTACTTTGGCTCAAAATGGCTGTCAATATGGCCGCCAAAATATGGAAAATGGTAAATATTACACCAGCGTCTCCTGCAATCGTTTGCAAGTTGTGGTTGATGTAAAAAATTGGCAATTCTGCATTCTATACAGTGAATACTAACATGTCTGATGCACCATGGCAAATTGTTACTATTGTCACCACTGACATCGTCAAAAATATTGCACTTTTCTCTCAAAAACTTGACATAAATATTGGCAAAAATTCACTTTTCAGGTTTGGACCATTTTTTCAGGTAAAATGTAACTATCTTTGGATTGAAAGGTGTTTATTGTTTTGGTCTATCTTAAAGGTGTCTCACTACGGTGTTTATAGACCAAATTGCTCAAGATGGCTTCCAAAATGGCAACCAAATTTGTAAAATGTTAATTTTTTACATATATCCCGAACATTCTCTGCATTATCCGAAAATGTAACAAAATGTGACTCATTTGGTTATTATACGTGTTAGTTAATTAACTGACAACTAAATGTTCTATTCTGGTTGTCCCACTTCCGTATGGGGCAAAATAAATTCATTTTAAAGTATGTAATTTTGCCGAGCACCTCTTTTGTGATTTTGGCCATAGTTATTGAAAGGAAATGGGCAGAACTTTGAGACAGAATTGAGATTGACCATAATATTTGGCTATTCTGGTCCATTATGCTAAGAAAATGTCAACCGAATACAGTGTGGATGCCAAGATCGTAGCCAGGGAGTTACTCTATGATCATACGTGAGGTGAATAGGTATACAGTGAGTTATTGTATGTCATGACTTATGTGAATAGGTATACAATGAGTGACTATATGGTTATGAGTGGGTTGTCCATTGTAAGATGCATCTATGTATACAAGGAGATGTCATGGTCAGGTGTGAGCTGAATCGGTATGCATGGAGTGACTGTATGGTGTATGATTGTGTATATCCAGTACGGGTGCACCAGGTGTGCCTGTATGGGCATTTGTGTTGTGTATGGATGTAGCTACATGGTCATCTATGTGTTGATTATGTATATATGGAGTGACTGTAAAGGCATGGGTGGGATGTACATGTGTTGTCGGTGTGATCATGGATGGATGTGTTGGTAAATAGGGTGTGATTTTATGGTTGCGGGTAATGTGTATAGGTATACACGGAATGACTGTACGGTCATGATTGAATATGATTACCTGGAGTAAGCTGTGTGGACATTATCGAGTGTGTGGGTATATAGGGAGTGTCCTTGTGGTAACGGGTGGGGCGCATATTTATATATTTCATGGATGTATTATCATTGGTGGGTGTATAGGGATTAGATGTATTATCATGGATGGCATGTATGATTATACAGTGAATTGCTGAATTGTCATGTGTGAGGTGTATATGCAAGTATGGACTGTTTGAGTGGTTGTGTGTATATCTGGAAGGGCTGAATGGCCATTAGTGAGGCTTACTTGTATGCTTGGAGTGAATCTATGGTCTAGGGTGGGCTGTATATGTATATCGAGTGGTTATATGACTATGTGTGTCGATATATGTATACAGGTAGTGATTGTATGGTCAATGGTGAGATGAGTACATGTAGGTTCTAAAAGTAGTGACTGTATGATCATAAATATAATGGACATCTATACAGGGGGTGACTATTAAAATGGTCATGTGTCAGGCGTATGAGTATACCTGGTGTTCCTGTTTGGTGACTCGTGGCGGTATGATCATGTGTAGGTTATACCAGTATACACATGTGTTGCTTTATTGTCATGGGCAAGGGATACGTGTATATAGCAAGTGGCTATATGGCCATGGATAAAGTGCATATGCATACATGGAGTGACTATACTGACATGGCTGTGGTGTATTCGTATATCTTGAGTGACTATGTGGATACAGGGAGTGACATGGCCAATGTTGAGGTGAATATGTATGCAAGCATTGACCATGGTCGTGTATGAATGTTTTGAATAGGTACACACGGTCATAGGTCAGGTACCATTTGTTAAGGTGTGTGTATGAAGCGAGTGGCTATATGGCCATTGGTGATGTGCATATGTATACCCAGAGTCGGCGGAGTGACTTTATGGTCATTGTCGATGTATATATTGATTTATTTGACCACGTGTTTGGAGAATAGGTATACAGGGGGTGCCCTTATGGCCAATGGTGAGCTGAATGGGTATACAAGGAATGACTATATGGTTATCGGTCATGTTAGGAGTATCCCCGGTGTGCCTGTATCGTGACGTGGTCATGGGTCAGGTGTACATGTATACAGTGGGTCACTATATTGTTATGTCTGTGGTGTTTATGTATATATGTAATGACTGTGTGGTAATAGGTGGCCATCGTTTTCCGCGTTTAACGCCCCCATGTATATAAACACCATCAAGATAGAGAACTCTCTGACATGACCTCTCCATTGATTAACATATCCTTGAGTTATTGTGCCACCCAAGGTACACATGTACAACCCACCCATTACCTCAGTCACTCCATATGTACATAAACACAACACAAATGACAACATAGTCACCCACTTTATACACGTACACCTAATCATACAGCCATACTTGGTTTACCCATACATACCACAAATGACGATACAGCCACGAGTCACCATGTATAAACACCAGGTATACACATACACCCGACACATGGCCATATAGTCACTCTATGTATACATATTCACTACATTCACGATCATACGGTCACGCGTTGTATACCTATTCACCTCACCATGGACTATATAGCACTAGATGTATACCTATTCGCCATATCCATTATCATAGAGTCAATCCAGGTATACATATGCACATCACCAATGGTGAGCCCTTCCAGATATACAAATACCCGCACATACGACCTCTCATAAGTTCCACACTTGCCATACTCATGATCATGCATCTACTCCCCATACACCATCAATGATAACACATCCACAACATATATATATATATACAACCCACCGTTGCCAACAGGGCACTCCCCATATACCCACACATCATCCATAACCATACAATAACTCGCGGTATACATATCCTCCTCTACGATCATAAAGTAACTCCCTTGCTGTCATCTTGGCTTCCATCCTGTATCCAGTTGATAATTTTTTTATCATAATGGGCCAGACTACCCACATCTCATGGTTCATCTCAGTTTCGTCTCAAAGTTCTGCCCATTTCCTTTCAATAATAAACATAATAGAACATAGTTGTCAGTTAATTAACTAACATGTATAATAACCAACTGAGTCACAATTTGCTACCTTTTGGGATAACGCAGTGAATAATTTTCTGGATATGTGTAAAATATTTACTTTTTACAAATTTGGTTGCCATTTTGGAAGCCATCTTGAGCAATTTAGTCTATAAACACCATAGCGTAACACATTTAAGATAGGTCAAAAGAATAAACACATTTGATACCAAATGTAGTTGCATTTTATTTGAAAAAATGGTCGAACCCTGAAAAGTTATTTTTTGCCGATATTTATTTCAAGTTTGTGAGAGAAAAATCCAATATATCTGGTGATGTCAGTGGTGACAATAGTAACAATGAAACATGGTGTATCAGACATGTTAGTATTCAATGTATAGAATACAGATTAGCCAATGTTATACATCAACCACAACTTGTAAGCAATTGCATGACACCCTGGTGCAATATTTACAATTTTCCATATTTTGGTGGCCATTTTGGCAGCCATTTTGAGCCAAGGCAAGATTTTTGGTTCCAGAGAGTTGGAATATTCATAGGTAATGATATGCCTCACTTGCATTACAATGTTCTTTTCATTTCTAGTTGAAATATGACTAGAATCCCAATTGTGATTTTTTTGTAAAATTTTGTACCGCGTTCTGTAAAATCGAATATTTGAGGGATTGGAAGGGGTTAGGACTCCAATAATTGCATATTTAATTGCTCCAATGATCAGTTAATATACAAAACACAAAATAAAGTTGCATTACTCAACCAGTTCCAAACAGCATGAATTGAACTAGAAGATATTTGTGAAAAAATGTCATATTTTCAACTTCCGGCGGCCATATTGGCGGCCATCTTATGAAAATTGAGATATGTTTTGGCCAATGAACCGTGGTCACCTCCCAACTATAATTGTATTGAGAAAACTGTGAGAAGATGCGATTTTCACAAGAAAAGGATGGCATAAACCACCCAACCCAAAAACTGAGATTTTCAAAAAGGTCAAGGTCAAATTGAAGGTCAAGGTAACCTCCAAAATCTGGAACCAGCCAGTTTAGTGATACTCACCAACCACTTAACAAATTCTGGAAGTTTGGCGCTTCTATCACAAAGTGAACGATTTTTTATGTTTTCCTGTAATTATCCCCCCCCACTACCATGGGAAACTGCATTAATGGCACAGATATTTATTACCATGGGAATCTGTGCATCTGCGATTTTAAAGTCGGTCAGAGTGCACTTGCACTTTACTTGCTACCAAAGCTCATATACAGAGAATACTCTTTTTTATTTTATCTTCTTTTTTCCCGTTTTATGCAGAACATAACTCAACATTTGAGTTGAGTCGCTATGGATGCTTGCGACATAAATGGTCAAGATAAGTTCATCATAAGTTATTGTCGTTAAAGAGACTGTTCAGCAGACATTCTACTGGTACTTATGTTCCAATTCACAATTTTAACTGGCTCCAACTTGATTGGTTTGGTTTATTAGGGTTTATCGTCACTCTAGCCGCTAGGCCACACATGACGTTGTAAATTTTACTGGTGGAGGAAAGACCACTCAGAGGCTTGACTTCACCAAGAAATCGCCCCACTGCGTGTAGAAACCACCAACCCCCAGAAAGCAACTGACAAACTTGCCCAGATACACGATTCCAGTCACCATTCCTATGACGGGGTTTGAACCAGCTTCGTCAGCGTTGGACGGCCTGTGACGGTGTAATACACCTGGCACTCTACCGATTCGACCACCGGGGGCCCCTGCTCCAACTTGAAAACACATTTGACTTCTTGTCTGATATAATACAACATGTGTTGGATATTTTAGGAGGTGGGTGTGGGGAAGGGTGTCTTTATACATTTCAAATTCAAGGTGCATTCCTCCCCAATGGAGACGCTCCATCCACGTCCCTGATGAATGTTGGTGAAGTGCATACCGGTATGCGATTTTATAGCCCTGGAAGTTATTGCTGTGGCCAATTTTCTGATTTCATGTTTAAGTATACAATTGCAATTAAATAACTAGTCTGGGTAATAGCTTTTTCTAATGAAAACAATATTGTAATAAGTGTTTACTAATTTTTGCAGATAACCTCAGCTTATCGTAAGAATGAGTGATGTGATCCTCTGAATTTGCTGCAAGACAACTTCGCCATAAATCTGGAAATTTGTGAGAGGACAAAACATTTCCAATGGCAGCCTGTGTCTGTGAGTAAAATATAATGATGTTACTTTTTTGCATTTCAACTAATCTTTTAATTTTGCGGGCCATTGGGGCTACATGATCGGATTCACATGTATCACAACCTACATGCACATGTACAGTCGGTCAGGATGCTGAAATCAATCATCCAGATGAACTACTCTCATAATAAGGGGGTGCTTTCGACTCTACGTCAATGCCATCGATGTGTGCTTCTTACGGAACACTCATTTTAGCACTGCGAAGCTCAACAGGGATATTATATAGATATATTCTTCGCTGATGTTGAATCGAATATGAATCATATACTCATGCAGCAGCATGTTTAATTGAATATGATTTTTTTTAATATTTGCAGGATCCTAAAATTAAGTTACCCCTAGTGTCATCGAGAATCTTTCATCAAGTGAACTCGTTGCAGAAGGTGCATGGATATATTTTGCGACAGCAAAACTCGAGCAAAATGTAATTATGCACTGTCCACCATGATTTTGATAATATATTTGAGATTATGGTACAGGTTGTGTTCTGTATTTATTCTACACGATTGTGTCAATCCATGAGTCAGCTACCTTTATTGTGATTTAAGTCTGATGGATAACCGATTATGATCGGGACATCACCTGAAGCTGATTGTTGACATACTAAATGTACCTTTAATAGCTGTTTGTCACCTGTCTTGGTGACAACATCAACACAAATAGTTCTGGCTTCTATTCCCCTAGAGGCATACAATAATAGGTATTCAATTATGAGATTTGGTTGAATAGTCAATAGGTGTGGAATAAAATTTTATTTTATTTTACTTCTAATTACACAGCTGCAATATTTCGTAAATTCAATTACATTGTTGGTATAAATTTTCAGCTTGTCCACGATAGTGCAATCCTGATGTCATTGAGACTCGCAACATATTTGACATCATGCATGACAGCCTATCCAGTACCAGAGAATTAATTTAATTTCTTGCCATGTTCAATATATAACTAACTTGCCTAGATAGTGGATAAATATTATTACTTGATTGAATATTGGTGTGTAGTAAATACAAAACCAAACCACACCTGCACTTGGAGTAGGCAAACAATTGTGCACTTAGCTGATGCATACTTAATATTGATTATATTTAAACAGTTTACAGCTCGTGTTTGTTCTGAGCAATAACTATTTCTAAAAATAGTGACAAATATATGTCCCACAGGGCAACTTGATAGTCTCATTATATAAGTAAATCAATAGTAATTGATAGTAGTGTTCCCAGGTAGGTGTTTTTGATTAATTTCTCTTATGTTATACCGAGGAAACTATATACTTGTTGTGGGAACAGATAATTCATCTTTAAATTGAAGCCTGGAAATCATAGAGTGTGTCATTTCATGTTTGGGAAATATGATTAACATTGGTACAAGTGACCTAGATAGCTGGAACCTGATTTTCATCAACAAGAGGGGGGAAATGGTTGGTTAAATGTTAAAGGTACTCAATCCGATTAGACCCTCATAAATGACTATTTCTTTGGCTTCTGAGGTAAAAAAAATAA
Organism: Siphonodentalium dalli; assembly: GCA_032622095.1. Taxonomy (NCBI): domain Eukaryota; kingdom Metazoa; phylum Mollusca; class Scaphopoda; order Gadilida; family Siphonodentaliidae; genus Siphonodentalium; species Siphonodentalium dalli. The sequence continues at coordinate 4,047,199 of CP136062.1, forward strand.
TTGATTCGAGTCGAGTAACCTACCCATCAACCCTCAGAGTGATCAGATATAAATTTTTGAAGTTTTGTTATCTCTTGTTTCTGGCCCAGAACATGCCGTCAAAAGGAAGTTCTCAGTGCTTCATTTTAGAGTTATCCATCTTCGTATGTTTGAATAAATGTTTCTGTTGCAATTATTAGTACACATCTCAAGAAAATTACAAATTAAACAAAAACAATATCTGATCATTCTGAGCTTTGATGGATGGGTTCCTCGACTCAAATATTTTTTGTTTTTACCCCTGAATCCGAAGAAATAGTAATTTAGGGGTTCTTAATCAGATTGATTACCTTTAAGATCCATGCTATAATAGATTTTGTTCAGTTCAAACCGTGATATACATAAAAAATGATTTAAAATTCTGACTTCATATATTTATTTTTTCAGGATGACTACATAATCAGATATAAAATGTGCTATATCAGGAAGTAGAGGTCTACCATACAGTAATGATATGTTACTACTTGTAGCTTCAAAATGCCATGAGTTGAATTTCCCATTCAAGGTGGATGACAAACAGTATTTATGGACCAGTTCTCAAATGGGTGACAATCTTCAGCCGTGTAATATCATACAAATGCTTTGTAAATTACCATGTAATAGGTTATTGTGAAGGGGGATGGATGATAAGTCACATTATTGTAATTGATGATCTGACAATATTCAACTAAGGAATTTTCTGTTCTTTGTTCATTAAAATCATGGTAAAAGAAGCCTTGATTTTGGCTAACTACAGGATTGGAGCAGTGGTCATACTATTATTCCTCTAGTTTATTAACTGACTGAAACAGCTGAAGTGGACTATCTAATAACATTTATCCAGTGAACATGTATGCTTGTGCCTCAACTGTTACTGTAGTGTCAACTAGAGTTTGAAGGCTCCTGCAGCACATGAAATATGAATTTTCAGCTTCATTTGTTGGATATATAGTAATATATACCATTAAAATAAAGTTCATGTAAAATAATTATACTCTTTGAGAATAAACTTTCCTCTATCAAAGTAATGGTGGTAACATTGTATTGAAAAACGATGTCAGTTTAATATAATATGGGTGTATTTATCTACTGAAAATAGGATAAGTCAGTGGGGTGTACAATTAAATAACATCAAAGAGACCATATATAATATTGGTGTTTGGTGTGATGACACCTTATCAGTGTTCTGTGTATTCTGCTTCTGAATTGTAATGTAAGCATTGATACTGAATCTTAATTGCCATGATACACCATGAAAGTAATAGAGAAGTGATTCCTGGGTGGTATCCTAACTACCGTACATGTAACGCAACATAAATTGCTGGTCCCACTTTTAATTGTAACTTCTTTTGTAAATTTTAACAGTACTTATCTGACAGTGCTGTCTCGTCAAAAGTTCAAAACAGATCAAAACGATAAATTTAATATATGATCAGTTTTCGAAAAATCCTCATGTCATTGATGCGGGAGAGGTGGCTTGGAATCATTCCAAAGATCCTCATGCCCTGGCAATTGAAGAGGTGACTTCGATGCTGACTCCAGAATAATAGCAATTATTAAAATGCATGTAACATGCATGTAAATCTATTCATAATAGCATTGTTTGTATTGTCATTGCCATTTTATTGTACCGGTATATATGAATTTCAATGCCGCAACTTTCTCTGAAGCTCCATTCCACAAATCCGTTATACATGTATATGATAACTAATGGGTTAATACTTTTTGGAGAGTGTTGTGTCCTCTTGTCAAAACTTATCAAAATGATATTTTCATGCTCACTCAGTTTTTGAAAAATCCTCTTGTCATTGACAAAGGAGAGGTGACTTGGAGTCAATCTAAAGATCCTCATACCCTGTCAATCGAAGGGGTGACTTCGATGCCTTATCCTGGATGCAAGCAATTAAAATATAAACTTGACTGCATCTAACTTTTCCGGTTCAATACAATTGTTTAATTGCCAATTTATTTTACAGGCAAATGACAATGCCAACTATGGGTGATGTTCGATCAATTAAGTGTACTGGATGTATATCTAATAGCACATTCCTCGGGATTTTATTATGGGTAACATTTTTCTGACAATGCTGTGTTTTCTCAACAAAATTTATCAATATATTTACTTTCATTCTCAGTTTTTGAAAGATCTTCATGTCATTGACATGGGAGATGTGGCTTGGAGTCAATCCGAAGATCCTCATGCCCTGTCAATTGAAGAAGTGGCTTCAAAAAATGAGAATGAAAGTATCATATTGATAAATTTTGTTGAGAAAACACAGCATTGTCAGAAAAATGTTACCCAGAATAAAATCCCGAGGAATGTGCTATTAGATATACATCCAGTACGCTTAATTGATCGAACATCACCCATATTTGGTATTGTCATTTGCCTGTAAAACAAATGGCAATTAAACAATTATATTGAACCGGAAAAACTTAGATAAATAGTGAGTTAAAACTTTTCTTGCCCATTTCATTGTCATTACAAATTTATTATACCAGTACATGTAAATGCCAATGTAATATGAGGTCCATTCAGCATATATAACATATGATAGCATGTTTTTCATGACAATGCTGTGTTTTCACAACACAATTTATCAATATATTTACTTTCATTCTCAGTTTTTGAAAGATCTTCATGTCATTGACATGGGAGAGGTGGCTTGGAGTCAATCCGAAGATCCTCGTGCCCGGTCAATTGAAGAAGTGGCTTCAAAAACTGATAATTAAAGTATCATATTGATAAATTTTGTTGAGAAAACACAGCATTGTCAGAAAAATGTTACCCAGAATAAAATCCCGAGGAATGTGCTATTTGATATACAACCAGTAGGCTTAATTTATCGAACATCACCCATAGTTGGCATTGTCATTTGCCTGTAAAATAAATTGGCAATTAAACAATTATATTGAACCGGAAAAACTTAGATAAATAGTGAGTTAAAACTTTTCTTGCCCATTTCAATGTCATTGCAAATGTATTATACCAGTACATGTAAATGTCAATGTAATATGAGGTCCATTCAGAATATATAACATATGATAGCATGTTTTTCATGATTTATTTTGGCTAATAATTAACGCTTTCAATATCAAACATTCTTACTGTGATGGCCTAAATTCAGTGGCCTCAACCATGCGATTCTGATTCGACATTACAGTTGCTACATCACCCAAAAATGTCCAATATTTGCAAAAAGAATGCATGTAAATTTATTACACATAAAGTGTATAGATTAGTTGGTACACAGTGTGTGTACCAAATATGCACAATACTGGGTACAATATACTACAAAATTGTGTAGGTTGTTACACAGATGTGTATAAATAAAGTACACACTACTGTGTACTATGTACACAAATGTGTATAAATAAAGTACACACTAACTGTGTATTATCTGTGTACTAACTGTGTAGTAACTGTCTACCAACGTTTACTACACATAATTGTATAGCGACTACACATACATGTGTGTATGGAGCTACACATATTTTGTGTACCAAAAATTGCTCTACAGTTTCAACACATAATTGTTGGGGAGCAGATGTTACACATATACGTGTACAAAGTGTGTAGCGTTTCTACACAGTGTTTTTTAGAGAGTAACATGAGTATCAACTTCGGGACACAGTGTGCCCACTGCGTGCCTAGGCCATTCAGTCTAACCACACTCCTTTGGGTTGACCCCTTGACGCTTCATGCCGTGAGCAACACATAGTTATTGAAATCAGTCTATTTGAAGCCATTTTTCAGTAAACCATGTTTCCCACCATTTAGTCCATTGAGGTACCAGCAGATAAGAATGTTCCAAGCCCGTGCAAGAAGTGGGTGACCAAGGCAAAGCCCAAATGATTGTGATCACTCTATATACCTGTGTTTTTGTAACTTTTGAAAAGTGCCCCTCTTCCATTCAATTCGTGCTCACTCAGCCATATATCACCTCACAACACAGTGCTTAGCACACTTGAGGTATCTGGTACCACAAATCATTTGTGGAAAGTTTAATCAAAATCCATTTAAATATCTCAAAAAATATTACAGAATATAATAAGGGGGCTTTATTTTGTTAGGTGTTTATTATATGCATTAAGTGTTCTTGTTGATTGTAAATTGATGACTTGTACTTTCAGAAAAGCATCCTCAATGCGCTGGACTCCACGTTCACCTCCACAAATTATGTGAAGACGACCTGGCCATGAAATACAACAACACGCGCGTCTGTGACGGAACAATACTCGTACAGTACTTCCAGATAAAAGTACTAACACCAAGAGTGGCGTGGCTTTTCCGAAACAGACTGATCCAAGCCATGAACGAAACGAATGTGTACGCAGTCGTTATGTACGGAATTCACTCTAATTTTAACAGTAGTCCAGTGATCGAGAAGATAATATCCTCACCACTGAAACAGATGAACAGTTCGACAGTAAAGTGGCCGAAAGTCGTTTGGCTGGCATCCCATAAAATCAAGAAACATCCGAAATCAAGAAAATACTTTTGGAAGCAGACACCCGAAATCGTGAAAAAATACAACTTACATCAAACATTCGCCGTGGGTATGGATGGATATGTCCGAGTTCTTTGATAAATTGTATTCAAATGATGGCGTACACCATCTGCTAGGAGGACTTCTAGCCAAGTTAGATATAGTGTTGCAACGTTTCATTAATCTTGAATGTGCCGGCGCATGACCAGTAAATAATTCATTGGTATAATATATCCCATATCTCTTCACTAAGTACACGTTCGTCAATAAAATTATGTAGACATAGTTTGCTATGAATTATCTCAGGAGATACCTACGCGGACAACTTCAGAACAAATTCGTCGAAAAACGCTGAACAGATTTTTTTTTTTTATATTTGGCGATAAATTAGAGATCGTTTCGATTGCGGTGTGGTTAGCTGGGGATTCACTATTTCTGAATATGATGTGTCCAAAGATTTGGTGGTAAAATTATACAAGGTAAAATAAAATCATGGTTACTGCAGTTGAACCGTGGTTTTAATTTGGTGTAGTTGTGATATCGATAACTTCCCCATACTTTTACAAAAAAAAAATATGTAAATCCAAATTAGTGCAGACCTTTTTATCTGAATTACGGCTCTAATTTGTCTATTTTAGCCAGTTTAAGGAATATTATACCCAATAGCGCGATAACTCGAACAATCGCCAACCAATTTCATTCATATTTGTATGATCTTTCGCAACAAAATATTGAACAAGTTCGAACTGCAGATTTGATCGATCATTTTTACTTGAGTTGCGGCCCTTAGATCGTCTATTGTTTTTATGGCGCACGTCGTGTAAAACGTTATGTTGAAACAGGACGTGAACTCAGGCGATTCTGATTATACAGGGCACCGAAGAATTCGAACCAGCACATGTTAAAGAATCAGTCAAACAAACTTTAACTGAAAATTGTATCTATGATTCGAAATTAAAGGTGAACTCACTTGGTACATGTTCGACCTATAGAATTTACAAAATAAATTTTGGTACTGAACCATACTAAATATGTAAGTTAACAAGACACGACGTGATTACTTTAATGAGATATCGCTGTGGAAACCGTCGCTTGTCAATAGAAACAGGATCATGGGTTAAACAAGACAAGAATAAAATATATTGTAACTTATGTAGGACTAATGCCAATGTGTGGGAACTGTTACATCGGAAGTCGTTCTATCGCTGGTATTGTGATGGTTCTTGCCTGATTTGTTACGGTTCCTTCTGATTGAAAATAATCATTTTTGTGACAAAATCACGCATAATTATAGATATCTTGAATATATTATACTTTCCTGAACGAACAGAGGCTGTAGAAGTGACGTGTTATCGAAACCTGAAATCTAGACCACAATTAACTCGATCTTAGCGAGTTAACGGTTGAATGTCAACATGTTATCACTGAAAATCAAGCCACGTGGACACAATATTCTTTGTTTTTCGTGGCGTATAAACTATGAAACGCATTCTGAAGACAAACACTGACTATAAAGTATACCCGTGTTATTCGTTTGTAAAATAGTTGAGAAAGTATCCCGATAGGGGTTGATAATTGGGAGCTGTGGCCTCGTAATCAACACGGGTGCGTGTTACGGTTCTATTTCAAACCAATCATGGCTGTGACGGTTCTGTACATGAGATTTATTCGAACGATTTCTGCACTTTGGTCCGAAAATCGTCTGTGTGTATCTGACATTTTAAACCAGATAATGGATGTAGCTTATGTAATTTGCATAATTGAACAGGTGCATTAAGAAATAACACAATAAATACCTAATACGGGAGATTACGTGAATATAGTATCATAATCATGCCCGCCTATGTAAGTGACCAATGGTAATATAAATCTACTCTCAGGAGAATATGAGATGTCATATTCCTTTACTTAATCTGGGCATTATTGAAAGATCCAGGACTGGTGTGACAATATTTCATTGCCAGCCCCATCATAATTCCTCCTGTGAAGTCCGCCTGAGGGACATTTACACGTGTTTGTCGCCATACATGAATATAACTTATGAAATCAAGTTCAACTGGTGTATATCCCCAACTTTGGTGAAAATGTTCAACAGTTACAAATTTCTTATCTTACAATCACTGTGTAGGAACTGTTACATCGGAAGTCGTTCTATGACCGGAATTGTGATGGTTCTTGACTGATTTGTCACGGTTCCTTATGATTAAAAATTATCATTTTCGGGACAAAATCACGCATAATTATGTATATATCTTAAATACATTAAACTTCCTTGAACGAACATAGGCTGCATAGGTGCCGTTTTACCGAAACCTGAACTTTAGATCACAATTAGCTCGGATATAGCGAGTTAACGTGTAACTATCAACATGTAATCACTGAAAATCAAGCCTTGTAAACGTAATTTCTTTGTTTTCGGTAGCACACCGACTGTGAAACGCATTCTGAAGACGAACACAAAGTATAAATTGTACCTGTTTTATTCTTCTGTAAAATAGCTGAGGAAATATCCCGATGTGTGTCGGTAATTTATTCGAACGATATATGCACATTGGGATCATTTAGTTGTGTGTAACAAACGTTTTAAACCCGATAATGGTTACAGCGGATGTTACCTACATAGTCCAACAAGTGTATTAAGAAATACGAGTATAGCTATCTATTACATTCACTTCGAGTGGCATTACATTCACTTCGAGTGGCAGATACAACATATTGAAAGTAATGTTGGGTATAGGATCATATATACGCGTGCACGCCCGCATAATTGAGCCAATGAAATTAGACATCTACTGTCATGATATTCTGTTAATTTAAATGGACATGGCTCATTCGAGCTTCCAAATTTTGTCTAAGTAATTTCTAAGGATGTATAAGATTGGTTGCAAATACAAGAATTGTTGATAAGTATACACCGGCCTCATATGCTCTGAGAAATACATACTGTGGTCGGAGCCCTATTCCAGCTGTTTTATTTTTCGTACAGAAGCGAAACAAAGGCTCTTTATTTCTACCATATCAAGAATAGACTAACACGGAACGCTCTTTTCTGTTCCATGTAGTGCAAACATCGGGTTCAAAGTTGCATTTTTCATGACTCAAATGTGTCTTTCTGTGACATTATACTGCTCATAGAAAGGTATTTCAAGTATTTATCGAGCTATTTCTATATCGGCAAAACTTAAAAAGCGACTATTATTACGAGTATTTTGGAACGCAAACCACCAAGTGACTGTATTTGATAAATGAAGGTCTGTGGTTGAAAGTTCCATGGGGGATATGTGTTCAATTCTAGCCAGGGTTGGGGCGTTTACATGTCAATGTAATCAATTACGATTACAATTACTTTTGATTTACATGATTACGACAATTGATTACATTTTTTTCAAATGTAATTGATTACGATTATAATTACTTTAGTAAAATGTAACTGATTACTTTTCGATTACATCTGATTTCAATTTTTATTTTCCGACTATTTTGATCCCATAGGAATAAATAATGAAATAAATCAAATTAAAATATCAAATTTTATTTAATAACAACAAAAAAGCTATAAAATACGTAAACAAGGAACGATTGAACAAATACAACAACCAAGCAATAAGCAAATAATCTTTTTACATTAATTTGTTATGTTTTGTCATGGAGTTGTGCACCAACGTATTGGGAATAGACCATGTTATGTGTATTTATTTAATTTTATTTATGATCATTTACGGTGAGTTACACTGCCTTCTTATATAGAATTATGTGTCAACAAGTAGTAACAGAATCGTTCACTTTATTGTGACGCAAAGCATGCACTTTGACATAAATGGTCCAACTGCGAATACTGATTTTCCCCAACAAACCAATTATAATGGTAGAATGATTCAAAATGGCCGCCACTTTTTTTCAATATGGCCCCCACATTTATTTTTTAAATGGCCGCCACTGTTGTTTTTCAAAAAGTCGCATGCCAATTTTCTCGGTTCCTTTATATATTAAGGTCAAACAAAGGGTGCTGTAAGTTGCCCCCCACAAGACGCATTAAAGAGTCGCCACAAACCCCACCCGATCCAAATTTGACGGCGGTCAACTGAATTTGGATCGGTGGGGGTGTTTATGGTGTCTTGTGGACACATGTTTTAATTTCATTTTGTCCGCAGTTGTCATTTCACCTTGATGCAGTATGAACGATAAAGTGAGTGCGAGTCGATTTAGCCAGTCCGTGTACTGGTATATATGTATATAGTTTGTAATTAAGTTAGTTTTAACTCTATTTTGGGCTTACTTGTGCAATTCGGGTAATTTATATAAATGCTTCGTATACAAATTAGGAACTAAGCATATACGAGCGTATTAACATTTCACTCGATGACATTTTGGATGGTTCGAGCGAAATGAAAACTATAATAATTTTATGATGTAACGATCATTTCGAGCGGCGATCGTGATTTCGTCGGACGCCATTCTCGTAAAAAACTTGATTCCTCAGACCATCGCTCGCAGTTGTTGATGATGGCAGAAGAAGTCTTGCTCCTGACTGACTGTACCCTTCTGTATGGAACCTCTCCTTTTCTCAGTGGACATTGTTATCTGTGGCGCCACAAACCATCCTTCAAGAAAAACGCTAAGCAACTTTCACATGGCAAATAGTCTGATGGTGAAACATCTCCACTCATCTTCCGTGACCACACAACAAGCATTCCTTTGCCACTTTTCAACACATCCATGTTATGTTGCAAATCACCGGAATTCCGAAGTCTCAGGAGTTCATTTTTCTTTTCAGTCGAATTTTTCTCGAGATGCAGAATTGCTTTGATTTCCTTTTCACCACTATGGGGCCCAAAAAAATGTTTTGTCAAATTCGTAAATCCATACTGACAAAAAAGGCAGAAGTGAATTTTACCCCAGCGTCTTTTTCCTCCGTCATTATTGCATGGCTGTACCGTGATCATGTTCTGAGAAATTTCGGGGTTAACAGTGTGGTCTAGTCCTCGTTGTAAACTAGAACCCTGTGCCAGATGTGCTTCATTTCTGGGAGAGTTTGCAGCAGGAAAGGATTATGAAATAGGCGCAAAAACTTCTGACATGTCCGATATATTTACGGAAGAAATCTGAATAGGATGTTAACCATTCTAACATCATACTATTCAGATGGAGAGGTTAGAGTTGAGCATCTCTGCTCAGTGGAAGTTATTAAGGTAGATGCTTTTTCTATTTACAATGCTGTGTGTGATATCTTTGACAACCAGCATATACCTTGGAAGAATTGTGTTTCGATTCTCCTTGACTCGTGCAATGTAATGCAATGCTTAAGCGCAAATAAATATAAATTTGAAAAGGGGCTCCCATATGTATCCGCATATAAGTGTACAGTACACACTTATAAGTGGATGATTAAATGAATAATCTTCAACTATTATGGCCGATTAGTCAACCTTCAAATCTCATAGTCGTGGCAACTCAATGCATAACCATTTTTTTTGGTTAAGCAATTTTTAAAGGCCTGTATTCACCTCGTAAAGGTAGTCTATAGACTAGGCGAATATAGCAGGGGCGTATATACATGTAGATGGGCAGCACAGATCTCGTTACGGGCTCTGTGGTCACAACAAAAACAATTCTGTTATATAAACTAAAGTTAGATCCGTTGTCCATAGATATTCATGTGACCTTCACAATGGCATATAATTTTTGTCAAGAATCACTTAGAAATTCATTGAATTCCCCATTCAAATTGTGACACATTACCTCCCTCTTAAATATAGATTTAAATTTTGTGACTATCTAAATATAATTGTGACTTTCTATCAGTTACGTGGAAGTGGGGGGGGGGGGGGGGGGGGTAAAAAAAAAATTACAGGGTACTAGGTCCCCGTTGGTGGGTGTTTCGCAGGCCCCCGAAACAGATTTTTCCAACATTTTCAGACATTTTGCAAGTTTTTTTCCAAAACAACTTTTGAGACAAATTAGAGCTATTAACTCAAGTAAAAGCATGAGAAACCCAAAGAAAGGCACATGTAAGCCTCATACAAGGAAGGGTGGCTCCCTGTATTTAGATTATGTTGACAAATTTTCACCTAACTTGCTGAAATCATGGGGTTGGTGTAGTTTCACAGGCGGGAAAAAATTGCAATCACAAAAAATTCCATTCATATTTTTAAACACAGTTTCTAGGATATAGTTGAAGTTAATTGATAACAAATGAGGCCAAATTAAGAGATTTAGCTTGCAACACGCTGAGACGCTAATTTCCAGTAACTCTATAATGTCCGCAATATCAGAAATCGTCTCAGGACATTGACGAGTTACATATTAATTAGAAAGTCCTAGGACTGTGGCGACTGGGGTCTGTGGCCTTGTGTTCAACTTCGACATTAATTTCATTGATGAACTCACTTACAAATCATAATAATCATTTGATTATGTTGACAACAATGGCATCAAGGTCAATCGCGTGGACAAAGTCGGCCAGCATCCTAAAATCCTCCCACAATAAAACATAAACTCGATATTCCCGTCCTGAGGCTGAATAAGAATTAGGGCATCTCAATTCTCTTTCAAATTCAATTTGTTTACGGACGCAGTAACCCACACATTCCTTGGAACAATCATAGCAAGTAGATAAAATAAATCCAACCGCCTCGCGTGACAGCATATTGGAAAATTAATTTTCTTCCTTTGGTTCATGATCAGGTTGTGAATAGTGTTTTTAATTTTCATCCAATTGAATCTTTTCAATTGTTTGTTTGTAGCTACATGTGTATAGCACTCTCACATTCGGATTTCTTCAATTCTCTGCACATAGTGATGTTGGCTTTGAATATTGTTTTTAACAACTCCGTCTCCTGTTTGGTTAGTCAAAAAGTTCGGACATGACCCATTTTCTAGAGGCCATAAATAGTCATTGGGAGCAACTCGCATACCAAATTTTTTGAAACCGTTCACAAATGTCAAAGTTGTAAGGCATTCTTTAAGTCCGCCCGCCTGCCTGCCGCCCGCCCGCGCACACCAACCGTCCCTCATCAAACCAAAACACAAATCAGTTGAATGTGCTATTAAATGTCCTCATAGTGGTGAACATCCATACAAAAAATTTATTCAAATTGGTTCATAAAAACAATATGTGATATAGTTGGAGTCAGAGCTACTATGCCAGAGAGGTTTATAAAACATCGCTGGCTGTCTGTTTATGATAGATCAGTGGACACAGAGAGGTTATTCCCTGCCTTGCAAATTTTCTATTACGGATTTATCCATCAAAGTTTAAGAGCTGACTACAAAGATGTGATAGATGAAATATATAAGACCTTGAACATCAGCAACGAGTCAAGAGCAGAAATAGAGAAAATGCATACAACACTGAGGAAAAAGAACATGACGAAAGAGGGAACTGACAGAAAAAAGAGTTGTCAAGAGTTGTTGAAAGCATATGTCTGTTTATTTCAAACAAAGGACACATTGGTTCACCAATTGCATGATAAACAGCTGGACACCTTCAAGCAATTTCTTTCCTGTTTTATAAAGAAACAAACATGCTGAGGTAAATCCTGCAGTCTGATTATAAGTATTACCTCATCATGTTGGTGTCATAAAATGTATGCCACTTTTGAAAATTATGATGCCAAAAGTTCATCGTAGGCTCATAATGCTGTAAGGTTCAAAGTCAATTTTAAGTACCGTAAAGCGGGGTTACTTTGGCCCAAAAACAAAAAAGTTTTCTCAAACCGCGATACAATTAACAGTATACTCCCATTCTAAGAGTATACATCTTATTAACTTTATTCCAGTATTTTATTTACCAAGAAAAATGTTTTCTGAAGAAATTTGAGACAAAATGGATTCCAGGTAAGCTAAAATACTAGATGTAAACAAGTATTTCATAAGCGCTAAAAATAGAACCTTCCCAAAATCCTTATGGTGTGGTCACATGACCAAGGTCAAAAAAGTTGTATGTTTTATGACTTCTGAGCATTGTTATGACATTAACAGCTGCTTAAGGATATGATAGGCATAATATATCAGTTTTACTTGCTTTAGAGTTAATGATTTGAAGTTTCAATTCAGTAGGCGTGGCACATAAAGATTTGCACCAAACAATAATCGCCAAAAATGGCTATATGAGTATTCTGAGGTCGGGAAGATGATTTTTCAGCGTGTATTTTTTTTTATGACTGACCCAATCCCCCCGCCCCCGAGTTCATAGGCTTTTTTCGAATGGTCGCTTTGTCCATGTTTCTGAGAATATCTTTGAGATTAAGCTGAAATTTGCATAAATTGTTTTGCTTCAAGTACTTTGCTATTAAACTGATTCAAATTTCAAAATGAAGGGATCGCGTGCTTAATACTTCGAAAGCCAGTATCTCCTTAATGTACTGTGGATCTGCTGAAGGAGAGTTGCTACCACCTTATGTGGTATACAAAGCGGAGCACCTGTGGTCAACAAGGACATACGGTGGACCACCTGGGACGCGTTACAATAGGTCAAAATCCGGTTGGTTTGATTCTACTTCATTCGAAGATTGGTTTTTCACCATCGCTCTACCACGTATGAAGAAGAAGGCTGGAAAGAAAGTGATACTTGGTGACAATTTATCAACCCACATTAACCCTGAAGTACTGAAGGCATGTGCTGAGAATGACATAGCGTTTGTTTGCCTTCCGGCAAATTGTACCCACCTGACCCAGCCACTGGACATTGCTTTTTTCCGGGCCATGAAGATAAAATGGAGATTGTTATTGACTGATTGGAAGAAGCGGGAAAAGTCGGCAAGCGCTATACCCAAGGATGTGTTCCCAATACAGCTGGCGAAACTGCATGATGCAATCTCTGATAATTTTTCTGAGAATCTTAAGTCCGGTTTCAGGAAAGCTGGGATTTGGCCAATTAACAAGAATGAAATTTTAGATCGACTTCCTCACAGGTGTGACAGCACAAACTTAATCGGAATTAGCTTCAATGAATACCATGGTGATTTAAGAGGTGAAGTTGCGAAAGAGCCCCGACTGAAACGAAAGAAGTTAAACATCGAACCTGGAAAAAGTGTGTCTTATGAAGACATCAAATGCAGTGAAAAAAGTTCTGAAGCAGCAGCGGCTCCATGTGTTGAGAACAATCTAAGGCATGCTAGATGAATACTGCGCGATTTAATGGGAAACTTCACATGAATTGCTTACCTTTTATTTTCGTAGGACTTTTGTACTTTAAACAATTCTCAAACAATAATTAAAGTATAAATGACATTAGTTCAATAATACTATAATAGTGTCTACAATAATAATCATCTTGACGCATTGAAGAGGAAGGTTAACACATGTTCATCACACCATCGTTTCTTGTTTCAGGTGATTGGGTCGTGGTGAATTATGAGGGGTCGCCATTTCCTGGTCAGGTAGAGACTGTTGAAGTTACTGGCGCTGAAGAAAAATGTTATGGTCAAGTGTGATACCACAGGCTGGAAATGGCCAAAGACAAGAGACCAGATTCTTAACCATTTTAGTGACATTCTTGAGAATATTGATATATCTTCTATTGTGCCTTACAATGATAGGGGTGTCTTCAAGATAGAGTGTGGAATTATATTTCAGACCTGGGGTGTATAGTGAGACCTTCCGGAAATAGATTTCTCTATGTTGTACAAGTAATGTGCAGCACTGTGTCTGACACAATTGTTGACATACATGTATAATTATGTGTTAGAATGTGTTATATCAGTCATATCCCTGAATTGTGTTTGCTTAATTAATATAAGTATGTTATTTCTGTTGTCTTGTTTGTTTTAAAACTACCCAAGTGTATACGCACTTGTCATCAGCATTGACTAATGGTGCAAAAACAATTGGTGGCCAAAGTTACCCAACAGGTGGGGTAACTTTGGCCACCCACAAACAAAACAAAACTAACACATTCTAGTATAGTCTCAGGTATTGCATATTTGTGACATTGTAGACACATCAGGTCCGCATATTTAAGCAACTAGAAATTAGTGATAGGTTTCTTTGTTATAAGTTATCAAGTAAGGAAGGCAAAAAGTGGGCCAAAGTAAACCCGCTTTACGGTATAGATGAAACTACCTTCTTCCACATAGTCTGTCTTCCACCGTATTTCATCGAGCGATTTCCCGCTATACTTTCCTACAGTGCCTTGGTCAAACGCATGTAATAATCTACCCATCCTGACAACTTGTATTGTCTCCTGTGGTAGACGGTAAAATGTTTTATGCACTTCCATGTCGTGACCCATGAACTCTGCCATAGTTTCCAAATCCTGCTTGCTGAGGTTCAATATCTGTGACACGGTCGCTACATGTTTCCTTAACTTTGTGCTGGTTATCGAACCAGGAAATTTTAAATCTGCTTCTTTAGAAAACCTCCTCATAACGTCAGCACTTCTGATGGAATTTCGTGAATCGAAATTTGATCTAGCGAAAACATAAGGATTTTCATCATGAACTCCTGCTTCCGTTCGGAATATTAGCAACAAATCGATGCTCTGCTCACACCGCTTTGTAATTAGCACAGGAACAGTACGCCCCTTTTCCCCCTCGTATTCAACTCTGGAAAACATCGCACATAATGCCTTTTCCAAGAAACTTTTCTTCACACAGGACAAGACTCAGCTTCAACTGGCTTTCTCAAATGCAAGTGTCCTGAGTATATTGAAAGCATATGTCTGTTTATTTCAAACAAAGGACACATTGGTTCACCAATTGCATGATAAACAGCTGGACACCTTCAAGCAATTTCTTTCCTGTTTTATAAAGCCAGAAGTTATATCCGAGAAGTCGACAAAGTTTTTGAAAAAGTTGAACATGGCTGACAAGAAAAATCTCAATGACAGGAATATTTATTATGGAAACGAGGCAAAGAAAATCATAGCAAAGCTTGAAGAGAATGACTCGCAGGTGGAAGAGTTTAAGGCGAATGCTGAGGATGCCTATATTAATTGTGCGGGATATATGCAAAAAAGCTACCCCTAAACAGTGACATTCTAAAGACTCTTTCGTGCATTGACCCACTGGTAAGACCGCATCCATCACCTTACAGGGATTGGACTAGAAGGGCTTTCAAAACATTTGGAGAATTTTCTAACAGATGCTGATCATGATGATATCCACTGAGATTAGGGCCTACCAAATCGATGGAAGTCTGCCAGATTATGACTATAAAGAAGGAAAGATAGTACAGTGGTGGGCTGGAGTATTTGCCACAGAGAAATATCCATAACTCTCTAAAATAGTGAAGGCTGCATTGTCCATCTTCCATGGCCCCATGGTTGAGTCTTCATTTAACCTTATGGGTGATATTATCGACGTCCGTTCAACAAGGCTCAACGCAGAAACATTTAATGCCATTCAGAGTATTAAATATGGCTTGCGGGCGAGAAACAGCACCAGTCTAAAATATTTTGAAAGGAAGGACCCTCTCCATTCGCCTGTACATCGGGATATATGCAGAAATTTAAGGAGTGCAGCGTCATATTACAAAAAGGAGAAGGAGAAGCAAGCTGTTGGGCCATAATTAATAATATGTTTGTTTCCCCTCGCCCGACCGCCCCATTTTAAACCCGCCGACTGAGATTATTATTTGCGTCTCGTTGGTAAAAAATTATTTATATTCATGTTCAGGAAATCGGCATTCCTCCGGTCCATTTCCGGTGTTTTTTAATTCCGCGTTTTTGCTTTTCCGCTTTACCGACGTTAAACTTCCGGGTGATGTTTGTTGACATTTCGCGATGGATTAGTCTGCTAAAAAGCAGAAAATATCTGCAAGTCTCTGTGTTAACATCGTTTTGAAAAATGGCGACAAAAATACGACATTAATTAAGAATAGGATCGGCGAATATGACACAGAACGCACGTGGTCCGATGTGTTGGAAAGTTTGCTAACCGGCAATGACAAGGTCACGGAGGTGAAGTTGAAAAACAGCGTGGTAGCTGTCAGCGTTTCGCAAACCGGAACGGACACTGTCAATGTATTTTCGTGCGATTCGGGCGAAGCTGTTCAGGTGATAATGGACTTCGACCCAAAATTGAAATTTGTGAAATTTCTTGTCAGTGAACCAGGACTGCAGAGTGCTATAATTTCAACTAAATAAATTAGTCGTGCTCGACTGTCGGACTCCATTTGGATACATTTTAAGTGGTATGACTACCCACTAACAGACTTCCAGGAAAGGTTCTATAGAGTAATTGAAGACTCCAAATGTCGCAATGCTCACCAGTGAACTAAATGTAGATAATAAGATAGTCCTTGAATTTGATGCATCACAGGTGCCTATAGAACCAATAATTAAGAAATGAATTTTCCTATCCATGACTTGTCTCATATCAAATATTTCACACTGTTGACATTCGTGTGTGAAACCTTAAATTGTTAATTTAATTCATTCAAACTTAATAAAACATGAAGTACATGTTCTGACATGATCTTTTAACAATCAAACCATATTCCAAAGGCCTAAATACTTTCCGATATAACTATTGTAGTTTTGGCAAAAACAATAAATAATATTTTACCTACCTACCTACCCAAGTAAAAAATTTAGGGTAGGGAGAGGGGAAACACAAAATCTTATAAGTGTGGCCTTGTAGAGAAAAAGCAGAAACTCAATCCTCCCACAATAAAACATAAACTCGATATTCCCGTCCTGAGGCTGAATAAGAATTAGGGCATCTCAATTCTCTTTCAAATTCAATTTGTTTACGGACGCAGTAACCCACACATTCCTTGGAACAATCATAGCAAGTAGATAAAATAAATCCAACCGCCTCGCGTGACGGCATATTGGAAAATTAATTTTCTTCCTTTGGTTCATGATCAGGTTGTGAATAGTGTTTTTAATTTTCATCCAATTGAATCTTTTCAATTGTTTGTTTGTAGCTACATGTATAGCACTCTCACATTCGGATTTCTTCAATTCTCTGCACATAGTGATGTTGGCTTTGAATATTGTTTTTAACAACTCCGTCTCCTGTTTGGTTAGTCAGTATCTCCTTAATGTACAGTGGATCTGCTGAAGGAGAGTTGCTACCACCTTATGTGGTATACAAAGCGGAGCACCTGTGGTCAACATGGACATACGGTGGACCACCTGGGACGCGTTACAATAGGTCAAAATCCGGTTGGTTTGATTCTACTTCATTCGAAGATTGGTTTTTCACCATCGCTCTACCACATATGAAGAAGAAGGCTGGAAAGAAAGTGATGCTTGGTGACAATTTATCAACCCACATTAACCCTGAAGTACTGAAGGCATGTGCTGAGAATGACATAGCGTTTGTTTGCCTTCCGCCAAATAGCACCCACCTGACCCAGCCACTGGACATTGCTTTTTTCCGGGCCATGAAGATAAAATGGAGATTGTTATTGACTGATTGGAAGAAGCGGGAAAAGTCGGCAAGCGCTATACCCAAGGATGTGTTCCCAATACAGCTGGCAAAACTGCATGATGCAATCTCTGATAATGTTTCCGAGAATCTTAAGTCCGGTTTCAGGAAAGCTGGGATTTGGCCAATTAACAAGAATGAAATTTTAGATCGACTTCCTCACAGGCGTGACAGCACAAACTTAATCGGAGATAGCTTCATTGAATACCATGGTGATTTAAGAGGTGAAGTTGCAAAAGAGCCCCGACTGAAACGAAAGAAGTTAAACATCGAACCTGGAAAAAGTGTGTCTTTATGAAGACATCAAATGCAGTGAAAAAAGTTCTGAAGCAGCAGCGGCTCCATGTGTTGAGAACAATCAGAATAAATCTGCACAGTCTACTAGCAGTGGCCCGACTGGAAGTGGAGATGGGCCTATTGACAATGAGACTGGGATGTCTGATGGCGAAATCGAGAGAATGGTGTATGGGGATGATGACTGTTCAACAGACCAGTCCGATGGTGAAAATGCGGAAGAATCATACAATTCCAACAACATTCAAAAATGTGAGAAAATAAAACTAGGATAATTAGAGCAGAATGAAGAAATTGTCCCAGAAAACTTACACCAAACTATATTACAATTTAAATGTTCTGAAATTTAAAACGTTATGACAATACATTACTTCAAAGTTGAAGACTTAACTGTTTTGTTTTTGTATTGGTCAACTGTTATTCTTTCGGTCTCCCCTCCTCTCCGCCTGTTGAATAGCACAATTTCTGCCAATGTTATCTGACTCAATGTTTCCCAATGTGATTTGGAAAATGCTTCGTTAAGGGTACTTTTGTTCAAGTCACTCATTTTCTATAAGTACGCTTGGAATTTCATGATGTCGTCTGTTATAGGGAGAACCTGCCCTTTGTTTAGTCTGTTTGATACCACTGTTTGCAATGCTGGACTTGACACTTCATCTTCCCATTCATTTTGTATAACTTCCAGGAAGCCTTCAGCGTCCTTAGCTCCATCAGGATTGCTTGACATAAGAGAGTCTGTCCTCTTGACTCGTGCACCTTTCTTGAGCTGATGTCAAAGTTTCAAAGCAAGCGAAGGATTATTGTATCTGTTCGTGTTCGGATTGTACTTGCACAAGATCCTTGTCGCTTGAACAATAACAGGGTATTTACTTGGAACTAGGATATCATTTATGGTTAATTCCACATTAAGGTTCCACTCACGTCAATTTTCAGTTTTTGTGTGGCCATTCTTAAATTGGTGTTAGTTAAATTGTCACATTGTCAGCTTTCTGAGACTGATTTTGATTTTTTTAACGCCACTTAGTTTTCGTTTTATGATTTCTCAAAGGGTTTGAATATTGAATTATGTTTTTGGGGCGTATTGGGTGTAATTTTTTTGTAATATTATTCTGAACATAACTGGTGTAAATGATAATGAAAAACACTGTAAGATGCATGTCATATGGTCAATTTGATTAACTCAATCATTTCTATAGGCATTCTCATGCGAATTGATTATTTTTTTTAATTTATATAGTAATATTTTTTCGTGTAACCTGTCACGAAATTGGTATATATATTTTTTTACTTGAAGAGATGTGAAATGTTTTATTGAGACCATGTCATATTTTTATCTTCTAGACAGGGGTAGAAACAAGAAGCAAAATATACTTGGTCCTTCCTTACAAAGAAAGTTCAGATAAAGAGACTCAAAATCTGTAACCTCTGTCACAAAAATAGTGAAAAATGTCCTGAACCAAAATAAATTTACAATTCAGCGGACTCAATCACAAAAACTTTATAGATGGCCAGATTCCATGTACAAAACAGTGAAAAGTGCTTGTCATAAAATGGTGGATACTAATACATACATGTACCACCAACTCATCCACCCCCCCCCCCCCCCACCCCACATTACATTCCAGATATCACTCGGCATGGCAAGTGAAATGGATTACACAGCTTATATAGTTAATTAGTAAATATATGACTCAAAGAACATTTGGAATAACAAGCTTCAACATTTGAGAATTTCCTGACACTATCAAGCATTAAACAGCAAAGTTGCCACCAGACCTCATACCAGCATGATATATCATCCCAGATGTGATGGAATACTAGTAAACCACCATGGTTGCATGTATGAGTTTGATGGAATTCATATATCCAAGGATGCATGTACATTAAGTTGACATCGGTACGATGCATTCAATCTGAATACTTGGGCTCAATGGGTCGGATTAAGAGATTCCTGAATTTTCACAGATCTATACTTGAGTAAAGACCCCCCTCCCATCATACAGTGACATCCCGCATATCAGTTTGATGGAAAGGACCCTGTCTTGATCAACAGTCGAGGGCTGTACAGGGTTGAAGTGGAGTAAAAAATTTACATGAACCTACCAAATATGTATTATGTGTTCTTTTTTAATTGAAGTTGAGGAAATTAAATTGATTCTGTTTGTTGAAAATACCTCTTCCTGTGATTTGTGGGAACGTAACCGGTCACGAAATTACATGTGACCTCTGTCACGGAAAGATCACACATCAAATCAATTATGTGGAGTACTACATCCTTAAATTCTTACAGGTATACATATCTAACAATATTCTATATCATTTTGCTATTTGAGATTTAGTGAAGGGTCAATGATGAGATAGAATTTACAGGCAACATTCAGAGATTTCAAAAAGGTGTCTTTTTTCTTACCTCTGTCACGGTTTACTATCAAGATCTAATGCTTGAAAAAATCAAAGTCTTCTTAAAATTGTATTCTTTTATACAAAAATATCGATATTTTGTTTATAAAATACAATAAAAACCACTGTCTTCTTATTCTATGATGGAAACTTCTTGGTGAAAGTTGTCAATTCAAATTGTTTGTAACCTCTGTCACGATGGAATTAACCTTATACATTGTATATCTGGATCAACATTTCGCGTTTGAATGAGTAGCCTTGCCATTTCTCTCATCTTCTGACTTATATAGCTGTACAGAAGGGGAAGGTAAGGTGCGCATGTCTCTGAAATAATTTCTCCCCTAACTTTATGATGTAACGATCATTTCGAGCGGCGATCGTGATTTCGTCGGACGCCATTCTTGTAAAAACTTGATTCCTCAGACTCCGTCTCCTGTTTGGTTAGTCAAAAAGTTCGGACATGACCCATTTTCTACAGGCCATAAATAGTCATTGGGAGCAACTCGCATACCAAATTTTTTGAATCCGTTCACAAATGTCAAAGTTGTAAGGCATTCTTTAGGTCCGCCCGCCTGCCTGCCGCCCGCCCGTACGCCAACCGTCCCTCATCAAACCAAAACACAAATCAGTTGAATGTGCTATTAAATGTCCTCATAGTGGTGAACATCCATACAAAAAAATTATTCAAATTGGTTCATAAAAACAATATGTGATATAGTTGGAGTCATAGCTACTATGCCAGAGAGGTTTATAAAACATCGCTGGCTGTCTGTTTATGATAGATCATTCCCTGCCTTGCAAATTTTCTATTACGGATTTATCCATCAAAGTTTAAGAGCTGACTACAAAGATGTGATAGATGAAATATATAAGACCTTGAACATCAGCAACGAGTCAAGAGCAGAAATAGAGAAAATGCATACAACACTGAGGAAAAAGAACATGACGAAAGAGGGAACTGACAGAAAAAAGAGTTGTCGAGATACTTTTCTTCACACAGGACAAGACTCAGCTTCAACTGGCTTTCTCAAATGCAAGTGTCCTGAGTATATTGAAAGCATATGTCGGTTTATTTCAAACAAAGGACACATTGGTTCACCAATTGCATGATAAACAGCTGGACACCTTCAAGCAATTGCTTTCCTGTTTTATAAAGAAACAAACATGCTGAGGTAAATCCTGCAGTCTGATTATAAGTATATTACCTCATCATGTTGGTGTCTTAAAATGTATGCCACTTTTGAAAATAATGATGCCAAAAGTTCATCGTAGGCTCATAATGCTGTAAGGTTCAAAGTCAATTTTAAGTACCGTAAAGCGGGGTTACTTTGGCCCGCAGGGGTAACTTTGGCCCAAAAACAAAAAAGTTTTCTCAAACCGTGATACAATTAATAACAGTATACTCCCATTCTAAGAGTATACATCTTCAATATTAACTTTATTCCAGTATTTTAATTACCAAGAAAAATGTTTTCTGAAGAAATTTGAGACAAAATGGATTCCAGGTAAGGTAAAATACTGGATGTAAACAAGTATTTCATAAGCGCTAAAAATAGAACCTTCCCAAAATCCTTATGGTGTGGTCACATGACCAAGGTCAAAAAAGTTGTATGTTTTATGACTTCTGATCATTGTTATGACATTAACAGCTGCTTAAGGATATGATAGGCATAATATATCAGTTTTACTTGCTTTAGAGTTAATGATTTGAAGTTTCAATTCAGTAGGCGTGGCACATAAAGATTTGCACCAAAAAATAATTGCCAAAAATGGCTATATGAGTATTCTGAGGTCGGGAAAATGATTTTTCAGCGTGTATTTTTTTTTTATGACTGACCCAATCCCCCCGCCCCCGAGTTCATAGGCTTTTTTCGAATGGTCGCTTTGTCCATGTTTCTGAGAATATCTTTGAGATTAAGCTGAAATTTGCATAAATTGTTTTGCTTCAAGTACTTTGCTATTAAACTGATTCAAATTTCAAAATGAAGGGATCGGGGGGGGGGGGGATTGTTTAGATCTTACAAGAATAGCAGGAATACTGATTACTGTAGTGAAGTGGGGGGGGGGGAAATCCTTAAAACGTAAACGTATTTCCAGTTCATTCTCATATGTCCCTTTAAACATAAAATCATCAGACAACGACTAACTTATATTTTCATGATCTCAGACAACTCTTAAACGGAATGCGTAATTCACATGTCCCTTTAACTAAAATCGATAGATAGGTCACCATACGAATGTTATTTTGCTTTTCTGACCGTGGCTAACGACCAAAGGGAACATCCCTATTTACCACTTTAATTCAGACTACAATACAAACACCATAATTAATTCATCAGGCATGAATAATCTTCAAAAGTCAACTCAGTCCCCTGTGCAATAGCTATGTATGGTGGCTATGTGTTTGGGAGAGCTTTGCTAGAC
This sequence comes from Siphonodentalium dalli, assembly GCA_032622095.1. NCBI lineage: Eukaryota > Metazoa > Mollusca > Scaphopoda > Gadilida > Siphonodentaliidae > Siphonodentalium > Siphonodentalium dalli. The sequence continues at coordinate 4,070,201 of CP136062.1, forward strand.
TTTAATTTTCGATGCCCTGGGGCAATGTTTCATTTCTATTAAAATATATTCACTGGACAGCTGCTGTGGTATGTTTTGGGTAAACGAGGGTCTTGATCTTGCTGTACAGCTGTTGTATACGAAATTTCCTATGGGACGGATATATTTCCCATTGACAATGTTTTCAACATAGCTATGGTTAAAATTGTGTCTTTATTCAGTAAAATTTTCATGAAAAATTGTGTCTTTATTCAGTACAATTTTCATGGAATTAATAGGATTATCTGGATCAATTCATGTTCTTTTCTCTGACAACTCCTTAAAAAGTAAGTTCTTTGTTTTTCTTCTTTTATATTCTACATGTATATTATTATGTGTACTCGGTGCCGTCCACAAACATTTAGACATACTGGAAAGCATGTTAGTCTGATTAATACTTACAGACACTCTCAGAATACACGTAATAGATGTAATTATGGCATAATCAATTTTCTAGCCATTCTTTGGCATAATCAATTTTCTAGCCATTCTTTTCTTGTATGGGCACACCATAATTGATTATTCAGTTACATTTCTGACTATCCGACTTGTCAACTCTGATCAACTTTGGTTTGTTCGAAACTTGAACACATTAAAACCATTTCGATAACGCCTACATACAATGGCGATACATGTACAGCGATCTATCTATTTTTAAAATCAACATTTTAACCCAATCCGGGTGTGTCATAAACAAAATACCACTAACCATCCGTGTAGATATGTTTGCAAAACATTGGAACCATTTGGCTAAATGGAACATTCCTAAACCATACTTCAAACTTCAAGTGACTATAATGTCTTTAATTTTAAATTTTTTCGAATTACTTCAACTAATTTCTGTTATCTAAAGATATTTCTCGCTGGACGCAACCAGTTTCTTGACAAACTGTCATAAATAACTAATGTTTTCAAATGGATAATCTGAGCACAATAAAACTAATATTATACGCTCACTTGACCGACATAACAGCCTTAACAAAAATTTAACCCGCAATTCGTTCAAAACCAGAACTCACTAAACTCATACTGATTAACTTGACAACATCCTAAAATCATCAGTAAATTTAATACCTATATAACCTGCATTAGGTGTAATAATTTAGACCAGCGTACATGTAACTAATAATACCTCGAAAACAAACAATCTTTATTTCAAATCGACGCAACGATTAATGAAACAACAACTCGAAATAGACATACTGGCACAACACAACAGCAGTTTCTAAGTTTACCTTATATAGAAAAATTGATGGAACCATTTTAAACTATAGTTAAATCTACCTATTTACCTATAAAGAGTTGTGAACCAAGCCAAATAATTGCAAAATTGTCTCATACCTTGTATTCCTTCCTATTTCTCCGTGACCACCTGGCATCCATCTCCAAGAATTCCAAGAAATGTCTAGCTCACAGCACCACGTCGACCTGTACCACTCTCGGGCTGGTCCCAGGTTCTTAGCATTAAGTTGGCAATTCTTAGAACACGTTGATGAAATTTATTATTACAAATATTTACAAAGTCACATCAGGCGGCCACGGGGAATAATACAACAACATCTTCTCACGCTGCACGTTAGTATCAAGTCTGCGTTCAGAAACAAGAGTGAGATCAGAGAGCTTGGCTCTGTCTCGTATATATGGGCTGAGAGGAAAACGTCCCGAACTCCAGATGTCGTGATTTGATTGGAACACGTATGCGCCGCTCCCATCAAAACACCAGATGGACAATTCCATCAACAACAGATGGATATTTCCATCAACAACAGATGGACAATTTAATAAGGTGTTTTGATGAAAGCAGTGAACCCCAGAGGCAATTATCTAAATCATTCACCTGAGAGTTGTTGTTCCCAACATCAGGCCAGGACACTGACCCTAGCTACGAAAGTATTACAAATGTTTCCGAGAATCTTAAGTCCGGTTTCAGGAAAGCTGGGATTTGGCCAATTAACAAGAATGAAATTTTAGATCGACTTCCTCACAGGCGTGACAGCACAAACTTAATCGGAGATAGCTTCATTGAATACCATGGTGATTTAAGAGGTGAAGTTGCAAAAGAGCCCCGACTGAAACGAAAGAAGTTAAACATCGAACCTGGAAAAAGTGTGTCTTATGAAGACATCAAATGCAGTGAAAAAAGTTCTGAAGCAGCAGCGGCTCCATGTGTTGAGAACAATCAGAATAAATCTGCACAGTCTACTAGCAGTGGCCCGACTGGAAGTGGAGATGGGCCTATTGACAATGAGACTGGGATGTCTGATGGCGAAATCGAGAGAATGGTGTATGGGGATGATGACTGTTCAACAGACCAGTCCGATGGTGAAAATGCGGAAGAATCATACAATTCCAACAACATTCAAAAATGTGAGAAAATAAAACTAGGATAATTAGAGCAGAATGAAGAAATTGTCCCAGAAAACTTACACCAAACTATATTACAATTTATATGTTCTGAAATTTAAAACGTTATGACAATACATTACTGTACATGTGCCATAAGCAAAACACATTCATCTCAACTGACCAGTTTACGATGAATTTAAATGATTGCCTGCTAATTTGCGGCTTATGTAACAGTCAAGTTGTTCGTCATCTACATAATTCAAAGAAAATTGTGTGCATGGACATGAATCTAAGGCATGCTAGATGAATACTGCGCGATTTAATGGGAAACTTCACATCAATTGCTTACCTTTTATTTTCGTAGGACTTTTGTACTTCAAACAATTCTCAAACAATAATTAAAGTATAAATGACATTAGTTTAATAATAGTGTCTACAATAATAATCATCTAAACGCATTGAAGAGGAAGGTTAACACATGTTCATCACACCATCGTTTCTTGTTTCAGGTGATTGGGTCGTGGTGAATTATGAGGGGTCGCCATTTCCTGGTCAGGTAGAGACTGTTGAAGTTACTGGCGCTGAAGAAAAATGTTATGGTCAAGTGTGATACCACAGGCTGGAAATGGCCAAAGACAAGAGACCAGATTCTTAACCATTTTAGTGACATTCTTGAGAATATTGATATATCTTCTATTGTGCTTTACAATGATAGGGGTGTCTTCAAGATAGAGTGTGGAATTATATTTCAGACCTGGGGTGTATAGTGAGACCTTCCGGAAATAGATTTCTCTATGTTGTACAAGTAATGTGCAGCACTGTGTCTGACATAATTGTTGACATACATGTATAATTATGTGTTAGAATGTGTTATATCAGTCATATCCCTGAATTGTGTTTGCTTAATTAATATAAGTATGTTATTTCTGTTGTCTGTTTGTTTTAAACTACCCAAGTGTATACGCATTTGTCATCAGCATTGACTAATGGTGCAAAAACAATTGGTGGCCAAAGTTACCCAACAGGTGGGGTAACTTTGGCCACCCACAAACAAAACAAAAACTAACACATTCTAGTATAGTCTCAGGTATTGCATATTTGTGACATTGTAGACACATCAGGTCCGCATATTTAAGCAACTAGAAATTAGTGATAGGTTTGTAGACACATCAGGTCCGCATATTTAAGCAACTAGAAATTAGTGATAGGTTTCTTTGTTTATAAGTTATCAAGTGAGGAAGGCAAAAAGTGGGCCAAAGTAAACCCGCTTTACGGTATAGATGAAACTACCTTCTTCCACATAGTCTGTCTTCCACCGGTATTTCATCGAGCGATTTCCCGCTATACTTTCCTACAGTGCCTTGGTCAAACGCATGTAATAATCTACCCATCCTGACAACTTGTATTGTCTCCTGTGGTAGACGGTAAAATGTTTTATGCACTTCCATGTCGTGACCCATGAACTCTACCATAGTTTCCAAATCCTGCTTGCTGAGGTTCAATATCTGTGACACGGTCGCTACATGTTTCCTTAACTTTGTGCTGGTTATCGAACCAGGAAATTTTAAATCTGCTTCTTTAGAAAACCTCCTCATAACGTCAGCACTTCTGATGGAATTTCGTGAATCGAAATTTGATCTAGCGAAAACATAAGGATTTTCATCATGAACTCCTGCTTCCGTTCGGAATATTAGCAACAAATCGATGCTCTGCTCACACCGCTTTGTAATTAGCACAGGAACAGTACGCCCCTTTTCCCCCTCGTATTCAACTCTGGAAAACATCGCACATAATGCCTTTTCCAAGAAACTTTTCTTCACACAGGACAAGACTCAGCTTCAACTGGCTTTCTCAAATGCAAGTGTCCTGAGTATATTGAAAGCATATGTCTGTTTATTTCAAACAAAGGACACATTGGTTCACCAATTGCATGATAAACAGCTGGACACCTTCAAGCAATTTCTTTCCTGTTTTATAAAGCCAGAAGTTATATCCGAGAAGTCGACAAAGTTTTTGAAAAAGTTGAACATGGCTGACAAGAAAAATCTCAATGACAGGAATATTTATTATGGAAACGAGGCAAAGAAAATCATAGCAAAGCTTGAAGAGAATGACTCGCAGGTGGAAGAGTTTAAGGCGAATGCTGAGGATGCCTATATTAATTGTGCGGGATATATGCAAAAAAGCTACCCCTAAACAGTGACATTCTAAAGACTCTTTCGTGCATTGACCCACTGGTAAGACCGCATCCATCACCTTACAGGGATTGGACTAGAAGGGCTTTCAAAACATTTGGAGAATTTTCTAACAGATGCTGATCATGATGATATCCACTGAGATTAGGGCCTACCAAATCGATGGAAGTCTTGCCAGATTATGACTATAAAGAAGGAAAGATAGTACAGTGGTGGGCTGGAGTATTTGCCACAGAGAAATATCCATAACTCTCTAAAATAGTGAAGGCTGCATTGTCCATCTTCCATGGCCCCATGGTTGAGTCTTCATTTAACCTTATGGGTGATATTATCGACGTCCGTTCAACAAGGCTCAACGCAGAAACATTTAATGCCATTCAGAGTATTAAATATGGCTTGCGGGCGAGAAACAGCACCAGTCTAAAATATTTTGAAAGGAAGGACCCTCTCCATTCGCCTGTACATCGGGATATATGCAGAAATTTAAGGAGTGCAGCGTCAAATTACAAAAAGGAGAAGGAGAAGCAAGCTGTTGGGCCATAATTAATAATATGTTTGTTTCCCCTCGCCCGACCGCCCCATTTTAAACCCGCCGACTGAGATTATTATTTGCGTCTCGTTGGTAAAAAATTATTTATATTCATGTTCAGGAAATCGGCATTCCTCCGGTCCATTTCCGGTGTTTTTTAATTCCGCGTTTTTGCTTTTCCGACGTTAAACTTCCGGGTGATGTTTGTTGACATTTCGCGATGGATTAGTCTGCTAAAAAGCAGAAAATATCTGCAAGTCTCTGTGTTAACATCGTTTTGAAAAATGGCGACAAAAATACGACATTAATTAAGAATAGGATCGGCGAATATGACACAGAACGCACGTGGTCCGATGTGTTGGAAAGTTTGCTAACCGGCAATGACGAGGTCACGGAGGTGAAGTTGAAAAACAGCGTGGTAGCTGTCAGCGTTTCGCAAACCGGAACGGACACTGTCAATGTATTTTCGTGCGATTCGGGCGAAGCTGTTCGGGTGATAATGGACTTCGACCCAAAATTGAAATTTGTGAAATTTCTTGTCAGTGAACCAGGACATCAGAGTGCTATATTTTCAACTAAATAAATTAGTCGTGCTCGACTGTCGGACTCCATTTGGATACATTTTAAGTGGTATGACTACCCACTAACAGACTTCCAGGAAAGGTTCTATAGAGTAATTGAAGACTCCAAATGTCGCAATGCTCACCAGTGAACTAAATGTAGATAATAAGATAGTCCTTGAATTTGATGCATCACAGGTGCCTATAGAACCAATAATTAAGAAATGAATTTTCCTATCCATGACTTGTCTCATATCAAATATTTCACACTGTTGACATTCGTGTGTGAAACCTTAAATTGTTAATTTAATTCATTCAAACTTAATAAAACATGAAGTACATGTTCTGACATGATCTTTTAACAATCAAACCATATTCCAAAGGCCTAAATACTTTCCGATATAACTATTGTAGTTTTGGCAAAAACAATAAATAATATTTTACCTACCTACCTACCCAAGTAAAAAATTTAGATTAGGGAGAGGGGAAACACAAAATCTTATAAGTGTGGCCTTGTAGAGAAAAAGCAGAAACTCAAGATCAAGTTTTCCTCGATCCAAAGCTAAAACGAAAGCTGCCTCTGCATTAGAGCAAAAAGAAGAACTAGCTAAACACGAGCAGAGAGAGAGAGAGAAGAAAAACTGTAGAAAAAGAGCCCTGGAGCAGCTTTCAGTTAATGTGAAAAAAAGACAGATTTGTCAGTGAAAATTTAAACTGTTAAGTGGTTAATGTAGATTTGTATATATGTGATTAATAATGAACAAATGGTGACTTGATGATGATCTGTATTCTTTACCTGGAGGACCTTACATTCAAAGACTAAAATAGTGTTGAAAGTGTGATAGACATTTCCCATTGGACAGAATATTGAGGAAACCAAAGCGATGAGTACATTTTCTTTAATTATGCATGCTTAATATACCCTACCAGTAGTGAGTCTGAAATATGGGTACCAATAACAAAGTACTAAAACTACCTGTAATGTGATGCATGATGTGTTTAACATAATTTTTCATTGAATTTATATACAAAATGTTAGTAATTCTCCAACTATAATTTTGGCTTAAGAATAGCCCAGATTCGCTCTAAGGGTAAAATGTTTTATGCACTTCCATGTCGTGACCCATGAACTCTGCCATAGTTTCCAAATCCTGCTTGCTGAGGTTCAATATCTGTGACACGGTCGCTACATGTTTCCTTAACTTTGTGCTGGTTATCGAACCAGGAAATTTTAAATCTGCTTCTTTAGAAAACCTCCTCATAACGTCAGCACTTCTGATGCAATTTCGTGAATCGAAATTTGATCTAGCGAAAACATAAGGATTTTCATCATGAACTCCTGCTTCCGTTCGGAATATTAGCAACAAATCGATGCTCTGCTCACACCGCTTTGTAATTAGCATAGGAACAGTACGCCCCTTTTTCCCTCGTATTTCAACTCTGGAAAACATCGCACATAATGCCTTTTCCAATGGACTGAACGAGTCTTCTATCTCCTTCAAGGTTGAAGACTTAACTGTTTTGTTTTTGTATTGGTCAACTGTTATTCTTTCGGTCTCCCCTCCTCTCCGCCTGTTGAATAGCACAATTTCTGCCAATGTTATCTGACTCAATGTTTCCCAATGTGATTTGGAAAATGCTTCGTTAAGGGTACTTTTGTTCAAGTCACTCATTTTCTATAAGTACGCTTGGAATTTCATGTCGTCTGTTATAGGGAGAACCTGCCCTTTGTTTAGTCTGTTTGATACCACTGTTTGCAATGCTGGACTTGACACTTCATCTTCCCATTCATTTTGTATAACTTCCAGGAAGCCTTCAGCGTCCTTAGCTCCATCAGGATTGCTTGACATAAGAGAGTCTGTCCTCTTGACTCGTGCACCTTTCTTGAGCTGATGTCAAAGTTTCAAAGCAAGCGAAGGATTATTGTATCTGTTCGTGTTCGGATTGTACTTGCACAAGATCCTTGTCGCTTGAACAATAACAGGGTATTTACTTGGAACTAGGATATCATTTATGGTTAATTCCACATTAAGGTTCCACTCACGTCAATTTTCAGTTTTTGTGTGGCCATTCTTAAATTGGTGTTAGTTAAATTGTCACATTGTCAGCTTTCTGAGACTGATTTTGATTTTTTTAACGCCACTTAGTTTTCGTTTTATGATTTCTCAAAGGGTTTGAATATTGAATTATGTTTTTGGGGCGTATTGGGTGTAATTTTTTTGTAATATTATTCTGAACCATAACTGGTGTAAATGATAATGAAAAACACTGTAAGATGCATGTCATATGGTCAATTTGATTAACTCAATCATTTCTATAGGCATTCTCATGCGAATTGATTATTTTTTTAATTTATATAGTAATATTTTTTCGTGTAACCTGTCACGAAATTGGTATATATATGTTTTTACTTGAAGAGATGTGAAATGTTTTATTGAGACCATGTCATATTTTTATCTTCTAGACAGGGGTAGAAACAAGAAGCAAAATATACTTGGTCCTTCCTTACAAAGAAAGTTCAGATAAAGAGACTCAAAATCTGTAACCTCTGTCACAAAAATAGTGAAAATGGCCAGATTCCATGTACAAAACAGTGAAAAGTGCTTGTCATAAAATGGTGGATACTAATACATACATGTACCACCAACTCATCCACCCCCCCCCCCCCCACATTACATTCCAGATATCACTCGGCATGGCAAGTGAAATGGATTACACAGCTTATATAGTTAATTAGTAAATATATGACTCAAAGAACATTTGGAAAAACAAGCTTCAACATTTGAGAATTTCCTGACACTATCAAGCATTAAACAGCAAAGTTGCCACCAGACCTCATACCAGCATGATATATCATCCCAGATGTGATGGAATACTAGTAAACCACCATGGTTGCATGTATGAGTTTGATGGAATTCTTATATCCAAGGATGCATGTACATTAAGTTGACATCGGTACGATGCATTCAATCTGAATACTTGGGCTCAATGGGTCGGATTAAGAGATTCCTGAATTTTCACAGATCTATACTTGAGTAAAGACCCCCCTCCCATCATACAGTGACATCCAGCATATCAGTTTGATGGAAAGTACCCTGTCTTGATCAACAGTCGAGGGCTGTGAAGGGTTGAAGTGGAGTAAAAAAATTTACATGAACCTACCAAATATGTATTATGTGTTCTTTTTTAATTGAAGTTGAGGAAATTAAATTGATTGTGTTCTTTTTTAATTGAAGTTGAGGAAATTAAATTGATTCTGTTTGTTGAAAATACCTCTTCCTGTGATTTGTGGGAACATAACCGGTCACGAAATTACATGTGACCTCTGTCACGGAAAGATCACACATTAAATCAATTATGTGGAGTACTACATCCTTAAATTCTTATAGGTATACATATCTAACAATATTCTATATCATTTTGCTATTTGAGATTTAGTGAAGGTTCAATGATGAGATAGAATTTACAGGCAACATTCAGAGATTTCAAAAAGGTGTCTTTTTTCGTAACCTCTGTCACGGTTTACTTTCAAGATCTAATGCTTGAAAAAATCAAAGTTTTCTTAAAATTGTATTCTTTTATACAAAAATATCGATATTTTGTTTATAAAAAACAATAAAAACCACTGTCTTATTATTCTATGATGGAAACTTCTTGGTGAAAGTTGTCAATTCAAATTGTGTGTAACCTCTGTCACGATGGAATTAACCTTATACATTGTATATCTGGATCAACAATTCGCGTTTGAATGAGTAGCCTTGCCATTTCTCTCATCTTCTGACTTATATAGCTGTACAGATGGGGAAGATCTGAAATAATTTTATGATGTAACGATCATTTCGAGCGGCGATCGTGATTTCGTCGGACGCCATTCTCGTAAAAAACTTGATTCCTCAGACCATCGCTCGCAGTTGTTGATGATGGCAGAAGTCTTGCTCCTGACTGACTGTACCCTTCTGTATGGAACCTCTCCTTTTCTCAGTGGACATTGTTATCTGTGGCGCCACAAACCATCCTTCAAGAAAAACGCTAAGCAACTTTCACATGGCAAATAGTCTGATGGTGAAACATCTCCACTCATCTTCCGTGACCACACAACAAGCATTCCTTTGCCACTTTTCAACACATCCATGTTATGTTGCAAATCACCGGAATTCCGAAGTCTCAGGAGTTCATTTTTCTTTTCAGTCTAATTTTTCTCGAGATGCAGAATTGCTTTGATTTCCTTTTCACCACTATGGGGCCCAAAAAAATGTTTTGTCAAATTCGTAAATCCATACTGACAAAAAAGGCAGAAGTGAATTTTACCCCAGCGTCTTTTTCCTCCGTCATTATTGCATGGCTGTACCGTGATCATGTTCTGAGAAATTTCGGGGTTAACAGTGTGGTCTAGTCCTCGTTGTAAACTAGAACCCTGTGCCAGATGTGCCTCATTTCTGGGAGAGTTTGCAGCAGGAAAGGATTCTGAAATAGGCGCAAAAACTTGACATGTCCGATATATTTACGGAAAAAATCTGAAGAGGATGTTAACCATTCTAACATCATACTATTCAGATGGAGAGGTTCGAGTTGAGCATCTCTGCTCAGTGGAAGTTATTAAGGTGGATGCTTTTTCTATTTACAATGCTGTGTGTGATATCTTTGACAACCAGCATATACCTTGGAAGAATTGTGTTTCGATTCTCCTTGACTCGTGCAATGTAATGCAATGCTTAAGCGCAAATAAATAATAAATTTGAAAAGGGGCTCCCATATGTAAATGTATGCGCATATAAGTGTACAGTATACACTTAAGTGGATGATTAAATGAATAATCTTCAACTATTATGGCCGATTAGTCAACCTTCAAATCTCATAAAAAAAAATTACAGGGTAATAGGTCCCGTTGGTGGGTGTTTCGCAGGCCCCGAAACAGATTTTTCCAACATTTTCAGACATTTTGCTAAGTTTTTTTCCAAAACAACTTTTGAGACAAATTAGAGCTATTAACTCAAGTAAAAGCGTGAGAAACCCAAAGAAAGGCACATGTAAGCCTCATACAAGGAAGGGTGGCTCCCTGTATTTAGTTTATGTTGACAAATTTTCCCCTAACTTGCTGAAATCATGGGGTTGGTGTAGTTTCACAGGCGGAAAAAAATTGCAATCACAAAAAATTCCATTCATATTTTAAAACACAGTTTCTAGGATATAGTTGAAGTTAATTGATAACAAATGAGGCCAAATTAAGAGATTTAGCTTGCAACACGCTGAGACGCTAATTTCCAGTAACTCTATAATGTCCGCAATATCAGAAATCGTCTCAGGACAGACGAGTTACATATTAATTAGAAAGTCCTAGGACTGTGGCGACTGGGGTCTGTGGCCTTGTGTTCAACTTCGACATTAATTTCATTGATGAACTAACTTACAAATCATAATAATCATTTGATTATGTTGACAACAATGGCATCAAGGTCAATCGCGTGGACAAAGTCGGCCAGCATCCTAAAATCCTCCCACAATAAAACATAAACTCGATATTCCCGTCCTGAGGCTGAATAAGAATTAGGGCATCTCAATTCTCTTTCAAATTCAATTTGTTTACGGACGCAGTAACCCACACATTCCTTGGAACAATCATAGCACGTAGATAAAATAAATCCAACCGCCTCGCGTGACGGCATATTGGAAAATTAATTTTCTTCCTTTGGTTCATGATCAGGTTGTGAATAGTGTTTTTAATTTTCATCCAATTGAATCTTTTCAATTGTTTGTTTGTAGCTATAGCACTCTCACATTCGGATTTCTTCAATTCTCTGCACATAGTGATGTTGGCTTTGAATATTGTTTTTAACAACTCCGTCTCCTGTTTGGTTAGTCAAAAAGTTCGGACATGACCCATTTTCTACAGGCCATAAATAGTCATTGGGAGCAACTCGCATACCAAATTTTTTGAATCCGTTCACAAATGTCAAAGTTGTAAGGCATTCTTTAGGTCCGCCCGCACGGCAACCGTCCCTCATCAAACCAAAACACAAATCAGTTGAATGTGCTATTAAATGTCCTCATAGTGGTGAACATCCATACAAAAAAATTATTCAAATTGGTTCATAAAAACAATATGTGATATAGTTGGAGTCAGAGCTACTATGCCCGAGAGGTTTATAAAACATCGCTGGCTGTCTGTTTATGATAGATCAGTGGACACAGAGAGGTTATTCCCTGCCTTGCAAATTTTCTATTACGGATTTATCCATCAAAGTTTAAGAGCCGACTACAAAGATGTGATAGATGAAATATATAAGACCTTGAACATCAGCAACGAGTCAAGAGCAGAAATAGAGAAAATGCATACAACACTGAGGAAAAAGAACATGACGAAAGAGGGAACTGACAGAAAAAAGAGAGTTGTCGAGGTACTTTTCTTCACACAGGACAAGACTCAGCTTCAACTGGCTTTCTGTGCAAGTGTCCTGAGTATACCGGTATTGAAAGCATATGTCTGTTTATTTCAAACAAAGGACACATTGGTTCACCAATTGCATGATAAACAGCTGGACACCTTCAAGCAATTTCTTTCCTGTTTTATAAAGAAACAAACATGCTGAGGTAAATCCTTCAGTCTGATTATAAGTATTACCTCATCATGTTGGTGTCATAAAATGTATGCCACTTTTGAAAATTATGATGCCAAAAGTTCATCGTAGGCTCATAATGCTGTAAGGTTCAAAGTCAATTTTAAGTACCGTAAAGCGGGGTTACTTTGGCCCGCAGGGGTAACTTTGGCCCAAAAACAAAAAAGTGTTCTCAAACCGTGATACAATTAACAGTATACTCCCATTCTAAGAGTATACATCTTATTAACTTTATTCCAGTATTTTATTTACCAAGAAAAATGTTTTCTGAAGAAATTTGAGACAAAATGGATTCCAGGTAAGCTAAAATACTAGATGTAAACAAGTATTTCATAAGCGCTAAAAATATTACATAAACATTATTTTATGCTGTACCGAGTACGCATAACATTTAATCCCCACGTTGAGTAGTTGACACTTAATACTGAAGAGTGCATTGCATCACTATATATTAGCCCAAAGCGTTTTTATTCATGCTTCGCGTCAATTAGGCGACAACTAAATTAACGAGGCCATTATCCTAAAACAACAGTAAGCCGAGTCTCAGTTTTATATTTCTATAAATGATAGGATATTTTGTGTCTTTCCTCACACCTTAAAACTATTCAAACGACATCGTTACTCTCAACCACCCACAGTTAGTCCAAACATCATTCAAGTCAAAATAATAAGTTTTATAATCCATGTTCCCACACACTCCTAATGAAAATGAACCAATGTTATCTCCCCTGCTTGGGAATTCCCCCAAATCACATTGGGAATACCGGAAGCATTGGTGGAATGTTCGTTCATTTTTACGTCTGTGATAAATTCTATTTTTTTTTAAATGCTTCCTCTGCTCTAAATAACTCTAAATCCAGGTCAATCTGTCATTTTGATGTTCCCTTACAAGTCACTGGAATAGGTGCGACGTATACAACAGAAAGAGCCAAAAGGCAACCTTTTAAGCTTCAAAATTCAATGCGACTTATCCAACGATGCGATTTATCCACCGGCCGGTACGGTAAACATTTCTTTGTTTATGTATACATTTAAATACATTTCTATGTACATAATTATCCAATGAAAAATTAACAATCTATATGAATATATATATATACTTTATGTAATTCATCTTCCATACTGCTCCTAGAGAGTGTTTATGTTAACAAAGAATCTGAATATGCTGTTACTTTAGCTGCTATAAAGGAGGATGCAGGGTTGATAGAGGGACACGGGCTCTGCTCAGCAGGAAACCTATGTTTCTGTTGTCACGGGATGCAATTGTGCCCATGCCTGAGCTTCTATATGTTATTCCGGTCATCGCTGATATGATAGAGACCATTCTCAACCAACCAGGGACAATCGATCCGGATCCTTCTCTGCTCATTGGGTTAGCTTTTTATGCCGTGAACTTGTGGGTCTTGGTCCAGAAGAAGTATGAAACAGATTCTGCAGTCTCTGATATCATAGACCCTGAGAAAACTGTTAATGAATTTGGTAGAGTTGTTCAGATATCACCAAGCCATATTCCCCCATTCAAACTATTTCTTATTTACTTTACTTCATATTCATTTCTTCTCAAATCTGTTCATTACTTTCAATCAATCATGCCTCAATTGTTCTTTATCTTTATCATCTTAACTAGGGCTTGCCACGTTAATTGCTAATTCTCCAATTAAGCTTCATATAACTTCCACAGGCGGAGACAGGGACGCCGACAACACCAGTGACGTGCCTGCCGCCAGCTTCGCAGTGGAGCTGGATTCACCACCTTGCCAGTTTCCACCAGGGGCGGATTTCACCGCCCCTGCGACGCCGTTGTATATCGAGAGGCCGGCGTCGCCCACGGATGCTGTGATAAAAGCTCAAGAAGAAAAGGACACATTTTGGGAAGATCAAAGAAAGAGGAAAGAAGAGCACAAACGTAGAGAACAACAACTACTCCAACTAATGCAGCAAGCTAGACAAACAACATCACCTCCATCTTCTAGCGAGAAACCAAAATCAAAAAGAAGGAAAAAGAATAAATAAAAAAATAAAAATATATATTTTCTTTCATGTATTTCTCAATTAAAGGCAAAAATACATGAGGGGTTAAGAGGAGGACCAATCGGTCCTTCTGAAGATCCCGGGGTTAGCCCCCCCCCCCACAAAATCAAAATTACGCGTAAGTTAAGTAATTCATCTTTAGACTTCACTCTTCACGGCACCCGGTTCTTATTCCCTCTTTACAGCACCCGGATTATATATTGCATTTCAACGGCACCCGATAGACTGTTCAATACTTGTGTACCTAATATATGCTTGGAATTCAACAATAAATACTGTTATTACTATATGTCTGGAGTCCATTGATCATCTTCATATCAAACCTACCAGAGCTAATTGACCCTGTGATATCAAATTCTAGTCCGTGTTACAGAAAATCAATGAAGACTGCAATCAGACAGCAAAAATTGTTGATAAACTCGTTCAGAATTCGTTTCGTACCCGGGACGAATCGACGAGATCCCTATTTCACTACACTTCTATTAATATATAGACGTGTTATGTCCATGAAATGCGAATGTTTGTTTCGATCCACTGTATTGAAACATTGATTATGCAATAGAAGGGGTATATAAGGGAACAGTCGCCACGGGCCTATATAAAACTTCTAAAGTGAAAGGCAGTCACGATAAATTTGACCGTGTTCCTCACAACTTCTTTCATATAGCGCGCATGTAAACTCATGCGGTCGCGGATTTAGATATGTACGGTACCAAAAAAAGATGGGAAATAATAGGCGCACGGGTATATAGGCCTACTTGTATATGACATTAATTAGTCTGACATCGTAACAGTAGGCATATATATGTCTGGACACCAGCTGGCGACCGGCGAAGACCATTCCGCGTCAACACAAATTGTTACTCGACAGGGTTTACAATGCAACAGCCCACTCGAGACACAGGCCTGGGAGAGTCTGATCGATGTGTCCAATGCGGGGAGCTTGGGGTGAAATAAAGTCGTCCTGAGAGACTGCTACAAGACAGTTACTCCAATATGCTCTGCGTGTACATCATCTGGTCTAACCCCAGTGGTAGCCAGGCCCTGTGGAAAATATGCCTGAATAAAATGTGTAACAACAACCTTAAGTGTTTTAATTTCTTCTCAAATCCAATTTGGCATCAACACATGCCATGGGAGCCATGCAAAAATTACTGATGAAAACTCAAATTTAACAAATGAGTAATGTTGCTCGATCATGAATCGCAGACAAATATTATCCCAAAAAGTTGCCAAGCCAAAATAGGTTAAACAAGAGGTACGCTGTCGCGTGGCATTTGCCCCCGACCGTAGCAATTCGGATAAAGCAAGGACGAAACTGCGGATATCTGAGGAGGTCTATATGACCATTCCAAAAGAAGTTCGTACAGAAATGTTGACTAAAAACCCCAAAACAAGCGATCCGGAAACCCAAAAAACAAGCGAAAATTCAAATTCAAAGGGCCATAACTGTGGCAAAAATCATCAGATCATACCCAAATTCGCACTTGACATGTATTTTCATATAACTGATCCACAAAAATACGGGATTTGCAATCGTACCACCAAAGCTCACGCTATCATCTGGAAACCCAAAAAACAAGAGAAAAATTGAATTTTCTAAGTAAAAAAAGGGCCATAACTCTGGTGAAAATGGGTGGACGAAACCAGCGCTATGCATGTAGCTGTTCCCCCATGCTGCTCTATCACCATACCAAATATCAGCTAAATCTGCCCAGCGGTTGCTGAACAATAATGTAAAATGTTTGTACGGACGGACAAAATTGAATTTTCTAAGAAAAAAAAAGGGCCATAACTCTGGTAAAAATGGGTGGACGAAACCCGCGCTACGCACGTAGCTGTTCCCCCATGCAGCTCTATCACCACACCAAATATCAGCTAAATCTGCAAAGCGGTTGCCTAACAATAATGCAAAATGTTTGTACGGACGTACGGAGACGTCGACTATATACCCGCCGACTTCAAGTCGGGGGCATAATAAAAGGCCGCTCGGCCACAGCCCACATGTGATCAAAAAATATAAACGACGTTGGAAACCTGCAGGAATCTGTCACAAGGCAATATCGCGAGGATCAGCAGGAGAGAGTTAATTTCTTCTTGAAAACACAAACTTCAATTCGATAGTCGTTTGCATTGGGATTAGAACTGTTACGCAACTTGTGGAATGCCAAACATCAGTATATCAGTGTCATAGGGTTACTATGGGTCCATTTATATATTATGTTTGATTCCAACAATCCATTATCTTATTGTCACAATATTGTTGTGTCCAGAAGTAGAACAGTAACTCCATTTCAGCTGATGTTAGGTTTCACTGTGATAAATACATGTACCCCCCCCCCCCCCCCCCCCCCCGAATAAGAAGGGATGTTTTGTACTTAATTATAAATACGTTTGTTTATCTTTCCGATACTAAATAGGGTGCATAAATATATAGAAGTATACCGTTTTATTTCCCGATCTACATGTACCATCGTCGTCTCTGAATGGTTTAAACAATATTTATTTCTACCCTCAATTAATACATATATACATGAAACAAGACATTGATCATTGTGATTTATATGACAGGTTAGAATAGAAGAGGGTGAAGAGGACCTAACAACAAGCGGGTCACCGCTTATCTGAAGTTATCTCCTCAGAAAAGAAAAGCATGCAGAATAGTATAATGATACCGCGGTCTTTTAGCGGGCACCGCATTAATTTTGTTGAATACCGCAGTGATTTTCATGGAACTCTTTGAGGGGAGGTATTTACTCACATATACTTGTTCGCGTTAACAAGCGGTATCAGTACCGCAGTATTGGAGGATTTATATATTAAGGGTCAGGGAGGGGGTGTAACTGGAAAAACTGTTCTGTCTATCTAAAATTACAAATAACAGCACATAAGTTGACCCAAATCTGAAACATCCAGTAAAAACATTTGTGAAAATTTTTGCCATGAAGCGAAGGTGAAGGCCTTATCAGTCTATGGGATATACGGAAGTAAATTCCGATCAAGTAACTGCCGTAAGCCGGATGACACTGACAGGACGGTCGCTTGACTGGGGATAATTAATTAATGTAAATCCCGGTATTTCGATGTCTTCTGGTGCAGGAGTTGGAAACATATCCACGTCGACCTCGCAAACGAATCTGAAATGTGATGTTTTGCGCACTCTCTTCCAGTTATTTGCTGCGCGATTCAAGTTAAAGATGCTATTTACATTCCACTCAGACTTACCTATAATGTCCCCCACAGTGTCCCCACAGTGTCCCCCAAACCGGTGGCTTCATTTGGAGTGGAGGCTTTGTAGAAGTATACTATATGGATAAGTCAAAATATAACCTCAAATTGGCACAAAATGAATAAAATTACAAGAAAAATTTAATTTTCTAAGTCGAAAAGCCAATAACTCTGAGAAAAATCATCGGTTCAAACTCAAATTCGAACTTGTCAGACCTTTATCGTGATATGACTGATCCACATAAAAACTGTATATGCAATTAAAGGATCCAAACTTGAGATATCATCCAGAAACCGAAAAAGTGAGAAATTTTCTAAGTAAAACAAGTCGAATAAGGGGCATAACTCTGCCAAAAATGGTCGGGCAGAACCCAAGTTCGAACTTGACCTGTGTTTTGCTGGGAGAAAGTAAGATACCAAATTTGGTTTGAATCCGATTAACTCTACTAAAGTTATCATCTGGAAACCAACTTTCAGGGTTTTCCAAGTCAAAAAAGGGCCATAACTCTTGCAAAAATGGGTGGGGCAAACCCATATTCGAACTTGACCTTTATTTTGGTCTGATAAACCCACCTATGAAATTTGCTTTTGATCTAATAACCGAAACTAAAGTTATCATCTGGAAACCATTTCTAGACAGACGGACGGACACCGGCTATTTTAATAGTCCCCTGAAATTTTTGTTTCGGGGGACAAAAAACAAAGTTTACCTACCTACCGACCCAACATTTTTGGGACCCCGTTAGCGGAAACACAGGTATTTTTTTTTTAGGCCTTACCATGCAGAACGACAAGGAGGACCAGATAATATTTTCATCCATTATGTTCGTGGTATTAACTGAGTGTAAGGCTTGTTACATTGAAGATCTTTATGAAATTCCCGTGCCTTCTACTAACTTTAACAGTCCCGTGTGTATTGGTGGGGGGATTTGATATTTAGTGCACAGTAGTGGTAATTGAATGTCTTTGCCGCGGATAATACATCTACTTGTTGTTAATAATATATTTTTTGTGAAGATAATGGGCGCCGGACAAACTGACTGACGATAATAAGGCGGCACCGGTCATCTGTGTATTTGGCTCCGTCAATGACCGTGTCCGACCTCTTATATCCAGGCTTGTCCATACCAGTTGAGGCCTAAGCAGAATGAGGTTCCCTATAGGATGAATTTGGTGATGCTAGCTTGCTGTACTGGGTAGTATCACTAAATACACCCTCCAGGGACCTCATTCTGCAAATTTGAGACACACTATATCCAGAGGCTTGGTCCGTAATGGAAGACATCCATCTCAATCCTCACTGATAAAGTTTAATTGAAACCGCTGGAAAGTTGGGAGCTAATGCCAAGCCTTGAAATAGGGTGTCTCTCATTTGCAGAATGAGGTCCCCAGCGGGTGAATTTAGTGATGCTACCCCGCATAACGGGCTAGCATCACCAAATTCACCCTCTGGGAACCTCATTCTGCTGAGGTGTAAGCAGAATGAGGTCCCAGAGGGTGAATTTGGTGATGCTAGCCCGCTATGCGGGGTAGCATCACTAAATTCACCCTCTGGGGACCTCATTCTGCAAGTGACAGGCACACTATTTCAAGGCTTGGTTCTGGACATTTGCAGAATGAGGTCCCCCGAGGGTGAATTTAGTGACGCTACCCCCGCACAATGGGCTAGCATCACTAAATTATTCTTCTGGGGACCTCATTCTGCAAATCCTCATCTGCTTTGGGGGACCTACGGTAGAATCCGATATAAGTTTTCAGATGATGAATTTTGTGATATGCACTCATTGTGTCATCTGCCAATCTGGGGATATAGGAAACTAAACTAAAGAAACTAAAAAAACTTGTTAGTTTGATAATATAGATACTTTCCAGAGCAGAATGGGGTCCCCAGAGGGTGAAGTTAGTGATGCTAGCCCACTGTATGGGGTAGCGTTACTAAATTCACATTCTGGGGTTCTGCCTATGTCGGGTAATGCCTTAAATAATGACTCCTTAACCATAGCAGAACTATGGGTAACTTTTCACCCTCTGGGGACATCATTCTGCTTACACCTCAGCAGAATGAGGTTCCCATAGGGTGAATTTGGTGATGCTAGCCCACTATGCGGGGTAGCATCACTAAATTTATCCTCTGGGAACCTCATTCTGCAAACGACAGACACTATTTCAAGGCTTGTCCATCACAATATTTTCAGGCATGCTCACCTGAGTATTCTTCCTCTTCCAGCTCCTGTACTCCTCTCGCTGTTGTTGCTGGTGGTCGCTTGAAAACAGTTACATCTCTTCCAGACATCTTCACATCACTGGGAGTAACTCTATTTTCCGATGTTGTTCGGCGATTGTACACAGTGACTTCCCTTTCTGATGCCTGCTTATCACTGGGAATAACTCTATTTTCGGACACAGCTCCTGAGTGAGATGCAGGCTGCCGTGCGTATTTGGTAACAATCCTGTCTGGAGGGGAATAATCATCATCATTATCATCATCAGCCTCGTTCCGTCTCTTTCGGTTGATAGCAAACCTACCGACTTGTTCTCGAGACTCATTGCAATCAGAATCAAATGTTGCATCATTATCATTAACATTTTGACCAGGTTTCTCAAGAGTAACAAATCTAGAACCGTCTTCGTTAATACCAATTTTGTCACCCATGTTATTCAGTTTCGTTGAGTGATTTTTCATTGAATTTATCAGTCTTTCGAGCATTGACTAGCTCGTGTACTGGGTAGTTTCCATCTGCATGAGTTGCCGATATATGAGCAGATGCTGGTGGCAAGTTGATCCGTCGGCCTGCCTGGTGAGAGCCACATTTTCCTGTTCCCGCCTGGTTGACATTAGTCACAAATCTACGTGCCTGGAAAAGAAATGAAAAAATAAATCACTATAGATTAGACATAATAAACAGGGTTTCCGCCAGGGTAAAATACATCACTATAGATTTTAGACATATTAGCCAGGGTTTCCGCCAGGGTAAAATAAATCACTACAGATTATAGACATAATAGCCAGGGTTTCCGCTAGGGTAAAATAAATCACTACAGATTATATACATAATAGCCAGGGTTTCAGCTAGGGTAAAATTTATCACTACAGATTATAGACATAATAGCCGGTGTTCCGCAAGGTTAACATAAATCAATGCAGATTATAGACATAAAAAAGAAGGAAAGTAAACTAGAGGTCACCCAAAGATCCATTTGAAGTTTGGTGACGATCGGATGAGGAATGTTGTCTGTAGGGTGCACCAAAGGATTTAGTCATACAAAGAGTAAATTCAAAGATGGCCATGTTTTTCAACATTTTCGGTCAAAAAATAGGAGGCTCCCATCTAGAGGTAACCCCGAAGATCCATATGACGTTTGGTGATCATCAAATGAGGAATGTGTTCGTAGGGTGTGCCAAAGGTTTTAGTCATGAAAGAGTAATATCCAAGATGGCTGCCAGCGGCCATGTTTTTCATCTAAAAATTGTTAAAATTTGATAGCTCCCATCTAGAGGTGATTCTAAACATGTCTGTGAATTTTCAAATTCTTCAATAAATGTGGGCTGCAGGGTGTGCCAATGGATTCAAATTTGAAATCCAAGATGGCTGCCAGTGGCAATGTTTTTCATCGAAATTTTTTTTAATTTGATAGCTCCCGTCTAGAGGAGATTCTAAACATGCCTGTAAATTTTCAAATCACTTCTTCAATAAATGAGGGCTGCAGGGTATGCCGAAGTATTCCAATTTGAAATCGAAGATGGCTGCTGGTGGCCATGCTTTTCATTGAAATTCGGAAAAAATTTGATAGCTCCCATCTATAGGTCACCCTGAAGCTACACTAGAAGTTTGGTGAAGATCAGATAAGGGATGCAGCCTGTAGGGTGCGCTGAACGGAATTGTTGATGCATGCACGAATGGACGGACGCCATCTTTTGGGAAGCATCTATTGTCTCAAATTAACATTGTTTTTAGTTTCTTTTTCCCTTCTGTTCAGTTTCTATCTCCCCTATTTTGCAGAAGATAAATTGCATAATCGAGGTGACTATTGGGTGAACATCACCAACTTCAACTTTGTAACTTCAATCTGATCCAAAGTCTCCCACAGCAGTTGAGGCCTCAGCAGATTGAGGTTCCCAAAGGGTAAATTTGGTGACGGTTACCCACCATGCAAGATAGTGTCACTAAATTCACCTTCTGGGGACCTCTGCATTCTGCAAATGACAGACACGCTATTTAAAGGCTGGTATACTGACTTTGATGAGGCCAAAATTAATAAATTGTTTGTTTGTCCACACCCCTACCCAAAAAAATTCAGGTGGGTAGGTAGGTAGGGATTTTTTTATTTTTTTTGCAAGGTGGAATGGCATACTAAGGGTCCCCTCCATGGTGCAGGCCGAGGATATCAATATTAATAAATAGAAAATTTAATAGTTGGAAAAACACAAGAACAATAAAAAATTATGCTGTTCAGTCACAGTTGCTGGAGTTTCTGACCGAAAATGAGCTGAACGGACGGACGGACGCACGATGAGTGGTCAATCCGGACGTCGACATTATGTTTACCATACTATGGTATGGGTAAACATAAAAAACTAAACAAAATGGCAACAGAACTGAGCTACTTATTGAATGGCCACTGCAAATTCAATCGAAAAAAAAATATGGCTAATATGAGATCAGTCTGATTTTGATTTTACCGAGTTGCTAGCTTCAATATGTCCAAACATACTTGGTTACAATGTCCATATATCTGTGTTTAATGTAAGCTGAGAATTTTCAATATTTTATTTTACCGTGTCGTGTTGATCATCAAAGACATGAAGTATAGCTGCCGACTGAACACTGTCTAGTTCGATGGGACGCAATTGTGATAACTTCTCACTGTGGCACGTGTAATACTAGAGTAATGATGCAACACAATGGCTTCAATGATATACGAAACATAATTCGCGACAAGTCAAGCTGGTAAATTCAACTCAGTAACTGAATAGATTCTAGATCATTATAATACCCACATGCCCTCCCCCTGCGACATGAGGCTCCAATTCAGAAATACAATAGAACACACCCGACATCTCATTAGCGAGACTTGCCTATTTATTTCCTGGTTACCGGCGACAATTTTGTTTAAATAAAATGTTTTTATTACCTGCTTTCCCCAAAACGTGAGATTATATGGAGGTTGCAGGAGAGCCGCGTTTAAGACATCAAATTGGGAGACTAATGGGCAAAACGTGAGATTATATCGTTCACGTACTTTTCGTTTGAACGTTCTGAAATGAAGAGTTGGATACTCAAAACTGCGATGCCACATGGCTCATTTTATACGTCATATGGGCATAGAAACGGGAACTCTTAGAAGGGTTCCAACTAGTCGACTAGTAGTCGATTACCTCTGGCGACTAGTCGATTCCTTAAAATCGCTAATCGTTTCAACACTAGACAGAACGCCGGCGGTTCCTAAAAAAAATGGAATCTAATGTTACAGAAACTAAGTTTCAGCGCACTTCCAGAGTGTGCATGGATAACAATCACAAAGGTAGCCCCCACCCAGAAATTTCAAAACTCAGAACAAGTTAAATAATTGTGATAGTAATTGTGAGTTTCATTCAGCAGTCACCACACAATAAGTGATAGTCTGTACTAGTAACATCTAAGTATACTCATGTTGTCAGTATCTCTCTG
Organism: Siphonodentalium dalli; assembly: GCA_032622095.1. NCBI lineage: Eukaryota > Metazoa > Mollusca > Scaphopoda > Gadilida > Siphonodentaliidae > Siphonodentalium > Siphonodentalium dalli. The sequence goes on from CP136062.1 coordinate 4,093,391, forward strand.
ATGCACGATCAAAGGTTGTCAAACCTTCGGTTGTAGATTAAATTGTGTAAAACAAACACGGTATTCCGACATCCGAAATAAATAACGGAGATTAATCGACGACGGAAATGGTAATCGATTATCGGCTTTATCAACGGTTCATCGATTATACGATTAATCGTGGCACCCCTCGTTTTAATATGAGACTATAAGAATATGTGCCACTTTAAGTTTAATGTACTGTAATGTTGAATAGAATGAATGCACAAACATATCAATGATAGAATGTTCAATGGTAACTTAGTTCATGTTATTATTCTGACAGTTCTGGTTCCTCGTTGAAGTATCGACTGTCCCTTTGAAGTGAACAGCATTTTTCAAACTTTTAGCTGAAACATCAGTAACAAAACCAGATGCTACATATTGTCTTCCTCTCGTCAACTGCTTCTCTGTTATTGAGGCACCGAATTCATCACTGTCGGCCCCATCATCAGGCAGATTTGGCATTGGCTCCACAAGCCAAAAATACAAATGACCATAATTAAATAATGGCGGCAGAGCATCGGCATGGAATTCTTTCCAACATGTGATTGGCAATACTGTTGCCACGGCATTATTATCATCACTACTGATCTCTTCTCATACCATTTCCCTTTATTGATTTTAACGTCAAATCGCTTTGCTCATTACTCTAGCTTCTTGACATCTGAAACATAAGAATATAACATCATGAGTAGTGCTGGGCGGTTTCCCGATTAATCGTCAATACCCGGTTAATATTTCAATATCGTCAGTAATATCGTCTAAACTAAAATAATCGTAATATCGTCGGCAATTAGAGGGTGCCAGACCATCATAAGCGTATACAAACAAATAGTTTAACTCAAGCCTAAATAGAGTTATTTAAGTTTTAAATTCCAACTAAATCCCCGTGTCCTGACTTTTTCAATATTCAATATAAATCATAGTAAACAATGTTTAGGACGACTAACAAAATTAGGGGGATATGAAAACCCCGAATACGTCCCCCTTTCGCTCACAATATTACACAAACGCTCAGACTTCCCTGCGTACTTTTTATTACAAGAGAATGAATTGACGACTGATCGGGTGATAGATCAATATGAATGTCAGTTTTGCCATGTCTCTTCCTTCAGTACAATGATGCACATGCACCGTCAATCAAAATAGTAAATGAGCGAAGATACCGCCCCCTTCTCGTCTAGAAGAAACCACTCACGGCGATTGGTTAAAACCAATATTATAGAATTAGGGCTTCAAACCCGCCCAAAATACATGGTGTCCTTGCTTGGCCGAATTCCAAAAGTTATGTACTACGTGTGTGTGGACTTCGCTAAAATTTGTCTTGACGGTAAACCATATTCCATTTGTCAAGCGACGCAAGTGTCATCGGGAACAACATATGTATTTGCTCAACATAGTTGAATATACCGAGTTAGAAAAGGATACTGTATAGTATAGAACACTTTTAGTTTTGGCATAGACTAGATAATGGTTTTATTAATTATCGGTATATACCAGAATTTGTCAAGTCACCGGAAAGAAATTGTCCGAATAGCGGAATTTAACCGGTGAATTTACTTTTCATTCCGAATATCGATCGAGCATGAGGTTGTCACTGGTTGAAAGGTTGTGTACAGGTATGTTATTATTGACGTCAACTTGTCAAAATTAATGACAATGATGTGATTCTAGCGAACAGTGAGAAACTGTTTAAGTTACTAGTATCTGATGTTTAAAAAAAACGCGATTATATCGTTATTAAACCGCGGTTTTAATTTCCAAAAATCGCGGTTTTTATTTTCGTTAATATCGTCCAGCCCTAATCATGAGTCATTGAGTGAGTAAGAATAATATATACAGCCTCAATGCCAATTTAGCACATGATATATATACTTATTTTACATTTACATTTCTCCCAACTAGTCTGGACTACATGTAATAATATTGATAAATGTCACGATATTACCATCATAAGAAACACAAACATTGTAATACTCCAGAAACTATTGACATTAATGGTATGATTCCATCTCGAAAGGCTAAAGCTAAACAACAAACAAACAAAAAACTTTGCCAGTGTTTACAAACTTACAAAGCAAATAGCAAAAACAAAACAAAATATGCCACATAATGGGTTAATAGATACACGATTAGTGCTGAAACGGATATCCGGTTGACAACCGGCTACCGTCGGCAACCGGTTGAACTACGATCAACCGGTTAACCGCTATGTATTACACACATGCAATACCACTGATAAAAACTAACGTATTCAGGTCCTTAATCGGCATAGACTGACAACAGTAGCTTTTAAACACGGGTACTTTATCAATTTTGCTACAAACGTTATCACTCAGGGGGTTATACATTCGAAATTACGCATATTAAAATTCAGGTGCCAGATCAAGTCTTCCATGAATGGCAGATTACATAGTCTGGCATTGGCCGGTAAACATCAAAGATGCATGACGTCATCTTTGATGTTCCGATGTCTGGTAAAACATGTGCACTGATGCCACTGGGTCATCGGCAAATATCAATACAATCGTTTCCACTGCAGTATACGGCATGGTCATTTGACATCTACTCTCCGACTGACTACTTGTAGATAGTATCATGGATACCCAAGAAATTAGTAAATCAGATGTCTGGGCACATTTCAAAGAGAAATTGGCAGAATGCAAACTCTGAGAACCAACCCTATTTACATATGCTCTGTCTATATACTTCTAACATTACTGAGTTTGAGTAATCTCAGTCGATGAAGTTCAAATGAACTCGAATCAAAATGGTGTTCCCTGCAGTCAGACTTATTTGCATCCTAATGATTAATTCTCATGGTTGTCTTCTAACAGAAAACAGTGTTATTAGCAGGTTTTCAGCTGTTTTTTTAAATTTTCATTTGTTAACTTCATAAAGTTCACAAACTTCATAATTGTGTTATCGGTCGTCAGCCATCATATCCATCTCAAATCGCCAAAGAACACCCACCGGTTAGAATACCTGAGTCGCATGACTTAATAATCGGCCAGTCCCGCATTCGCTATAATGGCAATACAAAACTGTCGATATTTGCATGTATGAACATGTATATAGGTCACAAAATATTCTTCCCAAAATGAGAACGATAACAAGTCAGGTAACAGTCGCAACTGCAGTACAAATAGGTCAAGCATGACACGTCTATTTATAAACACTGCCAGTTTTAGTTCACTGTGTCATCTGCCAAGTTGTCAACACGTGGCTTTGTGACGTTCGTGTTTGGTGATTTACATTCGTTAATACAAGCTCTGTCTGTAAACATTACGTGAGTTTGCCATACAGTTAATAAATCAAATTATGCTGATATATTGGTACAAATTATAGTATAAATAAATCAGTAATATATGATCATGTACGTAACGTAATTTGCGCCCGCTTGTTACTGTTCATGGGATTATCGGATGAATTGTTATCTTTATAGAAGGATTTGATGAAAACCCTAAGGGTTAATACACACATTAATGTAATCTCTGTAATTATCGTGTAATTGGCGTTTTACATGGATCATACAGACGATGTAATATTTGTCCATTGACAACCCAATCATTGCCCACGTGTTGAACGCACTGAGTTCTAGTTCCAATTAAGTCGGAATGTAGATAAGCCGTTATCTTGGACCGAGTCGCCAGGCCACTTAAAATAATTGTTCGTGGGATAACCCATATTGTAGACTTTCTATTTAAATAATTACCAGTCCTCTCTTATTTATAGCAGTGGTGGATCAGGATTTCCCCGACGCATGCAGGGGCTATATATGACCCCGAAAGCTACCAAGCGGGGGTGGCTAACTCTGAGCTATTTAAGTAAAACATATCATATTGTACCTTCTTGTCCAGATTATTCCGACCGATACATTCAACTAAGTCCCTTAGCGATTTGAAGCTTTCAAGACCCCCCCCCCCCCCCAAACAAGCATCATGGTTGAAAATGTTCTACATCAAGCCTGTATATGCCAGACGTATGGCTTCTGGTGGTCGTGCATTAATACAATGCCAGATATCACACAGACTTGACTAATTTCCGCATCCGTGAGAGAAGACATGTTTTGGACTGGCCTTAAATGTACTGATAGAAGACAATTTGTCTGACCTGTTAACAATGAACCGCTCGCGCATGCGAGTAATGTTGTCAATTATTGGTGTGTCCATGTAAAATACATGTATTTTACATACAGAAATTACATGCATGTGTGTATCCACCCTAATTATAATGGGACACAAGAAAATCTATTATATATTTTGGAAGATCTGTCTGTGTATCTGTCTGTGTGTGTGTTCGCGATGAACTCGAAAACGGCCGACCCGATTTCGATGAAACTTCGTATGTGAGGGTACTATCGGTCGGGAAGTGGCATAGGCATATTAATTTTCAGATCCGAGGTCAACTTTTCACGTGCCGAGGTCAAATCTGTTTTTACGCCGTTTTGCGCTAATATATTTCAGTTCGGTGCTCACAAATCGATTCGAGATAGCGCGAATAATAAATTGCCAGTCATATAATTTGCACGGTTAGAATCTGTGGCGCTTCCTCTTTCCAATGATGTATCACACGCCTGTGTACGTTTAAAGTTTCTACCTTAATTATCGGGAAGAACGCAGGACCATGCTTCGCTCATCGAAAAACATTCCGAGGTATCCGCAAATGACATTGGGCAATATATATATCTCGGAAACGGGTGGAGCTATCGACTTGAAATTTGGTATGTGAATGTATCTTGCCCCGGATACGAATTTTATCGGGTCGCCGAGCCCGTGCGACGCCAGCTTCGCGCATGCGCAGACCAGATCTCGGAAACGGGTGGAGCTATCAACTTGAAATTTGGTTTTTGAATAGCCCGGACGAAGTCGGGTCACCTTCTAGTGATATATATAATGTATGTAAATAATCACATATAACGTAAATGTGGATATTTAGCCTGCCATGTAATACGAGTCTCAGCTGTCTGGCCATCGACGCAGTCCTGTCTGGAGTTTTGCGCGCCGGTGTAGGTAGTGACGTCATGATGTACGTCTTGATGTCATGACGCCTTTACTGGTTTCCCCAAGAAGCAATCTTAAAATGACTGCGATCTTTCAATCGGAACTTAAATTTTCCATTTGTCGGCCTTGAACTTTGAGAATATTTCATAATATTTTTAGGCGGAAATACCGTTAGAAAATTGAAGATAATATGTAAACGGCCAGCAAGGTCGCTAGATTCCTCTTTCGGGGTAAATATTTTTAATAATTTTATGAAATATGTAAACAAAACTTTTTCATGCAATTTAACTTTTTTTGTTAACCAGAGCTTTTGTTCAATTTACATTCACTATTTGAAAATATATTTGGCTTTAGGAGCATGATGTTCCTACATATGATGAAGTATAGCTAACAGTTGCAAGATCAAAGTTTTTTATTTTTGCCCTGGAGCATTTTGCCCAATTACACATTTCGACGTGGCATTAATCAATACAAAATGGCGACCGTTGGCAGCAATAGAATTTTGGACTCCGCTGACCCTGGCTGACCCTTCAGTAAAAAGTTCAGTTATGAATAAATAATCCTATTTTAGGTGATTTCAATTTATTTTTAGATTGGGCCGAAAAAGTCTATTAGTATATATCTCATGTTCGCATACGTATACCCTGGTCGCTTCGCTTCCGCGGCTTTGCCACGGGAGAGCGGGCGCTATAAAAGAAAATAGCGGATAACCGGTTATGATCCGGTTACACGTCGCGGTTAACCGGCTACAAAAATAGGTCAACCGTTTCAGCACTATACACGATCGGGGCAGTAATCAAATTATAATCAATTCATTCATTGTCGAATATTAGTTAACTATCTGCAAACTTGGTAATATGTGATTTTAAAACAGTTTATACCGTTCGAGTGTACAACAACTGAACGAGGAAGTAAATGTAAACAAACTCACCGTTTGATAAGTTCCGATCGGTTTCCACTTAATTCCAATCCTCTACATGCCAACCTTGAACCATCGCTTCAATTGGACGTTGGTGTATTGGCTGAAATCTCCTTTCAGTTTGGCACCAGGTACTTCTTCTTCGGAAAGGTTTATACACGTAAATTCAGACATTTTTTATGACAAAGAATTGCAAACAATGAAACTCATCAATATTCATGAGTTGTGACGTATCTGTGATTTACCTGTGATTTACCTGTGATCTTCAGGCCTATTTTAAGCTTTCGCTTGTATTGGCCAATTGTCGTAGTATAACATCATATTTGCTCTATTTTATAAAACACAAACAATAGTATAATTAATTATATGGCTGTCATTTGGCCTGCTTCTCTCACTGTTAGTGTTACTGTTAGTTTAGGGATGTTCATGAAAAATTCAAATTGTTATAATCTATTCAATTTTGTGCTTATTTTGTAGATCTCACCATGCTGGTTACAGATCCGAAAACCTTTTTCAGATTCGTCAAATATTTTTTGAGTTATGCATATTTTTGTACCCCAAAAATGGGCCGTTTTTCAGATTTCGGAGTCCCCAAATTTCGCCATATTGTCAAAATTGGCTAAAAAGCTGATTTTAGGGTCAACTATTTTTTAAAATGCACAATAATTTTGGGTTTTTTCACTAATTAAGTGGTTAACCTACTGGGTAGTGCACATTAATAAATTATTTCATACCCTTATGGTCAAGAATGAAAAAAAATCTACCAATGAAATGTGTGTTCCGTAACATGGACTTAGTCAAATTTGGCTTTGTGACATGGGGGTCGCGTGACAAAATGCCATATTTGAGGTCTTGTAACTAAGTAAATTGACCCCCTTACATCTTGATGTTTCTGCAACATGTTCAATATGTTAGACTAACTCTATTGGGAAGATATTTCTATTATTTGATGTAAAAAAAATATATTATGGCCCAATGGGTTCTGGACATCGTCTCATTTTAAAAAATGTCCCTTTTTTGGCATTTTTTGAAGTTTTTGTTTATCAAAATTAAAACGGTAACATTCAATTGACAAAATAGGTTGAACTTTTATCACAAAACATTTTAGAGTTGAAATTAAGGCATTTTGTTGATTATTTTAAGGTTAGTTTGTGGATTTCATCCCATTTTGTTGTCGATGGACCTCATATTTCACTGTTCGCATTGGGGTAGGGCAAATCTGAAAAATCAGCCATGTCATCATATTGGACTAATTGGAGACAATGGGTTGTTTTTTTTCTACTTGGTTAGACTATTATTGTTCTAAATAAAACATTACAAACCTTATTTTATGTTTATTTTTAATTTTATGGGTATCTTATGCTAAAAAGTAGCCAAACACCAAATTGCCATTTCGTCTACAAATCGGAGCAAATTGTGTCATAAATAGGAAACCGTACATTTAAAATGGCCGCGGTCAAGTTTTTAAGATAGTAAAATTTATGCTTGATTCGCTTATAACAAGTAATTAGACTTTATGATTTAATATGTATAAGTATTCATCAATAAGCTTACCCTCCCCCAAAATTTTATAGCCTCCATGTATGTACATGGTTGCCTTTATTGGCCATCTATTGTCACATAGAGGTCAGTAGCGGTACCAGGCTCAATTGTAAACAAAAGAGTTTGGCTATAAATATCAACAAAAACAAATTGTGCTCCAAAGTAATTATTTTTTCATCAAATACATTTCACAAAAGTCATGGTGGTCCTAATTTACTCTGAACAGCTCATGACAGACTAACTGCCTTGGTCCTTCCAGGAACTGGAAATAAGAACCAGAGACGTGGCGACGGGGGGTTTGGTCAAAATTTTCAACAGTTGGAAATTTCATATCTCCCAAGACATCAGTTGGAAATTTCACACCAACAATAGGTTGAAAATATTCTTGTAGTTTGATTTTCAAACAATTTATTTGGGGGGGGGGGGGATTAATTGTTTTTGGACCAATATTTGCATATTTTCCTATTTTTTTTCAAAATTTTGGACTGAAATGGTCATCAGTTGGAAATTTTCCAACCTTACTTCTTGGAAATTTCCCCTGTGGCCAGTCAAAAACGTCTATTTAATTTAAGAAAACAATATTGTCATACATTTGGTCAACATTGTCATTGGAATTGTCATCAGTTGGAATCCAACCTATAAAGTGGGGGGGTGTCAGGTTTTAAATTTCCAACTCTAGGAAGGCTTGATGCTAGTCTAGATGCTAGGATTTTACGATTTTCTTGTTCGGATTTGAAAATTTTCCCACACCGGGCCAAACCATGGTCGGCCCGGTGTGTCATTGTCTCTCCCCTGTGGCCAATACAAAACTGCTATAATTAGTTTAACAAATTTTTTTTTACTACATTTGGTCAAAAGTGTGGACTGAAATGGTCATCAGTTGGAGAATTTTCCAACCTGAGGGGGGTATGGGGTTTGAAATTTCCAACACTAGGAAAGCTTCAGTTGAGACCAGTCTAGATGCTAGGATTTGCGATTTTCTTGTATAGCTTTCAAAAATTTCTCACACCGGGCCGAACAACCATGGTCAGCCCGGTGTGTCCTGGTCTCTTGCCAGTAGCCGTGTGCATTTGTCTGGAGTTAGACCACGTACTAGATATTAGAGATTTATGCAATTTTTCAGGTTCAAATATCTGAATGTTCTCATACCGGGAATATAGAACCATGGTTTATAAATATATAGGATAGGATGTTAGGTCTGAACACTGAGGTGCAAGGGGGGTGGTGGTGGTGCAAATGGAATTATGCAAAACTTGTGTTTTGTCTGATTCTGATTCAGGGGGGGGGGGGGGGGGGTGCAGTTGGAATTTCCCAAGGTGGACACCCAGGGAAATTTCCAGGGCTCTTTTGATATTCTTGTATAGCTTTCAAAATTTTCTCACACTGGCCGAACAACCATGGTCAGCCCGGTGTGTCCTGGTCTCTTGCCAGTAGCTGTGTGCATTTGTCCACTGGAGTTAGACCACTAGATATTAGGATTTATGCAATTTTTCAGGTTAAAATATCTGAATGTGTTTTTGTCGGATTCAAGGGGGGGGGGGGGGGGGGTGGGGGGGGGTGCAGCAGGAATTTCCCAAGGTGGACACCAGGGAAATTTCCAGGGCTCTTTTGATACCTGTTACAGGTATGGGCGCTTAAACTTGGGAAGCCCAAATAACCCAAAATTCCCAGTGGACAGTATTGAGTCAACCTGAATTTTCAAGGCAATTCAACAATATGTGCTGTAAATAAAAAATCTGCAGTTGCAATACAGCCTTCATTTGCATGTTGAATTTTTAAATCAGAAATATGTCATAATTATAATATATGCGTCTGTATCTGTGTTGGTTCGGTGTAGAAGCCGTATTTTAGAGTTATATTGGGACACCGGTACTGCATGGCGGTACATATCCTCTGCTGGAACAGGTGTCCCCAAATTATATCTGGATTCTTCCCTGGTGGACACCCCCCAAACAGATATCCTCTAGCCACGTCCCTTAGTGATGTTCCGATAATGAAAAAGCTTATCGGACCGATTTCCGATAACTGGAGGCACAATCGGCCGATTTCCGATTCCGATTCCGATGTTTATATATATTGTGCGTTTGTTCCTATAATGGACTTATATACACCCAATGCACTCCATATCCCGCATAGTTTCAAAGCCAAATACATCAAAGAAATATATACCCACTGTCGTGACAGTATTTCTGCCGACGTCGGTTGTGTGCTTCCTTTGATGTATACCGGTGGTTGTTTCGACAAAGAGATCAAAGGTGCCGACTCAGAGTAACGTTATGACCATGTGTGGAACACTTGCATGCGGAGTAAAAGTCTTGATTGAATACGTGTAAGTTGCAACAATGTATGGAATGGCGATGATTATTAACTAAATTTTGATTGATGGATAATAATTGCTGTCATATTTGTCTGAGATTTCCCAAGTTTCCATTGGTCACACCTTTTATCTTTTAACAACTCGGAAGCTTTTATAGTTCCGCCTGCTCAATTTTTGTTTCGCAAGTTCAACGTGGAGCTAAGCGTATTTCATAGCATACGTTGTACAGACGAAAAAGCTAATTATGCCCCTACTAACGTTGATCGTTATTGAAGACAGTTCTGATAACAACTGTATTAATTCATTCAGTGTGTGCTTCAAGTTATTGACATAGCATGTGACGTCACATGACACGTGCTCTAGAGGAAGCCTCACTGTAATCAGGTCAGCTTTTTAATTAAAGCTTTCTTTGAATCTATTTCGTGTCAACGCGATTGAACCAATAACTTCATATTACACGGGATGTCGGGCATGTGTATTGCCATTCTTATAATATATCATCACATCAGACTGCTTTGATGATGCCAATGGCTTCTTATTAGGCTGTTACAACTGCGTTTTACATTCAATACTACAGTTGTATTGCGTATGTTTATTAAAGCGTGCACATTGCGCTTAGATACTAGAACGTTTTTATTTATTTTGACAATCGGTAAAAGCCGATGTTCAACTGCGAGGTACGATTAATTTCCGATGGGCTATTATCGGCCGATGGCCGATTCCGATTCCGATTATCGGAACATCACTAACGTCCCTGATCAGAAACCTTAGATCAAGGTATGATATCTGGGGTATTTGATTCACAGTTGTTGGAAGATTTGATCAAAATCCGCTGATAAATACACATACCATTACTTTAATAATAATATTATTATCATTGATGTAATGGTGTGTGTATTTATCATTGGATTTTGATAATAATTTCCAACAACTGTGATCTGATTGCACTATTTTGAAAACATGGGAATAGAAATAGTTGTATAAAAACCTAGTGAATAAAATACTTCTTTGATTCATAGAAATAAGGGGTAAAAGTGGCAATCTTAACAATAAAAGCCTATCCATCACCCCACCCCACCCCACACAATTTTGAACTCTCATTTATACATCACTGCATCATATATTCCACATCACTGTCCATTTCCCACCCACCACCAAAATAAAATTAATTAAATTAAATAAATACAAAAATATTATTTCTATTTGGTATTTAACTATTTAAAATAAAGAATACCTGTAGCTGTTGAATACATTGAAGAATTTAATGGATGCCCCCCCCCCCCCCACCAAAATAATAAAAAAAACAATATCCAAGCACTCAACAGAGCTCACTGTGTAAACAATCACACGTGTTTTTTTGTTTATTACCATGTTTACATCGACGTCGGTGGGGAGGAGTTTGGAACAGCCTGTTCAACAGCCAACACTATTAAATGCACTGCGTCACAACTAGGTCACATTATTGCATCAGATATAACTATTTATTTCAATTAAAAGAACTTGGTTGACGCACGATATTATTTCGAATTGTATAGCAAAATCAACTTAAAATTTATTTGGAAGTTGTCAAAAGTTTGAGACCGCTACTTCGACCAGCTACCGAGTCACTTGTTGAGTCGTTTCCGGCCGAAAGCCGGGCAGGATGGTCGGAACGCATTGTGCAATTCCCTTCACCCTTCCAAGTCACTGTCTGAACACTCCAGAGTAATCGGCCAAAGGTCACCGATGTCATTTGCTTGCTTGAGTGACAAAACAAATATTTAAACCTCGGAATCTTTTTCTTTTCGTAATTTGAGATGACTAGTTATGACTCGGGGAAACGCGTATGCATTGACACATTTATCACTCAAACTGACATTTAGTTTGACGTCGCATACTCAATGATCTATATAACGGCGTCGGGTAACAGGCATATTACTGGAACAGCGTAATTTTAAACAGCGAATGAGGGAGGCGCATTTTGATAGGTGTATTTGGGGTTGCTCCGACTGGCCGATGCCAATAACAGCCAATCAGATATAGTTTTACTCCAGTGATGGATACCCCCTCTTGTTATTGCTGAGTGAGAATCGTGGAAAATCCGAAAATGCTGTCAAAACGGCGACTTGGATGTATTTTAATTTTTTTTAAAGCTATTTATAGTAGACGGTTGCACGATTCTCACACAGTTTTAGAAAGGTCTGAATATGACCTTTCTAGTGCACCTACCTGCATTTGATGGCATATAATATCCGCCAGTCGGAGGTCCTTCAAAAACACGTGTTAAAATGTCAAACATTTTTTACGTGCGAAACACATCGAAAATCGGAAACTTTGACGTCATAAATAAAATATTTATAAACGTAAGACCCAGATAATATTTATAACGTCGGCAGAGTAAGATTAAGTTCCATTAGTGTGCCGATTGCCATCTCGTTTGAGTGTTTTGTTAGGAAGATATGATTGATTAAAAACAGTTCACTTTTGTCTTTTTTTACCCAAATCTTAAAAATTACGTCGTGACGTTGAACATCCCTAGTTAGTTGCGCTGTAACCTATCGAGTGCGCTGTGCTATTCTCTTTCAATTCGTCTACCGGCACAGTGACCCACACATTCCTTGGAACAAACATAGCAAATAGATAAAATGAATCCAACCGCCTCACATGGTCTGCGTGACGGCATATTATTGGAAAATAAAGCACACTTACTTGGATGCACAGTTGTTGGAAACTTGTCAAATAACCCGAAAAGAGATGTCACCACCACTACTTATTAATATAATTGACAAGTAGGGAAAGCTACTGAGCCCACCCATCTCCCATCAAACCATGTCACCGCTCGTTTCGTGTTCAATTGCAACAATAAAAACATTAATTTCAGAAAAATACAACATCCTAGTAATAAAACATATATTTCTTTTCACGTTTACTGTAAGTGCAGTAGAAAATTATCACTTTATAATTACTTTTATCGTATACAACATCCGAAAACAACTGTGCAACTGTGGGCAGCCGATTCCACGAGTCGCCATCCGAGAGTCAAGGGCAGATAATTTCAAATGCTATTAAAGTATTATCTGCGCTTGACTCTCGGATGGCGACTCGTGGAATCAGCGAGCCGCTGTTGTTTGGGAAGTTGTATACGATAAAAGTAATTATACAGTGATAATTTTCTACTGCACTTACGGTAAACATGAAAAGAAATATATGTTTTATTACTAGGAAAGTAGGATGTTGTACTTTTCTGAAATTAATGTTTTTATTGTTGCAATTGAACACGAAACGAGCGGTGACATGGTTTGATGGCTCAGTAGCTTTCCCTACTTGTCAATTATATTAATAAGTAGTGGTGGTGACATCTCTTTTCGGGTTTTTTGACAAGTTTCCAACAACTGTGCTTGGATGTTACCTCTCCGCCATTTTAGCATCGTGACAACCTCAGAAGCGGATTCGCGGGAAAGTTTGCACATGCGCATCAATCGCTTCCTAAATAAGGATGGTCACTAAAAAGTGTACTCCGACCCCGGCACCGACTCGGAGAAAATGTGTACTCGGAAGATATATGTTGCATATCTTTTCTACTTTATGGAAAAACTAATTTTCTTTTGCTAAATTATATGCTACTATGCCAATTTATTCAATATGTGATAAAAAATTTACCGAAAAAATTACTAACATACTTCTTAATAGCATTTTTACTTCGAAAACACACTAAAAAGTGTACTCCAAGAAATAGTGAACCCGAGCTAAATCTTGAATTTCACTATCCACTTCACAAACATTAAATGACGTACAATACTTTTAACAGGTTGTAGAAATATATTGGTGATATGAATTAATTATTTTATGCAGTGAAACATATTCAATTCTCACATTTGTCGTGGTGTCAAAAAATGTCATACTCCGGCCCGACGCCGACTCGGGGGAAATTGTGTACTCGGAAGATATATGATATAACTGTATCACTATTATACGAATAATTTATTATTTCAACGAACTATAAGTCAGCGAAGTCATAGTTATACCAATGTTAACTTCATTCAAACATTACAAATTATTCTTCTATTATAATAAACTTATCTGGGGAGCAAAAGTTACAGAGTTGCACATACTTATGAGTATGGCTTGATGTGGTATAGAAAACAACAGGTATTTATATGGCGGGTCCGCTTGGAAATTGTTCATTATAATGTTGTTATATTTATTTTTGAATTTATTATTGATTTTTCAAAAATAGGTCAAGTGATGCAATTCCAGAAAAAAATATATTTATAGCAAATTTTTATTATTTACCAAGCGTACCCGTCAGGGGGGGGGGGGGGTAGGAAAAAATTTCCAGGCACGTATGATGGGGTGGGTGTGTGTCTCTTGGGTCCAAAAAAAAGTTTTTTCCATATGCCAAATTTTTTTTCCATTCCTGCTATTGAGTCTTATTTTGATGTGTTTTGAACAGAAACAGGTCATATATAGTTGATACTAATGCTATACTACATATAGAGGTTATCAGAAGTTGGATCAGTTGCACAATGGCCAACAATAACCCAAATTCAACTTATAGAATTACACTGCGCTATTGGAAAAATAAAATTTAATCAGGATTCCATCTACTGATACAGCAAAATAAGAATAACTATGCAGAACTCAGCTGAAAATAAGCAATAAAATGAAAGCACACTTGACCATATGTGACTTGGAAATAAAGATATAATAAATAATGGAATAAAATAGACTTTTGACAATGTAAAACAAAATCTTAACAAATAAATTGAAGGCCAGCCGGGCCAGCTTGAACAATTTCACATTGTTTTCCATGTTAATGTGGATCAGCTTGTAATGTTAATCACAGTAACGAAGATTTTATCGTCACTGATATCGTGAGCAAAAAAGAAGTGAAATTGGGCTATCCATCCATATTATTCCCAATTATTACGAAGCCTATTACTTCAGGCAGTGGCTACCAGCCTGCCATTACACGCTATAACATGTTTCCTCAGTTCTGGTTTCTGAGATGCCCCAAGAAGAGTCACGCATGTATATCATGGTTATGTTTGGTATTAGCATTATTCTTCAAACTGGGATGAACTGGGATGAACAGTTGTATTTCCACATGTTTTGATAAACAATTTGATTCCAGCAATACAGTAATGCCCTAATTAAACGACTCCATAACCACAGCAGAATAATGGGTAATTTTTCGGATTTAGTCGGAAATTAAAATTAAATTACCCATTATTCTGCTGTGGTTATGGAGTCGATTAATTAGGGCATTACTGTATATCACATAGCAAATATCAAAATATCAAATAATCTGAAATTTGTTGTACCGGTACCATGTATTCTGTAGAATAATCAAATGTGATTATGTGACTAGATCATGTGACTATATATTATGAAAATGAATGTTAATAAAAACCTTGGCACTCTGCCTATATATCCCTAGAAATGTGATTATGTTGACACATTTCTTGATTAATGACACTTATATGATAAATTCAAATAGTATAGTTATCTCATTATGCACTGTTCTATTCAAATATAGCGCAATAAATTATGATAATGCAGGATAATCAGCTATTTGGTTGCTCAATTGATAATTTTTCTCAAATTTAAGGGGGGTGGGTGTCCAAAACTGACCGGAAAAAAACTTCCTGAAACAGAAAAAAAAGGGTGGGTGTCCAAAATTGCCTGGAAAAAAGGCCAGAAACGGAAGAAATTGGGTGGGTGGGTACCCTGTGGCCGGAAAAAAATAAAATGATCATACGTGCCTGGAAATTTTTTCCGACCCCCCCCCTGTACCCGTCAGATAAATACCCGTTGTTTCCAATACCATATCAAGTCACACTCATAAATATATGCAACTCTGTAACTTTTGCTCCGCAGAGTTGCATGGAAATCCCAATTCAAATTTTTTCACTTGACCTCCCCCTTAATATAGGCGTGACATAATTTGCAAATAAGCTTAAGCTCAAATAAAAATTAATATGCATTGATTCCCCCTGAATTAATAAATGAAAGTGTCAATGACACTGTAGCTCAACTTATGTAATCATATGAAATTTGGATGAAAAATACAGGCTGTGGAGTACGTGTGCCAAAGGATCTTGTGATGGAAAAAACGGAATCAAAGATGACTGCCAACGACCATGTTTTTCATCCAAAAATGTTAAAATTTGATAGCTCCCATCTAGAGGTGATCCCAATCGTGCCTGCAAAATTTCATAATGATCCGGCCATAAATACAGGCTGTAGGGTATGGCGATGGATTCAAATTCAAATTTCATACCTCCCATCGAGAGGTCATGCTGATTGTGCATATGAAATTTGGTGTTAATCGGACAAAATATGCATGATAAGGAGTGTCAGAGCCAAAGGATTTAGTGATGGCAAGAACAGAATCAAAGATGGTTGCCATGTTTTTTATAGAAAAAAAGTTCAAATTTGATAGCTACCATTTAGATGTGATCCCAATTGTGCCTGCAAAATTTCAAAATGATCGGGCCATAAATATGGGCTGTAGGGTGTGCCAATGGAATCAAAACCAAGCCCTTACCGAGCATGAAGGCTTAATAAGCCTTCAACAGGCTTAATAAGCCTTCAACAAGGATTTGACAAGGATTGGAGTGCTTATGTCAATCTCAGAAAGCACTCGCTTAGGACTTAAGTGCTTATATCGTCACAGTAAGCACTCGCTTAGGACTCAAGTGCTTATATCGATCACAGTAAGCACTCGCTTAAGACTGGAGTGCTGCTATAAGATGCAGTCAGGTACATGTATGCACTCGATAAGGAGTCGAGTCCTATAGGTCTCCCAAAATAAGCACTCTGGAAAATGAGGGCTTGTGCATGGCGAAGGCTAACTGTTCTGTTAACTATTAAAATTAAGACTTCTGCCAGATCTTTCATACTAAAATAAGGATTCAAATTAAGGCTTCAATAGATTGTTGGCCTCTTAGCCCTCGAAGCTCGACTTAGAATATTTCATTACAAAACTGAAACTACAAATTAACAAAGTCCAAAATGGAGAAATTGATGGTAAAATGAATAATTATTTGGCAAATTTGTAGTTTTAACAATTTTTGTGGCAATAGAAATTTCAAAATATTCAGAATTTATCAAGCTTTCACATGGTGAAAATATTGTGATTTAAATCAAATTTTAATAAATTAAAATTAATTAAATAATGAATACTTAATAATTTTTCAAGTTGAAAGACGATACACTATTTAAATAACTGGGTCAATAATTTGATATAATGATCATAAAAATAGTTTAATTAGTATATGTATAGTTATTGTGATGCATTGTAACCCCTTCATATATCTCCTATATATTTTGAGACTTCCGTACATGTATGTGTGTATATATATATGTGTGTATGTGGGTACTTCATAGAATCGAAAACGGCTGCGCGGATCAAGCTCAAATTTCGTATATAAGTGTAAAATCCCACGGGGATCGCCCATGTCGCATTTTGGACAAGCTCAGAGCACCGCTTCTCCCTTCCCAGTCACAAAAAATGGTACCATGGGGGTTAACACACCAACGCTCCTTATATCTTCCATATTGGGAGATGTAACCGGTTAACACTCTTTATAGTCATCGACGTATTGATCTAAGAGGCGTAACTCTACATTTTTTATTAGTTTTCGCAATGTGATTCTTACGTCTGGGTCTCGGCGAGTGCATCATTATACAGACATGAGCGTGTTGTGTGATTCTTACGTACTCAGGGCTTCCTAGGAACGCGGATCGGGTCAGTTTTTCCGCCCTAGGTGATTTTCACCTTGAAACGGGTACCCACAAATTATATATATGCGTGTTGTGTGATTCTTACGTACTTAGGGCTTCCTAGGAACGCGGATCGGGTCAGTTTTTCCGCCCTAGCGCCCCTAGGTGATTTTCACCTCGAAACGGGTACCCACAAATTATATATATGTGTGCATGTGTCCTTTATAGACTCGACCGATTGCGCTCACACTTGCTACCTACGGGAAGTGTCATGGACGGGTTAAATTGTGACCCCGACCTGACCTTGACCTTGAAAATGATCAATTCAAGGTCAAATCTGGTAAAATATTGAAAAACAAAAAATTAATTCAAAAATATAAAAAAAAAATTAAATTCAAAAATTAAATTAATTACAAAAAATAAAAATTGTCATTTTTCTGACGAACGCCGCCAGTGGTGGGCTAACCTGCCAGTCCTATATAAAGTAAACGGGAGCATTTATTCAACATATGAGGGGTCCTCCTAAAATATTAAATTTAAATTGTTAAATGTTTTTTAGATTTGAACTTGTTAAATGTTTTAAGATTTGAACTCCTTTCTTAATTTATCAGCACATTGTTTACATTACATTTTTCTGTTTTGTTTTTAAATCAAAATTTTGAAAAACTATTGCTGTTATAATATCCGCATGGTTACCCTGAGTCATGTACCGCACCAAATTTGGAAAAAAAAGTTGCGAGCAGATCAAAATACAGCTAGATTTAATTTAATTTAGTTACGGTATTTTTAGATTGAACTGCTGACTCAATTTAACATTTAAAAAAAAATTAATAAAATTTAATTTAAAAAAAAATTTAAATACAAAAAAAACAAATGCCACTTTAACATCCAAGTCACCACACCAAGTTTGGTTGAAATCGGTCCAGGGGTCTTGGAGAAAAATCGCGAACAAACAGATCCTATGCTTTTATATACACAGCTACACCGGAGAACATACATTCTTTTCGCCTTTAATTGTGAAAATTGTGATAAGTGTCATGCAAAATGAAAATATGTGTTTTTACCATGGATAAATTTCCATCAAGGTGCAAATAGAAATTTCAGCACATTATGATTTGATAACAAAAAGGTTGTTTGAATATAGCCAATTTGACACTGAATGTATGCAAGGATATCAAAATTAGGGTGAAGAAAGATGGCAGCAGAATTTTAATGCAGCCATTGGCCGGCTCAGTCTGACATTGATTGGTCGAAAATATCTGCTAATAATTATTTGATTGACAGCTGTGGAAAGGTCCATTATGGGGCCGTGCTCATTTTCACACTCAAGTAACCTATCAACAAGAAATTAGAACTATATACAGGACAAATTTGGAGTTGATATCCCAAGGCATTCAAGTGTTAGAGTGAAATGAAACTCGAAATGCACATTTATAATAAAATTATATCGTCCCACACCCTCCCCTTATTTGTGGTACCAGACTCAAGTGATCCATTGACAAGAACTATAATTATACAGGACAAATTTATAGTTGATATCTCAAAGCATAAAGAGTTATATTGAAACAAATCTTGAAATGCACATTTATACTAAAAGTGACCACCAGCCTCCCCACTGGCCCCTGATTATGGGACCATGCTCATGTTCACACTCAAGTAACCTATCAGTGGTCGAGATGCTGACGTCATAATTGGTCTGTCAATTTGAAACAATTTTCGGAAATGCTTTGTTCATGTGCACATTTATTGGGGATTTTTTGGAAAATATATGCCTGGAAAGTGGTCTCGTCATGACAAAATTATAGAATTACTTGATTATGAATGAAATTATAAAAAATAAGTTTTAGTTTGACCGTATATCAAGAAATAATGATAATTTTTATAATTCACGTCAATTATGAGGCTTGTCTTTTACCGTTATTTCTCAATGTATGGTCAAACTAAAACTGTTAGCCTTAAATACAGACTACCTACACTGTCAGAGTCTAAGATTATTATATGGGGCTGGGAACCCCAATGAAATTGGGGACAATTTTCTTTCCTTCAAACAAGGGGGTGGTGGGTACCTAATGCCAGGAAAAACTTTATTAAGCTCTGTGCATGCAAACTCCCCCCCCCCCCCATCTTAAAATAAATGAACAAATAATGAACTCTACTAACTTTAAATTTAGTCTTAAAATGTACAGATAATGAACTCAACTACATGTAACTCACCTACAGGATCCGAATAACACACTGAAGCCCGAATCGCTGGCAGTAATTGAAAAATAAACTCAACTCATAACAGTAACTAAAATAGATAACTGATTGAAATTCATGGTAGTCAAAGAACTCAAAGTCATGGCAATGACTGAGGAGCCCTATTGCAATAGTTTTGTCAATTAACGAATGGAAACGAATAAATCCAGCAAAATGGGCAGTGTCAGTCATTTTTGTACCATCAATCATCTGCAAAATAAATATTCAGCATAAAATATAGTCCATATTTTATTTATGAGGCTTGTGTCATCCATACCATAGGCGACTACAAAGTGCCTTTGCAGTTGTGGTCTGAAAACGAAGATTTTAAAATGTGTCCAAACACGTATTTTATTTATGAGACTTGTGTCAAGTATTATTGGAGAAGACGTCCATACCATATGTGACCACAAATGATAGTGTCAATGACACTCAATGACACTGTAGCTTAACTTGATATACGGTAATCACAATTAATTAAGAATACTGAAAAACAAGACGGCTAACAGCAGCTATGTTTTTTAAGCAATTCATCCCGTATCTTGTTCTGATATACATAACAAATTTCATGATTACTGGACAAAAGATATGGTCTATGGCCCATGCTAATAGATTTACATAGTGTAATACTGAAAAACAAAATGGCCGAGTGTGGCCACGTTTTTTGGCCGATTGACACAAAAACATTTTGTTCTCATCTACATGTCTGTCAACTTCCATGACAATAGCTTTTCTGGACTACGTCAAGTTAAGTTAATAACAATATACAGGACAAATTTGGAGTTGGTATCTCAAAACATTCAAGTGTTAGACTGAAATGAAGCTCGAAATGCAGATTAATAATAAAATTATGTCATAATAATTATGGGACCGGAGAGAAGGATGGTCCTACGGATGGAATGACGGAATGGATGCCGGGAGACGAAGAGACTCATCAACCCAGATGCCGACATGTGTACACATGTTGGGACACATAAAAACAGGTCTGATGAGACAATGAAAGTGTCAATGACACTGTAGCTCAACTTATGTAGGGGAATAATTTAATGGTTGACAGTCAATGGAGGAATAGGAAAGGTGCTAATTGAAATGTCTAACCTGTGCCAAAGGATTTAGTCATGCAAAGAGTAAAATCCAAGATGGCTGCTGGCAGCCATGTTTTTTGGCCGATTAACCCCATAAGGACTCGTTCCCATCTACATGTCATTGTTAACATCCGTGACAAATTTCATGAAGATCCGACCAAAGCTACGACCTGTAGCCCGCGCCAAAGGATTTAGTCATGCAAAGAGTAAAATCCAAGATGGTTGCTGGTGGCCATTTGTTATGGCCCGCTGAACGACCCCAAAATGACTCATTCCCATCTACATGTCAATATTAACATCCATGATAAATTGCCTGATGATCAGACGAATAGTACGACCTGTAGCCCGCGCAAATGGATTGAATTTTGAAATCCAAGATGGCCGCCAGCAGCCATGCTTTTTGGCCGAATGACCCCAAAAGGACTCATTCCCATTTACATGTCATTGTTAACATCCCTGACAAATATCATGAAGTTCCAACCAAAGCTACGACCTGTAGTCCACGCCAAAGGATTTAGTCATGCAAAGAGTAAAATCCAAGATGGCTGCTGACGGCCATGTTTTTTGGCCGAACGACCCCAAAATGACTCGTTCCCATCTACATGTCAATATTAACATCCATGACAAATTTCATGATGATCAGACGAACAGTACGACCTGTAGACCGCGCCAATGGATTCAATTTTGAAATCCAAGATGGCCACCAGCGGCCATGTTTTTTGGCCGAATGACCCCAAAATGACTCGTTCCCATCTACATGTCATTGTTAACATCCATGACAAATTTCATGAAGATCTGACCAAAGCTACAACTTGTAGCCCGCGCCAAAGGATTTAGTCATGCAAAGAGTAAAATCCAAGATGGCTGCTGACGGCCATGTTTTTTGGCCGAATGACCCCAAAACGACTCGTTCCCATCTAGATGTCACTGTTAACATCCATGACAAATTTCATGAAGATCTGACCAAAGCTACGACTTGTAGCCCGCGCCAAAGGATTTAGTCATGCAAAGAGTAAAATACAAGATGGCTGCTGACGGCCATATTTTTTGGCCGAACGACCCCAGAATGACTCGTTCCCATCTACATGTCAATATTAACATCCATGACAAATTTCATAGTAATCGGACAAACAGTACGATCTGTAGCCCGCGCCAATGAATTGAATTTTGAAATCCAAGATGGCCACCAGCAGCCATGTTTTTTGGCCAAATAACCCCAAAATGACTCGTTCCCATCTACATGTCAATGTCAACATTCATGACAAAGTTCATAAAGATCAGACAAAAGGTACGACCTGTAGCCCGCGCCAAAGAATTTAGTCATGCAAAGAGTAAAATCCAAGATGGCTGCTGGCGGCCATGTTTTTCGGCCGAACGACCCCAAAATGACTCGTTCCCATCTACATGTTAATGTTAACATCCATGACAAATTTCATGAAGATCTGACCAAAGCTACAACTTGTAGCCCGCGCCAAAGGATTTAGTCATGCAAAGAGTAAAATCCAAGATGGTGCTGGTGGCCATTTGTTATGGCCCGCTGAACGACCCCAAAATGACTCATTCCCATCTACATGTCAATATTAACATCCATGACAAATTTCATGATGATCAGACGAACAGTACGACCTGTAGACCGCGCCAATGGATTCAATTTTGAAATCCAAGATGGCCGCCAGCGGCCATGTTTTTTGGCCGAATGACCCCAAAATGACTCGTTCCCATCTACATGTCATTGTTAACATCCATGACAAATTTCATGAAGATCTGACCAAAGCTACAACTTGTAGCCCGCGCCAAAGGATTTAGTCATGCAAAGAGTAAAATCCAAGATGGCTGCTGACGGCCATGTTTTTTGGCCGAATGACCCCAAAACGACTCGTTCCCATCTAGATGTCACTGTTAACATCCATGACAAATTTCATGAAGATCTGACCAAAGCTACGACTTGTAGCCCGCGCCAAAGGATTTAGTCATGCAAAGAGTAAAATACAAGATGGCTGCTGACGGCCATATTTTTTGGCCGAACGACCCCAGAATGACTCGTTCCCATCTACATGTCAATATTAACATCCATGACAAATTTCATAGTAATCGGACAAACAGTACGATCTGTAGCCCGCGCCAATGAATTGAATTTTGAAATCCAAGATGGCCACCAGCAGCCATGTTTTTTGGCCAAATAACCCCAAAATGACTCGTTCCCATCTACATGTCAATGTCAACATTCATGACAAAGTTCATAAAGATCAGACAAAAGGTACGACCTGTAGCCCGCGCCAAAGAATTTAGTCATGCAAAGAGTAAAATCCAAGATGGCTGCTGGCGGCCATGTTTTTCGGCCGAACGACCCCAAAATGACTCGTTCCCATCTACATGTTAATGTTAACATCCATGACAAATTTCATGAACTTCCAAGCAACGCAAAGACCTGTAGCCCGCGCCAAAGGATTTAGTCATGCAAAGAGTAATATCCAAGATGGCTGCTGGCGGCCATGTTTTTTGGCGGAACAACCCCAAAATCACTCGTTCCCATCTACATGTCAATATTAACATCCATGACAAATTTCATGATGATCAGACAAACAGTACGACATGTAGCCCGCGCCAATGGATTGAATTTTGAAATCCAAGATGGCCACCAGCGGCCATGTTTTTTGGCCGAATGACCCCAAAATGACTCGTTCCCATCTACATGTCAATGTCAACATTCATGACAAATTTCATAAAGATCAGACCAAAGGTACGACCTGTAGCCCGCGCCAAAGGAAATTGTTGACGGAAACACGCATACACGCACACACGGACGACAGACGCCAAACCATGGCAATAGCTCAAACTTACAAAGTAAGTTGAGCTAAAAATGGCACAGGCCTAAACACCTCACTAAAGTTTATATAGGCCAACCATATGAGGGAAACAATCCCCCAGTAACCCCAAGATCCCTTTTATGACCATGGAAATGGTATAGATCTGTGCATGATATATGCCTCTTTTATAATATATACTAGATCGCTGGGATGGAGACACAAATTCTTAGGGACAGGGATGCTGATAATATGAAAATTGGGTTTTTTCCCCTATTAACTATTTCAAGTCAATAAGTATACCTATTGAGGGAAGTAAACCCCCCATAAATTTCCCGAAACCGAAGACACAACTGGAAAAATGCATGCGGTGGATCAAGAATTGCGGTCGACCACACAGTCAATTCATCGTCTCCAGAATAAACAAAGATACATTCATCTGCAGTAAGCATTTTGTTGGAGAGAAAGGACCAACAGACGAACACCCACATCATATTCCAGCCACGGCATCAAATGCACAGGTAGTTTTCAATTTCGTATTCAAAGTCATTGTATTCTCACATGTCACCTGTTTGTGTAGATCATGCCATGAATCTCATGATCTACTGTTTGTGTTAATAATCATAGGAACCCACATATTTACTATGAAATTAGGAGACTCCATTGAGCAGTCTATAGCTTTGAAAACATGATGAATATTACACGGATTCCCATATAAAAAATTGAGGTCCCATGATCCTTAATGACATTGAATGTGGCAAAAAACAAGCACCCACCCCAAAAATAAAAGAAAAAGAAAAACAACATGCATCATGAAACTTTAAATATATTGCACGTGCATGTGGTCCTTGTGTATGTGTGCTTTCTGGCAATGAATTGGGTTTTAACATACATAAATGGACTAAAAGGGAGACTGGTGTGAAGATAATGTTAGACTGATAATTTAATCGATAACATATTATGTATGTACATGTAAAACTCAGAAGTGTACATACAGGACAAACAACAGAATGTCAACCTTTGAGAATAGCTGTGAAAAAAATGCTATCTTATTTTGAGAATTGCTGTGAAAGAAATGATCTTATTTTTTTAGCTCGAGAAATGCAGACAAGCGACAAGGAGACCACCCACACCAAGATGCACTAGTACGCCAGTTAAACGGAAACGACTCAATACCAGTGAAGAATTCCATTTAACGGATGAATTGCATGTTCAAATAGTAGATGTGAGTGCTATTGAACCTGAGACTGATCAGCATCACCCAAGTGAACTTGTTTTCACTGTAACAGACATTCATCCACACAAACGCTCTCTATTTTACCATATCAGACCAAATATTACAATGAACCCTCATCTTTATGGTTATATGGCAAAGGGACCTTTTGATAACTCGAGGCAATAATTTATGTAACTTAAATAGATCATAAAGGCATATATAGTGCGTATAGCATTATACATGTATATGTTCAAATATCAGACGGGATGTTGTATTTATCCATCTTTATATAAAAAAAACAATTACACCACAATACAATATATGTGTAGGACTTAATTACTAGTTTTAATATGAGACTATAAGAATATGTGCCACTTTAAGTTTAATGTACTGTAATGTTGAATAGAATGAATGCACAAACATATCAATGATAGAATGTTCAATGGTAACTTAGTTCATGTTATTATTCTGACAGTTCTGGTTCCTCGTTGAAGTATCGACTGTCCCTTTGAAGTGAACAGCATTTTTCAAACTTTTAGCTGAAACATCAGTAACAAAACCAGATGCTACATATTGTCTCCTCTCGTCAACTGCTTCTCCGTTATTGAGGCACCGAATTCATCACTGTCGGCCCTCCACAAGCCAAAAATACACATGACCATAATTAAATAATGGCGGCAGAGCATTGGCATGGAATTCTTTCCAACCTGTGATTGGCAATACTGTTGCCACTGCATTATTATCATCACTACTGATCTCTTCTCATACCATTTCCCTTTATCGATTTTAACGTCAATCGCTTTGCACATTACTCTAGCTTCTTGACATCTGAAACATAAGAATATAACATCATGAGTCATTGAGTGAGTAAGAATAATATATACAGCCTCAATGCCAATTTAGCACATGATATATATACTTATTTTACATTTACATTTCTCCCAACTAGTCTGGACTACATGTAATAATATTGATAAATGTCACGATATTACCATCATAAGAAACACAAACATTGTAATACTCCAGAAACTATTGACATTAATGGTATGATTCCATCTCGAAAGGCTAAAGCTAAACAACAAACAAACAAAAAACTTTGCCAGTGTTTACAAACTTACAAAGCAAATAGCAAAAACAAAACAAAACAGAAGAAAATATGCCACATAATGGGTTAATAGATACACGATCGGGGCAGTAATCAAATTATAATCAATTCATTCATTGTCGAATATTAGTTAACTATCTGCAAACTTGGTAATATGTGATTTTAAAACAGTTTATACCGTTCGAGTGTACAACAACTGAACGAGGAAGTAAATGTAAACAAACTCACCGTTTGATAAGTTCCGATCGGTTTCCACTTAATTTCAATCCTCTGGGCTATTCTCCAGAAAAGTGCAATATAGGGCTGACGAAACTCGCCAAAAACAAACTCTTATAGATCGCGATAAAATTTATTTCACCAGAAAGCAGAGTATCCACAGGACATTAGAACATAACTGGGGCAATTTGTTTGGTCATATTTATATGCGAACTGAGTACTTGAAAAACATGAATATAAATTCCCCGTCCACGAGAAACAAGATACGTTACCAACGAACTATATTAGGCCACATAAAAAAAGGTGTTTGTTTCTCAAGGAATTTTTTTTTTCAAAAGTGATGAGGGAGGCAGGTATATGTTATTATTATTTATTTCAAATTTTTCAGATGAGGGAGGCAGGTTTTTGTTTTTTATAATTTTATTTTAATGATACCGTGTAACAAAACACTCCTTATTCAAATTTATCATATAACATGGAAAGCCTTAGCACAGTCCTAGGAATCACTGTCCATGTAATATTAAATTTGATTAAAATATAACAAATAGATCAAGATATATTACCTCTACTATACAGATATAAGTACAGTTAGGCAACATCAGATTTTGTTATTATGTAAACCATCATCTCATTGGCTTAAGACCACCCCCTGTGCTCTATCACTAAAACGAACAATTCGATTTTTCGTTCGAAAAAAATGCATTTATCTCCCCACATTTGACATGTGACAATTAAGTTAATTGTTCTTAATGTGCTCGTCGGGTCATATCAACTGTACCTTGTCTGAGTTGTACATAAATCGTAATTTTCCATCCAATATTCACATTGAATAACTGTCGGCTATTATCAAGTGACGTAATTCTGCAAAATTGTTTAAAACAGGAAGTTATCAATCCAGTTCCCTATTACACATTACTTTTGCAGCCAAACCCAGCACGAGTTATCTCCCATTGCCACTCTTGAGATGCGGAGTTAACCGGGAGCTTGGAATATAAAATTTGCTTTCACATCTCAAGGTATCAACCACCCCCAGCCCCAGGGCCCTACTTGAAAATATATAGATATATTAGTTTGAGATGGTTATTTCTACATTTCTCTCGTAATGAGAATGAGTTAAAATGTGTACTTAGTAGTGTACAGCAGAGCCAGTTTTACCACACCCGACGTCTGTTTACTCACATCCGTAATCCCTTTTATTCGGATTATCACCGGTTGGCTATACGCGAACGAACTATTTACAGATTGGGTGGTTTTCTCAGAAATGATTAGGAATCCCCGACAGTTAGACTTCAATGAATATTCGAGGAACTAACAGACATTTTCTGGTAAGTGGGTAAAGATAGAAACAATCTGAATACACCAGCATTTCAAGAAAAAAATACGAAATATGATGATATAAACTCAGAAAGCGGGAATGTTTGTGTGGCATAAAAATTTGTACTCTTGTAATTTCGTTCAAATCATCTACCAATGAAAATGCAGAACACAAAATTTTTACTTGCCAAACTGGTCTTTATATTAATATAATAACTAACTATAATATAATGATTTAATATTATTAAATAATATTTAATTCAACTAACAGTGATTCCTAGGGACTGTGGCCTTAGGTGGTGGACAGAGTACATGCAGCTAAATGATAACAGATCTGAAATGGGAAAGTATCTGAAAGTCTGAAACTATATTCCATTTGGGAAGTAATTTATATATGAAATTAGAAATGATATAGAAGCAGACAAATTTTATTATTTTTTGGGGTCATTATACCCAATGAAATGTTCAAACATTTTTGATAAAGGGCATGCCTTTTGAAATCCAAGTGTTCTCATTTCATTGAAATACACAAAGTCTCTCGATAAATCATCTCTTCTTGGTTTGCTGTTGTATGTTGGAAATGTGGTACTTTCCTTCTCCATTAGAATAGAAGTTCAAAAGCGTTTTTTTTTCTTCTAATAATGTACAGTCAGTCAGGGTATAGCGGATCATCGTGTATAGCGGATCAGATGATGTTTCCGCAATAAAATCTCATTAAGTGGCCATTCTTTTGTGGTAGTTTTATGAAGATACTTATTAAAATTTACCATACAAAGTTACATTCGAATTGTCCGTCGGAAACTTCATTTTTTAACATTTTTATGAAGCCGACGGAAACATTCCGAAACTAAATTAGGCGAGCCGGGTCGTGAATATTTTTTTTATGAAAAAATTAAATGAAGTTGTGGATCAGCTACGCTAGTGGTAAGTATTTTAATTTGTTGTTCCATCACAATAATTCATGCCATAAAAATTTAATTTTGATTGGTATTTCCCTTCATCTTGAAAGTGTACATTTATTTTGCCTGCATGAGTCGTTAATAGCGGATCGCACATGCGCAGTAACCAGTAAAGTCCTGTCACACTTTTAGATCAGTCATTTTTAGCAAAATGTAAACAACTGGAATGCTCGTTTTCTGTGGGTTTTTCTGTTACTAAGTACATTAAAACTAGAGTTATTGTGCAGAATTATAACTAGCTTGTTACAATATATCCTGTGCTAAAAAGGTGTAAAAGTGCGGTAGGAAGTGTAAAATTATTCATTGAACCAAGTGATCCGCTACTGACAAAAGTGGTCCGCTACTGACCAATTTACGCCTGTCAAACAATCTAATTTTCCGAAATAAAGGAGGACTTGGTACAAATAATTCTACTTCCAGAGGAAGCAGTATATACATGTCTATAAATATCAATCAAAAAATCCAGGAAATTCCTTTTAGTTGCAGAGAAATACGGGAAAAATTAAAAAGTGATCCGCTATACCCTGACTGACTGTACATGAATCACCAGCATAATTTGGAACTGTAACATCAATGTCATCCTTTTTTATAATTATTTCGAGTTGTATGTATCGACCGAACATCCGAACGTTGTTGCAACATCAGAGGCATTTAACTGTTCATCAACACAATAAAAATCCGATGTTTTCAATTTTGAAACGTGAACTTGAAACAGTGTGAAAATAGCGATGACACAAGTTTTTGAAAAAAATCAAGAGGCGATCAAATTTTCAATGTTTTTCAAAGCCAGAGACATCTACCATCATATATAAAGCTAAAAAAAAAAATTCCTATGAATATTTTTTTTTTGCCAATTTTTTTTAATTCGGACTTTGGAAAAAAAATTCTGTCAACTCATTATGTCACCCAGAAGTTGCCAAATAATGTCTGTAGACACTGCTAATGTGCTTTCCACTCATAATTCAGTGTAGTAATATCTCTCCTACATTAGTCTGTTGGTCGTGGTGGTGTATTAAGGGACAAAAAGCTTGTAACATCAATTGTCTATTTTCAGTTAGGATATGTGAAGATTGTATGTTATATATTTGGTTTCTAGCAAAAACACTAATAAATGTAGAATGATTGGTTGAAAACTTGTATATGCCTGAGAAATCATCAGCACATTTGGTTAAATTTAACCCGGAGGTTGATTGACATGAGACAACAACGAAGACAATCAACAGTTATACAAGTAACAGATCTTGGGCAAGACCAAGGGTTAATTTTTATTACAGAATACAAAACTATCCTGTAATGCAACTTCATGTGCCCAAGCATCAAGACTACAATAAATAAAATTGGCGTCGGATGAATACATATAAGGTGATCTTGAGAAGTTGAGTTGTACAGTACCGGTATTATAGAAGGACATGATAGACTCCAGTTATTATCGCATAACCATTTTTACATGATGTACTAAATGGAAGTTCCCACTCAGTTATAAAAGTGCATTGGAATGGTCTATAATCATTTGGTGGGTTTTCAGGAAAAAATAAGCAGACGACAGATGCAAGTATAACACAAATAAAAGTACATTTTAGTGAAATGTTCAGATAATAAGTTCAACAATTACAACCTATCATTAGATTTGTTGAACTTGAATAATATTTGAGCATTCCCTTATGGGTCACTACTCATCACTGAGTATTTGCTAGAATAATTTTAAGAAAATACCACATACTTTCTTTTCATAAATGAAAATTGACTAACATTTGAGTTAGATGTGTTATTTGTTTTGATAAAAAAGGTACTACTCCTGCCGATCAATCAACATTTAATTTGATGTTGATATCGGTATATGTGCAACATGTAGCAAGTGGTGGGGGGGGGGGGGGGGGGGGGGGGGGGGGGGGGGGTCCTGGTAACTACTCACACATGGTACAGTTAACCTAAATAAAGTTGATGTGTATGCTGTACCTAAATCATGGAATACATGTAGTACCGCAATCTTGGGCTTTCTTTGACCCGCAGATTTACATGAACATGCTCAAACAATGTAAACAGGAAGTTGTCTAGCCTAAAATGTTGTTCACAATATATTATTAATGAATTGATTTCATAATATCAACACAACAATCAATTATTTTCTTCAAATTCTTGTTCTCTTGTGTGAGGCAAATGTTAATGTCTTTGGGAGGGATATGAGCAGAATGTCAACAGCATTGATTTTTGAAGGACATCGGCATTAACTAAGTCATAACACGATTACAATGCCTACAATGCCTATAAAGTTATGTACTCCATAGCGAATTGGATTGCATGGCATGAAAGTTATTGAATATTTGTTCATTTTTTTTATGCACGAAAATAGGCTATCTATTCAGATGATTATTACATACAAAAAATTTTAAACTTGGAATTTGGCCATGTCTATGATTAATATCAATGTTCGTTGTGCACTGTTACTTATTATTCCCTCAACATTTTAATTATTTAATGTCTAAATGGTTATATACATAATCAAATCATTATTTGACAGCCACCACAACACTATTAAATTAAACTAAATTTGTTTCAATATATTATCTTTGACAAAATTGCACCTCAAACTTAATTACAATTGTCTGGTTCACATCCCGGTGTGTTGCTTGTTCAAAGCTTTATTTAATACTTTTTTTATTCTCTTTAAATCGCTACAAAAATTACAAGTTTGTTCAGTGACAGGTCTGACCAGACTTCTGTTGTCACCAACACGTGTAGGCCTACTATATGTACTAGCATTGTTGTTTCCTGAGAATTTGGGCAGAACTTCCGCTGGAGACACTTGCCAGATCCTTAACACCACCCGTATCCAATCAAATTAAAAATTTGGGCAGAACTTCCCCTAGAGGCGCAAGCCAGATCATTATAATCAATCAAATTGATAATTTAGGCAGTTAATGCACATTGAAGAATACTACTGTGGCTAGAGAACTTAATTCATAGTCATGCTGGCAGAACTTTTCATACTATTCCCTCCATACCATTGCCACACAATGTAAATAACATTGATTCTTGTAGGGTAGTGGTATTTACTAAGTCAAAACACAATGAAAATGATAGCCAAAAAAAATATAAAAATATGCATTCCATAGCCAATTGGATTACCAATAACATGGCACGTGAGTTACTGGAAGTTACAAATGATTCCTTTAACTTTTTTATGCACGAAAATAGGCTACTTTTTCAGACGATTATTACCTTCAAAAACATAATAACATGGAATACAACCTTGTCCAACATTAATGCCAATATTTATTGTGCATTGTCATTTATTTGTATTCTAAAATTTTAACGTATAACTTGTTACAAAATCAAATCAAAGTTCAATGGGGTCATTTATCGATATCAAAATGGTGGCCACACAACAAAAGTCAAACGGAATTTATTTCACTTACAGTTGAAAATATTTCACCTGAAACTAGATTACAATTGTCTGGTGCACACTCCGATTGTCCATTTACCTATTTTAAACAGAAAAGTAAGTAGTCTATCCAATAATTTATTGAATTTATATCACTTTTGCAAAAAGACACGTTTTCCTCATTCACAGATTGAGAAACCGGAAATGGCCGGAACACTGTCGTCGCTAGTGAAAAGTGATTTCAGAATTGTTCGCCTGAGTTTCCTCTCGGTATTCAGTAAGAATTATCCGTTTGTTTTCGTCAATAACTTTCTCCCGAAGGAATTGAAAAGAATGTGTATTAGGGCACGGTATAACTGTCCATGGTACAAGGTGTTGAAGAGGTGCTCCCAGCTTCTTTCCAAACACGGCAACATTTATTAGTTACGAGCGTGGCCATTTTTCATACCGGAAACAACGAGGAGGTGCGCTCGATCTCGCAACCTGGAATCTGGTGTACTTTTACCACCAAAGAGGCATAACTCTATATACTTACATTGCTTTCATCCTGCCAATCTCAACAGTGAAAATTGGGAACGCGTGGGTAGTAAGCTTATTATAAACCGGCGATAAAAAGTGCCAATGCGCACAGTTTTTTAAGACGCGGCGGTCCTTGAGAAACGAAGGACGCGGCGGTCCTTGAGAAACGAAGTTGCATTTTTATGTGGCCTTAGTCTCGTGCTGTTATCGGAAAAAAACTAAACTATCTGATAGTCCACTCATAATTTTTCTCTGTAACTGGCGTGTCATGAACACATATTTGATAGAAACAGTAGTCCAGAAACCATGGAATTTAGTCAGTATATAGCTTGGAAACCTCCATTAGGAGCCACATAAGGTTTCAATAGAGGATATTTCCTGAATATCAGCTATCGTCAAGTGAAAATTCTGTATACGACAAACTCACTCAGCAAGCGAATCTTCATATATGGCCGCACTATTTCTATTGCAAAATTTAATTTTCTTGCAATGATTCACACTGCTTCGCTCACATACTATCACTATTTAGACACGTATGGACGGTAACGTATCTTGCAGCAAGTTATAGCAGATCGGGTCAACTCAAAGTTCAATGTTCCAACTAATATGTCAACCCAACTAAAACATGTATTTGGTTTATATTGATGTTTGTTGCTCAACATATCAGCTCCATACCTTAAATTGTTTAAATTAACTTGCATGGTAACGTATCTTGTTCACTATGCCAATAATGTTTAAGGCCTGTACAAGACGTCATCTTGCCCAAACAGATATAAGATAGTTATGCCTGTATAAATTGTCCAAAAATGACATAGTGGCCACATGATGTATACTATATACATGTATAACTTAAATTCCCAGTACAATGGACACATACGTTCGCTTTATATATTATAAACGAACTTATGTGTCCAATGTACTGGGAATTTGGTAAAATAGCGTGGAACGCCTGCGTTCAATATCGTGCACGAGTCTGTAATAGTTCACACTTTTGACGCTAGGTGGCGCATCATTGTTCGAGTTAAGTTGATCCACGTTCTTCTGATGATACTCTCAAATGCGCAATGATGGTTCGAATCCAGCTTTAAAAATTCTTCTGTTTATTTGAAAACAAAACCACCTTTGCACTGAATGGAGTGCTCGTCATGCCTTAATTATGAAGGCGACAATCATATAATTTAGGGACTAAAGTAAAATTAATTTAAAGTACTCAATATAATATGATATATAATATAATTTATATAAATAACGTGTTGTGTCATCATGAGTCGTTAAATTGCTTAGTGGAAAATTCAATAAAAATTAAGACAAAAACATATCTTTGTTATTTGGGACAAATACAAAAAAAATCATATTCGGGATTCGAACTCATATCGGGCGGAAAATAAAATTTAACGTCAAACGCATTCGACACCACGGCTAACGTAGCTCCCATATGTATGCGCATATAAGTGTACAGTATACACTTATAAGTGGATGATTAAATGAATAATCTTCAACTATTATGGCCGATTAGTCAACCTTCAAATCTCATAGTCGTGGCAACCCAATGCATAACCATTTTTTTTTTCGGTTAAGCAATTTTTAAAGGCCTGTATTCACCTCGTAAAGGTAGTCTATAGACTAGGCGAATATAGCAGGGGCGTATATAGATGGGCAGCACAGATCTCGTTACGGGCTCTGTGGTCACAACAAAAACAACAATTCTGTTATATAAACTAAAGTTAGATCCGTTGTCCATAGATATTCATGTGACCTTCACAATGGCATATAATTTTTGTCAAGAATCACTTAGAAATTCCAGTTTGAAAATTAAAACATTGAATTCCCCATTCAAATTGTGACACATTACCTCCCTCTTAAATATAGATTTAAATTTTGTGACTATCTAAATATAATTGCGACTTTCTATCAGTTACGTGGAAGTCACGTTTTCTCCAGATGCTCCGGGGGGGGGGGTGTGTGGGTCGAAACAAAATTACAGGGTACTAGGTCCCCGTTGGTGGGTGTTTCGCAGGCCCCGAAACAGATTTTTCCAACATTTTCAGACATTTTGCAAGTTTTTTTTCCAAAACAACTTTTGAGACAAATTAGAGCTATTAACTCAAGTAAAAGCATGAGAAACCCAAAGAAAGGCACATGTAAGCCTCATACAAGGAAGGGTGGCTCCCTGTATTTAGTTTATATTGACAAATTTTCCCCTAACTTGCTGAAATCATGGGTTGGTGTAGTTTCACAGGCGGAATAAATTGCAATCACAAAAAATTCCATTCATATTTTTAAACACAGTTTCTAGGATATAGTTGAAGTTAATTGATAACAAATGAGGCCAAATTAAGAGATTTAGCTTGCAACACGCTGAGACGCTAATTTCCAGTAACTCTATAATGTCCGCAATATCAGAAATCGTCTCAGGACATTGACGAGTTACGTATTAATTAGAAAGTCCTAGGACTGTGGCGACTGGGGTCTGTGGCCTTGTGTTCAACTTCGACATTAATTTCATTGATGAACTCACTTACAAATCATTCGATGATGTTGACAACAATGGCATCAAGGTCAATCGCGTGGACATAGTCGGCCAGCATCCTAAAATCCTCCCACAAAAAAACATAAACTCGATATTCCCGTCCTGAGGCTGAATACAAATTTATAGGCAATCTCAATTCTCTTTCAAATTCAATTTGTTTACGGACGCAGTAACGCACACATTCCCTGGAACAATCATAGCAAGTGGATAAAATAAATCCAACCGCCTCACGTGACGGCATATTGGAAAATAAAACACACTTACCTAGAGGTAACCTCTCTACCATTTTAGCAACACAACCTTAACAAGCGGATACGCGGGAAAGCTTCTGCGCGTGCGCATCAATCGCTTCCTAAAAAGTCTTAATTCTAAAAATAGCATTTACCTCTGAGTCGTTGTTATGCACGTCCTGGATTGCGCATGTGCAAAACTTGATGTCTAAGTTGACAGGTGTTGGGACCAATGGGTGTGGCATAATATGCAAATTACGAACCGAATTTCTGTGACTGGAGTGTGTAGCACACGCCCTAACACACAAACACTCTGCCGACATATCGAGGGGGGCACGATAATTCGTATACACACTCAACACCAACTCTGGACGTGTCTAAGGAGGTAAACGTACCGAGGTAACGGGAAAAGTACCTCGTTATTTTTGGGTACATCGGTATGTAGGTGTGTAGACATATAAAATACCTCGGAATAGTAGGTAGACAAACGCACACACACCCTCACACACACACACACACACACACATACACACATATCTTCCAAAATATATAATAAGCCCACGTACGCTCCGCCCCGCAGGGGCGGAGCGGTGGGCTTTAGTTGGTACTGGGCGTACGCACTCGACGCTGGGAGAGCATTGGATCTGCAATACTGTTAAACGAAAAATAAGTTTCTAAAAATATATCATGACCCCGACACACACTTTGAACTTTGAACTCGTCTTCCCAAGCCACATATGCACGATTGGATAATTGCGTTTGTCTTAACCAATCAGAATCAACGTTGCTCACAGACGGTTGTTAGGCAAGTGATGCTATTCAAACAAAGTTGAAAATCGCCACCTCGGATTATTATTTCCACGAATTACCAACTACAACACACGCGTTGGGCGAGAAAAAACTGCTTACATTATGATAATTATACAAGGTGAGTACATGTACATGATCATTATCGGGTGTATGATGTACCATGGTACGCCTTGTTTGGCCGCGAATGTAACAAATTCACCAATTCCAGCCAATTCCCAGGCGATGGCAGACTGACTCTTGAAGTTGACCGTTGACTCCAACTTCCAAGTTTAGTGACTGGGGTTCAAAGTCATAATTCCACGATTCACTCTTGCAACAAATTTAGAAATTACAATTTGAACGAATCAAGCGTCTACTTCATTTGTGATTATACTTGCGAGTACTATGTCTTGTCTGTTGTTATGTTCCCTCGTTGGTTTTTCGAGGCACCTCAGTGAATGAGTAATCATAATAACTGTTCTCCAGAATCGCGTAATATACAGGTGTTGGTTTGCAGCTGCAAAGCGTATCGGTTATTGGCATATATACATGTAGTCTTCGTTTTCCTGTAGCTGTGTACTTGAAGTTAGATTAAAAATATTGAGGGCACTGACGGTCAGGTTCTCACAGTCTGTTCCACGAGCAGCCGATTTCTTCTCCTGTGTATGTCTGCTAGAAGTTCCCGGCTGTGTAATTCTATCAGCTCTATATCTCTGTCATTGAAGTCGGTGATGTTTGATATGGATTGGTGAGTGCAGTCAAGCATAAGATGTGTGAATAGCAGCTGGTCTGACATCAGTGTCAGATTTTCTTGTATGATTTCCAGATGCTGTAATTTTTCTTTTACTCTTCTGCGGATGGTATCATAGAGTGAGCAGTTGGCAATAACATGCTGGCGGTCTTCAGTCTCTGCTCCACAGAGCGGACAGGATTTCTTGATACTGTGCTTGTTGAATGTTGCCCTATTAGACTGCAGTATGTATGTTTCGGTGATAAACCTCGCCTTTATTTCAGCCCGGTGTACATCATGGCGATTGTTTCTTATGTGACGAAATATATGATGGATCTTGTTGACTTCTAATGACTTTGCATTTATATAGCTCAAGGTAGACTTTGTAGCGATCTCAAAGGACCAGTCTTTCTGAGTCTTGTCGGTGATTGCTTTACACAGTCGGTTCTTCCACTCCTCAGGTGTTGGTGGATTTTCCAGCAGATTATAGGCATTCGGTAGGTCATAAAGTAGAAGGAGTCGTCTGATCATGGAGAACCATATGTTTGCTTCTTTACCGTGAACAGCGAGTTGTCTGTAGGCGACCTCCCATTCTATGGTGTTCTTGTCAGAGATTATACGATGGAACAAGTTCAAGGCATTTCGGTGGATGACAGTCATGATCGGTAGGGTTCCGACAAGCGCAGTTATGGCTACCGACGCAGTCCTTGTAGGTAGATGGAGTATCTGTCGGAGGATTTTGTTCTGGTGCGCCTCTAATTTTTTGCTCTCTGTGTCGTGGATGTTAAGAATCTCTAGGCCGTAATTGAGGCGAGGTGTAACATAGAGATTCCAGAGTTTTATTTTCACTCTTTGTGTGGCACCTGTTTTCCCATGTAGTCCGGCACCCATCAGAGAGTATGCTGTCTTCCTGGATAACGCAAGTTTTTTCTCGATGTCTGGCTTGTTGTTATTCTGTCGTATAATCCCGAGATGTTCTACTGCAGATGGTGTGATTATTTTATTGTCATATATGATGAAATCTTTGCTAATCGAGGAGTCATTGTAGACTAGTAAGTTACTTTTGGTTGGGTTGATGGTGTATCTCTCCATCCTTGAGTACTGGTCAACTTCTTTGATCATCAGCGTCATATTTGTTTCCGAGTGTGCCAGGAGGGCAATGTCATCCGCGCAGGTGACATGCGGTATCGTAACAGTACCAATTTCAGCACCTCGGTAGCTGGCCTCTAATGTCCTCAAGAGGGGGTTATTGAAGCATTTTTAGTGTCCTGTTGAGAGAATTCTACCTTGCCGTACTCCCTGGAGTATCTTAAATGTTTGTGACAGAGAGCCTTGCCATTTGACTTTACTTGTCATGCTGGTGTATATTTCCTTTAGTATGAGCCAGTCGTGTCCAGTTATGCCATCTAAAAACAGCTTATGTAGGAGGATATCATGGTCGACTACATCGAAGGCCTTTTGTGCATCAAGGGTGGTGAAAAGTAGCTTCTTTTTTCCTATCTTCGCCTCGTTAATACATTCTGATACTAGAAGTGCAGCATTAAGGGATGAGGTTCCTTTTGTGAAGCCTTTTTGAAGTTTTGACTGCGTTGGTAGTAGGAGTTTTTCATGCCTAGTATTCAGTATATGTTCCAAAATTTTGAGGATAGTTGACGTGACGGTTATTCCTCTGTAATTCGCTGGATTGTGAGGGCAACCTTTTTTGTACACGGGTGTCAAGTGGCCTTCCTTCATTACTTCAGGAATACAGCGTGTGTGTACAATCGCATTCAGCAGTTTCGTCAGGTATGGTAAGATAACTGTTTGACAGAGTTTTAGATGCTCACTGGTGATGCCTAGGGAGTCAGCTGCTTTGTTGTTACTGAGCTTCTTCATTGCATGCCGTACCTCTTCGTCTGTTATGTTATTCATACTAGTAATGCTGGCCTGCTTGTGACATGTATATTCTATCGTTTGTAGGTCATTCCTGACACGATCAATATGTGGGTCATCGAATAGTTCATTTTCGGTCGGAGTGGCGAGATTTTGAAAGTGCTCCTTCCATCCACTCATTATACCTTCTGTAGTTGTGAGTGTTTCTCCATTCACGTTGAGTTCAGATATTGCATGTGAGGAAGTAGATCGTTGTTGTTTGACTAGTTGAGAGAAGGTCTTTGGATTCGGTTGAGCTTCCACAAGTTTCTCAATGGCCTCTGATCGTCTTCTGGCACTCTCTTGTCGTTGTAATTTCTGCAGAGTGGATTTCGCTTGTTTCATTTCTTTGTATTCACTACTCGTTCTGTCAGGTGTTCCTGCGGTTTTCCACTTCCACCAGACTGCCTTCTCATGCTTAATAGCTGCCTTAATGCCTTCATTCCAGACTTTTGGTTTAGTTTTTAGCTTTATCTGCTCTTTATGTCCTGGAATGCTGGTCTGAGTTGCTTCGATCAGTACTGTTGTCAGATGTTTTACAGAGAGATGTAGTTGGTACTCGGTGGTAGGTTCCTCTAGAAAGTGGTGTAACTTTGAGGATACATTCTCGTTGTATAAAGCTTTGTTACAGCGATCCCATTTAGGTTTAGGTGTGATTTTGATGTCGTTTTCAACCTTCTTCGTGGATATTTGGATAGACGCACGAACTGGGATATGATCAGACGTATTCAGTGGTTCCTTGTTGTCCACTAGCCAGGCGAAAGTCAGCTTTCTGGCAGAGGGATTGCAGAATATGTAGTCAATTTCTGCTGTATCTCGGGAGTGACTAAAACGCAGAATGGGACGATGGGACGGTACGGTATGGGACGGTATTGGGACGGTATGGGACGGTATTTGGGACGGCGCGGGACGGTATTGGGACGGTATTAGAAAACCGGCTGTTTATCAATAATACAGCGTGTAGCGGCATCAAAATGGTTATATATAGTCGGCATTAACATTGCGTACATGGAGCAACAATTTAATAGTCTCATTCGCCAACACAAAGCTCATATTACCGGCTAAAAATAGACACGACGGAAATAGGCGATTACGGTCAAACGCAGAAAGAAAATGTAAACACCAAATCACCCCATACATTCATATTTCCCTGTCCCACGGTGATATTTTTGCATAAATTGTTAGATTAACATCTTATCGACATCACTGTAGCATTTTATTGACCATAATCAAGATGAAAACAACTTTTGTCGTCGATGGGACGGAAGCGAAATTGCAGAACGAAAATGTAAACAAACACCAAATCATCCCATGCATTCACATTTCCCCGTCCCGCGGCGATATTTTTACATAAAATGTTAGATTAACATCTTCTCGACATCATTGTAGCATTTTAATGACCACAATCAAGATTAAAACATGTTTTTATTCGCTGATGGAACGGAACGGAAGCGGTATTAAAGCGCAGAACAACCGTAGGAAATTGCAGAACGAAAATGTAAACAAACACCAAATCACCCCATGCATTCATATTTCCCCGTCCCGCGGCGATATTTTTGCATAAAATGTTAGATTAACATCTTTTCGACATCACTGTAGCATTTTATTGACCATAATCAAGATGAAAACAACTTTTTTCGTCAATGGGACGGAAGCGAAATTGCAGAACGAAAATGTAAACAAACACCAAATCACCCCATGCATTCACATTTCCCCGTCCCGCGGCGATATTTTTACATAAAATGTTAGATTAATATCTTCTCGACATCATTGTAACATTTTATTGACCATAATCAAGATGAAAACATGTTTTTTTTTCGCTGATGGGACGGAAGCAAAATTGCAGAACGGGATGGGACGGTATTAGATAGGATGGGACGGTATTAGAAAACGCAGAACAGCTAAGATAGACCCCTAAACTTGCTGTTTAGCAATAATACAGCATGTAGCAGCACCAAAATGGCTCTATATGGTCATCAGTGCAGCATTTTATTGGTGATCCCATTTTATTGACCATAATCAAGATGAAAACAACTTTTTTCGTCGATGGGACGGAAGCGAAATTGCAGAACGAAAATGTAAACAAACACCAAATCACCCCATGCATTCACATTTCCCGGTCCCGCGGCGATATTTTTACATAAAATGTTAGATTAATATCTTCTCGACATCATTGTAACATTTTATTGACCATAATCAAGATGAAAACATGTTTTTTTTCGCTGATGGGACGGAAGCGAAATTGCAGAACGAAAATGTAAACAAACACCAAATCACCCCATGCATTCACATTTCCCCGTCCCGCGGCGATATTTTTACATAAAATGTTAGATTAATATCTTCTCGACATCATTGTAACATTTTATTGACCATAATCAAGATGAAAACATGTTTTTTTTTCGCTGATGGGACGGAAGCAAAATTGCAGAACGGGATGGGACGGTATTAGATAGGATGGGACGGTATTAGAAAACGCAGAACAGCTAAGATAGACCCCTAAACTTGCTGTTTAGCAATAATACAGCATGTAGCAGCACCAAAATGGCTCTATATGGTCATCAGTGCAGCATTTTATTGGTGATCCCATTTTATTGACCATAATCAAGATGAAAACAACTTTTTTCGTCGATGGGACGGAAGCGAAATTGCAGAACGAAAATGTAAACAAACACCAAATCACCCCATGCATTCACATTTCCCGGTCCCGCGGCGATATTTTTACATAAAATGTTAGATTAATATCTTCTCGACATCATTGTAACATTTTATTGACCATAATCGAGATGAAAACATGTTTTTTTTCGCTGATGGGACGGAAGCGAAATTGCAGAACGAAAATGTAAACAAACACCAAATCACCCCATGCATTCACATTTCCCCGTCCCGCGGCGATATTTTTACATAAAATGTTAGATTAATATCTTCTCGACATCATTGTAACATTTTATTGACCATAATCAAGATGAAAACATGTTTTATTTTCGCTGATGGGACGGAAGCAAAATTGCAGAACGGGATGGGACGGTATTAGATAGGATGGGACGGTATTAGAAAACGCAGAACAGCTAAGATAGACCCCTAAACTTGCTGTTTAGCAATAATACAGCATGTAGCAGCACCAAAATGGCTCTATATGGTCATCAGTGCAGCATTTTATTGGTGATCCCATTTTATTGACCATAATCAAGATGAAAACAACCTTTTTCGTCGATGGGACGGAAGCGAAATTGCAGAACGAAAATGTAAACAAACACCAAATCACCCCATGCATTCACATTTCCGGTCCCGCGGCGATATTTTTACATAAAATGTTAGATTAATATCTTCTCGACATCATTGTAACATTTTATTGACCATAATCAAGATGAAAACATGTTTTTTTTCGCTGATGGGACGGAAGCGAAATTGCAGAACGAAAATGTAAACAAACACCAAATCACCCCATGCATTCACATTTCCCCGTCCCGCGGCGATATTTTTACATAAAATGTTAGATTAATATCTTCTCGACATCATTGTAACATTTTATTGACCATAATCAAGATGAAAACATGTTTTTTTTTCGCTGATGGGACGGAAGCAAAATTGCAGAACGGGATGGGACGGTATTAGATAGGATGGGACGGTATTAGAAAACGCAGAACAGCTAAGATAGACCCCTAAACTTGCTGTTTAGCAATAATACAGCATGTAGCAGCACCAAAATGGCTCTATATGGTCATCAGTGCAGCATTTTATTGGTGATCCCATTTTATTGACCATAATCAAGATGAAAACAACTTTTTTCGTCGATGGGACGGAAGCGAAATTGCAGAACGAAAATGTAAACAAACACCAAATCACCCCATGCATTCACATTTCCCGGTCCCGCGGCGATATTTTTACATAAAATGTTAGATTAATATCTTCTCGACATCATTGTAACATTTTATTGACCATAATCAAGATGAAAACATGTTTTTTTTCGCTGATGGGACGGAAGCGAAATTGCAGAACGAAAATGTAAACAAACACCAAATCACCCCATGCATTCACATTTCCCCGTCCCGCGGCGATATTTTTACATAAAATGTTAGATTAACATCTTCTTGACATCATTGTAACATTTTAATGACCATAATCAAGATGAAAACATGTTTGTTTTCGCTGATGGGACGGAAGGGAAATTGCAGAACGGGATGGGACGGTATTAGATAGGATGGGACGGTATTAGAAAACGCAGAACATCTAAGATAGACCCCTAAACTTGCTGTTTAGCAATAATACAGCATGTAGCAGCACCAAAATGGCTCTATATGGTCATCAGTGCAGCATTTTATTGGTGATCCCATTTTATTGACCATAATCAAGATGAAAACATGTTTTTTTTCGCTGATGGGACGGAAGCGAAATTGCAGAACGAAAATGTAAACAAACACCAAATCACCCCATGCATTCACATTTCCCCGTCCCGCGGCGATATTTTTACATAAAGTGTTAGATTAATATCTTCTCGACATCATTGTAACATTTTATTGACCATAATCAAGATGAAAACATGTTTTTTTTCGCTGATGGGACGGAAGCAAAATTGCAGAACGGGATGGGACGGTATTAGATAGGATGGGACGGTATTAGAAAACGCAGAACAGCTAAGATAGACCCCTAAACTTGCTGTTTAGCAATAATACAGCATGTAGCAGCACCAAAATGGCTCTATATGGTCATCAGTGCAGCATTTTATTGGTGATCCCATTTTATTGACCATAATCAAGATGAAAACAACTTTTTTCGTCGATGGGACGGAAGCGAAATTGCAGAACGAAAATGTAAACAAACACCAAATCACCCCATGCATTCACATTTCCCCGTCCCGCGGCGATATTTTTACATAAAATGTTAGATTAATATCTTCTGGACATCATTGTAACATTTTATTGACCATAATCAATATGAAAACATGTTTTTTTTTCGCTGATGGGACGGAAGCGAAATTGCAGAACGAAAATGTAAACAAACACCAAATCACCCCATGCATTCACATTTCCCCGTCCCGCGGCGATATTTTTGCATAAACTGTTAGATTAACATCTTTT
This sequence comes from Siphonodentalium dalli, assembly GCA_032622095.1. Lineage (NCBI taxonomy): Eukaryota > Metazoa > Mollusca > Scaphopoda > Gadilida > Siphonodentaliidae > Siphonodentalium > Siphonodentalium dalli. The sequence goes on from CP136062.1 coordinate 4,137,003, forward strand.
GACAACACTGAAGCATTTTAGTGACCATAATCAAGGTTAAAACAAATTTTTTTTGGTCGATGGGACGGCACCTTTGGATATTGCAGAACGGGATGGGACGTTATTATATAGGATGGGACGGTATTAGAAACCGCAGGACAGCTAAGATAGACCCCTAAACTTGCTGTTTAGCAATAATACAGCATGTATAGCAGCACCAAAATGGCTCTATATGGTCATCTGTGCAGCATTTTACTTGTGATCCCATTTTATTGACCATAATCAAGATGAAAACAACTTTTTTCGTCGATGGGACGGAAGCGAAATTGCAGAACGAAAATGTAAACAAACACCAAATCACCCCATGCATTCACATTTCCCCGTCCCGCGGCGATATTTTTACATAAAATGTTAGATTAACATCTTCTCGACATCATTGTAACATTTTAATGACCATAATCAAGATTAAAACATGGTTTTTTTCGCTGATGGGACGAAACCTTTGGAAATTGCAGAACGGGATGGGACGGTATTAGATAGGATGGGACGGTATTAGAAAACGCAGAACAGCTAAGATAGACCCCTAAACTTGCTGTTTATCAATAATACAGCATGTAGCAGCACCAATATGGCTCTGTATGGTCATCAGTGCAGCATTTTATTGGTGATCCCATTTTATTGACCATAATTGGGATGGGACGGTATTTGAAAACGCAGAACAGCTAACATCTTTTCGACGTCATGACCATTAAAGATTAAAACAACTTTTTTCGCTGACGGGATAGCAGCGGCAAAACGCAGAACAACCTTTGGAAATTGCAGAACTAGATGGGACGGTATTAGATGGGATGGGACGGTATTACATGGGTTGAGACTGTGTTAAAGAACTCGGTACCGTATATATAGCATGCTATGCAAACAAACTGTATGACACTTGATGCTCGAGTACATCGTGTCACCGTAGTTAGCATCACACCTGTCGAAACAATATTCGAATACAATGTAAAATAATTGAGGTGTTGTCCCAGGATTTTACAGCTTTTTTAATATACCGACACAGAAGAATGTCAGTAGATGATGAGATGAATGTATGGATATCCCGCCATATGTCAGTTTTTATTAGAGAATGCATTAAAACAATAGCACAAGCTTCGGACAACACAGCAGCTACACAATATATATATATATTTCAACCGTTGTTTGAACGGGTGATTGTTGCCGACAAAGGTTAATGTAATTAAAGACATATGAACAATAAAATGTTGAATAAAATCCTACAATGTTATCGAGAATATATTAATGTAACATTAATTTTTGTACAGTAATATCGTCATGTGACGGCGAAATATTAATGCATTTGTTGTATACATGTTCGTTCTGCAATGTTGTCACGGCTGTTCTGCGTTTTACCGTGTCTGTCCCATCGACGAAACAATTTGTTTCAAACTTGATTATAGATGAATAAAATGTTGCACGGATGTCGAGAATATATTATCTAACATTGTGTTTTGCCACTGCTGTCCCATCAGCGAATAAAAACATGTTTTAATCTTGATTATGGTCATTAAAATGTTACAATGATGTCGAGAATATATTAATCTAACAATTTATGCCGAAATATCCAGGGGGGGGGCGGAAAAAAACTGCGGGACACAACGTACCGGGGGGGTACATAGGCGTAAACAAATTACACATAAATTTTGTCCTTATTCATTTACGGGGGGGGGGGGGGGGGGGGGGGGTTGTCGGAAAAAATTTGCATGTAATTTTTTCCAAATATGTATTTTCAGACTCACAACTTAAATTTTCTCTAATTTGATAGAATATGGATTAACCTTAATATCAAAATCATATATACATGAGTAGTACAATCCACATAAAATAATTTTGGATAAACACTGTCTTGGTTTACATGTGATATTGACCCCATTAACCCTCTTAATAATGCCGACTATGTCAGTGTCTACCAGTCGAATCCAGAATTCTACCCTGCGATCGCTCATCTGGCAAATTTTTACTGCAGAACTATCCCATGTATTAAACAATTTCTCCTCCAATGGTATCAGAAAACATAACTAGAGGTCAGATTCCATGGAATCAGATATACTTCCATGGTATCCCATCCAATCCCATGTGAGTGTTATGCGTATATGTGTGTTCCTCTTCATGCGAATGCATATTGGAGCTTAATGATCCGATGGTGGACTTGCATTGACATTTCTAAATAAGAAATATACTCCAAAGGTTTATGTCATGATGATTAATGACTGTCTAATGCATCATGGCCCTGACCAACTGAGTCACCATTCACCCAGCCAATCAGTTCATTTGTATTCGTAGGGATACATTTTATGGCTAATTATAGCCGCTCCCCTGGACGCCCAAATCCTGTTCAACGGTCACGAAATTTGGTGTGTCTGATTGTAGAGTAATAGGCATGTATATATATCAAAAGGGTGCAAATCATATTAATGTAAAATGACTCCGTTATATCGCATTTAGTGGATAGTACTTTCAGTTTCGGATTCAGAATTGTTCGTTTTAATGGAAGAGGAAAGACCGCTTATTAATTAATTCAGAGCGTCATCGCCACACTATACTCATTAACGTCGTTGTAATATAGTTAACAGTAATCAAGAGATAACTATATCACAATCGATAATGTCATCTGAGTGCCTACCCGTCCGTTTTAAAACTAATGGTGTCCGTATATATACTACCAAACACATGCATTGTTCAAAATATAAAACACTAGATTGAGTAGATTCGCGATTTTCCATTGTTTCGCGCTCCCCTCGGGCAGGTTAATTTCTTGGTAGAGCAGTAAATCTTTGGGGGCGTATCTATGGTATATCGTTGTACCTGCTCGTGCATTAGCTTGCTCCTTGATAAACCCGTAAAATCTTGGAGGCGTACCTACAGTATACCGACGTACATGCTCCTGCATTAAACTAGCTCCTTTATTAGCACGTTTGGATTTGGGGCTAAAATTAGGTTAGTGATAGACTACTCAAGTATAAATATTTATATTATACTAGCAGGGTGACCCGACTTCGTCCGGACTGTTTTCGCTATTGACCATTTTGAAGGTCAAGGTCAGGTCGGGGTCTCAATTTGACCCGTGTAAAACATTCCCACGACAAAATTACCCTTGGTATCAATTTCATCAAAATCCCGTCGAAAGGCGCGATTTGACCTTGAATTGACCATTTTAAAACAAACGTACCCATAGGTATCAAATTTCGTGGAAATCCATCCATTTTACACGATTTGACATTGAATTTACCATTTTTAAAGTCATGGCCAGGTCGGAGTCAAAAACACTCCCCGGACAAAAGTAACCCTTGATATAAAATTTTGTCGAAATCCGTCCGGCAGTTTTCCCGGCCATACCTAACAGACAAACAAACAAACAGACAGCAGTCCCAAAATATATAGTAGATAACGTTGTCACGAGTGAACCGATCCATCCGGTCGGCGGGTGTTAATTTCGGCGTTTTAGCGTACATTCATAGCGAATTCGGCAGCAGCGTATGGGGTAATTTATTCACTGCCGCTGCAGCTAGCGACTAGTCCGATCGCCCATGGATGCATATGGGTATTCACTTCATGATATAATGTCCATTTCCGTTAGGGCCCGACGAAGCTTCGAGATTCGATTCGATTTCGAATCTTACGTTTCGATTCGATTCGATTCGAAAGCGGTCGGGTGATTCAGGATATTTCGAATCGTTATATACAAGTCTTTTATCACCGGATATAGACTGCATTATCTATAAAAATGTGTTCATTATATCCCTAATACTTAACCCGAGTGTGTTTCCGCGACCATCTCACGGCGAATCACGTCGTTTCGAGTTGATGAGTACCACGCATTTAAATTGGCGGAGGCGACAGAAAACACATCGAGAAACGAAGAAAAAGGTAATAAACTAGGATATGACGTATTTCAAAGTATTTTGGCAGCTACGAGCATATTTTACACCATTTTTAAAACAAGCTCATACCTCATGTGTGTCCAAATTCACATGTGTTTGCTCTAAAATTCTGACCAAAAGTCGTCAGTCGGAGGATTTTCCACGACGTGTTTAATGGTGTATTCCACGAACATTTTCTATTTTCATGCTTTTAATCTGCTTGGACCAAAAATATTGTTACTAAATTATGTTTATTGAAAGAAAGCACATTTAGTCGTCAATATATTGAACCCTGTTTAAAAAAAAATGTATTTTTCCTTGTGAATCGTAGCTTTTTCATTAGTGATGAGTGTCCACACACCACAATTCAGTGATGAGTTACCATGAACTTGTTCAGAATAGATTGAATAAATAGAGGATACAAAACGAGTCAAAGGGCTTACAGCGAAATTTACAAAAGAAGATCAGCAAATTGGGTCTGAACCGTTCATATAGGCAAGGTGCAGGTCTAATTTACTGGAATTTCGCTCTAAACTGAGTCGACTTGAAGATTATAATTATATTGCTGTATGGCCAAGGCAAACCGCCAAAGTACGGTAGTGTTCATTTGGGGTAATAAATTAAATTGTGTACCCTAGATGTAAAACATGTGGTTTAAAAAGTTATATATATATGCTACTGGTGCTATATACTGGTAACTCTCTCTTTTGTTTTGGTGATAACGGTACCCAGGTTCTGAAAATTGTGATAAAGGCACCCAGGCTGTGAAAAATCGTAATAAGCTACCCAGGTTCATCGAATCTCAAATTAAACGAGATTTAAATATCTTTGCTTGAAATTCGTTTGATTTTATGCTGTCGCTTTCAGTTTTAAATTGTTTGAACTGCTATAAATCTAAAGAATTTAGTCAACTAATGTATCCTTTGATATGTTTTCCTGCAGTGTAACACAAAATTGCCCCGTCGAACGCAGATGAACCTGGGTACCTTTATCACAAAAACCGATACTTTACTTTAAACATATTTTATTTGTATATCGAATAATACAAAAGAGATTGGGGACAAGTTACAAAACTTACTAACAAAAACCGACGAGACTGACCAATTCGGCGCTAGTAATGGTCGTTGATCACCATTTTGTAATGAGTGTAATGACCGTAATAAATGTTTGACCATAAAATAACACGAAATAATGTCACCAAAATATTCTTACGCAGGATTTGTGATTTTATTTTTCAGATGAAATGCCCGAGAACAAGTCAGTTGTGTTGTGTAGCACCTGTGGCAAGTAGTTTGGTTCGAAGTCAGGCCTCGGTGCCCATACACGTGGCTACAGGAAAGAGGATTTAAAGTTTCTGGTTGTTTTTATATTTAATAAAAAGAGAATCTTGTAACATTTTTTTATTGTTTTGTTAATTGGTCACACCATCATAGTTTGTTTTACACGAATAATAATATACTGGGTACTATATCTGCAGGAAGTAATCCGTGTTGTTGGAGTCATATCCTGCAATAATCATTACCCGACCCCGCGTCTTCTGAATCTATGGCTTCCTCGACCAAATTGTAGACAGTTCCGCGCTTGGTGCAGTACGAAAAGCTCCTATATATAAAAGGGATTAACTTGGGGACAAATTGCCAAAAAATTTGAAAATAAGAGTAACTCAAACACTAATTATGCGAATATGCAGCTTAGATGTAAATTGAAAACGGGCTAATAATTAAGATATTATTGTTACACGGACTAGGTATCTATCAGAGAAATGTTTACTGGTTTGTTGAGGTATAATTATGATAGTGCATGGGGTAGGTGTCATGCATTTAGTGAAACCCGAAAGGTATGATACTTACCTCGCTGGCAGTTAGGCCTACCTCAATAACGAAGTCCACGACACCACACGTCAAATAATCCTCAAATTTAGAAACGTGTAGACGCTTATACATGCAGTGTATTGTGAATAAACTGATCTGACCACAAATTAGCCCGAGGAAACTTTAAAGCAGCCCCTATGATTTTAGCTATCTTGGGAATGCCGTTTCGACGAGATGTGATTGATAGGACCATAGTCCCAAAATTATGACATTACAAGACAGAATAACGCCCTATCGGTGCCAATGCAGCGAAATTTTTGAACTGCTGCCATTGTGTTCTATATATTACACGTTTTGGGAAATTTGATAACATAATTGACAATGGCTAGTATTATTTTGTTGCCATTAATCGATTCTGATAACTAAAGCGTATTTTGAAGAAATGTTGTTATTATTGTATCTTGATGATATGGGGACCCCTTGATCGGATTAATCACCTTTAAATGCGTTAATCAAGTGTGCGTTTTGACACACACGAGGTATCTGATCTGCGTGTTTGAATACTATTGTAGCATATGTCCGTAGCTGCCAAAATGCTCTGTAATATGTCATATCCTATTTGATAGCATTTTTGTTCGTTTCGCGTTGTGTTTTCTGTCGCCTCCGCCATTATTTCGTGTTATTAATTTGTCCAACATTTCATATACGGTCAATGCACTCATTGCAAAATGGTGATCAACGACCATTATTGGCACAAGTAGCACAATTATATGTAATTTAACCACATGTTTACATCTGGGGTACACAGTTTAATTTATTACCCCAATTGAACAGTACCGTAGTTCTGCGGTTTGCTTGGCCAATACAGCAATCTATGCATTGCGTTCGAAACGGAGCTAGGTTCCATCCGCGGGGAGATGGGGAACCCGGAGGAAGGGGAAGGTGGAGAGACAATTTTTTGGCGTATAAATAGATAATATATATTATACTAGAAGGTGACCCGTCTTCGTCCGGGCTTTGACCTTGAATTGACCATTTTGAAGGTCAAGGTCAGGTGGGGTCAAACACCAACACCCCAAAAATGGTGGAAATCGGCCCAGCGGATACCAGGAAATCGGCCCAGCGGATACCGAGATACCCTATGCATCAAATTTCGTCCGTAAAAATCCGCCAGTTTAACCCGATTTGATTTCCACTCAAGTATATAAACGCGCCTCATATACACACGCTCATTAATTATCAAGTTTCAACGTAAAGATAAATTACCATCGGTGCCCGAGATATCGCCAAGACGTCTGAAACAGTCAAATGCATCGGCCGGTTAAGCGTTAACGTGATCTAACGTTATGACCTCTAACGACGTCATAGAAGTTACGCATTGTTTTTATCCTGATGGAAGATAGTACCACTTCTTCTTGATAATTGAGGCAGATAACTAAAACGGATACATAGGCATTATATATCGTTGGAAAGAGGAAACACGAAAGATTCTCACAGTGTCATTATTATGACTGGCATTTTATTATTCGCGCTGTTTCGAATCGATTTGTAAGCACCGAACTCAAATGAAAGTCTCGTAACACAGCGTAAAAACAGATTTGACCTCGGCACGTGAAAAGGTGACCTCGGATCTGAAAATCAATAGGCCTATGTCACCCCCCGGCCGAAATTACCCCCAAATACCAAGTTTCATCGAAATCGGGTCGGCCGTTTTCGAGTTCATCGATTACACACACACACACACACCCTAACACACACACAAACAGATCTTCCAAAATATATAAGGTGACCCGACTTCGTCCGGACTTTGACCTTGAATTGTCCATTTTGAAGGTCAAGGTCAGGTGGGGTCACGATTTGACCCGTCCAAAACACTGCCCGGACAAAAGTACCCGACAAACGTGCCCGTCGAAATCCATCCGGTTTTACCCGATTTGACCTCGAATTGATAATTTTGAAGGTCGAGGTCAGTTCAGGGTCACGACTCGACCCGTCCAAAACACTCAGTGGACAATATTAACCCCACGTATCAAATTTCGTCGAAATCCCATCAAAATTCGCGATTTGATCTTGAATTGACCCGATTCCAAGGTCAAGGTCACGTCGCACGGCAAACGAATAGGCTTATGAGAATCCCCATACGAAAGTATCCATAGTCACTAAGTTTCATCGAAATCCCGTGATATTCGGGCGTTTGACATTGAAATGACCCGATTTCAAGGTCAAGGTCAAGTCGCACGTGCAGATTAATAGCCTATGCCACTCCCCGGCCGAAAGTACCCTCACATACCAAGTTTCATCGAAATCCCGTGATATTCGGGCATTTGACCTTGAAATCACCCGATTTCAAGGTCAAGGTCACGTCGCACGTGCAAATTAATAGGCCCGTGCCCGTCCCCGGCCGAAAGTACCCCCACATACGAAGTTTCATCGAAATCGAAATGACCCGATTTCAAGGTCAAGGTCACGTTGCACGGACAAATTAATAGGCACATGCCACCCCCCGGCCGAAAATACCCCCACATGCCAAGTTTCATCGAAATCGGCTCGGCCGTTTTCGAGCTAATCGCGAACACACAGACAGACACACACACACACACACAGACAGATCTTCCAAAATATATAATAGACTAGCCGATGAGCCCGACGTTGTCCGGGCTATTCAAAAACCAAATTTCAAGTCGATAGCTCTACCCGTTTCCGAGATCTGGTCTGCGCATGCGCGAAGCTGGCGTCACGGGCTCGGCGACCCGATAAAATTCGTATCCGGGGCAAGATACATTCACATAGCAAATTTCAAGTCGATAGCTCCACCCGTTTCCGAGATCTGGTCTGTGCATGCGCGAAGCTGGCGTCGCACGGGCTCGGCGACCCGATAAAATTCGTATCCGGGGCAAGATACATTCACATACCAAATTTCAAGTCGATAGCTCTACCCGTTTCCGAGATCTGGTCTGCGCATGCGCGAAGCTGGCGTCACACGGGCTCGGCGACCCGATAAAATTCGTATCCGGGGCAAGATACATTCACATAGCAAATTTCAAGTCGATAGCTCCACCCGTTTCCGAGATCTGGTCTGTGCATGCGCGAAGCTGGCGTCGCACGGGCTCGGCGACCCGATAAAATTCGTATCCGGGGCAAGATACATTCACATAGCAAATTTCAAGTCGATAGCTCCACCCGTTTTATGAGATCTCGTCTGCGCATGCGTGAAGCGGGCGCCACACGGGCTCGCCAATACGACAAGGTCGACCGCCTGGTCAAAAACGCATGCGCGAAGCTGGCGTCGCACGGGCTCGGCGACCCGATACAATTCGTATCAGGGGCAAGATACATTCACATAGCAAATTTCAAGTCGATAGCTCCACCCGTTTCCGAGATCTGGTCTGCGCATGCGCGAAGCTGGCGTCGCACGGGCTCGGCGACCCGATAAAATTCGTATCAGGGGCAAGATACATTCACATACCAAATTTCAAGTCGATAGCTCCACCTGTTTCCGAGATCTGGTCTGCGCATGCGCGAATCTGGCGTCCAAAGGTTTAGGTTGAAATAATGGAGCCTTTTTCAAAAAGTGAAAACAAATTGAACGACTTTTCTGGAACAGATCGATTTGGATCCGTTTTGGACTCTGGATTCCACAAAAGTCATCTCCGTTTCGTGTGTAGCATAATATGAATCTTCGTCGGAGATATGATGTAAAGCACATGGGCCCAACTTGCGAAATTTGAGGGCCCGTAACTTTTGCATTTCTTCTCTGATTTCAAAAATATTTTCTGGTGTAGGTTCTTTTCGTTCAGGGAATCCATCTACTTAAATACTTAAATAGATGAATGTCAATCAACATTTTTTTTTATTTTGCCCCCACCCCAGCGTCAATAAAACTGACAACGGTCAACACGACTATGATACCCAAATGCAATTATCTGGAATGATACGAGAGGACAGCATAGTAAATCAAATAGAGGTTTGCCTATATATAGGCGGTAACTCCGCAGGGAAAGCGCGGACACAAGTGTTGATGCCCGTGGGCAGTGGTGCATATCGAGGTGTCCATATGGTCCAAATTTGGATGCCCTGCTCCTCATAATTTCCGAGATAGTAAAATGACATTTTTTCAGATAAAGGAAGATAAGTCTGCGAGGAAAGCGCGGACAATATTCGTTATGCGACTTAGGCATACAACTCAATTTCCTCAACATACTTACCAACTTTTAGTTTTCTACTGCTCATACTTTCCGAAATAAAGTGATTATAAAAGTGTGCAGTATTTTAATAATAATAATAATAATAATAATAATAGTGAAAAATATTTTTTTTTTAAATTTCATTCCGTGGCGAAGCGTTGGGCCGAACTCATGATATCTTCATTTTCTGTATCCCTTAGATGCCTACATTCCCTCGATTTCACGGTCCTCCTCACATTAGTTTCTGAGTATTTTCAATTAAACAGAAAACGGCCCCAATAGAAAAACAATATACTTCCTTGGTTACACCATGGAAGTATAATAATAGGATCAATCATGAGTGGAAAGAATAGCAGTTTATGGACGGAAAATATGAAGTATGGTGATTATATGTTGTCCTAATATGTGTAGGTTGATCTCAAGTGTTTGGACGTGACCCCACCCCTGCCTCGAAATTGGGTGACGGGATTGGGAAAACATCAACCCCTGGCACAAAATGCTAAGTTTGAGGCCCCGTAACTTCGTTAGTTTCCATCGGATTTAAAAGTTGTTTCCAGTTTTGTGATTTGCGGCTGACATGGATTGCATAGTATAAATTTCATCTTATTTGGAGACGGATAACACTTTGATTATTGGAAAGCATATGGGCCCAAATTCAAACTTGGACGGCCAAAATCTCCGCCATTTCCCAACATATTTACGATCTGTTTTCAGCTTCGAGATCGGCTGATGTTGCAGATGTTATATTCTAAGTTTCATCTGATTCGGAAAAGAATTAAAAATTGGTACCACTGACCACCCCTCCCCAGACACACAATACCGAACCGACACTGGCAAAATTTGGCCCACCGCGTGCCGTCTTCAGTCCGTACGCATTTTCGTATCAGATGACATCCTATGTTCGATATCTTCGGAGGAGATGTGTTATCAAGCACATGGGCCCAAAATTGCAAAGTTTGAGGGCCCGCGATTCTTTTAGTTTTCGATGGATTTTCGAAATTCTTCCAGTTTCTAGATCGGCTGATGTTGCAGATGTTATATTCCAAGTTTCATCTGATTCCGAGAATAATTAAAATTTGGTACCACGGACCACCCCTCCCCAGACCCACAATAATGAACCGACACTGGCAAAATTTGGCCAGCCGCGTGCCCTCTTCCGTCCGCACACGTTGGCGTATCAGTTGACATCCAAACTTCGACATCTTCGGAGGAGATGTGGTCACAAGCACATGGGCCCAAATTGCAAACTTTGAGGGCCCGTAACTCTTGCATTTCTTCTCGGATTTCAAAAATACTTTCCAGTATGGGTTTGTTTTCGTTCAGGGAATCAACATACTTAAATAGAGGAATGTCAATCAAAACCTTTTTTTTTTCGAAAATTTTGCCCCCACCCCAGCGTCAAAATATATGGCCGACCCTGTTCAATTTTCTTTTTCAGACTAAACTGACAATGGTCAACACGACTATGAAATCCAAATGCAGTTATCTCTAATGATACGAGAGTACAGCATAGTAAATGAAATAGAGGTTTGCCTATTTATGGGCGGTAACTCCTCAGGAAAAGCGCGGACACAAGTTTTGATGCCCGTGGGCAGTAGGGCATATCGAGGTGTGCATACGGTCTAATTTTCGATGCTCTGCTCCTTATAATTTCCGAGATAATAAAATGAAATGTTTTCAGATAAAGGGAGATAACTCCTCGGGAAAAATGCGGACACTATGCTTTATGCGACCTGGGCATACAACTATTTGACCCCAACATACGTACCAAGTTTTAGTGTGCTACTCCTTATACTTTTCGAGTAATAAGGGTTGCAAAAGTGTCAAGTATAATAATAATAATAATGAAAAATAATCGAAAAAGGGCCATAACTCCGTCAAGAAACATTGGACCGACATGCGGATACCTTTATTTTTAGTAGACCTCAGATGCCTACATATTCGCTACAGGTTTTGTGTTTCTACTGCAATTACTTTCTGAATATTTCCAAATAAACGGAAAACGGCGCCAGTACAAAAACAATATACTTCCTTGGTTACACCATAGATAATTTTAAAGTACCGTGTTTAATGTACGCTGACGATCTCGTATTAACTTCGGAGTCACAAGACGGCTTGCAAAAAATGTTGACTCAACTGAACAGTTTTTGTACGCGGTGGAAACTAACTGTGAACAAAAATAAGACCAAAATATTGATTTTTAACAAAAGTGGAAAAAAACTAAAACACAATCCTTTTCAAATTGGTACTCATACGTTGGAAACGACACAACAATATACATATCTTGGGTTGAAACTAGCGGCGTCTGGCACTTTCTCACATGCATTAAACGATTTAAAGATTAGAGCATCGAGAGCTCATTTTTCACTACAAAGAACATGTGACGACTCGGCACCCATTGATGTCACGTGCAAACTTTTTGATTATTGTGTAAAACCGATATTGACTTATGGATCTGAAATATGGGGTGACTATTCAGAAAGCCGCAAGGAAAATCCCATCGAAAAATTCCACACACAATTTTGTAAACGAATTTTGGGATTATTTAGAAACACATCTAATATGGCTGTACTAGCCGAAATGGGTAGATTTCCGATCTATATCAATGTATTAAGGAACATGATAGTCTATTGGCTTCGAGCTAACACTTTGTGTGATAAACGATTGGTGTATAAATGTTTAAAATTGATTTCTTGTGATGCAGATAATGAGTGGTTACAGTGTATTAAAAATAACTTATATAAATATGGATTTGGGTACGTGTGGGAATCACCAAAATCAGTCAACATAGATACTTTTGGGGAGAAATTTCAATCCCGATTAAAAGACCATTTCCGACAAGCATGGAGGCACCTTGATATAAAAGGTGCATGTGCAGAAAATAGTAAATTAGAATTTATGGGAAAAATCAAAACAGATTTTGAAACAAGGGCTTCTTATTTAACAACGTTATCTCGAAATGAAAGACGTCCAATATCGAAACTTGTTACAAGCTCGCACAAGCTAGAAATAGAAATAGGCAGACATGTGAAACCTAATCCAATCCCCGTAGAGGAACGAACTTGCAAACAATGTAGTCATAATATGCCCGCTAAAGATAAACCTATCGAAGATGAGTCTCACTTTTTATTACACTGCCCGAAGTACCACAATCCTAGGCAAGTCTTTAGCAGTTACGCGAAGAATGTGATATCAAATTACGATGTGTTAGACGAGCGCGAAAAGCTTCAAGAAATATTCAAATCTAATGATAAACAACTGAGCAGAGCTCTGAGTAAATATTTAATTGAAGCCGAAATATTACGACAATAACACTGTAATCACTCAGCACAAATATTCTAGTCATATATTTTATTTGCATGTTTATGTATATATTTTTTTGTTTTTTTTGCTTTCTTTGCCATATCCTGTATCCGTATAGCGATTGCGCAATAAAGTATCTATCTATCTATCTATCTATAATAATAGGATCAATCATGAGTGGAAAGAATAGCAGTTTATGGACGGAAATATGAAGTATGGTGATTATATGTTGTCCTAATATGTGTAGGTTGATCTCAAGTGTTTGGACGTGACCCCACCCCTGCCTCGAAATTGGGTGACGGGATTGGGAAAACATCAACCCCTGGCACAAAATGCTAAGTTTGAGGCCCCGTAACTTCGTTAGTTTCCATCGGATTTAAAAGTTGTTTCCAGTTTTGTGATTTGCGGCTGACATGGATTGCATAGTATAAATTTCATCTGATTTGGAGACGGATAACACTTTGATTATTGGAAAGCATATGGGCCCAAAGTCAAACTTGGACGGCCAAAATCTCCGCCATTTCCCAACATATTTACGATCTGTTTTCAGCTTCGAGATCGGCTGATGTTGCAGATGTTATATTCTAAGTTTCTTCTGATTCGGAACAGAATTAAAAATTGGTACCACTGACCACCCCTCCCCAGACACACAATACCGAACCGACACTGGCAAAATTTGGCCCACCGCGTGCCGTCTTCAGTCCGTACGCATTTTCGTATCAGATGACATCCTATGTTCGATATCTTCGGAGGAGATGTGTTATCAAGCACATGGGCCCAAAATTGCAAAGTTTGAGGGCCCGCGATTCTTTTAGTTTTCGATGGATTTTCGAAATTCTTCCAGTTTCTAGATCGGCTGATGTTGCAGATGTTATATTCCAAGTTTCATCTGATTCCGAGAATAATTAAAATTTGGTACCACGGACCACCCCTCCCCAGACCCACAATAATGAACCGACACTGGCAAAATTTGGCCAGCCGCGTGCCCTCTTCCGTCCGCACACGTTGGCGTATCAGTTGACATCCAAACTTCGACATCTTCGGAGGAGATGTGGTCACAAGCACATGGGCCCAAATTGCAAACTTTGAGGGCCCGTAACTCTTGCATTTCTTCTCGGATTTCAAAAATACTTTCCAGTATGGGTTTGTTTTCGTTCAGGGAATCAACATACTTAAATAGAGGAATGTCAATCAAAACCTTTTTTTTTCGAAAATTTTGCCCCCACCCCAGCGTCAAAATATATGGCCGACCCTGTTCAATTTTCTTTTTCAGACTAAACTGACAATGGTCAACACGACTATGAAATCCAAATGCAGTTATCTCTAATGATACGAGAGTACAGCATAGTAAATGAAATAGAGGTTTGCCTATTTATGGGCGGTAACTCCTCAGGAAAAGCGCGGACACAAGTTTTGATGCCCGTGGGCAGTAGGGCATATCGAGGTGTGCATACGGTCTAATTTTCGATGCTCTGCTCCTTATAATTTCCGAGATAATAAAATGAAATGTTTTCAGATAAAGGGAGATAACTCCTCGGGGAAAAATGCGGACACTATGCTTTATGCGACCTGGGCATACAACTCTTTGACCCCAACATACGTACCAAGTTTTAGTGAGCTACTCCTTATACTTTTCGAGTAATAAGGGTTGCAAAAGTGTCAAGTATAATAATAATAATAATGAAAAATAATCAAAAAAGGGCCATAACTCCGTCAAGAAACATTGGACCGACATGCGGATACCTTTATTTTTAGTAGACCTCAGATGCCTACATATTCGCTACAGGTTTTGTGTTTCTACTGCAATTACTTTCTGAATATTTCCAAATAAACGGAAAACGGCGCCAGTACAAAAACAATATACTTCCTTGGTTACACCATGGAAGTATAATAATAATAATAATCTAAACTAAGTTACCAAGCACCTTCTCGTGAATTGTATGCTCCGGTGTTTTTTTCGGTTTCCGGTAAAACCGAGTTGTTGTCCGGCTGGGGTAGATTCGATTTTTCTGGGGGGGGGGGGGGGGGCAATGGTCAGTGAAAAAAAACTGCAGGGGGGTATCCAAACCGAAGAGAACAGTTTTGTTCCACCCTGCAATGTGTCTGCAGTTTCCCCCCCCCCCCCTTGAAATATCGTAAGGTAAAGTCGAAATATATATGAATTTGTTGTTTACATGTTCATTCGGCTTTCTACCACGGCTAGTACCGTCCCATGTATACCGTCTTATCCCATCTAATAACGTCCCAAACCGTTCTGCAATATCCTAAGGTTGTTCTGTGTTTTGCCGCTTCTGTCCCATCGATGAAAAAAGTTGATTTAATCTGAGTATGGTCATTAAAATTCTACAATGATGTCGAGAATTTTTGTTCATTTATTGGAGATTTGGGAATGACCCGGGATGATTTGGAAGGGGCGGAACCCCTCCCCTACAACCCAATTTTAGGTGAGGGTGTCGAGTTTGATGCAAAAATATCACCGTGGGACGGGGAAATACGAATGCGGTGAACGATGTTTGTGTTTACCATCTAATACCGTCCAATCCCGTTTTGCAATTTTCAAAGGTTTTTCTGCGTTTTACGAAAACAGTTTTGATCTTGATTATGGTCAATAAAATGCTAAAATGATGCCGAGAAGATGTTGATCTAACATTTTATGCAAAAATATCACCGTGGGACGGGGAAATATGAATGTGATGAATGATGTTTTGGAGTAAGCAATATTTGATTACGAACAGAACATGTAATACAAGCCTAAAAGCCTTTTATCAAATGAGGTTGTTGTTTACCATTTCGTTCTGCAATTTCCTAAGCTGTTTCAACTTCCGTCCCATTGGCGAAACAAATTGTTTTAATCTTGATTATGGTCAATAAAATGCTACACAGATGTCGAGAAGATATTATTCTAATATTATGTACAGAAATATCGTCATGGGACGGCGGCAAAATATGAATGCATTTATGGTCTACATGTTCGTTCTGCCATTACCGCGGCCGTTCTGCGTTTTACCCATCGACGAAACAAGTTCTTTTAAACTAGATTAAAATGCTACACTGATGTCGTGAATATATCAATCTAACATATGTCAAGAATAGTCGTCATAGGACGGCGAAATATGAATGAATTTGTTGTTTTGTAATTATAATAAAGAGCGTTTCTTAGTTTACATTATATAACCCATGAGAGATGTGTTTGCCATTAACCACATGTTGCTGGTTCGAACAGCGTTCAAATACATGAATAGTAGAATACTCTACACCATTCGTACGTGCATAACACAAACAGCGAGTAATTCTCACTGAGACGATATCATCACCCTAAAGAGTCTGTGTCATCTGCCACCAGTTATGCAAACACAAGCTTAGTGCCAACGTAAACTCAAGCTCAGTGCCGACGTGAACAGAGTGTGAACAACTGAACGCCGTGTCAAACATTTTTGATATTGGTTTCTCCTTGTACGTTCATTAATAGTGAATTCTTATAGTACTCGCATGTGATATTTGGATTTACCACACAATTTGTAAGTAAAAACTGATTTTGTTATGTTCGTTCTGCGTTTTACATAGCTCTTCTGTCCCATATCGATGACGTAAGCTGTCCCGTCGGCGCGACGAGTTGTTTTGTGCCACACAAATGTCGAGAAAATGTAACATTTTAACATGTCACAATGGGACGGGGAAATGTAAATGCATTGAATGATTTTGTTGTTTCCAAAGGTTGTTCTGCGTTTTTGTCCCGTCCCATCTTTCTGTTCTGAGTTCTTTAACACCGTCTCAACCCATCTAATACCGTCCCATCCCATCTAATACCGTCCCATCTAGTTCTGCAATTTCCAAAGGTTGTTCTGCGTTTTGCAGCTGCTATCCCATCAGCGAAAATAGTTGTTTTAATCTTTAATGGTCATGACGTCGAAAAGATGTTAGCTGTTCTGCGTTTTCTAATACCGTCCCATCCCAATTATGGTCAATAAAAAGGGATCACCGATCTAATACCGTCCCATCCCGTTCTGCAATTTCGCTTCCGTCCCATCAGCGAAAAAAAACATGTTTTCATCTTGATTATGGTCATTAAAATGTTACAATGAACGAAATATGAATGCATGGGGTGATTTGGTGTTTGTTTACATTTTCGTTCTGCAATTTCATACGGTTGTTCTGCGCTTTAATACCGCTTCCGTTCCGTCCCATCAGCGAATAAAAACATGTTTTAATCTTGATTGTGGTCATTAAAATGCTACAATGATGTCGAGAAGATGTTAATCTAACATTTTATGTAAAAATATCGCCGCGGGACGGGGAAATGTGAATGCATGGGATGATTTGGTGTTTGTTTACATTTTCGTTCTGCAATTTCGCTTCCGTCCCATCGACGAAAAAAGTTGTTTTCATCTTGATTATGGTCAATAAAATGCTACAGTGATGTCGAAAAGATGTTAATCTAACATTTTATGCAAAAATATCACCGTGGGACAGGGAAATATGAATGTATGGGGTGATTTGGAGTTTACATTTTCGTTCTGCGTTTGACCGTAAACGTAATCCGACGTTTGTTTGTCACAATTGTGAAACCAAAGTTTCGAGGCTTATTACCTTGTGGAAACAATGCTCTTTATTGTTGTTGTTTTCCCAAACAGTAAATAATTCATGTTCAAATGCGTCTGTGTACGTATTCTTGCCCTGTGTTTCATACACGACCGATTATACTGAAGAGTCTGACTAACTCAAATAAACACGACGCTCTGAATTATATCATGGTCCATTAATGCTGATAGATAACTGGTTATCTGAGAGTGTTGTCCTCTTGCTTTGACCGATGTTTATAGAGTTTTCACTGCCTGAGAGTGTAAGGAATAGATACATCCTTTTTGGATTTGATTAAGGGGTAATTGATATAATGAAAATAATTTGCTTTTGAGTATGCATTGAATTTGATTAAGGTGGTAGCTATTATAATATAATATTTTGCTTATGGTTATACATTGGATTTGATTAAGGGGTAATTGATATAATGAAAATAATTTGCTTTTGAGCATGCATTGGACTTGATTAAGGTGGTAGTTAGTATAATAGAATATTGTGCTTAGGGATTAAGGGGTAATTGATATAATGGAAATAATTTGCTTTTGAGTATGCATTGAATTTGATTAAGGTGGTAGCTATTATAATATAATATTTTGCTTATGGTTATACACTGGATTTGATTAAGGGGTAATTTATATAATGGAAATAATTTGCTTTTGAGTAGGCATTGGATTTGATTAAGGTGGTAGTTATTATAATATAATATTTTGCTTATGGTTATATATTGGATTTGATTAAGGGGTAATTGATATAATGAAAATAATTTGCTTTCGAGTATGCATTGGATTTGATTAAAGTGGTAGTTATGCTTTATTATTATTAAGGGGGTGGACTTTGATAAATGTATTTGTTATTATTGGGGTGGGTAGATGAAAAGTTTTAGTTTTTTTGTTATGCCGTGATCATATTTTGACGCCCAGAGGTGAATCAGTTATGTCCCGTTATATAAATAACGTAATGAGTTGCTCCCACGATTTTCATGGGGTCGGCTGAGTTTGGATTTCCGGGAGACTGCCGAGCTGGGATTTCTTAGGGATCCTTACTCAGTTAGCCCTTTATACCACTGGATAACACTTAATAATTTAATATTTATTGAATGATTTCATTTATTAATATTTAGACTCCACCTCACTATATTGTCACGGCATATCAAAATAGAAATAATCATCAAATATATATAGACAATAAATCGCATCAATTTTTAGTTTTGTTTGTGTTATCTCCCTTTTTCATCAGCCTGGGTATATCCTTGTTAGGTTCCATCAGTGGTAGTCGTCTCTATCTTGCCATGTGAGCAAGACCCTTTGCTTTAGCTGCTCGTTTCTCTGTTATTAATGGATTGAACCTACATTTCTAAATCCGCTAATTATATTTATAAAATAATCTTAACTTATTCCGAGTGGGGTCATAGTACAAGTTTCGACTTGGACTTGTGACACTACTGGGGAATAGGTCACAATTTGACTGCATTTTTTTTGGTCTTATCTTAAGTTAAGGTATAAGTTGATCTATATTAAATGACACGTAGTTCCCTTTTTATTTTTCATTCTTGCACAACAAGTATAATTAGTCTTGACTACATTTAGTTCACCACACATAACAAGTTTTGAGCTTATAACTGACTCCAAGTTATTCACAATTATGGAGTTCCATCGCTTAGCGCGTCAATGGTAACAATGAACCCCATTCCATTCTTGATTAACGGTCCTCCCATTAAAAGAGAAATAAAACTGTAGTTTCTATATAACCCTAGAGTACAATTCGCTACAGATTGGCGCCCGATATGGGACCGTTAAGATATACAAGTATACGTTTATCCAGCCTTATGCACTTTTGAAAAACGAGTATATAAAAGGACTAAGGGGAGAGGTATGGTTATCCAGGCAATAAAACACTCATAAAGAATGTCTGAATAAATAAATGAACCTATTATACATGTGTATTCTTACAATGGCAATCCCCAGATAAATATACCATTCTAGAGGGGGGTAATGTTTTTCGTGTAATATTTATAGCCTACTGTTTAGCAGGGAGCTATAGACTCTAACGCCATTAAAGTTGGGGGAAACAATAGCAATGCAACATTTAAGTTGTTTTTCTTTATCGACTTATGACAACGCTCTTTATGAACTTAAATAAATATTGAAACAGTGATATCTGGGTTTATTTGAGTTCGAAAGGGGTTTAAATGGGCATTGCTTAATATATGTATAATGAACGTAGTTGTGTCAGTCCTGTCCATTCTTCCGTCCATCCGTGTGTCCGTCAATAGTGGCCATAACTTCCGTAGATTTCACTCTGATATTCATGAAGACATATAATTTTATAAACCTCAAATTAAGCCCCGCCTATCGAGTAAGATGGCCGATGTTACTATTTTTAGACTTTGAGTATGCATAATTCTGCTGTGGTTTTTTTTAGTGTCCAGATGATTACTTGAGAGTGGGTTATGTTTGTTTAGTAATTCTTATTCTGTTTTTTTCCTGGTGACTTAATCAGACCTCGTATCTCGAAAATAATTTCAGAATGGGATTTTTTGTTTGTTTGTTTTTTTTTACTTAGAGAAATCACATTTCCTGTGTTGTGTTTATTGTTCACCCACTTACACGAGACAGTCATGGGCGGTTATCCAGTAACCAATGCCTGTGCATTGGTATTTAAGTTTCTTTTATATATATACCCAGGTAGATGAAATACAAATCGGAATTTTTGCTCTATGGTCTTCTCCCCTCAATGTTAATTTAATATGAATTCTTTAATCCAATCATTTGATAGTAACTCTGATAGAGTTCAAAAAGTTATAGAGGAATTTGAACAATTTAACAATGATTTGAAACATCGACGCAGTAACAAGATTAACACACATAGCCAGTCAGTACAGACTGAGTTATCTATTCACCATGTCCCATCTCCACATATCAATGTGTTTGTTATGCCAGATAATTTTGATGGCCAAACATCCGTTGAATTATGGATCGCTCATTTTGAGAGTTGTGTCTCTCTAAATGATTGGACGAATGAACAAGCCACAAAGTTACTTGCTACTGTGCTCAGAGATTCCGCGTTAGAATATTACATGTCTCTCTCCAGTCGACAAAAGGTAAACTTTCCAGAGTTACTATCTGGATTGAAGGAAAGATTTTCTCCAATAGAAAATGTCACCTTATTCCGTAGACAGTTTTGGGATTATGAACAGTTACAACATCAAACTTTTCCAGAAAGCATAACTCAATTATGCATTCTGGCAAAGAAAGCTTTCCCGGATTTTTCAAATCAAGATCGGGATTTGTTGATCAAAGATCAATTCATATTATCTTTGCACGATGCTGATATTCAGTTACAGGTTAGGCACGCAAAACCCCAAAATAGTAATGAAGCTATGCGTATAGCAATGGAAGAGCTCTGTTTACAAAACATATGTCCCATGGAAACGTCGATGGAAATTGAGCATGCTAATAGGCTGGAAATAGATCTTGAGAATCTTGAGAAACAAATTGATTCCATGCAACAACAAATGCAACAACCACCATTGTACAAAGGTCATTTCCATGCAAATGTTGAAATTCCTGTTAGAACTGTAACTTCTGCGGATAATATAGAGTTAGAGACTGGTGATAACCAGCAAGTAGTAGGGAAAGCAACTCTGAATGGACGAATTGGCAAGAAGAAATGTAAATTTTTAGTGGACAGTGGGTCTGCTGTTAGCCTCATTAATCTAAAATTCTATGAGTCTTTACCAAAAAGATTCAAGAATAAAATCAAACCATATGAGGTGCCGTTGATGGGTATTACTTCCAATGAAGTAAAAGTCTATGGCATGATAGAATTGCCCGTTCGATTTGAACAGAAGACTGTCACAATTAGATTTTTTATTGTTCAAATTGACCTGGATGGTATACTTGGACATGATTTCTTCTTTGAAAATAAGATTAAAATTGATTATGGCACCGGTCGGTGTACTTTCAAAGATGCAAGTATTGATATGTCTATTGAAAATTCGGTCATCCCATTAAGTGTGAAACTTTTTGATGATGTTCATATACCACCAAGATCTGAAATTTTAACGGAAGCTTATGTTGATGGAACTGTTCATAATGATTGCCAATGTTTTATTTTAGAATCAATTCCTATTGATGCTGATATAATATCAGGCCGCACATTGTGTTCTCGTAATCAGTTTTCAAAACTTCCAATAAGATTAATTAATTTATCTTATTCACCTTATACTGTTTGTCATAATACTACAGTTAGTCTTTTACAGGAAGCCAGTGAACCACTTGAGTTGGGAGATGATGTTAGCCCAACAGCTTGGGATGATATGATGGCAAGATCTGTCCAAAATTTAAATCAACATCGACAAAAACATTTTACTAATTTAATGACAGATTACCATGACAGCTTTAGCCAGTTTGAAGGTGACTTTGGTAGAACAAATATTTTAAAACATCACATTGATATACAGGGCCATACACCGATTCGCAAAAGGGCTTTTAGACTTCCTGCTTTCAAAAAGCAGGAGGCAGATAGATTAGTTGATGAAATGTTACAACATGATATTATTGAACCATCACAGAGCCCCTGGGCTGTCCCTATTGTATTGGTTAAAAAGAAAAGTGGAAAATATCGTTTTTGTATCGATTATAGGGCCCTTAATTCTATCACTAAGAAAGATGCATTTCCGTTACCAAGAATAGATGAAACTTTAGACACTCTTTCTGGCTCAAAGTGGTTCTCTACGTTGGATTTATCTTCTGGATACTGGCAGGTAGAATTGGATGAAAATTCCCGGGAAATCACTGCCTTTACGACGGTACATCATTATATAATTTTAAGGTTTTAGCATTTGGATTATGTAATGCCCCAAGCACTTTTGAACGTCTCATGGAGATTGTATTGAAGGGCTTACATTGGAACGTATTCCTAGTTTATTTAGACGATATCATTGTATATAGTTCATCGTTTAAACAACAATTAGAACGTATTAAAATAGTTCTAGATTGCCTTAAGAATGCTGGTTTAAAATTAAACCCAGAAAAATATCATTTCTGCCAAACGAAAGTGGAGTATCTCGGTCATATCATTGATGAGCATGGAATACACCCCGACCCTAAGAAAATTGACAAAATCCAAAATTGGCCTAGACCACATAATATCACCACGGTTAGGGGTTTCGTAGGATTGTGTTCCTACTACAGGAAATTCATTAAGAATTTCTCTGCTATGTCATCTCCATTACATGATTTGACTAAGAAAGATGTAAAATTTCAATGGGGACCAGCTCAAGAAACATCCTTTCAACAATTAAAAGAATGTCTGTGTGGTTCCGATGTCTTAGCCTATCCTGATTTTAATCATTCATTCATATTAGATACTGATGCTAGTGACGTAGCTTCTGGGGGGATATTATCGCAAAATATTGATGGAAAGGAACGAGTAATATCATATTTTAGCAAGATACATTCTAAACCTGAGAAAAATTATAGTACGACCCGGAAAGAATTGTTAGCAATTATCAAATGTCTCAAATATTATAGGCCATATCTGCTCGGGCGGAAGTTCCTTCTCAGGACAGATCATGGGTCCCTCCAATGGCTACTTAAATTCAAAGAACCGAATGGGCAGATGGCTAGGTGGTTCGAAATACTAAGTGAATTTGATTTTACAGTTCAACACCGTCCTGGCACCCAACATCGCAATGCAGATGCATTAAGCCGGATCCCCATTAATGTAGTAGATGTGGTAAGTGATGACGACAACATCCAGAAGGCGCAGAACAACGACAACATCATTGGTAAGTTCATCTCTATATTAAAAACATTCAAAGATAAGCCCAATGCTGACTTTATAGCCGAGCACTCTCCTCAGCTGCAATACTATTTACGAAATTGGAATAGTTATACCTTTGAAAATAACATGTTATATAGAATATGGTATGATGAAAAGCTGAAAGAGACGAAATTGTTATGGGTTGTACCGACGGATTTGAAACAGAAAGTCTTAAAATCTGCCCACAGTATAATAACTGGTGGCCATTTGGGAGTGCGGAAAACAATGAGTAAGATTTTGCAGTCATGTCACTGGCATGGTATCAGCACAGATACCAAGGATTTTATTCTTTGTTGTCCATCCTGTCAAAGACGGAAACCAGGAACAAAATCCATGAGAGCTCCACTTAAAATAGATGTCCCCAGAGAACCATTAGAACGCATAGCTATGGACGTTCTTGGTCCTTTACCTGTTACAGAAACAGGCAATAAATATATTCTTTTAATCACTGATTATTATACCAAATTTGTCGAAGCATATCCATTGCCTAATCAACAAGCGGTGGTCATTATTGATTGCTTAATAGATTTCTGCTCAAGATATGGATTTCCGAAGCATTTACATAGTGACCAAGGTACAAATTTTGAATCGCTGTTAGTGCAACAGCTATGTCAATGTTTTGGAATTTCTAAAACGAGAACCACTGCATATCACCCGCAAAGTGATGGACAGGTGGAACGTTTTAATCGCACTTTACTTAAAATGATGTCTGCTTTTATAAATGATAAACAATCAGATTGGGATGTTTACCTTCCATTATTATTGATGGCATACCGTAGTTCCGAACACGATACTACTGGTGTTTCGGGAGAGAGATTAATATTCCCCTCACAATGTTCACTAAAACACCTCAAACAACAAATGAGTCTGTGGGTCCGTACTTACAAAACCTTCGTAGAGTTCATCAGGCTCTAGGAGAATTGGTGTTTAAAAATACACAGAAAGAGTTATGCAGAAGAAAACAATTTTATGATCAGAAGATTTTTGGGAAGCCCTTAATAGAAGGAGATCAGGTTTGGCTATTTACACCGGCTACTAAAAAAGGTCGATCACCCAAATTAACCACATTCTGGCATGGGCCCTTTAAGATCATAAAGAAATTATCAGATATAAATTATATTGTGAAAGTTGGACCAAGGAAAGAAAAAGTTATTCATTTTAACAGATTAAGAAAGTATATTGAACCATCTCATCAAGAAGAATCTGAGGTTCAGGGGGCAATGTTAGATGATGCATCCATATCTAATGAAAGTTCTGATGAAATACCACCTCAAATTATAGACGATTGGGATATTAGTAGTCTCACTCCCAGAAGAACACGAGTTGGGCGAGAAGTTAGGAAACCAAGATGGTTGGATGATTTTCTTCCCTGAGAATTAATATATTGCCTTTATTTCAGGGTCTAATTATACGGAGTCACAAGGAAGAAGTGTTATATGCCTTCATTATACAACTCTGGAACCTTTTATGATACATCAACTATATAGGATGAAGATAAAGTGCCACCAGATCAGTGACACTTTTGTTGTTTTGTTCTATCGTTCTTTCTGTCATTCGATTGATGTCATATTTTGAACGACGAGGACGACGTCCCGGAGGGGTGAGGGTGGTGTAACAATTCTGCCTTGTGTCAATTGTATTGTAAATCAGTGAAGGCTCTTTAATCATGGGTTGTCGCATTAAATCGGAAAGGTAATTGTCTCTTTAAATATTCGAGCGAGAATTGACTAAACATCTTTAATGTGTCGCATCAAAGTGGTCAGACGAGATCAATCATTAATTCACGGGTGAATGCACGCTCAGTTGAACGATAGCTTGTGAAGCGTCGTTCACTCACGGTGATTGACAACAGGAATCTCGGGTGAACCCATGTAATTTACGATTGGCTCGCGAAGATCAGTGAAGCGCTATTTAGGAAAATATTTCTAGTGAATCGGCAGTTGACTTGAACTTCCAAAGACTAAGGTATGTGTTGCTAAAACTTCTTCTTAGGGGGGTGGGGGGTGGCAATTATTTCGTGAGTTTCGGGGAGATGACAATATTTTTATTTAATTTTCCATGTTCGACCAAGTTAATTTTCCAAGCTAATTTGTCTTGTCCGAATGTATTCGCGCTTGAAATAATTCCCTGCGTTAACTGATATTCATAACCATTACAAACGCGATAATATTACGCTATATTAATGGTGTACCCTAGCCACCGATGTATATCTGGCATAAACTTCTATATCGGACGTTGTTAAGTGTAAAACACGTGTCAATGGGGAACGGAATATCGTCGCGACACTGGGCCATGGTATGACTGTAATTTTGGACTAACGTAGGGCGTCGCTGTCCAATTGTCAATTTATCTTACTTACGCATATCGTCAAACAAAGGTTGAGACCATATACATAAATCTGTTCAATCGAGAATTTAGACTCATCACATAATTCCTCGAAAACATTGTCATTAAACCATATGTAAATTTACTGTACTCATCGTCGTTGGCGGCAAAATTACTCTCTTCCTGCACCAGCACCACTATCATCTCTTAAGGTCATTATTATTGCATGCCAGTATTCTTTAGTTTGTTATTTTATTTAGTTTATGAAAAATCTGATAGAATAGACTAACTACGATGAGTACAGGGGTGTGGAAAAATTGAATTTTATGGACGGGTCTGCTTTGTCACCCCTTTTTGACATTTGTTGTTAAAAGTTATATATTACTCAAACGGAAGGATGCGATGAGTCTATATGTCGAATAACTTGTATGATATTTATAATATTCTCAAATAGAATTACCTCCCATTTCTGTTTACATTATCGTTGGGAAATTTCGCGCCACGCCGAAATAACATATACCGGAAGTATCGAAAATCGTGTGTGATGCGAACCACGTGCATTTGAAAAGATGTCATTTCTGATCCGGTATGGTATTGTTTGGTAAATGCGGCCCCAAAATTTAGCCAAGATATTAGCAAGCAGTTTGTGGAATTCTGATCAATTATATGTCGAATAACTTGTATGATATTTCTAATATTCTCAAATAGAATTACCTCCCATTTCTGTTTACATTATCGTTGGGAAATTTCGCGCCACGCCGAAATAACATATACCGGAAGTATCGAAAATCGTGTGTGATGCGAACCACGTGCATTTGAGAAGATGTCATTTCTGATCCGGTATTGTTTGGTAAATGCGGCCCCAAAATTTAGCCAAGATATTAGCGAGCAGTTTGTGGAATTCTGATCAATTTTATGTCAAATAAACTTGTATGATGTTTCTAATTTTTCTCAAATAGAATTACCCCCCATTTCTGTTTACATTATCGTTGGGAAATTTCGCGCTACGCCGAAATAACATATACCGGAAGTAACGAAAATCGTGTGTGATACGAACCACGTACATTTGTAAAAATGTCATTTCTATTCTGGTATGGTATTTGGGTAAATGCGGCCCCAAAAATTTAGCCAAGATAAAAGCGAGCAGTTGTGGAATTATGATAAATTTTATGTCAAATAAACTTGTATGATGTTTATAATTTTTCTCAAATAGAATTACCCCCCATTTCTGTTTACATTATCGTTGGGAAATTTCGCGTTACGCCGAAATAACATATACCGGAAGTAACGAAAATCGTGTGTGATACGAACCACGTACATTTGTAAAAATGTCATTTCTATTCTGGTATGGTATTTGGGTAAATGCGGCCCCAAAAATTTAGCCAAGATAAAAGCGAGCAGTTGTGGAATTATGATAAATTTTATGTCAAATAAACTTGTATGATGTCTCTTATTAGCTCAATTAGATATCACGCTCTGTTGTTTCCATGTAAAGGAAATGTGCAATCGTTGAAAGGTGCATCGTTTTTTTTTCCTCGGGTGGGTAAGTTCCTACAACTTCGTAAGCTTTGATAATCCCTTTACTCTCGAATCTGTCAGTACATGACCAACTCCTGGAATTTTGCTTGCTGATTTATTCCCGATGGGTTCATCATAGATTTACAAGTTCAAATGTTTCTTTGTAAACGTAATCCGACGTTTGTTTGTCACAATTGTGAAACCATATTTTCGAGGCTTATTACCTTGTGGAAACAACGCTCTTTATTGTTGTTGTTTTCCCAAACAGTAAATAATTCATGTTCAAATGCGTCTGTGTACGTATTCTTGCCCTGTGTTTCATACACGACCGATTATACTGAAGAGTCTGACTAACTCAAATAAACACGACGCTCTGAATTATATCATGGTCCATTAATACTGATAGATAACTGGTTATCTGAGAGTGTTGTCCTCTTGCTTTGACCGATGTTTATAGAGTTTTCACTGCCTGAGAGTGTAAGGAATAGATACATCCTTTTTGGATTTGATTAAGGGGTAATTGATATAATGAAAATAATTTGCTTTTGAGTATGCATTGAATTTGATTAAGGTGGTAGCTATTATAATATAATATTTTGCTTATGGTTATACATTGGATTTGATTAAGGGGTAATTGATATAATGACAATAATTTGCTTTTGAGCATGCATTGGACTTGATTAAGGTGGTAGTTAGTATAATAGAATATTGTGCTTAGGGATTAAGGGGTAATTGATATAATGGAAATAATTTGCTTTTGAGTATGCATTTAATTTGATTAAGGTGGTAGCTATTATAATATAATATTTTGCTTATGGTTATACACTGGATTTGATTAAGGGGTAATTGATATAATGGAAATAATTTGCTTTTGAGTAGGCATTGGATTTGATTAAGGTGGTAGTTATTATAATATAATATTTTACTTATGGTTATATATTGGATTTGATTAAGGGGTAATTGATATAATGAAAATAATTTGCTTTCGAGTATGCATTGGATTTGATTAAGCTGGTAGTTATGCTTTATTATTATTAAGGGGGTGGACTTTGATAAATGTATTTGTTATTATTGGGGTGGGTAGATGAAAAGTTTTAGTTTTTTTGTTATGCCGTGATCATATTTTGACGCCCAGAGGTGAATCAGTTATGTCCCGTTATATAAATAACGTAATGAGTTGCTCCCACGATTTTCATGGGGTCGGCTGAGTTTGGATTTCCGGGAGACTGCCGAGCTGGGATTTCTTAGGGATCCTTACTCAGTTAGCCCTTTATACCACTGGATAACACTTAATAATTTAATATGTATTGAATGATTTCATTTATTAATATTTAGACTCCACCTCACTATATTGTCACGGCATATCAAAATAGAGATAATCATCAAATATATATAGACAATAAATCGCATCAATTTTTTAGTTTTGTTTGTGTTATCTCCCTTTTTCATCAGCCTGGGTATATCCTTGTTAGGTTCCATCAGTGGTAGTCGTCTCTATCTTGCCATGTGAGCAAGACCCTTTGCTTTAGCTGCTCGTTTCTCTGTTATTAATGGATTGAACCTACATTTCTAAATCCGCTAATTATATTTATAAAATAATCTTAACTTATTCCGAGTGGGGTCATAGTACAAGTTTCGACTTGGACTTGTGACACTACTGGGGAATAGGTCACAATTTGACTGCATTTTTTTTGTTTTATCTTAAGTTAAGGTATAAGTTGATCTATATTAAATGACACGTAGTTCCCTTTTTTATTTTTCATTCTTGCACAACAAGTATAATTAGTCTTGACTACATTTTGTTCAACACACATAACAAGTTTTGAGCTTATAACTGACTCCAAGTTATTCACAATTATGGAGTTCCATCGCTTAGCGCGTCAATGGTAACAATGAACCCCATTCCATTCTTGATTAACGGTCCTCCCATTAAAAGAGAAATAAAACTGTAGTTTCTATATAACCCTAGAGTACAATTCGCTACACTATTAAATTGTTGCTCCATGTACGCAATGTTAATGCCGACTATATATAACCATTTTGATGCCGCTACACGCTGTATTATTGATAAACAGTCGGTTTTCTAATACCGTCCCAATACCGTCCCGCGCCGTCGCAAATACCGTCCCATACCGTCCCAATACCGTCCCATACCGTACCATCCCATCGTCCCATTCTGCGTTTTAGTCACTCCCTGTATCTCTTTCATTTGTGTGAAAAAATGTGGGCGTTCCTCCGTGTTGTGTAAACAGGTCCTTTTTATTATAGAACTTTATTAAGTTTACTTTATTAAGTACTATGTTACGTACACGGCTACAAAATTAATTTATGAACACAGTTTTGTCAAAGGTGTCATTACCTGCGACCAGAAATTATTTAGACAGTACGGAAGCGATCGAATTCTCGCATTGTTGACTTTTCGAATGATAGAACACTGACACACGGCGATGGTAAAATGGTTTTCACGGTGATAATCCTGATGAGAAAGTATGGAATAATACAATAAGTCTGCCGTACACAACACTGACTACAGTACAGTACCGTTTATTAAATATAATTAATATAAGTTATAACAGTTTGTAACTTTGTTTTCAGTTTTGAAATGAAACTTGTCAGAGTAAACTAAAACTGGTATTATTATTAACCATTCTGCAATACCAAATGGCCTCACCTTCACACTACTAGTATGGCTGAAGGGGTCACTCTCACCAAAAAAGTGCTGTTCAAAGGGTACACAGGGTTTGAAAATGTGCTGAAGGGTACACAGGGTTTGTGATCGATCGGCACGAACACCACTACTTAAATTATGTTTATGAAAGTCTGGCGCCCATTAGCAGTTTGTTTTCAGTACATTTTAATATTCATTGGAACGTAAACAATTATTCTCTAACAGAAATAATGGCAGATACGAAAACTGAATGTCCTTTAGAACGACATTTCAAACCATGTGTACCCTTCAGCACATTTTGAAAATCCTGTGTACCCTTCAGCACTTTTTTTGGTGAGAGTGCCCTTTAGTGTAAACATATTTTTATTTCCAAATCCAAACATAATACACATAATACACAAATGACATAAATATACAACATATAAGAGATAATGTATGGAAATGAGGATCAGACAACAAGCCCGATGGCTTATATGAAGTCTTCTCCTCTTTGGCGACATGCCCCTTCCCCAATAAGCGAGGGAGGGGTATCGATCAGACGGGAAATAATAGAAATAATATTTTTTAAAGGAGAAGTAACTAAGTTTAAGTTGGGATGGACACAGCGGAAGATAGTGTTAGGGATAGCAGGAGGCAGAGAGAGAGAGAGAGAAGAGAGAGAGAATGAGAGGGAGAGTGAGAAAGTAGAGGGGACAGAGTTTTCAATAATTTAGTTGCTGCGTGATGAAAATTATGCTCGTAGTAATATGCATGCGTCAGGCTCCATGGGAGGGGGGTCAATCGCAATGGCCAATTCCTATTTCAATGGGGTTCACTGTGAATATCGCTGCATTCTTCATGTAGAATCATTTCACGTATTATACAGGATAGTGACAAGTAAAGTAACTTACAAAATAATCGTTATCGGAAGACAGTTAGTACTACATATATAATGGAGAACATCGTGCTGCCGCATAACGCGGCCGGAATCCAAAGCAATTTGTTACCCATACAGATCATGGAAATCTTTTTGTTCTCATAATATATGTCTGTACTGCATTAAATATTTGTTTGTTTTCGCGAAGACTAAGCTCTCTTGACCCCCGCATTAGTGTATTCTCAGATAAGGCAACATTTGGTAGGGAGTCATATAGTTCTCTTCTTGGCTCTTGATAAAATGTACATTCAAAGAGATAGTGGTAAGTTGTCTCAAATTCCCCACATAGACAGAAGGGGGAAATTTGTACATGGTTATCTGTCAGGTCACCACTTAGGTGGCTGCAGTTCAATCTTAACCGGGTATGGAGGATATGAGATTTACGACATTTACTATGATAAAAATAGGCAGGTGGACGTATATTGGCACTGTTCAGTTCCTTTTTGAAGTCTTCGATTGTACTGCTGCTCTTTGTAGTTTCTGACAGTTTGTAATTGCAAATGGTAAGAAAGAATCCATATAATAGTCATAATTAATATTCGAGGGTAGTCTTATATGTTCAAATCTTAAGTTATATCTGGAATTATTTGCCTGAATTGGTCGTATATAATTTCTTAAAATTGATGGAGCAGTTCCTCGTATCATTTAAAAAAATTGGCATAGCTTGTGTTTTCTACGGCGTGAAGAGAGGAGTTCCCAGCCAGTCTCTGACAAAAGGCACGCGTTACTCGTACTGATGGTTGCACCTGTTACTATTCGGGCCATTTCATACTGAACCTTTTCAATGTCATCACTAAGATAATCAGGGCAGTTATCCCAAACAGGGGAGGCATATTCCAGTATTGGTCGGATAAATGTATAATGTATTTTTTCAAGCGTTACTCTGCTTAGCTTGTATCTGTGTTTACGTACTAGATTTACTCGACTCCATGCTTTGTCAAGCATAGATCTGATGTGGATACCCCAAGAGCCCATGTTGTCGAATGTAAGTCCCAGATGTTTATGGCTGTCAACCTCAACAATTGTCGCGGTTCCCATATTCAAATGTGGATGATATACTGGTGTTTCTTTCCTGGAGATTAAGAGAGATTCCGTTTTCAGGGGATTGAATTTTACAAGCCATTCTGATGCCCAACACATGAGAGTTTCGAGGTCATCGTTGATTAGTTTTGCGGCCATGGTGGGGTCTTCGATAGTAAGAAATAGAGAAGTGTCATCAGCAAATAGACGAATGTTGCACCGTATATTTTCGGTTATATCATTAATATAAATTAAAAACAGAAGTGGGCCTAATACTGAGCCTTGCGGCACACCTGCTGTTACATCTTGTAGTTCCGAACGTGTGCCGTCTATGACAACCTGTTGTTGTCTACATTCTAGATACGATTTCATCAAGTTATACAAGTTTCCTCTTATACCAATTTTTGTCAGTTTGTTCAAGAGGCCACGGTGCCAGACTTTATCGAATGCTTTACTTATGTCACAGCATATACACCGGACCTCTTTTCCGTCGTCTAATGATCGACATATATTGTCATATATTTCGGTAAGTTGAAAAACTGTTGAATCGTTGCGCATGAAACCAGCTTGATAAAATGATAGGAGTTTGTTTTCATCAAGAAATTCCCATAGATATTTATAAATACATTTTTCATAGACCTTTGAGACGCAACTTAGTAGAGAAATTGGTCGGTAATTTGATATAAGACCGGGATCACCACTCTTAAATATAGGTGTAACATGTGAACGCTTCCACTGGTGTGGGTAGTAATTGTTTTCGGTAAATGTTCTAAAATAGAATTCAAGAGGTTCACAGAGCGAGGAGGCACAACTTTTCAAAACTCTCGGACTTATTCCGTCGGGCCCACTTGACTTAGATATTTTAAGACTGTTTAACGCTTTGTAAATGTCAGGGGCTGTGATTTTTATATCGCTTAATGTGGATATGGAGTTATCCGGTTCAAGGACTGGTAGGCGTGTCCCGATGTCATCAACTGATGAAATTTTACAAAAATACGAATTGAAAGCATTTGCTTTTTCAGTTGGTGAGATCAGGAAGTCGCCGTTGGTGTTCAAGGGGGGTATTGATCTATCACTGGTAGCAAATACTATTTTTTGGAGGGTTTTCCACCAGGAAGACTGGTCGTGTGATGGGCTATTCAATGTGTTCTCATTCTTGGTGTCATAATCACGTTTGCTTTTTCTAATAGCCGATGTAGTTTCATTACGTTTAGATCTGAAGTTTGCCCATGTTTGTGGTGTGTTTTTCCTTTTAGCTATCTTATGTAATCGATTTCGTTGCCTCATCAGTTTCCGTACATTACACGTAAGCCATTGGGGACTACCTTTCCGGATAATAACTATCTTATTGGGGATATTGTCACTGCATACCTTTTGAATTTTTGCAGTCAAGTTATCTGCATGAGCTGAAAGTTCAAATGGTATATTATCATCATAGTTCCAGCTCAAGAAGTCTTCGTTCATGGTATCGAAGTCAGCCAGATTATAATTCCAGATACGTCTAGTGAGAGTTGTAGCCGATTTATTTTTCAAAAGTTTTATCTGAGCAACGACCGGACAGTGATACCTAATTTTGTTGTCGAATATGTTGCCAAGAACACAAGGGGAATCAACAAGGTCAGGGTTGCTAGTCATGAGCAAGTCGAGAATGGATGAGGAATTTTCAGTAAAATGCGTTTTATCAGTGACCAGTTGGGTCAGACCTCGTTCGCTACATATGCCGTTTATTTTACCATTAGTTTTCATTGAAATCTCCACCTATTATGACATCCAGGTCGCTATCGCGCGCAAGAGAAATGTTATCATTAATTTTTGTCCACAGGCTTGCGGGGGAGTTGGGAGGGCGATAAAAACATCCTACAAGACAACGTTTTGTGTTAATTGTAACCTCTATCCAGATATTTTCTACTTCGTCACTGTCAAGTTCATCGCATATTTTGAATGGTATAGTGTCACGAACGTAAATACACACACCCCCTCCTGTTCTGCCATCTATCCTGTCTTTGCGGGCAGGATCATGGTAGCCAGGAAGATGGATTTCTGAATCCGGGATAGAATGATCGAGCCATGATTCGGTTAATAGACATATGTCGTATTCCCCACTTGATGTTTCTGCTGCAAGTATATCTACTTTATTTCTGATACTCTGTGTATTCAGTACAAGTACCGAGTGATTGTGTTGTTCGGTTGAGGGGCCTGGGTTAGTCTCCACGTCTCCTGCCAGGATCAAAAGAGCCTTTGCTAAAGATACCGCTAATACTGTTAGAAATGTCACGCATGTGAAGAGGAATACAGTTGTGTGTGCCATCGCAAATTTAGTGTTCAACTTCGTCTTTTTATCATCGGAATTTGGAGAATTAGATAGTTTCTGGCCTGCCAAGATATGTTTGAGAGCGCAGAATTGTTCCATCGGGAAGAAAATGAAAACCAACAGTGTCAATGTTAAGGCAGTTATAAGATCCAGTCCACGTAAGCGTAACATGATATAAAACAAGCATGTTTTTGATTGTTTCACACAGAGACGCCCCCTCCCTGACAGCCTGACAGCAAGATTGTGAAATGCACCGATTCTTGCCCTGTGTAACATTATGTCACTCATTATCAAAAGTCATATCAAAATCCTGAGAGCAGTTCTGTTTTGGGCATCCTCGGTGCACAGTAACAAACATATTAATAGAGCATACTCTGGTAATACATGTAAATGTATACATATCAGTGGTGTGTTTTAAATTTGTTTTCAACCCAGTCTGTTTGCCAGGTAGGTGTGAGTAGGTAGGAGAAAGAGAACAGAGTAGAACAGAAGGGCAGTTGAGTATAGTGAATGAGAGTATGAGATAGCAATAGTGAGTGGCAATAGAATGTATACCAATCGTGGTTGTGCAGGCCGGTGGGTTTTTTGAGTCAACCAAACAGGGGTTCATCTTAAGTTTGATAATCTTAGGGTGTGTTTTGAGCTCGGAGCTCTTCATCACGAAAATGTATATGCAGCCGAAATGACTATAGGAGTTATGTTTCTAAAGTGAGGGATAGAGATATTCATGTCGTGAACGGTTTTAAGGGGAGCGTGGATCGACGAGGTAAGTCAGGAGTAGATGGGTGTGTGGAATTATAGAATGCAATAGGATTGCCTGCATACTTGAGAGAGCCTATCACATACATATGCTACAAATTATTTACAAAACTCAGCAAGGGATACAATTATAAATATAAGCATTATAATAATATAATTATTATATAATACATAATTAACTATTTTTAACTACGGTGCCTGGGCAGTTTGAATCATTCATGCTAGTGACCAGAGTCTTAGCGCTGCAATTATGTGGACACACAGTTAGATTTAAGTGCGACCGATTCATAAGACTAACAGGAAGACAGACCACTACACTTACATATAATTACATAAACACACACAGACATATATATGCACATACGCATGCACAAAGACATACGTACATACATATACGTGTGTGTTCCCAGATAACTAAATGTAGTTTTTGATACGCACGATTATGTTTTCACAAGAGGTGAGCAGCGTGATTTGAAATATCTGAGAAACGGCGTTTCGAAAATTATAGATGCTACCCATTGGAGAAGACGATTCTGAATTTGTGGTGACATGCCAGTCCTTCATATCAATGCATGTGCACATGCAATTTGATGATGAACACACATTATATGCCTCTATATACCGGTACACGATCCGTGTGTGCTCCCTTTTGTTATCAGAGATCAGGGCGACCATACCGGTCGGTTATAAGGCAATCCTTAATACCGCGATATGTGAGTTGCCGCCCCAACCTGCCAATGTGTACGGTTTGTGGATAAACACAAGCGCGATTATATACCGGTACATGAGTAATGTGTGATCGCTTCAATTGGTGAATGGGTGCGGATTTAAGGTATATTCCGTTTGTTTACCATTGTACACAAGGTATATACATGATTATCTAGATGGACATTTAAGAAAAGTGGAGCATGCGCATGCATGTATAAATATCGGAGTCTATGTAAACCAACACGCGGGTATGTTTGCTATGAAACGGTCAGAAAGGGTTGAGATATCTCAAATGGAATTAAATAGTTCATAGCCAGTACGGAACGGACAGACGGACGGACGGTGTGATGGTATAAGTATGTGCCATACATATCATGTTATGGGGGTATAAATACTGTCGATGAATAATATATGTATACAATGGCTACCATGCATAACGATATGACCAGGATAAACAAAACGAATGCACACTCAAATAATAAGACAATATATGCATAGATGCTGGTTGAGTATATATACCTGTATAAAAGTGCGCGCATATATACGCCCTTCAGTGAATGCCAAATGTTATCGCATATGGGCATGTATTCGCGTCACATAACCTCGGTCTACCAACGCCGTTGTTGGTTTAACATAATTACCCAGTCGGACTGACCGCTTGACATGGAAATGATTGTCTCGTGTGAGTTTGACCTGAAAAAGTCGTGATTATACGTCCAATCTACTGGTTGCGTGCTGGTCGGTTTCATTTCATAATGGTGATGGCAAATTGTGCTTCGTGGTATGAGAATTGTTGTATGTATGCTGAACAAACTGATGTAGTAGACTTGTGCATACATACTAGTGGATTGAGCACATTCATGTGTGTAATTATGAACGTGATTAATCATTATGCAGTCGTCTCATGTGCATGTACAAGTCAGCTAACATCCGTGATACACTCGTTTGTCTGGGTATTTGTGCAAAATTGGATTATTCCATAAGATTTCACCATACAGAGGTCATATTGTAGATTGTCTGGACATTTGTGCAAGATTGGATTACTTCATGAGACCATGGATGTCCGTGTGTGTGATATTGTTCATATATGGAGAGTTGACAAGCCTGTTTTCCATAAATGCGTCAAGTCGGAAAACTGGACATATTATTAAAAAGAGATGTCCGTTTATCGAATTTAGAGGAAGTAATATGAAGTACACAAAGATTATTTCATGAGATTTCGGCATATATACACAAGATTCGGTGATAGGTGAGTTTATATGTGCGAATTTCGTGTTTGCTTATGTCCCGCCATGTATAGGATTATATACACATATTAATATATAATTATAATACTTAATAGATTGTTTTAAGTCTGGGGGTGTGTCAGATGTTCCAGTTACGGATGGATGTACACTTAAAAGAATAACCGAGCAATAGCTTAGTATGGAAAATATTTGAAAATGCTTGCATTCGGCGTATATATAGTTGGGTTTGCTTGGCGGATCTATTGGCTAAAGTAGAAAACATTGAGAGCCGGTGCATTGTACACCTATTAAACCATCGCTCATAATAAATGCTGATTATATTCTGTATTTTGAAAAGCAGATTTGCGGTGAGTCCATTCAAAACGGACACCTGACCCCTTCCCCATTGACGTTGTCACTATGTACATTCAGATCGTAAGTTGCATTGATCTGACAGTCCTGTATACTATATGAATACATCATCTAGCCACGTAGTTTATTGTCAAGTTCGTCCATTGCATGTGGCGTGGTTATTCTGATCGGCTTCTCATTTTCTTTAAGTCTGATGAGAATGGCTCCATCAATAGTCCACGTTTCATGGATCAGCTCGTCTTTACGGAGCTGCCGTGCCCTTTTGTAGATTGCGGCGCGGGTTCTAGTGAGATCCTCATTTATGAAAACCCTTTGGTTGAGGTAGGGTAACTTCAGATTTTTACTATCAGTGCGTCTCCCATATAGTTCTCGCCTGATTTTATAGGAGGGAAGCCTGAAGATTATTTGGCGTGGTTGGTTGGGTTTTGGAGCATTGTTTATCCCTACAGTTTTTGGTTCAGTTGAATCAGAATTGGGTTTTCCTTGTTTCGGGCCAACCCTGTGACTTCGGTAAACATCATAATTACCGAGCGGTATACCTAACTCGTTTGCAACGTCAAGGACAATGTTATCAGTGTTTTCGCCTGATTTTTCTGGAACACCTGATATTCTAAGATTCGTTCTGCGGCCATATTGTTGTAGGTCGTCGAGTTCGACCTTCACTCCGCGAATGTCGTATTGACGCGCTTCCCTCTCCGCTTTCAGTTCAAGTTTGAGTTCGGATAATTCATGCCTAATGTCAGCTATGTCGCTTTCATACTTGTCTCTGGGCACGAAGGCATCTTTAGTTATTTTTGCGACTTCTGACCGCGCCATTTTTGTGATAACGCGCTCAAGCATGCCTTCCATCATTAAACTAAAGGAACTCTGGACACGATCACTCCCGAGAGCCTTTATTAGGCTTGATTCAAAGTATATGTCTGGCGCATAATTGTCATTTTCCATTTCTGATGAGTTTGAATGGTTTAGGCTTTCGTCAACCAGGGAGTCCTGATAGACAGGTCTGGGCTTTTTGTTGTCATTAGATTCGGAGGGTGAGAACGGAGATTGTCGGTTCCGCTTTAAGTCGGCTGGCTTTTGTCGAATATCAGGAATGAATGTTATTGGTTACTCGCGCCCACTGAGTCAGGTTGTTCTGCTTCGTTCGGTGTGGAGCTGTCTAAGGGGGCGATAGTTGCTTCGTCGAGTCCCTGTAATTGCAACTCACTCATATTGAGTAGAGTACAGATTTACGAACAATTGTCAATAAAGCGATTTGTATGCACGCGCTAAATGCGTAATCGGTTAAATAGTTTTGCGAGGAATGTCAACAGTCGAGATCCACGTATTGTAATATATAGTCGAATTAGAATGGTCTCACCGGATTGTCTTTGTTTGGGTGTTGTCTCTATGGAAATCAAAATGGCCGTTCTTCTTGAAACAAAGAAAACACAAAGTCGAGAATACAGCATCAAGAAATCAGTTGTACACTTAGATGACACATTGAGAGCGATTTATATTGACACACGAATCCAACTGCACATATAATTATCCCTCGTAAGGCCTTTTAAATTGGTATTTTATCAATTTTCCCCATCGGTCGACTCCGCGTAAAAATATTTATCTTCCCGTCATCGTGACGTCACTTCCGTTTGTTTACATTTTCGTTCTGCAATTTCGCTTCCGTCCCATCGACGAAAAAAGTTGTTTTCATCTTGATTATGGTCAATAAAATGCTACAGTGATGTCGAAAAGATGTTAATCTAACATTTTATGCAAAAATATCACCGTGGGACAGGGAAATATGAATGTATGGGGTGATTTGGTGTTTACATTTTCGTTCTGCGTTTGACCGTAATCGCCTA
The DNA here is from genome assembly GCA_032622095.1 of Siphonodentalium dalli. Taxonomy (NCBI): domain Eukaryota; kingdom Metazoa; phylum Mollusca; class Scaphopoda; order Gadilida; family Siphonodentaliidae; genus Siphonodentalium; species Siphonodentalium dalli. The sequence goes on from CP136062.1 coordinate 4,176,268, forward strand.
TTTCCGTCGTGTCTATTTTTAGCCGATAATATGAGCTTTGTGTTGGCGAATGAGACTATTAAATTGTTGCTCCATGTACGCAATGTTAATGCCGACTATATATAACCATTTTGATGCCGCTACACGCTGTATTATTGATAAACAGTCGGTTTTCTAATACCGTCCCAATACCGTCCCGCGCCGTGTCAAATACCGTCCCATACCGTCCCAATACCGTCCCATACCGTCCCGTCCCATCGTCCCATTCTGCGTTTTAGTCACTCCCTGTATCTCTTTCATTTGTGTGAAAAAATGTGGGCGTTCCTCCGTGTTGTGTAAACAGGTCCTTTTTATTATAGAACTTTATTAAGTTTACTTTATTAAGTACTATGTTACGTACACAGCTACAAAATTAATTTATGAACACAGTTTTGTCAAAGGTGTCATTACCTGCGACCAGAAATTATTTAGACAGTACGGAAGCGATCGAATTCTCGCATTGTTGACTTTTCGAATGATAGAACACTGACACACGGCGATGGTAAAATGGTTTTCACGGTGATAATCCTGATGAGAAAGTATGGAATAATACAATAAGTCTGCCGTACACAACACTGACTACAGTACAGTACCGTTTATTAAATATAATTAATATAAGTTATAACAGTTTGTAACTTTGTTTTCAGTTTTGAAATGAAACTTGTCAGAGTAAACTAAAACTGGTATTATTATTAACCATTCTGCAATACCAAATGGCCTCACCTTCACACTACTAGTATGGCTGAAGGGGTCACTCTCACCAAAAAAGTGCTGTTCAAAGGGTACACAGGGTTTGAAAATGTGCTGAAGGGTACACGGGGTTTGTGATCGATCGGCACGAACACCACTACTTAAATTGTGTTTATGAAAGTCTGGCGCCCATTAGCAGTTTGTTTTCAGTACATTTTAATATTCATTGGAACGTAAACAATTATTCTCTAACAGAAATCATGGCAGATACGAAAACTGAATGTCCTTTAGAACGACATTTCAAACCATGTGTACCCTTCAGCACATTTTGAAAATCCTGTGTACCCTTCAGCACTTTTTTTGGTGAGAGTGCCCTTTCAACACTAGTATGTTTATACACTTCATCTTCAAGTTAATCATGATACCAAGGAAATACCGTACGTAGCGGGAATTGTCTTGGATCCAGTTATTATTTTTTTAAACTTTCATCCTAATAGTTGTAATATTATAATAGTCTCTCTGACACTCTTGAGTCATGTATGAACATTATTATTTTTCGCTCAGTTTTAAATTTACGCAGCTACAGATACAGTTCTTAATCGATGTTGAATATATATTTGAGAACCGCCATGCACAACATACATGTAAATGTACTGTGCACATGCACCAGTACCGGTACATATAAAAAGGCCAAAAAAAATTCCACGTTTTGACTGACAAAAATCCATGTTTAGGACCTCAAGCCTAATTTTGTTTTCCTCGACAGCGATAATTTTTTTGCCGAACTTTACCGTTACACACTTTTGCCTCTTCCTGTTTAAATACAAAACAAAATTTCTAACACAAGTCCAAGTGAAAACACTATACATTAAACCGAAACAACTATCATGCAAGCCTTCCATCATGATCAGTTAACCATGCATTTTTTCGCTTTCCCCATGTACATGTAGGCCTATCCATGTGTAAGCTGAGATATAAAAATGGATTAAAGGGATGGTAAAGTTTGGTCAAGATGGCCACCGCGGATTGCACCCTACCTCCAGATGATCAATAATTACTCACCGGCCATAGAATGGATAAACTTCATATTTTTCACACATAATAATCAATAATAAACAAAGATCTTGTCATTAGTAGAGAAATTTTAGCTGTTAGAATTTACTCGCGGTAGAGTGACAAAAAATCATGTTCCCAAACGGCGTTTCTCCAGTTCCAATGGTTAACTTTTTGTACAAACTGAACAGTCAAAATGGTCCTATAAGAATCTGGCTAGAGACAAGGAGACATCATTTTGAGGAAAAACAAGAACTTTCCCAAATACCCTGCCTGTGAAAATAGTACTGTCATCCTGAATAATGGCAAAATGTCCTCCATTTGCATTGTTTACATTCTTAGGAACTATTTTTCTTGGTATGGGAGACCATAATATCCTAACATTATTTTGCGATAGCCGATACACAAGCCATGGGGGCGGGGCGGCCATGGTTATGGTTATGGTTATGGTTTATTGGAAATTCCGCCGTTTATTTAACAGCGCACCCCCATATATATGGGGTAAAATACATGTAAAAGACTGTCTAATAAAAACAAAGCAATGACAGTTCACATGTAGTTCCTAACAGGTTTTTTTGGAACACAGCTGGTACAACAGCGCAGAAGGTGAGGCCGAAAGTTCCGAAACAATTTGAGTTGAGTCCAGGATGTTATTGGAGAGCCTGGAACTGCCCTGAATGTCAAGTCCATCCACCGATCCCTCCAGAGAACATATCACATCGCCCGAACTCTGTACACCAGTGCAAGCTCTTTCATGATGAAGTCAATGTATAGACGCATATTCAGATCAATCATGTGAACCGCGAAACTCTGTATACCCAGTTCGAAATAACGCATATTCAGATCAACGATCCGCGAAACTCTGTTATACAGAAAAGTACATATAATATAAATAGGCCTATAAATATCACAACAACAAAATACTAGGGTCTCTGTATAAACGCATTTCAGACCGGAGCGCTGCGAAACTCTGTATCCGAAGCAAAGTATCACGCATATTCAGATCGGCAACATGACTGTGAAACTCTGTATATATAAAATCCATTCTGATAGAGTTGGTGCATCGCATATCAATGACAAAAGGTCAAAGTTCACGGAAGAAACAGCAGACCAACGATGACACTGCAACGCATAGTTCACACTCCTCAACTGCACCAGCAGGATAATAGCAACCACCCAGGTGGGTGTTTATACCTAAGGCGTGTGTGAATGATGACGTCATATAATTTTTCTATATATATTTCTATACGATGGAACGATTTTCAGGAAAGAGTGTATGCTATTTAGCGAAATTAAAACGTGACTTCCGATTAGCAACTGTTTAAAATTGCGGAATCGGAAGTGGAACAACGAGATGAAATGCCGCGGCCCATGACGTCATTTACGTCATGTTGGCTTCGTAGGTGCAACATTAACCCTTTCACGATGGGAGACGCGCTAGTGCAGCATTATGTTTTGATTACGGGTGCTGTGCTGGTGCAGCATGAACCATGTCACGACGGGAGCTCTGCTGGGCAGCATTAACCCTTTCATGACGGGCAGCTGTGCTGGAGCAGCATTAACCCTTCCATGACGGTAGTTGAGTTGGTGCAGGATTAGTTATTTCATGAAGGGAGCTGCGTTGGTGCGGCATTAAATATTTGATGATGGGAGCTGCGTTGGTGCAGCATTAACTCTTTCATGACGGGAGCTGCGCTGGTGCAGCATTAATTATTTCATGAAGGGAGCTGCGTTGGTGCAGCATTAATTATTTGATGATGGGAGCCCGAGTTGGTGCATCATTAACTATTTGATGGCGGGAGCTGCGCTGGTGCAGCATTACTTATTTCATGACGGGAGCTGCGTTGGTGCTACATTAACTCTTTCATGACGGGAGCTGAGCTGGTACAGCATTAATTATTTCATGACGGGAGCTGCGTTGGTGCAGCATTAATTATTTGCTGATGGGAGCTGCGCTGGTGCAGCATTAGTTATTTCATGACGGGAGATGCGTTGGTGCAGCATTAGTTATTTGATGATGGGAGCTGCGTTGGGGCAGCATTAATTCTTTCATGACTGGAGCTGCGTTGGGCAGCATTAATTCTTTCATTATGGGAGCTGTGCTGGTGCAGCATTAACCTTTTTGTGACGGGAGCTGTGTTGGTGCAGTATTAACCCTTTCATGACGGGAGCTGCGCTGATGCAGCATTAATTCTTTCGTGACGAGATCTGTGCTGGTGCAGCATTAATTATTTAATGACGGGAGCTGCGTTGGTGCAGCATTAACTAATTCATGACGGGAGCGGCGCTGGTGCAGCATTAATTATTTCATGACGGGAGCTGCGTTGGTGCAGCATTAACTATTTTATGATGGGATATGTGCTGGTGCAGCATTAACCCTTTCATGACGGGTAGCTGTGCTGGTCCAGCATTAACCCTTCCATGGTGGGACCATGACGACAGTTGCGTTGTTGTAGCATTAGTTATTTCATGAAGGGAGCTGCGTTGGTGCAGCATTAAATATTTGACGATGGGAGCTGCGTTGGTGCAGCATTAACATTTTTATGACGGGAGCTGCGCTGGTGCAGCATTAATTATTTCATGAAGGGAGCTGCGTTGGTGCAGCATTAATTATTTGATGATGGGAGCCAGCGTTGGTGCAGCATTAACTATTTCATGGCGGGAGCTGCGCTGGTGCAGCATTAATTATTTCATGACGGGAGCTGTGTTGGTGCAGCATTAACCCATTCATGACGGGAGCTGCGTTGGTGCAGCATTAACTCTTTCATGACGGGAGCTGCGTGGTGCAGCATTAATTATTTGATGATGGGAGCTGCGTTGATGCAGCATTAGCTCTTTAATGACGGGAGCTGCGTTGCTGCAGCATTAATTATTTGATGATGGGAGCTACGATGGTGCAGCATTAACTCTCTCATGACGGGAGCTGCGCTGGTGCAGCATTAATTATTTGATGACGGGAGCTGCGTTGGTGCAGCATTAACTCTTTAGTGACGGGATCTGAGCTGGTGCAGCATTAATTATTTCATGACGGGAGCTGCGTTGGTGCATCATTAATTATTTGATGACGGGAGCTGCGTTGGTGCAGCATTAACTATTTCATGACGGGAGCTGCGCTGTTGCAGCATTAATTATTTCACGACGGGAGCTGCGTTGGTGCAACATTAATTATTTGATGATGGGAGCTGCATTGGTGCAGCATTAACTCTTTCATGACGGGAGCTGCGCTGGTGCAGTTTAATACATTTCATGACGGGAGCTGCGTTGGTGCAGCGTTAATTATTTGATAATGGGAGCTGCGTTGGTGCAGCATTAACTATTTCAGGACGGGAGCTGCGTTAGTGCAGCATTAATTATTTGATTTTGGGAGCTGCGTTGGTGCAGCATTAACTCTTTCGTGACGGGAGCTGCGTTAGTGCAGCATTAATTATTTGATTATGGGAGCTGCGTTGGTGCAGCATTACTCTATCATGACGGGAGCTGCGCTGGTGCAGCAATAATTTCATGACGGGAGCTGCGTTGGTGCAGCATTAATTATTTGATGATGGGAGCTGCGCTGGTGCAGCATTAATTATTTCATGACGGGAGCTGCGTTGCTGCAGCATTAGTTATTTGATGAAGGGAGCTGCTGTGGTGCAGCATTAACCCTTTCATGACGGGAGCTGCGTTGGTGCATCGTTAACCCTATGGTGACGGGAGTTGTGCTGGTGCAGCATTAATTTTTTTCATGACGGGAGCTGCGTTGGGGCAGCATTAATTCTTTCATGACGGGAGCTGCGTTGGAAAACATTAATTCTTTCATGATGAGAACTGTGCTGGTGCAGCATTAACCTTTTTATGACGGGAGCTGTGTTGGTGCAGTATTAACCCTTTCATGACGGGAGCTGCGCTGGTGCAGCATTAATTATTTCATGACGGGAGCTGTGCTGCTACAGCATTAATTATTTAATGACGGGAGCTACGTTGGTGCATCATTAAATCATTCATGACGGGAGTTGCGCTGGTGCAGCATTAATTATTTCATGACGGGAGCTGCGTTGGTGCAGCATTAACTATTTTATGATGGGATCTGTGCTGGTGCAGCATTAACCCTTTCATACCGGGTAGCTGTGCTGGTCCAGCATTAACCCTTCCATGGTGGGAGCTGCATTGGTGCAGCATTAACCATTTCATGACGGCAGCTGTGCTGGTGCAGCATTAATTATTTTATGACGGGACCTGCGTTGGTGATGAAAAGCAAATTCGGGATACAGCATGTGTGGTTGCTCCACTACGTGTCGCGTATGATTCATATTATAATGATTGTTCAGTAAAACATAGTTTAAAACAGTTAAAACGCAAAGTTGGAGTAAAACAGTCCGAAGGAACGGCTGGGTAAGAAATGGCGGTCTCCCCTATCTTCGTGGCAATGTGCTGTCGGAGAGAATCGTCGAGACACAAAACACGAGTCGGATCGACAGAGTTCAGGATCGAACACGCTGGAAACACTTAGGTCCATGCTTGTCATCATCACAAATGAAATTTACAACATTAAAATACATTCCGCCACGAAACATCCGAGCAGGCCAGCTCCCGCGTGCCTCCTTCCTCGAACGCTACTTCGTGATTTACAAACAAACCCATCCGTCAATACTAGAATACGATTACGAATGGAAATCGATCAGTATAGACAATCGCGCATGGGATCAAGCTTTTGATTATGCCCATCAATATATATGGGTTATAAGCTATATGATTGTACCTGATAACCGACAATTTCTCTATTAATTTACATTCAAATGTTATTAAACGTATTTTTCTCCACAATGTTTTTATCTCAGTGCACCAAAATAGAATTGACCGGAAGTGAACTCGCACAAGGAGTCCGTCGTAAAATATGACATATTTCGTCGGAATACGGTACTTTCCTATTCATAAATATGTTTTTATATACCGGTAGGCTATTTGATTTTAGAATAATACAATATTCTGAAACATGTAAGTTTTCTATTTATGTGATTTGCGTAATAATACGACATCTTGTAATCTCGCTTTCGACTATAGACTGGTAATTCTAAAAATAAAATATCAACATTTCCATCTGTAAACAGCACAAAACTACATAAATCGTGGGTAATCAAGCAACTAAATTAATTCCAACAACTTAAATAAACTGAAAGCATCGATTTCATATCATAAACTTGCCCGATTACAGGATCGAATTGCTTTTCTGGTCGATTTTCATGTACCTGCCGCGAATTGAAAAATGACAACAACATCATGAACATGTGTTTACAATAGAAATATGGCGACTGGCTCCCAAGAAAAACTGACACGTTTTAGCGGACGTTTTTCAAACGATACAGTGAACATTAATCTAAAGCATAGCTCCTTGGTTCTTAACGGTATGTCAATTATCATAATGGGCTGCCTAATGATACTGTTGAAGTTATAGTTTTTCACATTTGAATGCAAAAACAATGCTATAATATTGCAGATATACTCTGTTTCAAAGTCATTTTTCTGGTACAAAAAGCTTTTTAGCTCACATCTATTCGTGGCACCTCCTTTAACGATATATGCTCTATATATTATCTCTATGTTATATCTATTTCTGTCTGCTTTTATGTGAAAAATACCAATTTTGTCAGCCCGTTTCCAGACATTTTTTATGAAACAGACTTTGCCATCCCCTTAACTTACTGAATGCGAAATCGCTACCATACATGATTTGTGGTTATGTTAAAACCCAATTGGTCTGTCTTTCAATTCTTTTATTGTTTAGTCAGCTAACGATCAGTGAGAGCAAGTACAATTACATTGTTCTCCTTTCGTTTCACACAAGCTGACACCAGTAGAACTTTTCTCAAAGTAAATTTATTTTCTCATGTGCATGGTCAGTGGCTCAGTGGACACTGATCCCCAGTGACAAGCCACTGTTCATCGCAGTTACTAGTACCATGGAAACGTACATGTTAAAACTCAACCATTTTAAGTTACTTGTACCGCTGCAAACTTAGCTTGAAAGATATATGTCTTATTAGCATCATAGTAGCAACTGTTTAAGTAATGGTTCCCATCACAGAACACATGGCCAACGCTGATAACCCTCAAGCATATTTGGCAAAAAATAATAATACCTGTGGAAATGTGGGATAGACATATGTCCAGTTTAACTTTTCACATGGCCATAATTTAACTGATGGGAAAGGTTATAAATATACCTTCGATCAACCTATATACCTTAATCAACTATTACAGTGACCGTGAACATTTTGACAAGTGCAAATTTTGGCACCTGCGAACAAAATATTGCCAGTAATTATAGGTGTGGGAGCAATAGCTCCCTTTTCCTGGGAAAGACTTGGCCAATGCATTCTCTTTTATATTAGTAGGTGAGGTGCCATATTGGCGACTCGCATATATAAGAGAATGCATTGGCACAGGGATTTTGCCAAATTTCAGGAAGCTCCAGTCAGGAAAGGGTTAATAAATAGCATCAGCTATGAAGTAGTATCAGCTTAGAAAATAATATATGTAGGAAAATTAATACACAGGGGTACTGTAACGTGACCCATGGATTGTCATGGGATAGGTGCTGTGTTTCTCAGATGATTTTAAAGTGGCACTAATAATTAGCAATAAATACCGGTAGTGTTTGTCATCAGCTTAGAATATATGTAGGGGGAACTGTCTCATGTGTCTCATGGAATAGGTGCGGCAAATCAAAGAGACACTAATAATTAGCTTGGATGACTTGTGAGCACAATAATTATTTAACCCTCATTAAAGCAAACTCATGGTATCCCAGCTACAGTAGTAGTTACTACTGTTTATTTTTAATGTTGACAACAATGCTTTTAGATGTCAGCAAAAATTTACATGGTTGTACTCGGTAGTTCAAACTGCTTGGCATAAACAGGACTGTTAGTCGTTCCTTTTATTTAACTGTTCAAGCTCCATGAAAAGAAGTGAGTACTTACTTACAATGCAGCATACACTTGATCAATTGATTAGTTGTGCAACCACACTTGTTAAAATTATGTCTGTATTGTGTATGTATTATTGTATACTTAAAGTGTTTTATTTTCTATTTTCAGGGATATTTTGGATCTACATCCTGCTTATCACACATATAACTATATAACTATATCAACTATCAGAAGTTCAACTCTGTGATCACTGATCTGACATTTACTGGTTCTGAATACATTTTGAAAAGGCATCAGACAATTTTTTTGAACAGGTGTAAAATTAAAATTCACAATCAGAGATTAAATGGAACTGTTGTGTCCTGACTATGATGACACAAATGTCAAATCCACTATTTTCTGTGGGCTCTCTTCTTGGAATGTTATTCACACACAAAGACAATATCAACACCAAGGACACAAACTTTTAATAACTTGCAACTTCAGCTTCCTTATAATACTACTAGAAAAGGAAATGATGAGAAAACAGGATAACAGAAAATACATCATCTATTCTAAATTATATTGGAGGTAGTCATGTGTGCAATGGATACTTTTGGGGTGGAGGCATACATGTGTAAAAGTGATTCTTGACCTGAGGTAACAAGGAATTCACTCCAGGAAGCTGATGTGTAGTTATTTATTCAGTGCAAAACATCTTATGAAAATACAGGGTATTGATCCACTTGTTCTAAGGAAAATATACACTGCTTCAATTCTGGAGAATGTAAATCTTGTTCTATTACGTTTGGAAAGTGTCATAATTTACACTTGAATGTGGCTGCACAATGAACATATTTTGTCTAACAGAAAGTGTAATGAAAAGACATGAAGATTCCTGGGTGATGTGATTGCCTTCTGATTAATAAAATATTGGGCCAACAGTATGATCTTATTATTTTGAACTAAATCCAAATTCACCAATAAGAAATATATTGTTATTAGAATGAGATACTGCCATCATACGATTCATACCGGTTGGTATTTTTTCATTCTTGCCACATTTGTCATGTTCCAGGGATCAGGGTGTGCAATAAAGAGAGGATCTACAATGAGTCCCCAGTTTATAGCTGAATTTACAAAACGAGTCCAGAATATTAGAACTGGACGAGCCTTTGTTGAGGTCCTGACCTAATGTAGTGGACGAGTTTTGTAAATTCCGCTATAGCCTATACTCTGGGGACGTGTTATAGGTTATATTTATTACATGATCTAAAGCCTCGACAAAACCTACTTAAATCAACAAATGGTACGCTAAACTAACATCGGCTTATATAAGACATGGGATAACTTTTCATGTAACTGTTCATTGTTTGCGTGTGTAAAGAAATAGTCCCAGATAAATAAAGACACTTTGATGTATTTAATGGTGTATATATAATGACATAACTTTTCAAACTCTTCATGATTATAGCTGGTTGGAAAAATATTGGAAGGCATAATATATGGAGTGTAAATAGAAGACAGACCGGAAGTCAAGGGTCACCTGGCACTATTTCCTGTTGTTCGTTTAATATCACAAATTATCACATAATTAACTCACAAAACCAGGATCATAATTATTGGTAAGACACACATGTAATATTAGCACGTACGATGACGTCACGCCATTATTTAAACGACTTGCGATTGCTGACGTTTATGATAGTTTTATTCGATGAATACTTCACGTTGCTTCGCGTTTATTTGATCATGTGATAAAATGTATATCAAACTCATTCTACTTTATACGTAATGTATCAACTTTATCCACTAAATTCTATTTGAGTCTCGGTGAACCTCGGCTCAAATCGAATTTAGTTATCTCGATTGATAGATTCCGTACAAAATATAAACTCATGTGAGATCCTCTACATACAAATATTTACTATAATTTTGCCTTACATACATCAGGGTACATGTACTACTATAGCTATATAAGTTCGTGAAACATGACTGCAAACAGCAATTATTATGTTCAATTAGACACTCAAAGAAAGAACATACATCGGTGCTATGGCCCCAAGTTTATGAAACTCCTGCGATCCCATAACAATAACGTATGAGGTATTTCACTGTTCGTGCAGAAAATTGTGCTATCTTTGCGCATTTGCACTCATATGGTAAACTGACGACAGGAACACACATAATCAGTTGTGTGTATATATTGCATACCAACGTTTCATATTGATATACCGGTAGTGGCACATGCGTCCATGTGCTTGCGATATACACGATGGCAAGAGTCTGTTAATTAGGTCATTTCTATTCTTAACAATGTGTTCCAGACTCGTGATGTTTCAATATTTTGGGAGGTGTGTCCACACGGTTGTGACGTTGATGAACACGTCCTGGCATATGGACTGAAAGATCCTTTATTGATGCAGTAGTGCTGTGGAAAATGATTGACGTATTTACTCAGTATAACCAAAATAAAACTACAGCTTTAGCATCGTGGCAGTCTAGTAATAACTAGACCAAGGTTTCCTTACAGTCAACTCTCAACGTAAGTTGAAAGTAATGAAATTTAGGTCTAATTTTAATAAGACTGGCATCGTGGTATAGCAGTAATGGATAGCTGTGTTCTCAGCTCTACTTGGTATGATTGTGATTTAATATTGACGGTTTGTGGTGTCAGTTATATTTAAGCAGGTACCTGTAGCTACAAGCAATTGCATTAAAATCCGAAAAAAATTCAGTTTCAAACTGGCAATTTCACGATTCCATTGCACATGCAGGAACAGACACATTGCAAAGATGTTAAGATGCGGCGTGGACTTCCGGAATGTTTATGAAATTCTGTGCGATTGTGGAAGTGTATTTGACAGGTCAAGCTATCATTTCGTTATTGCACTTGTCAGATAAACTGACGACACGAGCACACACATGCGGTTTTGTTTATTTCATACCAAGCGAGTGATATTGATATGGTGGCAAGTTCTTTCATATGCTTGCGACATACAATATGGAAATAGTCTGCCTACCCATTAGTGGTAGGAAGTTCAATGGTGGCTATTTTTAATTTCACAATGCGCTCCATAGTTGGGTATGTCGATATTCCAGAAGGGACGCCCAATCGCCCATATGGTTGCGACATTGATCAACTCAGACTGAAAATCCTTTATTGGTGTACCAGCGCAGTCTGAAAATGGGTGATGTGAGAGCGCATTAAAATATATAATACGGCCTTAGACTTGTGACATAACCAGCAATTGTGTACAGTGTTCTCAACGCTACCTGCTATTAGAGTTTTGATGCTGATAGTGCATGGTGTCTATTAAATTTAACAAGTTCATGACTTGAGTTTCCGGAAATATTACGAAAAACCCTGTGCCAACGCATTCTCTTACATATACGAGGCTTCATATATAAGGGAAGGCACTGGAACATGGTCTTTAATACCAAAACAGTGCAGCACCCAGCATTAAAAGGATAAACAAATATTGCAGGAAAAATACAAACAGTCACTAAAATACTTAAAATTTCCAGGTTGTGTGATTAAATCTATGAGTTATAATCGTTATATGTATTTGACACTTTCGTGGAAGAAACCGTGTTGAGCAACATCCATAATGCTGGGATGTAGAGACACTTGTGGGGAAGGGTCAGTTAGAATATGCCGTTCCAATGTGTGATTAACAGCCGCATATGTGTTATTTCCCCCTGGTATATGACATACTTGCATACGTCGCGTAAGGATAACAATTTGTATTTGACTGATCGTGCGATCATTACGCCACTGCACTCGTCCGATATACGACAACAGTATCCCGCGCATGCGATTTTGTGTATATATTCCGTACCAAGCGTGCGATATTGATGTCGTGTCAAGTGCGTCCATATGCGTGCGACATACAGTATATGGCAATAGTTTGACAATCCGTTAGTGGTATACTATGTTCAATTGTGGTTAATTCTTAATTTCACATTGCATGCGTTCTAGAGTTGGGATACGTCGATATTCCGGTAGGGGCGTTCACATGGTTGCGGCATCGATTAATGGATCCTGGCATATGGACTGAACATTGCTTTATTGCCGTAGTAGCGCAGTGTACACAAAATGAAGCCTTAAATTGTTTACACAACCAGTAATTGGGTACAGTATTCTCGACTACGTCTATGACTGAATGCTGGTGCTGATGGTGTTTGGTGTCCGTAATATTTTGAAGCAGATATGACAATTATCGCAAGAAAAATACAAATTAAGTTACTAAAATGCAGGTTTTATGGTTAAATCTATACGTGTTTTTTTTACCTGAAATTGAGCATTTTCACTCAAGAAACAGTGTTAGGCAACATCTATCTTGCAGGGATATAGAGACATCGGTGGGGAAGAGTCAGTTAGAATATATCGATCGAGCGTGTGGTAAACAGACCCAGTTGCATGTTTGTTACTGGCCGATAGTGTATGATAATCATGCATGCATGCGTCTTTTAATGAGAACAATAATGTTTTTTGGCAGATTGTGCTATCCTACGCCATTGAACTCGTCCGATATACTGACAACAGTAAGACACACGCGTAGTTTTATTCCATACCAAGCATGCGACATTGCTATCGTGTCATAAGTGCATCCACATGCTTGCGACATATACTAGTTATGCCAATAGTCTGTCCAACCGGTAGTGGGAAATTGTATTTAATCGTGGATACTTCTTAATTTCACATTGCGTTCCGAAGTTGATCAACATATCCTGGTATATATTGACTGAAAATTGCTTTATTGACGTAGTAGCAGTGTACACATTATTTATGTAGGAACGCTTTACACACAAACAAATAACGATTATATAACGGTGTGAGTCGTGTGACATAACCTGTATGACTGAATTTTGGGAATTATGTGCATGCCTGCTTCGCGTAAGGATGACACTTAAGGTTGCAATCGTTCGATATACTGATACCAGTAACATACGCGTGCGGTTTTGTGTATGTATCCCACATATTGATATAGTGTCAAATGCATGCGTTCATATGCTTGCGACATATACTGTGACATGGGTCTGTCAATCCGTTAATGTCACTATGTTCAATCGTGCCGGTTAGTTCTTAATGTCACACCTGTGTTCTTTAGTTGGGATATGGGACGAGCACCCATATGCTTGCGACATGACTGTAACAGGACTTGTCTCTTCGGGTTGTGAACTGTACTATACTGTATGACGTCACCATGTGCTCACACAATTCCCTCCAACTTATGCAAATAAGCATTTCTATCTCAGATTTGAATAGACGTTGGATATTTTCGGACTACATGACTTAGCTGTGTAGCAACACACCATGAGCTATACAGCACACCCTGTCATCACTCCACATGTAGTGCAGAATTTCAACACACAACTTGGAGTATTTTGTAATGTAATTTTATTATATTTCCACGCTGTCAAGCAGACCAGATCTTCGGTGTTAACAGTAAACGAATCGAGTAAAAAATGTTGTGAAAATGTGAACAGTGTCGCACAATAGAACACCTCTTCGAAAGTTCTATTTGAGCACAGGAAGAAATGTCATTATTTCCCTTTATCTTTGTCACATCAATTTCGTCGACTAATTTCGATACCGGTATAATTCAAAAGCGGTAATTATTATAAATGTATTTCGTATCGCAAACTGCCAGATTTAATCTACGTGGGCTTTATTACGTTTACGTATGGTCATATTAGAATGTATATATGTATATATGTATGTCCTTTATAGACTCGAAAACGGCTCCACCGATTGAGCCCAAACTTCCTATCTAAGGGTAAAAAACCACGGGAAGTGTCATCGCACCATTCGAGCCAGTGCGACCACTCCTTCACCCGTCAACTGCGGGGAGTGATGGGTTAATCGTGTGATAATTAATGAGCGTTTGTATATGACGCGTCGCTATTCAAGAGCATTTATCTACTTTAGGGAAAATATACGGCATTTGACCGTCTCGGAATCAGGGGATATCGAGACGAAAACTGCTGGGCCGATTGAACCCAAACTTGCTGTGTAAGGGTAACAAATCCAGAGGCAGTGCACGCGGACCATTCGCGAGCCCGTGCGACCACTCCTTCACTCTTCAACTGCCACCGTAATTGGGATTGATGGGTTAATCGCGTGATAATTAATGAGCGTTTGTATATAAGGCGTCGCTATTAAAGAGCGTTTATCTACTTTAGTGAAAATATACGGCAGGTCAAAACTGGGGATATCGAGACGAAATTTCCTACTTAGAGGTTCCAAGGGACGGGGGAGATTCCGTCGGGTCAGTTTGTCCACCCGAGGTGACATTGACCTTGAAACGGGTACCCACACATGACCTTGGGCGGTATCTCGGTAGTCAGCTGTGACATCGATGTGAAATGTGTTATGTATGGTCAACTCGGGACGGGAAATATTTTTGTCCGGTTATTTTGTCCACCCAACATGATCTTGACACGGGTACCCGCAAATTACCTTGTGCGATATTTCGGGCATCAGCGGTGGCAGCGACATACGGGGTTACCTTGAAAAACAAAAATTAATGGATCGACCAAAGCCATGGGACCAATCCCGCCAGTGGTGGGCTAATCTGCTAGTAGTCTTTATATGGTATCGTTCTGTTGGCCTCTCTATATCATATAAATACTTTTTCTAGAAACCATTAAACCAACTCGACGTGCGATTTCCCTGCGCTCCTGTTGCACAAATTCTTGTATAAAAAATTCGTCTATTTCAGACAAAGCTCAAATAGTAAATATGATCAGGCAAGACATAGAAACCGCTAATCCCAATACCAATCTAACAACACCAGTCGAACATGCTAACCTTTCAAAGCAATAACACCGGGCACCAGGTTGCGGACAACCACATGCACACACCATGGTTAGATCCCAGGTTTGCTTGGACCAATCGGCGTGAAATTTGGTGAGTCACCTTTTATGCCATACTATATTCCGTGGTACAAATTTGGGCCACATTTGATTCATGGTTAAAAAGTTATAAACGCGCCAAAAGCGTGACCGAGTTATACACACACACATATACACACACACACACAGACGACGGGTTATATATATAGACAGTTTGATATATATGATATACACTATAGCTATATTATGTGATGCCACCAATAGTATTTTCAAACTACAGCCGCCATGGCGGCTGGGACGCTCACCTGACATGCGTCAGTGCTATATGCTTGTTTTTAAAAGAGGAGAACTAATTCGAGCCTTAGTAACTTTAAGATATATAATATATAGACTATACGATAAAATGTGATATATTGTCACTTGATTGGGGGCTGAATTTATCGAGCAAGCATCCAATATTTTCAAAAGGTGCGTCAGCAAATGGGTTTAAATTTTATGGCCTTGGGTGTAATTAATGTTGAGGTGGTTTCAACAGAAGTTCTACCCCCCTTAGATATTGCAGATCAAATTTGAGCCCACTTGACTACTCTGGCGTCGAAGAAAAAATATATTTGTTATCAAGGGGGTCAGAAAAATAAAATTGGATTTTTGTTTCAAGAAATTATTTTAAAAGCCAAGATATAAAACCGAATTAATTAAATTAAAAAAAATCTTTTTTTGAGAAATGAGCTGAAAACTGAAAAGCCCAGAAAAAAATAATGGTAAACAAATCTGATACTAGTTGTCCCATTAATGTTCCAAACAAAATTTAGAAGAATTCCACCATGTATTTCTTGAGAAAAACCCTATTTTCAGAGAGCCCTATGGCTCTTCAAAAAATCAGTCAAGCACGACACCTTGGACAAATCTGAAACTATGTGTTGCAGTAATGCTACATACCAAGTTTGAAAGAAATTCCACCCAGTGGTTTGTGAGAAAAAAGATTGTGTTACAGTTGTACCCAAATACACCCATTTATGGGGCCTCTTATTGACATACTGACCTAATTTTAACAAATCCAAATACTAGTCACCCAAAGCACGTGCACACTAAATTTGAGCAAAATCGGCAGAGCCACTATGTATATATTGAACCCAAGTCGAACCCAAAAATCCTACTTTCACAGAACCCCACATTACACTTGTACATGTGTGAAGACTTTGATGGTTATGGCACGAGTCTATGGTATCATGAAGCACTGGATGTCGTATCGTCGTCAAATTGTGTGCCATAAAAAATATTTAAAAAAAAATTATTGTGTGCCATACTACACCAAAGCCTTCCCACACGTGTGTGATTCTGTGTTTATTACACACTTACGTCAAAACAGGAACAATTTACATTGCTTAATCTATATGGACACATGTCTGCCATACAAATTTAAAATTAAGGCATTATGTGGTTTTCTATCCTTTATTGGGAATAGGTGTTCAATAAGGCCATTACAAATTAAAGTCTGGGTTCACGGACCCCGTCCGCATCACTAAAAGTCCGCCCATCAAAAATATTTATCGCAATTCAAAAAAAAAAAATTCCCCTCTATACACTAGTGATAGGTACTTATTTTTGGATCACCAGTCACATTTTTAAGAGCGCCGGTAACATTTTTAAGAGCACCGCTTATATTTACTTCCGGTGTCAAAAGTGCATGCTCTAATATTATCGTTTGTCTATTTTTCATCAATTTTGGACTAATTAAAATGGGAAAATGAGTTTGTTTTCTGTGTGCATTACGTCAGGGATCACAGTTATCCTGCAGTGGAGTGTTTGTGGAGGATTAACCGAAGGAACATCTGTTGGCGAAGTTTATAAGACAATGAAATGCAATAAATCTGATGATTTTGGCGAACTTCCAAACGATTTAGATTAGATTTTTTTAGATTAGATTTTATTTTGATAGTTCAGGTTTACATGAATACATATTATGGGTATGTTTACAAGTTGAATCAATATAATACACAACAGTATATACATATTATAATTATAATAGTTTATATTAAATATAAATATGTTATATGTTGATGAGACAGTTAGAGTTCAGACTGTGTAAATAATTGATATATACCGTAAGAGGATATATCAATTTTCTCAAGAATTAATTAATTTTATTTTATAGAGGTTGCCGTCAGAATATAAGGTAAATTATGTGGCAGAAATCTGTATAAAAATAGAAATACTCATGTGACCTGAGACCATCAGGGATAACGCAAAAAGTTCTCTAAATGAGAACTTAATTCCATTGCGGTCCCTGGTGGCTTTCGGCACATGGGCAGTGAGTGAAGTTCGAAACTTCGGAGCACAATGTATAAAAGTATTTAAAATATAAATTAAATAAAAGCCATTTCAGAACGAGACTTATATGGAGAGGAAAAGCTAATAAAATAAGTCAATACGGAAGTAATGTAACTCCAACAGCCCTTCGCCACCTGCATATACGCACCACTGCCATGTATGGCCGGCTTTGGGCTAGTCTGTCCATGACCGAAAGATGGAAACCCGAAATACAGGCAGCAGTAACAATATATGCAACTGGCCAAATACTGTCATCGTACATTACCATATAAATTGAACTGCTGCATTGAGGAAATTCTAGTTAAAAGATGATAAAATAGATTGTTCCTAGTAAAAGGCAAATGGATTTTCTTCTCTGTTCATCAATTTCTCTAGTAGGTGTTGTTTAATGCAAAATTTCCAGTGTTTGAGATCAAAAGGGGCACGAGTATGGTATACTTTATCTAGACCATTCCACAGTTTCGCTCCTGTATAATAGAAACTGTGGATGCCCTTGGATTTTACAGAGGGTAATGAGTATTTCAGGGTCCCTGATCGAGTTACATATGTACAATGAGTACTAGCTAATATAAAATTATTATCTAGATATGCTGGAGCTTTCTTTTCCGAGATTTTTAGTACCATCAGTATTTTTCTGAAGTCTACCCTATCACTCACTGGAAGCCATTTAACATGTTTAAATTCATTATAACCAATATGAGTCATGCGATCTAGTTTCGTGATAAATCTGACAAGTCTGTTTTGAGATGCTTGAAGACGCTTTTTGGTTTTTACTGTCAGATACGGGTACCGGTACGCGTACGGGTAGCTACCCGTACGGGTACACGTTTTGAAATCGCAAACTGTTTTACCGGTAGAATTCATCACATCGACTGGTAATGTATGGAGAGCCAACTGCAACAAAAAGATATTATGATATAGATTGTAATTCGCGTTATTGGCCTATGTTATACTTAGCGTTATGGGTTGTTGGACATATGTATTTATATTAGATGAGCCCCATGGTAATCAGTTGCTTTCATCAAGGACGAGCTAGGTGGCAGTTGGAAGTGGACGTTGCTTTTCTTTCACTCATATTGGTAACATTTTCAACAATTGGATTCTACAAGTCATAGACCGATCGAGTGTTGACAATAAATCGGTTGGAATTTTTAAACTTAGAAAATAGATTATGATAGCTCATATATACAATTACGTTATATATACTTAAAATGTCCAACCAGTATTCGGTGTAAAATGTATTGTTTTAGACCAAGGTTCTAACATGTACTTTCTAACATGTACTTTCAGTTCGATATAATACCGCATTTGTCCCTTATTTTAGTTGGGGAATATTTAGTTATATTAAAATCCGAATTAACGCTCCCAAGTTACTATATTTGGCTTCGGGGTAAAACTAAATAGTTGATTCGAATCGAGGAACCCACCATCAAAGCGCAGAGTGATCAGATATCGATTTTTGAAGTTTGTTATTTCTTGAATTGTGTAATTATGTGTGGCCCAGAAAGAGTCATCAAACCGACGGTCTCGGACAAAATTGCCGACGAAGATGCTTAACTCTAAAATCAAGTGGTAATGCGGCCAAAATTTTATACTATAGTTGACAGCAGTTAGCATTATTCTGTTGTAATTAATCGATTCTGATAACAAAAGCGTATTTTGAAGAAATGTTCTTGTTGTAACTTTATTATATGGGGACCGTCTGATCGGTTTGAGTAGCTTTAAGTAAACCCTTGTTTGGAATCTTTCAACAGATCGAATGGTCGGCCCGTCGGGACAAGGGAATATTTATTCCAAGAATTGGGATTGTTGTCGGGATCTAAACCCGGAGGTATGTTGAAATGTTTAACTTGGTAACAAAAAAGGTGTCAAAATCTAGTCTGTTTATTATACGGATTGAATAAAGAGCGTTTGCTTCACTTCTGTGCGAAACACAGAAAACAGCTGAAACTAGCTCTGCTTATGTGCTTAGATTTTGTAGAGTATGTATAGGTATTTCGTATCCCCACTACAGTATACACAAGTATTGTGGTTCAAATGCGCCATGTCCGTTCAGATAGTAAATATATATTAAAATGAGAAATCAGTCCCCACCTACATACGATAAGGTAACTAAACGGTAATTGTATTCAAATGTGCAATGCATAGATAAATCCACGATATATTTATGTCCTTGTACAATGGGTTGAGACAGGGACGTGACGACCCCCCTCCCCAACTTTGGTCAAATGTTCAACATTTGGAAATTTGATATACCTGACACAACATTTGTTGGAAATTTCACACAAACAATAGGTAATTTCAACCTATTGTTTGTGTGAAATTTCCAACAAATGTTGTGTCAGGTATATCAAATTTCCAAATGTTGAACATTACTTAAATTCGTAGTTTGATTTTCGAACAATTTATTAGTGGATAATTTGTAGTTTTTATACCAACATTTGCATATTTCGCTATTTTTGGTAAAAAAAATAAGGACTGAAATGGCTGTCAGAAACAGTTGGAAATTGTTCAAGCTTGGGGGGGGGTGCCAGGTCTCAAAATTTCCAACAATTGGAAAGCCTGATGCCAGCCAAGGGGAGGGTGGATTTACGCGCAAACTTGTGAATTTGATATGGTTCGAGATGTGTAGTTAGAAATTCGAAGGTGGACACCCTTCCTAACGCGCAGACCATCTATAGCCATGTCCCTGCAATGGGCGTCTATAGCACCATCTACTCACTCTATTAATCACAACCTGTCATTAATGCAGCGAACAAAGTTGTTAGTGAAAAAAAATCGGCCTTCCGTATTTATCTAAGTGCTAGAAGCCGCCTCGAGAATTTGAACACAAATCCTGGGTTAAAATGACAACTTTATCAATAATATTTGCCCATGAAATCTTTCAATAAATAGGTTAACGCATAGCTGACTGGAATTTCATGGAATTCATGGACCCTTGAGTGAGAAAATCGTAGTGAAAGGCTACCGGTCAATGGGACAAATCTACCCGTTTCAATTCGCTATCGCTTTATGTGCTGCATTGAATGTACCCAAGTGACCGTGACGATGTTCACAGATTTACCCGTACCCGTTCCCGTCGAACGGGTATCGCAAACTCGCTAATAGCGCGGACATCACAACCTGAAACCAAAAGGGCAGAGTCATCCGCATATAGAAGGAGGTGACAATCCACAGCCTGGCTAGCATCGTTCACATAGAGTAGGAAAAGAAGGGGGCCTAAGATTTATCCTTGAGGGACTCCACAGGTGATACGTTCAAATTTGGATAGAGTACCATATATATATACTGCTTGCATTCTATTTGTTAAATAAGACTCCATCCATGTCAGAGATATTTTATCAAATCCAATTGCACTAAGTTTTGACAGTAAAATTTCATGGTCGACGGTATCAAAAGCCTTGAAAGACATTATGGTATTTGAAAGACATTAAACATAAATTCTATATCGGAAACTCGAGTAGTTTCAATAGGCAGTATTAGTTTCAATAAGTGTTTCCTGGTGTCAAAATAGGTGATCTAATAGAAAAATAAAAATGAAGTTATTCACAAATACTTTTTTCTTCTTGAAGTTTTTCCCAATGAATTCAACCAATTTATCACTTTGACACCACATGCACATACCTTCTCAAAATAAGTGTCCATTTTAACGCGGTCATCAGGCGTTAACAACGCGGTCGTAACGTCAACGCATCGAGTTTACGTTCAATGCGTTGCGTTTAGGATCAATGCAACACACGAATATTACAATCACCGCGTCGAAACGTGTACAGACGATGAATCGCATAAGTATATTTTATACTATTAAATTTTTGTTTATTTACGATCACATATGACTAATTTAGTGTCAATTCCCCACTCTCCGAAAACCGAAAATCACATGTCTAGGCGTTCGTTTGTTCCAAATCGGGCAATTTATTTGCAGCATTTGACTGGTGTTAGGATTTTTATGATATATATACATGTAGGTACAATGAATACGTGTATTGCACGGAGCGGTCGTGTGGTTGTGTTTCCCAATGTATGGAGTAAAACACTACGCACGAATATATTGCCATAAATGTTAGTCCAAGTCTTCTTGTACTAAAACCAGCTAAGATATTGGTATGGCCAGATGCTGGTGTTTAGTCCAAGACCGCCCCATAGCATTCCTATGACACGACTTACGCCCAGGATATGTGGCGGGAATTTGTGGTATATTTTACTCGATTTACCTAACAAATCAATACATGATGCTATATACATTGGAAAGAGTGACATCTTATGGTCATAATGGTGCATAATAATCTAACTTTCATGTTAAATTACGGATAGAATATTTCGGTTGATTGTCACCGACATCGCTGTTTTTATATTTTGTTTACGTTTTAACTGGAAGCCGAACTGTTACGAACAACTTCGGCATAGTCCGGAGTTTGTTTTGACCGAGACGAATTTCTACAAATTCCGAACGCAGTTCGCAAGGTCAACTGAGTTCGCATACTAAACAAAATATGTAAACACTGCGGCAAATGTCTCTTTTCACATTAAATTACCGCTTTCAATTCACAACTGATGTGGGTTTCAGATCAAATAGCATGTCTTCTGCGGAAAATATCCGTTTATTGTCGCAATTGTGATATTTTATTTCATATAATTGTGGTTTTATTTGAGCGGGTCACTAACGCTTAAGTCGTGTCATAGGAATGCATGGGCCTGGAACTCGGACGAAACACCAGTATCTCGCCATCATAATATCTTGGCTGGTTTTAGTACGAGAAGACTTGGACTACATACATGTCTACTACAGAACTGTTGGAAATATATGTGCATGTCCATCATTGCAAACAAAACGATGAATACATTTAATAGGCTTAGTAGCAGTAAATAAACCACAATTGACTAAAATTATGGTTTCGTAGTTGACGAAACCAGAACAACTTCGTCAACTATAATAGTTTTAAAATGCGTAGTATAACCATGACGTCTAACCCTGCACCAGAACATGTATGTCGGTCTCCGTTCAGGATGTGAATCAATTAGAACATCAATTGTCAAATATGGGAGGAGTTACAGAAAATGATGTGGTGGTAATGTGTGTGTGTGCTTTTTTAATTTTGTATTATTTTATATAATTATTATATAGATCTCAAACAGCGTGATGCTATTATTAAAATTCATAAAAGTTTCAGATTTGATAAAATATTATGTTGATATGAATTATGTTGCATTGACGGTTACCTCGATCGCGTTGAGAAAAATCACAACCGCGTTGGGGTAACGTTGCGGCCACGTTACGTTAACACGAGAACCACGTTGATGGTCACTTCTCAACGCGGTTCCAACGGTCGAGAGGGACACTTATTTTGAAAAGGTCTGTACCCACATCCGCAGCCATCAGTACAAAAGTATAATGGTATAAAACGGTATATAGGATTCTTGTGGAACACTAGAAAAATAACTTCAGTGTCACTGAGAATTATTCCTGATAGTGGATATTCATGGCCATTGCAGTAAATAAATACATGTAGAGCAATTTATGGCACTGCTACATTTGAATCAGCTTTCTCAGAATTCCTAATACAATTGTCAGAAGTTTTAGTAATTTGAGTGGTGTGTGTTTCTCTAAATGTGTGGATACAATGTACTGTTCTGATATTTGGTGGGAGACATTGAGCGGTTCTGACTTTATAAACCATATCCCTCAACCTATCACGAATAGAACCAGACAAAACTCACGCTATGCCTTTCCTCAATAGCCATTTAGAGCCATGCTTTGGGAATTGGAACAACAGAGGTTTCAGAATATTCCTAAGTATTGAGCTATACATGTGATTACACAGAGACAAGTTGTATTACCTGGAATCATGAAAAACGATTATTCGATTTTGAGGTATTGTTTTGAAGAATTTAAAATAAGTAATAAATATAAAAAGCCTCCCTCCCTCATCAAAAAATATAGACATTATTGCCTGTGAACCCGGCTTTAATGTTAATGGCCTTAGGTCAATATGTTAATTGTGGGCAAAAGAGGCTTAAAAATATATTCGCAAGAACCACTGGGTGGATTTCTTTTAAACTTGGTCTGGTGCATTATTCCACAAATTTCAACTCATTTTGCATTTTCTAAATTCAATAACAAATTCTTCAGAAATTGTTTAATATGACACGTACAACACTGAATCAACTATGTGTTATACAAATTGACCTGCGGAAAACATTGACTTTCTAGTTATAAAATTTATTGATTTCATTTAGAAATAATGTTTTTATTTGTTTACAGTTTACGAGAATGAACAACTTTCGATTCCATTGAGTTCCCGCAAAATTTCAAGTATGGTGTTAAATATTACAACTCCGGAACAGAATGGCATTCAAAGTGATACTTCAACACATAACAGTGACGTGCGGGATAGCACGTGATCCTCATTCGACAATAAACGCGAATTAGTCTTTGTTTCAGCGACAGAACTTCGAATAAACCGACAGTCTCTTTGGTGTTTCGTCGGCGGTGTCGGCCTTTGAAGTTTTGTTCTGAAAAACTTCGCGACTTTGCCAGTCAAACTTAGGAGAAGTTAGGCGGGCTATCAATCGCCCGCCTAAAATAGTTTTGCGTGGGCTGTAGGCCTACAAAATAGCAGCACTGGTTAATGGTTGCTATGGTATATTTAATGGCCATTATTTCAAACCATTCGAAATATCATTAATGGCAAGTAAAGTAAAAATAAGTTCAACCCATTAAAATGTGGAATGTCATTAATGGCCATGAAAGTAAAAGTGCTTTTAATGGGAAATTAATGCCAATTAATAGCAATGAAAATGCTTCTGCAAAAATTAATGGCCATGACAATTACAAAGTATTTAATGGCCATGATTTTAACGGCCATTGTTCGTTGTCCTTTAAGTGGTTTTTAATGGGAATTAATTCCCATTAACATATGTCATCATCCATTAATTTGTTGTAATGGTCTTTACACGATACTTAATGCCCATTAACACATATTGTGTACGTGCCATTACATATTTTTTGGATTTAATGCCCATGACTAGTCCGTATTAATGGCAATTTAATGTGACTTAAAGGAAACGAATAAGAGGTTTGTTAGTGTGATTTTAATTGGGTTTTAATGGTGTTTTAATGACTTCTGATTAATTTTGAATTTAATGGGAATTTAATGGGTTGGTTTGCAGTAGTGTATACAGTACCAAGTTAAGTACATTAAAGCATAGTATAACGGTAAATTCGTGATGGTCATTCTTATTGTATTTCACATCAGGAATTTCGATCACCTTTCACTCGCTCTGATGGGTGTAGACTGTAGTTACTATATAGTGTCGTTATTTATTGTATCTTATTTTCTCAATAAAAGGTAAACTACCGCTACGAATGAACTTATATTTTAATTCAATACTCATAATTCTCATTTGCAATAACAGTAATTGAAAGACACAGTAACTTTCATGAACCAACACAAATTTAGTCTCCTCTCATTATGTGCAGATCTAAATATGATATCATGGATATAGGAAGTACACCGTTGACAAATATTTGAAAACGGTGAATTTTTAAATATTTTCCATGCCATAAAAGTGAAGTAAAAAAAATTATAATAACCATATGTTTGATGGTTCTTAAATAGTGTATCACAATAATCGCTTGTACCAAATTTCACAAATAAATTCCTGACAGATTTTGAGAAAATCCATTTAGAAATACCAGAACATTTTGGTCAAACATGCATCTGACCCTTAATAAACTGTCATTAGAAGGACTTTGACTATACAAAAATAAATACAACGCAGGCATCTGCGAAAGCAGATATATAATGTAGATCAGTCCATGACTTTTATAAAAGAGCAAAAAATCCGCGTGCAGCTTTTAGATGAAATTCTTGTTATATCGATTGAACAAGCGATGTTGTGCTCACATATTGTGGCATTGCGCCTTTGCGATATATTTGCATGGATGGTATGCCAAGCAATTACCTAATCATTGGGCATTTCAATCGCTAACCCGTCGGACAGGTATGCTTTTCCACAAAATCGGGAACAATTGTAACAATGTAATTGTGTTCTAAGCACATTATAAACACGTTCACGTGAACCCTTCAACTTACCTTTTGTGAAATGAACAGCCAACTGATAAGTTGAAAGCTTTCCGATGTGTGTTAAAAAGTTCAACTCGCGTCTCTCACTTATAAGCTGCAGTGTATCGTCTGAATCAATTATCACGAACATACACATCCCGCTCCAGTGACTGACATGTATATTTGCAAGATGAAAACATAACCGCCCATCCACAATAGGCTCATTTTCTCATTCGCGAGTTGAATAAGGTGTCCTCACATGTCATCTTAAATTACGATACGCGGTGTCATTTTCGCTATTTTGTTCTGTTTCGTTTCACGCGAACGAGTCCCGTGTGAGACTCGAGTTGGTAGAATATCTATAGTATAGGGCGTAGACGGATTAGAAATTCGTGGCATGATTTTTTTTGTGAACAGCCTATTGTGAATGCACTTTTTCGCATATAAGTTATATTCATATCAAGAACAAGGCATTTGAAAACAAACTGAACTGATAGCAAGTTATGTTCAATTACTCAGCTTTTGTTGTACATGAGTAGGACTCAGAAATTAAATGCATATCCATCAATGATAAACATCATACAATTATACACGAAATCTACATCGTTCAATAATCATGCCATTTTATTCTAAGCACTACGATGTGAACCCCGTATGTAAAGCCACTTCTAGTGCTGTGTGGTATTTTAATTGCTACAAAGACGGCTTCATGTGTGCGTGTTGACGTATTACGAAGCAAACTCAAGAGTGTTTCATGCGTTAAAGTTGGTCGATAATAGGCATAATAATAATTATAAGTTATACGTTTACGCGAACTAAGTCATGATATACTTCTCATTTTAATTTTAATTGTTTGAATATTTTGGTTGTGGAATATACCCAACAATCTAGTAACAGACCAGTGGTTCATGTTCTATGTTCCTACATCGCTCGGATAGTCATAATTTAAATTGAGCATATGTTTCAATTTTTTGGTTGTGGAATATACCCAACGGCAACGGCTCTATTGGACGACCCTACTGAACATGGGCCCTACTATAACCAGACCGCACCCGACCGTACCTGACCGCACCAGTCCGCACCGTCCGAGGGGTACGATCGAGATGGTTCGGGCACTATCGTGCAGAATTGACCTGTATGTACCAAAGTTCCTATCCCCAAGGTGATATCTCAAGCGGAAACGGCACTGATAACCCTAACTTGTACACAACATCAAAAAAAGGCACCGACCGCACCTCTCCTATCTGTCTGACCACGGAGAGGGACATTAGAGCATGCAGCGAATACATCTCGTCAACCACGGCCGATCGGGCAAGTTGCTAGCTACACCGGAAGTGAATATATTAACCCATACGATGCGGTCGAATTCGCTATTCATGTACTCAAAAAACACAATAAACACCCACTGACCGTACCCCCACTCGGGAACCGAGCAATATGGGGCATAGCCTATCGTGCAAAATATATCAGTATGTACCAAAGATCCAATCCCCAAGTCGAGAAGTCAAGCGGAAACGGCACTGTTAACCCCTAACATTCGGCCGATTCGGCTAGGTACGCAAAATAAAACAAAAGCACTGCCCGCACCTCTCCTAACTGACTCACCACGGAAAAGGACATCATATCATGCAGCGAATTCCGTCTGCATCCATGGCCGGGATAGTTACTAGCTATGCAGGAAGTGAATATATCAACCCATACCCTGCCATCGAATCCGCTATTCATGTACTCAAAAACACAGAAAATAATACCCGCCGACCGTATCGCCACCAGGGGACCGACCGAGATCGGGCATGTACTATCATGCAGAATAGACCTAGCTGTACGATCAAAGTTCCAATCGCCAAGTCGATATCTCAAACGGAAACGACACTGTTAACCCATAACTTGCGGCCGATTCCGCTATGTATCTGCTAGCTGTCTGACTAAGGGGCATCATACTTATGCAGCGATTATCCCTCTGCTTCCATGGCCGAACGAGCAAGTTACTTGCTATACCGAAAGTGAATATATTGAAACACACTCAGCAGTCGAATTTTCTATTCATGTACGCAAAAACACCGACAATAACACCGCCGACGACCGACAATAACACTCGCCGAGCGAGATGGGACATGTACTATCGTGCAGACTACAAATGCATGTACCAACGCTTATATCACCAAATCGAAATCTTTGGCTGAAACTGTCCTGTTAGACCCTAACTCGCGGCCAATTCCGCCAGCTACATAAAATAAAAAAGGCACCGACCGCTAGCTGGCCGTCCACGGAAAGGGACATCATATGATGAATCGAATACCTCTCTGCTTCCATGGGCGATCGGGCAAGTTGTTTGCTAGACCAGAATGAATACCTTGACCCATAAACTGCGGTCGACTTTTCAATGCATGTAAGCAGAAACATAGAAAATAACACCCGTTGACCGTACTGCCGAAGGGGACTAAGCGAGACGGGGCATGTACCATCGTGAATAATAGACCTGTATATACCAAATTTGCAATCCCCCAGTTGACATTTCAAGCGGAAAGGGTCATCATATCGTGCAGCGAATAACTTTGCATCAATAAGCGATCGGAAAAGTTGCTCGCTATAAAGAAGTGAATATGTTAACCCTTTCGCGGCGGTCGAATTCGCTATGCATGTACGCAAAACAACACAGAAATTAACGCCCGCTGACCGTACCACCACCAGGGGACCGAGCAAAATGGGGCGTGTATATATGGATGTTAATATTCACAATGAATCGTTCCCATCTACATGTCAATAGCCGTGACAAATTTCATAATGGTCGGAACAAAGGTTCGAGTTGTCACCCGTGCCAACAGATTTAGTCATGCAAAGAGCAAAATCCAAGATGGCTGGCAGCTGCCATCTTTTATGGCTGAATGACCACAAAATCACTCGTTCTCATCTACATGTCAATATTAACATCCACGACATATTGCATGGTGATCAGACAAAAACTCCGGCCTGTAGCCCTTGCTAATGGATTGAATTTTGAAATCCAAGATGGCCGCTGGTGACCATGTTTTGTCTTGCCATTGAATCGTTCCCATCTACATGTCAATGTCAACAGCCATTACAAATTTCATAATGATCCGACCAAAGGTACGATTTGTAGCCGTGTCAAAAGACCCCCCACTAATTGAAATTTAGTTAGAAATGCAACCAAGTTGTTTACAACATTCCAATCAATTTACACGGTGTTGAGTGTTTTGCTTATTGCTCACTATTTATGTGCTGCATGCAAACAAACAGCTGATGCAAATAAAACAAATGCTTGGCTCACACAAAGCGTGTTTGACGGTTAATAATGCATTCAAAATATGATAATTATTGTATATTATTATAATATTATTGGGGAAATTTGTTAACTGTTATTTCATAATTATAACCGAAAGCGAAGGCCATTCATACCTTAGAGGTCCACATATATAAGGAGAATCACTGAATTTAATTTTCATGCCTGCGAACCGGGACTGCATGAATCGTGGTGCGGTATACACATGAAGCGGTAACCTTACAACCTTACCACAGAGTTGCAGGTTACTGCTGTAAAATACCCCAGTGACACCACATTACTGTAGATGTGGTCAATTACTGTAAGTAGAGCTGTATATTCAACATGAAAACTATGCTAATTGGATTAAAATAGTCACTGGGCATATCAATTTGGCAAATATTGTCATTGCATGACATGTTTCTGTCAAAACAGGAGTCCCCACTGTTCTAGTTGGATTAAAACAGTCAAGTGCTGGGCATATCAATTTTGCAATTATTGTCATAACATGCCATGACTGTGTCTGCCAAATTAAGGGTTCACCTCTATGCCAATTGGATATTGAGCATATACATTCTGCACATATTGTCATAACATCTCATGTGTCTGCCAAATTTAGGGGTCCCCACTCTGCTAATTGAATTAAAACAGTCACTGGGCACACACATTATGCACATATTGTCATAACATGTTTTGCCAAATTAGGGGGTCCCACTGTTCTAACTGGATTACATTATACTAATAAAGCGACGGGTGACCTTCGTTTTAGGTTATAATTTAGAAATAACATTATAAAATTATGATAATTTCTTCAAGAATATACTAATAGTATAGCATACATTAAAAAGACTGGGTCAATACATTATGTTATGCTTGACCCATAATGTAACACGTAGGGCACGATACATGTAGTCTCCCAAATATGTCAAAATTAATGTTTTCAGCGCCCTAATACAAATTTATCAGTCTCCAAATCCCTGTTTTGATTTTATTTATTGTATCTCATCATTTTGAACTAAGTTTGGCCCCAATGGACCCAGATAGAGATCATTCTCATATTTTGAGGTACATGTAGGGCAAGTGTGGGTAAGGCATGATAAACTTGGCCTACTCGATTTTATTCACTCTATATGTGGCTAAATACTTCTAAAGAACTGTCTGAGATGTGGTTCTAAATGAATATCAAAATACTACATTATGTTATGGTGTTACCATGGCACTTAATGTGAAAGGTAGGGCAGGACTAGTCTCCCAAATATGTGCAAATGCATGTTTTCAAGAATATACTAATAGTATAGTATACATTCGAAAGATTGGGTCAATAAATTATGTTATGCTATTGCCATGGCCCATTATGTTAAAGGTAGGGCAGCATAGCCTCCCAAATTTATGTTTTCGGTCCTCTAATAAAAATTCATCAGTCTCCAAACCATGCATATTTTGAGGTACCGATAGGGCAGGTGTTGGGTAAGGCAGGACAAACTTGACCTACTCGATTTTATTCACTCTGTATGTGGCTAAATACTTTTAAATGTACATGTATGAGATGTGGTTCTAAATGAATTTACAAAGACTGGGTCCATACATTATGTTATGCTATTGCCATGGCCCATATTAAATGTAAACGGTAGGGCAGGTCTAGTCTCCCAAGTCTGAGAAAATTCATGTTTTCAGCCTCCAGATAAAAATTTACCAGTTTCAAAACCCCTGTTTTGATTTTAGTTATTGTATCTCATCATATTGAACTAAGTGTGGCCACAATTTACCCAGATAGAGGCCATTATCATAAATTGATGAACAAAATGCATATTTTGATGTAAAGGCAGGTGTGGGGTAAGGCAGGACAAACTTGGCCTACTCGATTGTATTGCGACTTGCTCAAAGCTACCGATATTATACACTGTACATTAAAAGGTTTGTGTGGTTTGTGGTATACCACCATACTTATGAGTGGGCATGGCGGGTGTACGGGAGTGGGGCTTGAGTTAAATGGGCTAGCATTTTGAAAATTCAAGTGGCACCTTCATACTCCCACATACCCATAACGTCCAATGTATTACCATTAATCCATTTGACATAGAAAACTAAACACAAACACTATACATGTACAGTAAAAAGAATTTCAATTCAAAATTGTTTATGAATATAACATGGTACAAAATGGAACAGTGGATGTTTTGGACAATTTCACCTCTACAGAATACAAACCGTTAATAAAAACATGCGTACATGTAGCTTGAAGACGAGTATGACTCGCCTCCCAGTAACATTTCATCAGGCTGTGTTCATAAAATTAAGTGAATTCACAACTCTTTGAACTCAAGATATACTGATAGTGGTTTTGAATATTTCAGAATTGACAGTTCAATATTTATCATTATAAATCAAATTTGGAATACAAGTAGCTTGCTTGCTGGACTTTCTCGCAATATACATGTACATGCATGTTGACTCCGAAGTGATTTCATAGTATGTCTTTTTGCTCACTTTTATTTGGCGCTGACTGTAACTCCATATTTATGGACTGTATTGTACTCATGATACACATGTGTTTGTCACCAGAATAAGGTGGCTTTATTTGACCAGTGACTTTTTTAGAAATGAAAACATTGATTATGTGAATAACCATTGGATCAAACTTTACTTCCAACTGTTTACGCTAACTATTTCTGAATCATACATGTACATTTCAAAGATATACTCAAAATTCATCATATCATATTATTTGAAGTCATCACACAAAATTCATCGGACGTATACATTTAGCCCAACCAAAAGAATCAGATAACTACAAATAAAGTGATCATATGCAAACCATCTGGGACGGTCGTATACCACTAATTTCTAAACCGGTAGTGCCCACAACTTCTTTTTTTGGAGGGGAGGGGGGGGGGCAAAATGGCAGGGGGAGATTATCAGGAAGGAACGTCATCTGGTGAATGATATATTGGTCTTGGGTGAGGATGGTGGGTTTGCGGGTGGTAAGGATTGTCTCATCGCCAACTTATTGTTACCAGGCATTGGCTTGAATAAGAGCATGTACGTGTATGGTGGGCAGTATTCATACTGGGTACCCCCATGCTGACTGATACTTACATGTGTAATTAATATGTCCAATTACAGTATACCGGTATGTAAATTCAATGAAAATGTCAATGACACTGTAGCTCAACTTGGAAAGGGAATACTTTCATGTGTTACAGTCAATAGAGTGATTAGGAATGTGGAAAGTTGAAAGGTATAGTTATGCAAAGAGTAAAATCCAAGATGGCCACTGGCAGCCATGTTTTATTGCTGAATGACACCGAAATGACATCTACATGTCAATATTAACATCCATGATACATTTCATGATGATCCGACAAAAGATACAACCTGTAGCCTGTCAAAGGATTTAATCACACAATGAGTAAAATCCAAGCTGGCTACCGGCGGCCATCTTTTGTGACCGAATGACCACAAAATGACTCGTTCCCATCTACATGTCAGTGTCAACAGCTGTGACAAATTTCATAATGATCCGACCAAAGGTACGACCTGTAGCCCGTGCCATGCTGGTGGCCATGTTTTTTTAGCCGTATGAGCCCAAGATGAATCGTTCCTGTAGGCATTGCTTGTGCCTGCATGTCGCATTGAAGTAAAAAAATATACAATTTTAACCAGGGGGGGGGGTCGAAAAAAATTACAGGATACAAGGACCGGGTGGGTGGGTATCCCAGAGTCCGGAATGCAGATTTGTTCTGATGTCATGCAATTTTTTTCCAAAATCATTTCTAAGACAAATTACAGCTTCAAAATGAATTGAATCATTGAAACAATCAGATGCACGTAGTAGTGCATGCTATAGCCTTATACAAGTGAGGGGGCTCTATATTTAGTTATTTGTCCACAATTTCTCCCTTTAACAGTTGAAGTCATGGGGTGGGTCCGGTTTTGGTCGAGAAAAAAAATTGCAATGGAAAAAATCCATTCTCATCTTTTCTCATAGTTTATCATGGCTTTTTAAAAAATGTATTATACATGGAGGATACCTGCGTGTTTTGAGTGAATATTGGAAGTATCTCATGAGTGGTCACAATGATATACTGGAATCATCACGAGTGGCTAAAGGCCACGAGTGATGATCCAGTATCTCACTGTGACCACGAATGAGGTAATTCTGGTATTTGTTTTATTATATGCGCTATTTACTAAAATAGATCGAGGAATCAATTCAAAATCGAACTGATTCACATCGGCAATACAATTTCTGCACAACAGATAACTCAGAATACACATGCTTCAAATGTGCGTAATATATCAGATACCTTTATTTCAAATATACCAACTTACTTGCTTGTGTACTATTAGCAATGTGTCATTGCATTTTTGTCTCTTATTGACACAAAATCGTTATTTGAACAGTGATTGGAGAATTAAAAGGCTCCAGATCCAATCTCAGAGCATCTAATTTTCAAAATGTTCAAGGGAGGCTCCCTGACCCCCTCCCCCTGACCCCATCCCGTACTCCCCTCATGCGTTCGTGAGATACTACTCGCCTTGACATTTTGTATGAAAGCTACTCACCACTCGCCTATAATGATTTTAAGGGGAGCTCATCATTGCTCACCAGTGATTTTCCACATGGAGAGGACTGGAACTGTGTTTATTTAATCAAATTGATGGTGTTTTTACTTTACACATATTTTAACCTATTGCTAATAAGGGACAGATCTATCCTGTTAAAGTGCGTAATTTGACATTTATAACCATAAATATTTGAGTTTTTAAAGGTTTTGTTGGCATATTTTTCAGGCATGTGCTTTGTTTGTTTATTTGTTGTGGGTGTACTTGATCAGCGTTCTCTCAGTTCCGGTGCAGACACAATGAGATACCCTTACCCTGCCAACAACACATTATTTAGTAGAATTTACAAGGTTTTCATCAATTGTGGGGGTGGGTGTCCCAGAACTGGTTGGAAAAAACGTACGGTCCCGGGTTGGTGTCCCAGACCTGGGTGATAATGCACATTATTTTTTAAAGAGCATATGAAGCCAGCATAACATTAATTCGTGCTCGCCAATTTACCCTTTTGAAGATTTAATAAAGTATGTATAGTTACAACTATTCGCCCGATTCTGGACATTCTTCCTAATAAGTGGGTTTCATAATACTCGGGTACACAGGCGCTGGTGAAATTTCCCAAAAAGGCAGTATTACAATATTATTTTCAATATGTG
The DNA here is from genome assembly GCA_032622095.1 of Siphonodentalium dalli. Taxonomy (NCBI): domain Eukaryota; kingdom Metazoa; phylum Mollusca; class Scaphopoda; order Gadilida; family Siphonodentaliidae; genus Siphonodentalium; species Siphonodentalium dalli. Next base: position 4,210,673 of record CP136062.1, read on the forward strand.
TTAAGGTATTGACCCCATGTTACATTTCCGAGTTCTAATTACAACAAGAGGTGTGATTGTCCCAATGGGACTACGGATAACCCCCTGTTTGTTTTTAAAATACTAAGATGTTTCACATGTCAGTAAACATTTAGTTAAAATAATAAAATAACAGTTCCCATTGCAGGTGTACAAACATTACCCTAATCTTAAACCTATTGACCGAAAACTGTAGGAATAAAAGCTTGGACAAAATTATGCATGTTGCGAAAAAAATTCTAAGTCGAAAAAGGGGGATAACTCCACCAAAAAATGTCGGACAGACGTCATAATCGCAGGTGCACAAGTTCCCATGGTACTAAATATCTGTGCCACGTTTTAAAAAAAATTGACCTAAAAATGTAGGAATAAAAGATCGGACAAAGGTATACATGTTGCGAAAAAGGGTGGATAACTCCATCAAAAAATCATAATCGCAGGTGCACAGGTTCCCATGGTGTTTGATGTCTGTGCCAAGTTTCAAGGAAATTGATACAAAAAACGACTGAGAGAAACTCCGGACAAATTTGTGTCCACGGACGGACGGACGATGGATGGGCGACGGACGGACGGACGGACAATCTGACTCCAGTATACCCCCATAACTTCGTTGCGGGGGGGTATAATAAAGTTGTCTCGTCCGATTTGACACTATACAACCGTAATGGGTATGTCCTACATTGACCAGAAAATAATTAGATTGGTCCATGTGCTCATTGGTGAGAGGTTGTCGTGCATGGCCAGATGTCGACATTCGAAATAAGTTTAACACGCTTTGATTTGTTTCCAGCCTAGTATATATAACAGTATGTTATAATCTGTGTTATTTTCGGTTACCAAACAGTAAGTGTTATCATGCATGCAGCTAATCTATGTGTAGAGAGTGTCTTTCTCATATTCCAAATGAACTATATAAATATGTAATGTGGATTGCCAAGCTGCACATTTTGACTTATTTCAGCCAACATGACTATCTCAAATGGGTCACTAATTAAATTTTCACTAATCATGCTCTTAAATAGTCATTAATGTGCAACTAAACCATACACACTGTATACCATAAGTGTTTATTGGAGTGCCAGTCAACAATGTCGGATGGGGCACACTTAAGCATGTGGTCGAATCGTTGAATTATGCAATCTTATCAGCAACGAGATTATATATTGGCTCACGTTACCACATCTGTTGATAGAGTTGGGATTCTTTTCTCGATCTAGCAAGACAGCGCCTATATCTGTTGGGAGAGTTAGATTCTTTTCTCGATCTGGAGAGATCTAGCTCCATCTCTTGTAACAATAGTATCCCGCTTTATTTGTAAAGCACATCCATTGTCAAGAGTGTTCAATGTCGTACAGCGCACGGGTTGTGTTTCTTGGTCAACACACGCCCAACTGGATCAACATACATCAAATGAAAGATAAATACAGAAAGAATTATGAAGTTTCCTTTCGTTTATTTTTTATACGAAGCTATTGTTTGTCCAAAACATCGTTTTTTTACGAATTTACAACAGATTACGTCGTACGTTGGAAGTGCCTAATAGGGGGCATACCGCCAGTCAATAAATGCTTCCCTCCATGGCTAACTTTGTTCGCGTCCCCTCCCCCAATTCACTGATTATGGGACCAGCTAGGGGTCATATATGTGTTATGTTAACGTTCCAATCTCCCGTGATCAGATGTAATATCCGTTGATAAAAACAAATTTGAACCAAATTTCCAATTGCCATGATTGTCATTCACTCATTGACCGCAAATTCGCAATGTTATGAAGGTCAATGTATTGTACGATAAAATCGGTTTCTGTTGAACGTAAACTAGTTTATCCGCTTGTAGCCAAATTCGATCAATTGTCAAAAACACAAAAGCAATTAGAACAATAAAAATACATTTTCAGATTCAAGTTAGCTGATATCCTAAATAATACATACCATGCGCGGCAGACGAAGATTTTCAGACTCTCGAGACGTCAAAAATGGCAGATTTTCAGAAGACGTCGAAAATGGCGGCACGAAAACTTTTACGCATGCGCGAAGCTACTAGAGGGATCAAGATACACTACATTTTGAGGACCAAGTGAAAATACATTATTTTGGCTTCTGCGTTCATCACTTGACCAATTTATGAGGAACATTCCGAGGACCCGTGTGTAAGTCCTCACAATGACACAAGGTCCTCAGGACGTTGGTGTGTAAACAGGGCGAAGTCCTCACAAGGTCATATAAACAAACACACATACAGATAGAAGGGTGACCCGACTTCGTCCGGGCTGTTTCCCCTCTGCTTTCATCCGTCGAAAGGCGGACAAAAGTACCCTTAGGTTTCAAATTTCGTCGAAATCCGTCGAAGGCGCGATTTGACCTTGAAATGACAATTTCGAAGGTCAAGGTCAGGTCGGGGTCACAATTTGACCCGTCCAAAACACTCCCCGTACAAAATTACCATTAGGTATAAAATAAGTACCCGACAAAAGTACCCGTCGAAATCCATCCGGTTTTACCCGATTTGACCTCGAATTGATCATTTTGAAGGTCAATGTCAGGTTGGGGTCACGATTCGACCCGTCGAAAACACTCAGTGACCCGATTTGTTGTTGGCATTCAGGGAATGGGGGCACAGACAATTCTCACATTGCCGTAACGATAAATTAGCATTGTGTGTATATAGTAAATTTGAACTAATTACATGTATAACTAATTATTTTCTGGTCGTCAAAGTTGAACAATGTCGATGTTGTTGCATTGACGGCTTGGTGGCACCGGTAGATTCCATTTCGCAACAGCGAAACAGCATTTCAGATAAATGGATTCTTGGATGAGATTCCAGACCCGCGGGGTAACTGTAAACGACTTGAGCATATGCGTGGTGTGAATATACAAAACATAAATCTATCGACAATAGACCTACGAATATCATATAAACAAAATAAATCTATCGACAATAGACCTACGAATAGCCTGCAAATTGACAATATATAATGTAAATGTTATAATTTTGGGATAAATATACGATGCGTAATTGTCTGCAAATTGCTTACGTTCGTCGACGTATGCATATAGAGTTATCCTCACTGCATCGGGTGACTTTAGCACTGCGGATCCCGAGATATGAGTTTGAAGGTGAATGTCACGTCTCACGGGTAAATTAGTATGCCTATGCCAGTTCCCGACCGAAAGTACCCCCATATACCAAGTTTCATCGAAATCGGGTCTGCCGTTTTCGAGTTCATCGCGATCACACACACACACACACACCCTTGTTTGTATTACCATCCCAACGAGGTATCGAACTCTATAACTACCAACCGAGGTCTACCCTTTCTGCTGTAGTTGGAGACCAACATGCGTTATAATCGTGTAGTTGTACCGGTCCCTTTGCGGGAAACCACGACCCTGGAACAGTAATTGGCTCACAAATCATTTTACAGCAGCGAACACTTCACCATCATTATGAGGTAAATTCATAACACGCCCATTTTCCATATAAGGGGTGACATAGAGAGGTAGTATAGCATCATTGTGTGTACCATCCTTACCAGGTAAATTCAAAATAACACACTTTTTACCATATAAGGGGCGACGTAACATTCAAAGGTAGCTGCTTTTAATGAACAATTTACTGATAGAGGTAACTTTGTGAATACAGAGTTTGTGAGCTCTGCAGTAGTTGGGATGTGAATTGGTCATCAACAACCTTGTCGCTCGGCTTTATTCCGTTTCTAGTCCGGTAAAATATGCCGAATATAGGCAGAACCTATATTTAACTCTGCTAATTGGATTAAAACAGTCACTGGACATATAATTTTTTCAAATGTTTTCTTAACATGCCATGTGATTGCCAATGTTAGTTGTCCCATTGTTCTAATTGGATTAAAATAGTCACTGTGCATATAAATTCTGCAAATATTGTCATAACATCCCATGTTTCTGCAGTTGGTAATATCCCGTAGAGAAAATTATCCCACTTTCCAAGTCAGGTAACTCTAAACATAACAACGCAACACTACTTTTACCTAAATAATTTAACCGTATATATGATAATCTTACCAATAAAAACTAGATTTTAAATATTTATTTTAACTTGTATCAATGTGAAAAAGGAGGGATATTCTGAATTGAACAGAAAAGAACCGTGACAACTTTAGAATAACGCTGCGTCAGTCTCGGGGGAAAATCAGTGAGAATTTACACCACGATATACCAAAACTATTTTGGAGAAGGGTTCATAAAAACTATGTGATGTATTCGAGTTTGATGATGTGGCGTAACTGCCGTTCATATGGCGACTAACCCTGGTCCCTATACAGACCACATCCGATCGTCACCAAACTTCATATGGATCTTTTGGATGACCAAACTTGGGTACCCCATTACCCAGCTTTTTTAAATATTCAGTTGGGTACCCAGCTTTTAAAATTTTTACATTTGGATACCCAGCTTTATGAAATCTCACACAGAATGTAATTTAATTAGTGATTGCCATCAGTTTTTTAAATGAACCTGTTAAATTTGTGAATACTTGTTTATCTATGATATATATTCACCACGATACGCTTGACCACAGGAGCCTGGAATTTGGTCAAAAACCCTCTTTTATTGGCGGAACCTGCGGTCCCGGGTGCTGGTTCCGCCAATAAAAGAGTTTTTTTTTTACCAAATTCCAGGCTCCTGTAGCTTGACAATAGCGGAGAGAAGAATTGTAGGCACAGGACATAGGTCATGCGGGTTACTTTAATATATTTGGGTACCGATACCCAAATGTAAATTTTATAAAAGCTGGGTACCCAACTGAAATTTGTTATAAAAGCTGGGCACCCAACTGAACGAAAGGCGGTGATAGTTATGGGAGGCCCTATTCATATTTATTATTTATTTACGCTTAAGCGCAAATATTTGCGCTTAATTGCAAATAACTTCTATCATTTTTGCTTAAGTGCAAATATTTATGCTTAAGCGTAAATATTTATGCTTAAGCGTTAATAATTTGCGCTTAAAAAAATTATTTACGATTACGGTCAAATCATTTGCGGTTAATCGCAAATAAAAATTAATATTCATTGACCCCCCCCTCCCCCCGCTGAATTAATTTTAATTGGCACAGGCCTAAACACATCACTCAAGTCTATATAGGCCACCATATGAGGGAAGCAATCCCCCAGTAACCCCTAGATCCCTTTTATGACCATGGAAATGATATAGATCTGTGCAGGATATGTCTCATTTATAAAATATACTAGATCTATGGGATGGAGACACAAATTCTTGGGGATAGGGATGTTGATAATATGAAAATAGGGTCCCCCTATTTCAAGTCAATAAATACACCATATGAGGGAAGCAAGCCCCTGGTAACCCCCAATTCCATTTTTATGGCCATGGAAATGGTATATATCTGTGCAGGAGATGTCCCTTTAATAAAATATACTAGAACTCTGGGTGGGAGGCACCAATTCTTGGGACACCAGGGACAGAGATATATCGATGCTGATATGCATATGGAAATATGTTTTTTCTTCAACTTCGAGTCTGTATGGGGCTATTACTATGGGCCCATAATAATATACTATGAGATGTACTCAATCATTCACAAGCAGAGGGAAGTAAGGGAGTGTTAGGTATTTGCACTTAAGCGCAAATGATTGTGCTTAAACGCAATAAATTGATAGATATATTTGAGCTTAAGAGCAAAGCTGCGCTTAAGCGCAAATGATTTATGCTCAAGCGCAAATGATTTACACTTAAGCGCAAATTATTTGCGCTTAAGCACAACTAAATAATAAATGTGAAAAGGGCCATTTCAGGGTCAGTGCATGCTTGATTGAACCAGGAGTCTAGTCTAACTATAAGTTGTAGGCTAGTATTTAATTTTTTTCTTCAAATTGAAATGTACCAGGTATATGGAATTAATACTTTTAATTAAAAATTAAAACAAATCAATTAAAGTCACGAAAATACTAACTTTGTAAAGTTCGGACTCTATATAAACGGCAGTTGCACCACACCATCAAACTTAAATACCTCACACAGTTTTTATGAACACTACTCTAAAATAGTTTTAGTATGTCGTGGTGTTCGTAAGTAATTTCTCAATGATTTTCCCCAGAGACTAACGCAATGTTATTCTAACGTGGTGTTCTATTATGTTCTGTTCAGGATATCCTTCCTTTTTTCACATTCATACAAGTTAAAATAAATATTTAAAATCTAGTTTTTATTGATAAGATGATCATATTATATGGTTAAATTAGTTAGGTAAAAGTTGTGTGCGTGAATTTAGAGTTATCCCTCTTTTGTACATCTGGGATCTTAGCCAGTGGAGATTTACCGATTACAATCGAGCACCGTTCGACTGTATCCGGGAATCTTATCGAGGGAAGAACAGAAAAAAATCACAAAATGTGACAGATAGACAAAAAATGTAATATGCAATCGTAAACCGATCTTACAATTACCGCCAAGCGAACTCCGGGAAGAATAGAGCGCCACATCATACGGCGGAGTATTTGTTATGTTTAACTTGAAACTGGGATAATTTTCTCTACGGGATATTAGCAATTGCCATGTTTCTGCCAAATTAAGGGGTCCCCATTGTTCTAATTGGATTAAAACAGTCACTGGGCACATAAGTTCTGCAAATATTTTCATAACATCCCATGTTTCTACCAAATTAAGGGGTCCCCATTGTTCTAATTGGATTAAAACAGTCCCTGGGCATATAAATTCTGCAAATATTGTCATAACATCCCATGTTTCTGCCAAATTAAGGTATCCTCATTGTTCTAATTAGACTAAAACAGTCACTGGGCATATACATTCTGCAAATATTGTCATAACATCCCATGTTTCTGCCAAATTAAGGTGTCCTCATTGTTCTAATTAGACTAAAACAGTCACTGGGCATATAACTTCTGCAAATATTATCATAACATCCCATGTTTCTGCCAAATTAAGGTGTCCTGATTGTTCTAATTAGACTAAAACAGTCACTGGGCATATAAATTCTGCAAATAATTCCATAACATCCCATGTTTCTGCCAAATTAAGGGTTCTCCATTGTTCTAATTGGATTAAAACAGTCACTGGGCATATAAATTCTGCAAATATTGTCATAACATCCCATGTTTCTGCCATATTTAGGGGTCCCCATTGTTCTAATTGGACACTGGGCATATAAATTCTGCAAATATTATCATAACATCCCATGTTTCTGCCAAATTAAGGGGTCCCCATTGTTCTAATTGGACTAAAACAGTCACTGGGCTTATAAATTCTGCAAATATTGTCATAACATCCCATATTTCTGACAAATTAAGGGGTCCCTATTGTTCTATTTGGATTAAACTAGTCATTGGGCATATAAATTCTGCAAATATTGTCATAACATACCATGTTTCTGCCAAATTAAGGTGTCCCCATTTATCTAATTGGAATAAGACAGTCATTGGGCATATAATTTCTGCAAATAATTCCATAACATACCATGTTTCTGCCAAATTAAGGGGTCTCCATTGTTCTAATTGGATTAAATCAGTCGCTGGGCACATAAATTCTGCAAATATTATCATAACATCCCATGTTTCTACCAAATTAAGGGGTCCCCATTGTTCTAATGTATTAAAACAGTCACTGGGCATATAAATTATGCAAATATTGTCATAACATCCCATGTTTCTTCCAAATTAAGGTATCCTCATTGTTCTAATTAGAATGAAACAGTCACTGGGCATATAAATTTAGCAAATATTGTCATAACATCCCATGTTTCTGCCAAATTAAGGTGTCATCATTGTTCTAATTAGACTAAAACAGTCACTGGGCATATAAATTCAGCAAATATTGTCATAATATACCATGTTTCTGCCAAATTAAGGTTTCCCCATTGATCTAATTGGAATAAGACAGTCACTGGGCATATAAATTCTGCAAATAATTCCATAACATCCCATGTTTCTGCCAAATTAAGGGGTCTCCATTGTTCTAATTGGATTAAAACAGTCACTGGGCATATAAATTCTGCAAATATTGTCATAACATCCCACGTTTCTGCCAAAATTAGGAGTCCCCATTGTTCTAATTGGACACTGGGGATATAAATTCTGCAAATATTATCATAACATCCCATGTTTCTGCCAAATTAAGGGGTCCCCATTGTTCTTATTGGACTAAAACAGTCACTGGGCATATAAATTCTGCAAATATTGTCATAACATCCCATGTTTCTGCTAAATTAAGGGGTCCCTATTGTTCTATTTGGATTAAACTAGTCACTGGGCATATAAATTCTGCAAATATTGTCATAACATACCATGTTTCTGCCAAATTAAGGTGTCCCCATTGATCTAATTGGAATAAGACAGTCACTGGGCATATAAATTCTGCAAATATTATCATAACATCCCATGTTTCTACCAAATTAAGGTATCCTCATTGTTCTAATTAGACTAAAACAGTCACTGGGCATATAAATTCTGCAAATAATTCCATAACATCCCATGTTTCTGCCAAATTAAGGGGTCTCCATTGTTCTAATTGGATTAAATCAGTCACTGGGCATATACATTCTGCAAATATAATCATAACATCCCATGTTTCTGCCAAATTAAGGTATCCTCATTGTTCTAATTATACTAAAACAGTCACTGGGCATATAAATTCTGCAAATATTGTCATAACATCCCATGTTTCTGCCATATTAAGGTGTCCTCATTGTTCTAATTAGACTAAAACAGTCACTGGGCATATAAATTCAGCAAATATTGTCATAACATACCATGTTTCTGCCAAATTTAGAGGTCCCGATTGTTCTAATTGACACTGTGCATATAAATTCTGCAAATGTTATCATAACATCCCATGTTTCTGCCAAATTAAGAGGTCCCCATTGTTCTAATTGGACTAAAACAATCACTGGGCATATAAATTCTGCAAATATTATCATAACATCCCATGTTTCTACCAAATTAAGGTATCCTCATTGTTCTAATTAGACTAAAACAGTCACTGGGCATATAAATTCTGCAAATAATTCCATAACATCCCATGTTTCTGCCAAATTATTAAAGGGGTCCCTATTGTTCTATTTGGATTAAACTAGTCACTGGGCATATAAATTCTGCAAATATTGTCATAACATACCATGTTTCTGCCAAATTAAGGTGTCCCCATTGATCTAATTGGAATAAGACAGTCACTGGGCATATAATTTATGCAAATATTATCATAACATCCCATGTTTCTACCAAATTAAAGGGTCCCCATTGTTCTAATTGGATTAAAACAGTCACTGGGCATATAAATTCTGCAAATATTGTCATAACATCCCATGTTTCTGCCAAATTAAGCTATCATCATTGTTCTAATTAGACTAACACAGTCACTGGGCATATAAATTCTGCAAATATTGTCATAACATACCATGTTTCTGCCATATTAAGGTGTCGCCGTTGATCTAATTGGAATAAGACAGTCACTGGGCATATAAATTCTGCAAATAATTCCATAACATCCCATGTTTCTGCCAAATTAAGGGGTCTCCGTTGTTCTAATTGGACACTGGGCATATAAATTCTGCAAATATTATCATAACATCCCATGTTTCTGCCAAATTAAGGGGTCCCCATTGTTCTAATTGGATTAAAACAGTCACTGGGCATATACATTCTGCAAATATTGTCATAACATCCCATGTTTCTGCCAAATTAAGGGGTCCCCGTTGTTCTAATTGGACTAAAACAGTCACTGGGCATATAAATTCTGCAAATATTGTCATAACATCCCATATTTCTGCCAAACTAAGTGGTCCCCATTGTTCTAATTGGATTAAAACAGTCACTGGGCATATAAATTCTGCAAATATTGTCATAACATCCCATGTTTCTGCCAAATTTAGGGGTCCCGATTGTTCTAATTGACACTGGGCATATAAATTCTGCAAATGTTATCATAATATCCCATGTTTCTGCCAAATTAAGAGGTCCCCATTGTTCTAATTGGACTAAAACAGTCACTGGGCATATAAATTCTGCAAATATTGTCATAACATCCCATGTTTCTGCCAAATTATTAAAGGGGTCCCTATTGTTCTATTTGGATTAAACTAGTCACTGGGCATATAAGTTCTGCAAATATTGTCATAACATACCATGTTTCTGCCAAATTAAGGTGTCCCCATTGATCTAATTGGAATAAGACAGTCACTGGGCATATAAATTCTGCAAATATTATCATAACATCCCATGTTTCTACCAAATTAAAGGGTCCCCATTGTTCTAAATGGATTAAAACAGTCACTGGGCATATAAATTCTGCAAATATTGTCATAACATCCCATGTTTCTGCCAAATTAAGGTATCCTCATTGTTCTAATTAGACTAAAACAGTCACTGGGCATATAAATTCTGCAAATATTGTCATAACATCCCATGTTTCTGCCAAATTAAGGTGTCCTCATTGTTCTAATTAGACTAAAACAGTCACTGGGCATATAAATTCTGCAAATATTGTCATAACATACCATGTTTCTGCCATATTAAGGTGTCCCCGATGATCTAATTGGAATAAGACAGTCACTGGGCATATAAATTCTGCATATAATTCCATAACATCCCATGTTTCTGCCAAATTAAGGGGTCTCCATTGTTCTAATTGGATTAAAACTGTCACTGGGCATATAAATTCTGCAAATATTGTCATAACATCCCATGTTTCTGCCAAATTTAGGGGTCCCCATTGTTCTAATTGGACACTGGGCATATAAATTCTGCAAATATTATCATAACATCCCATGTTTCTACCATATTAAGGGGTCCCCATTGTTCTAATCGGATTAAAACAGACACTGGGCATATACATTCTGCAAATATTGTCATAACATCCCATGTTTCTGCCAAATTAAGGGGTCCCCGTTGTTCTAATTGGACTAAAACAGTCACTGGGCATCTAAATTCTGCAAATATTGTCATAACATCCCATATTTCTGCCAAATTAAGTGGTCCCCATTGTTCTAATTGGATTAAAACAGTCACTGGGCATATAAATTCTGCAAATATTTTCATAACATCCCATGTTTCTGCCAAATTTAGGGGTCCCGATTGTTCTAATTGACACTGGGCATATAAATTCTGCAAATGTTATCATAACATCCCATGTTTCTGCCAAATTAAGTGGTCCCCATTGTTCTAAATGGACTAAAACAGTCACTGGGCATATAAATTCTGCAAATATTGTAATAACATCCCATGTTTCTGCCAAATTATTAAAGGGGTCCCTATTGTTCTATTTGGATTAAACTAGTCACTGGGCATATAAATTCTGCAAATATTGTCATAACATACCATGTTTCTGCCAAATTAAGGTGTCCCCATTGATCTAATTGGAATAAGACAGTCACTGGGCATATAAATTCTGCAAATATTATCATAACATCCCATGTTTCTACCAAATTAAAGGGTCCCCATTGTTCTAATTGGATTAAAACAGTCACTGGGCATATAAATTCTGCAAATATTGTCATAACATCCCATGTTTCTTCCAAATTAAGGTATCCTCATTGTTCTAATTAGAATGAAACAGTCACTGGGCATATAAATTTAGCAAATATTGTCATAACATCCCATGTTTCTGCCAAATTAAGGTGTCCTCATTGTTCTAATTCGACTAAAACAGTCACTGGGCATATACATTCAGCAAATATTGTCATAATATACCATGTTTCTGCCAAATTAAGGTTTCCCCATTGATCTAATTGGAATAAGACAGTCACTGGGCATATAAATTCTGCAAATATTGTCATAACATCCCATGTTTTTGCCAAATTAAGGGGTCCCCGTTGTTCTAATTGGACTAAAACAGTCACTGGGCATATAAATTCTGCAAATATTGTCATAACATCCCATATTTCTGCCAAATTAAGTGGTCCCCATTGTTCTAATTGGATTAAAACAGTCACTGGGCATATAAATTTAGCAAATATTTTGATAACGACCAATGTTGACACATAATGCATCGCGACTGATATAAATTAGTAAAGTGTAATGACAAATGTTGAACTATAATGCATCTCGACAGTACTGTTGCAACAATGCTATGGGGGGGGGGGGGGGGGTCAGGATCTGAATTATCTCAGATCTGAATTATGCAGGGGTGGGGATGGATATATGGAGAAATAGGGGTTCATTCAGATGAACTGATATAAATTATTAGAGCGATAACGACCAATGTTGACACATATTGCATCGCGACTGAACTGTCGCGCCCAGGCTATACAATAGGGAGGGGGATCATTCAAATGGGGGGAAGGGGGTCGGAATCTGAATTATCTCTATAGAAAGGAATAGCAATTGATGTACATATATAGTAATATATACAAATTATTATCACATGATAATATATGTATGTAACAGCTAACGCGACTATACCGATGAAAAAATAAATAAATTGGGGAAGGGGGCGTCAGGCTATATGGGGAAATAATGTTTATACCAATGAACTAATATAAATTTGTAGAGCGATAACGACCAATGTTGACATATAATGTCGCGGCAATGCTATAAAATAAGGGGGTCTGAAATGATATCTACCGGTATCTCTATAGTATATAGATGGCGCCAGATTCTATTGTAAGGAATAGCAACTGATTTACCTATATAGTACAAATTAGTATCGCATGATAAAATATGTACATGTACGTAACAGCTAATGCGACTATACCGATGAAAAAATAAATTGGGAGTGTGGGTATATGGGGAAATAGGGGTTTATACCGATATAAATTTGTATAGCGACAGCGACCAATGTTGACATATAGTGCATCGCGACTGTACTGTCGCGCAAATGCTATATCTAAATGAATAGCATGCATGTCATGTGTCAAAACTGTAGTATATCACGATTATACTTGTGGTATTAGGGTGTGGGGCAGCGGTGACCAGCTAGAGGCCCCAAACGGAAAAAGTTTGTCATGTAGAACTGTGAAAATGTTAAAATTCATTAACATAGGATTTCCCATTAAAATCGATTTATGTCGATGAAACTCTTATTTTAATTAAGCTGATACTTCGTGTGTCTGCGTGTAATACTTATATATTCTCAAAATGACAGAGTCCAAAACGCAATTATGTTTTAGATGGAAGAAATTAAGTTTTTTCGATGCTAAATTTACAGCGTGGACGAGCTAACAAATTCGTTGATTTTGTAAACAAACTTTTCTCAAGTGTCGTTTGGTCAAACTGTTAGTTTTTCAACGGGGAAAGCTGTTCCAAACTAGAGGTGTTACTGTCCACCTGGGACTAAGGATACCCCCCGTGTTTTTAAAGTACTACGATGTTTCACATGTTTCACATAACTCCACCAAAAATGTCGGACAGAGGTCATAATCGCATGTGCACAGGTTCCATGGTACTTAATATCTGTGCCAAGTTAAAAACAATTGACCTAAAATTGTAGGAATAAAAGCTCGGGCAAAATAATACATGTTGCGAAAATGTTCGAAGTCGAAAAAGGGGGGGGGGGATACCTCCACCAAAAAAAGTCCGACAGACGTCATAATCGCGGGTCCACAGATTCCCATGGCGGTTGATGTCTGTGCCAAGTTTCAAGGCAATTGATCAAAAAACGACTGAGAAAAACTCCGGACAAATTTGTATCTACTGGCGGACGGACGACGGACGACGGACAGACGGACGGACAAGCTGACTCCAGTATACCCCCCCCCTTCGTTGCGGTGGGTACAATAATAGCTAACATGTATTTACATAAAATCATTGAAAGAATTTGACCGATAAAGGTGCATTTTGACAGAATCTAGTCGAGAAAACTTTGTATCTTTCAGCAGACACACGAATTCGCACATTCGGTATTTGCGAGCGCTCATTAATATTCATGATAGGCATCAAACTCACCTTTTTGGAAGGTAATCCAATGACTAGATATCCTTTCTAAATACCGTTAAAGATCCCACAAAAAATTTATAGCTTAGGAATCAGAATCAGTCAGACAGTTGAAAATGAGAGAAAAATGAACACTTCTAAAAATAACACTGATAGGTGATAAAACGTGTTCGCCATGAACACAGACATACCGATGTACTTCCAATTTACTACTCCAAAACTTACCACAAATCAGATGTATTGAAGCAGGATTGAGACGTAGATATCACTATGTTTTGCAATTATGAATTCACAAAATGCCGTGATAAAACTAAATCATTGTGTAACTAGATAGTTGAAAACGAGAGAAAAATAAACACTTCTAAAAATAGCATTTACCTCGTTGAGCTGCTTGCATACTCGTGAAAGGTTACGCCAGTTGAAAACGAAAATAATATGATGATACGTAAACGTAATTTGCGCCCGCTTGTTAATCTTTCGTAGGATTTGATGATTAATTAACCATAATTACAAAAATCATACCGGTATATGTAAATGATCATACACTCAAACAAATTTCATTGTAATATTACGACAGAAACTGTTGGCAGGAATTGGACCATCAGTAACTGTTGTAAAATTACGAGATCAACGTAATCTGACATTTACAAATTTGATCGTATATTTACAACATGATCGTAATATTATGACAGAAAAACTATCGTAAATTTACAACATCATCGTAATGTGAATTTACGGTTTAATCGTAAAATTACATGGCCAACGTAATATGAAGCTGAGAACCTGGTGTGAATTGAACTGTGGTGGGGTCTCAAGCGATCTGCCCCTACACATTATAAACAAATGCCATTAAATGACATAAGTAGCTTGAGGATGGATGTGATCCATCGAACCACAGAAAAATTCAACCAGGTCCACAGGTGCTAAATGTCTGCACTATACATCTACAATTATAGATAAAAATCAATGTCCAACACCTAATTGTCATGAAATCGACATTTCTCGTACAACAAAATTTTGGAACAAAGTTACATACCGGTACCTTGAATAATTAGCCTAACTAATGTAGGTACCAACCTGTGCTTTCACCATGACAAAAGATAACAAACTCTGATAATCAACACCCGAGTTACAAGGTGATATGCTCGGACATTTTTGGACACCCACCCCCTTTTAACACTAAAGCAGATTTGCGGGGGGAATTCACTGTAAACAGCTGTATATGAATTTCTGTGCATACTATTTGTCATGGATGTTAACATTGGCATGTAAATAGGAACGGGTCATTTTGGTGTCATTCGGCCAAAAAAACATGGCTGCCAGCGGCCATCTTGGATTTCAAAATTTGCAAAAAAATACAACACAATAACTGCCTGCAGTCAGTTTAGCAGTTAGAATTACATTATTTCTCTTATTCTAAGGTATTTTAAGCCAAATTCATTGAAAAAAACAGTCAAAAAACTTGCAGGAAAAAAAGTTCTGAGTTGCGGAAAAAATTGTTTGTTAGTCCCATCGACCAAACCACCCACCCAGTGACCCACCCCCGCATAAGTGCCCGTAAAAAATACCCCCCCCCTGCCCGACTCCCATAGGCATAATATGATAATAACATGGGAGGACCAGAGGGAACATGGACTACCGGTGTACCTACATCTAATGATAATAACATGGGAAGGACAGGAAACACCGGATACCTTCATCTAATTACTAGTATAATAACATGGGAATATTAACAGAGAAAACATGGGCTACCTTCACAGTGGTCAGTGATTTGTAACATGAGAGCAGATGGTGCATAAATCACTTAATTTTTTTTTAAGTACTGAATTGTACACAACTAAGTGTAGCACACATGTTTTCCTCTACCAACAATTAATCTGCCTTTGCTGTGATATCGCTTAATTGTAGGAAGCCACGTAAAACCACAAATATAAAATAAATAAATGAAAGGCAGTAGCTACATTGAGTAATTTGTTTGGGGTTTTGTTGCTTTCCACAACTAAGGCGATATAACAATGAGGCCAGATCATTTGTTGTTGATGGAAACCATGTGATCTATGGTTAGACACCTACAATAGGTAGTCACGATGCACCGTCTGCACATATCATATGTACTCCGCCGATCGGAAAGTTTTCTTCAGGCAAGAAGTTGGACAGAGGTCGCCACATAGGAATCGAACCCATGTCAGTCACTAGCTCAGGTCCTACAGCTTGGTGACCGGTACCGTGCTCATTGGACCACTAACCAACCCAGACACCACCCCCCCAATAATAAACAACAATGTGCATATAGTATACACTGATACAACTACTATTTAAACATGAAATACATAGACGTGTGTCTCCTTAATTATGCAGCCATTGTTATTGACCCAGAAACTCAAACCCAACAAAGCGCTCCCAAAGTTCCATTGGTTTAATTTGGAAATCCTGAAAATGAAGTAACAATATTATACACGGTACTAACTACTATGGACAAAAAAGCAGCTCAGCATTTGCGCCAAGATTTTCGAGTGTCACTGTCAGCTAATGTATTGACATCCTGTTCAAACACCGCTGTTTTTTTGTTTTAATAATTTTTCGACTTTCCCAAATTTTAAATCAAACTAACAACATAGGGACTGGAATACCAGCACCGAAGCCGACCCACCCAAACTCAGTTGCGGCAGTTTCTGACAAAAAATTTGCTTTAGTATATCTGGGATAAATCGCAACCATCTTTCATACTTTGCGATAATTACTTTGCGATATCTTTGACTGATGATAAATCACAAACAAATTTGGGTTCAAGTTTTGAAAACCCTCCTGTCACTTTCCAAATATCTATTTAAAAATACATGTTGATAAATCGCAAAATTTTGCGATAAATTGCAAACATCTTTACGATAGATCGTAAAATACTTCGCAATTTTATATAACAGAATAGCAATCATCTTTGCGATAAAAACTGTTAATTACTTTGCAAACAAATTAACATACCTTTGCAATGGCAAAGGTAAGTGTCGCAAATTTGTTTGTGATTTATCAGTCAAAGATAATATCGCAAAGTAATTATCGCAAAGTACCGTATGAAAGATGGTTGCGATTTATCCCAGATATACCAAAGCAAATTTTTTGTCATAAACTACCGCAACTGAGTTTGGGTGGGTCGGCTTCGGCGCTGGTATAATACACACGTATGACCTGGTTTAGCATAGAGTGGGGATTATAATCTTCCTGAGTGTGGCACAAACTTGGCCATGCATCTAATCCTGGGTTCACATGGTTTGGGACATAATCACATTGACTGGTAACATTAAAGGTACTCAATCCGATAAAACTCCTCTCAATTACTATTTCAATGGCTTCGGAGGTCAAAAATATTTGATTCGAGTCGAGGAAGTCACCCATCAAAGCTCAGATTTGTTAGATATCGATTTTAGAAATCTATTATTTTTCATTATCGGGAATACTATCTGGCCCAGAACTCAGTCAAAATTGCGCTGTTATTACCACTAGATTTTAGAGTTATCCATCCTTGTCTGTTTGAATAGATTTTGGAGTACACATCCAGAGCAGATTACGGCAGTTTAAGGCAATTATTAGTACTCATCTCGAGTAAATAACAAATTTCAAAAATCAATATTTAATAACTCTGAGCTTTGTTTGATGGGTTCCTCGACTCGAATCAAATATTTTGTACCCCCAAAGCCAAAGAAATAGTAATATAGGACCATCTGATCGGATTGTTGTTGTTGGAATCTGTTGAGATGGGGAACCTCTGTTCGGATTGAGTACCTTTAAGTTAGTTGGTATTCAGATCTCTTATAGGAAACATGTGTTACTAAATATTTACTGGACACAGAACGAATCGTGTTATGTTCCAGGTTTTCTGCTGTGATGACTCGCTTTCACATGCCCAAGTTGTACCAGTAACCAAGTTATCCCGACAATCTTGCAAACAATCTTCTGATGTATACCGGGTACCGGTATATATAACCATGGTTTATGAAATGAATATATCTAGGTTATTAGGCCTGAGCATTGAGGGGCAAGGGGGGGGGGGGGGTGCAAGGTGCGAATTGAATTATGCAAAATTGTGTTTTTGGTCAGATTCAAGGGGGAGGGGTGCAGTGTTGAAATTTCCCGAAGTGGACACCCACCGCCCCGTCCCCCCCCCAACACCAATGGAAACCCTCTGGCCACGTCCCTGACCAAACGGTGCCGTAACTCCACTGCAGTGACCATCTTGATACCACTGTGGATACCGTATACTACCAGCAATACAATGGTCTTCACCGGGGTATCACCTTGTTTTTCAAGTCAATTACTTTAATTATAGTGGTACACTGTACCTCTGTGTGGAACCCCACAACCACGGGGATGTTTGTATGCCAACAATGAAAACTAAAATGGTAATTCCTATCTAGAGGTCACCTCGAGGATCCATATTAAGTTCGATGAAGGGTTGTGGCCTGTAGGGTGTGCCAAAGAATTTAGTGATGCAAAGAGTAAAACACAAGATACCTGCTAGTGGCCATGTATTTCATCGAAAATTGTTCAAATTCAATCGTTCCCATCTAGAGGTGATCCCAAACAATGAAACATACATGTAGTAATGTACCCTTAAATTTTCAAAACATTTCACCAATAATTGTGAGCTTCATGGTGCGCCGATTGATTCAAATTTGAAATCCAGTATGGCTGCTGGTAGCCATGTTTTTTAAACAAAATTCGGAAAAAATGGGATAGCTGCCATCAAGATGTGACCCTGAAGATCC
The DNA here is from genome assembly GCA_032622095.1 of Siphonodentalium dalli. NCBI lineage: Eukaryota > Metazoa > Mollusca > Scaphopoda > Gadilida > Siphonodentaliidae > Siphonodentalium > Siphonodentalium dalli. The sequence goes on from CP136062.1 coordinate 4,229,335, forward strand.
ATACCGGCATGAAGTTTGGTGACGATCAGATGAGAGATGTTACATGTAGGGTGTGCTAAAGGATTTAGTCAAACAAAGAGTAAAAACAAGATGGCCGTTGGCAGCCATGTTTTTTTACCAGAATTTCGATGGGGTAATCTCTCATTTAGATGTCACTATGGTGAATCCATATTATGTTTGGTGACGATCGGATGAGAGATGTTGCGTGTTGCTGTTAGCAGCCATGTACAGGTATTTTTACCAGAAAATTGAAAACAAAAGTTTGGCTAAATCTTGTGCTAGGAGCGGGGCATATTTTACCCACAAGTTTTGAATTCTCATTCCAAATGACTTTCTGTCACAATTTCAGTACCGGTTCTCATAATTTGCTACGGTAATCAGGCATGCTGAAGCAAACTGGGCCAAGACAAAGGGTTGCAGTAGCACATTGCCAAAGCCAAACAACGTAAATTAAGAGGGCTGCAATTTATGCTACAGAATAACAGTTCACAATTACAATGAAAATGAACTGAAAACAAATTGCCAATTGCCCCCATACATTCTGGAACACAGTTGAAGTAACTGCGTCGCAACCGATAGCAAACCCTGTGTACCCATTAGCACATTTTTAAAAACATATACATTGGCCTACCCTTCACTTAACCCCGACGTCCTGAACATTAAATGACCCCCAACCGAGGCACCTGGTGTTATATAGTGTTTTGACGACATACATGTAACCCATACTCTTGGGCTCCAAATAAACATGCATGCACCTTTATTATTTTTGTGGGAAATTTCCTCCACACACAGTGCTTATATGGGTCTGCACAATCATTAATTTTGAGGCTATGAAAATTGAAAAGAGCACAAAGTCAAGATTTCTATATGATTCTGATATCAAAATGATGAGCTTATAACTTTATGCATGTACATATTCTAGTATATGGCATACATACCCTGCTTGACAAAACAAGTGTCCACATAACCGCTGTACAGTTAGCGTTGCCACCGCGGCTGAAATGCAACTACACCGCAGCTCCATCGACTAAATACAGTTGGGCCGCGGTGTACATGTACTTGCCGTTCAGCCATGGTGTAGTTGCCGCGGTGTACACTGTACGTTCATTAAACTGAAAAAAGACGATACAAATAGGAAATCTAACCATGGTGCACAGTGTAGTTGCCTTTCGGCCGCAGGGTACTTGTTGTTGGGCCACAGTGTACTTGCCGTTCGGCCGCGGTGCTAAACTGCAGTTACAAACTCTGACACCGCGGCCGAACGGCAAATACACCGCGGTGCCAATGGACACTTGTTTTGTCCAGCGGGGTATGGACATTTAATTAAAGGTACTCAATCCGATCAGGCCCTCATCAATTACTATTTCTTTGGCTTCGGGGATAAAAATAATTGATTCGATCATTCGAGTCGAGGAACCAACCTATCAACGCTCAGAGTGATTAGATATCAATTTTTGAAGTTTTGTTATTTCTATATGTTCTGGCCCAGAAATACGCCGTCAAAAGGATGGTCTCAGTCAAAATTGCAATATTAATACACTTGATTTTAGAGTTATCCATCTTTGTCTGTTTGAATAAGTTTTTCTGGGGAAATTATTAGTACAAATCTCGAGTGCAATTAGGGCTCTACAAATTGGCAATTTACCACAAAAAATCGGAATACGATATCAAATCGGGCTGCCTATGTCAACATGAATAGCAAACAGTCAGTCCAGATTTTATTATTATACTGCCTCGGGAACTTTCAGTGTACCATACACGTACATGCACTATTGTAGGCCTAATTTGTTGGCAGAAAATAGCATCACATCTGCAATTCTACTTATCCTGTTGTTTTAGTTATATATACATTTCATTTCAGTTTTATTAACTCAAGTAAAATATTTCTAAGTATATATATGTGTATGCGCAAAAATAGTTAATACTATTACCAGTATCAAGTTTGCAGTTACATATTATCATTTCCAGCAATAATCACTTAAAATAATTAAGTCAAGTACAGCTATGCTCTAATTAATCGACCCATTTAACGAGGTTATGGGCCGGTCATGACCGCGTCATACCGCCACTACACCGCGGTCATGCGGTAGTACACCGCGGCCATGCGGTAGTACACCGCGGTCATACGGTAGTACACCGTGGCCATGTGGTAGTACACCGCGGTCATGCGGTAGTACACCGCGGTCATACGGTAATACACCGCAATGCGCGGTGACACGCGGTATCTGACCGCGGTCATGTTGGAAGTCCACCGCGGTAATCTAGACCGTACCGGCGTACACCGCGGTAGTAATTTCCGCGACCGCCTTACACCGCGGTCATTCCCCGTGTCAACCGCGTTCGAATAATCTGCCGATAAAAATCTGCTTTTTCTTTTTCTTTTGGAAGACTCAAGGTAAGAATTTCGATCTGTCTTGTTCAGGTTGGCCTATAATTTGCGTCAATATATTAAGAAACTGCCTTACATTCATTCCTCGCGCCAAACTAAATTTATTTTAAAGTACTGACGTCTTCAATGGTTGACGTCCCCACGTAATTCCTTGAGCAAAATGATTTTTGTGTCGGTGAAATGTGCACATGGCGATCGCATAATTATCTTGCTCAAACCGAAAAGCCATTTTAATTCTTAATCGCGCACGCCTTATCCATATACCATATCACGAATAAACAAACGCTCTTTATTTGGCACGCTTAAGGAAATCGGGACCGTGGTAAATTAGAACCGATTTATTTTCAATTTCAGATTAATATTTTCCATGCGCAATATGTCAGTCTATTGTCCGATAACTTACAATGCTCAGTTGCGATACGGACGCTAGGTTTTACTGTGGTTTAAACTTACACAGCGGTAGTGGCACCAAAAACTCAACCGCGACCACGCGGTTGCCCGCGTTTTCAATACCGCGGCTGACCGCGTTATTACACCGCGGTCAGGCGGTATTACACCGCGGTCAGGCGGTATTACACCGCAATCAGGCGGTATTACACCGCGGTCATACCGCATGTCAACCTCGTTAAGGAGGGTCGATTAATTAGAGCATACAATGTAGCTCTACTTCATATAATGAAAGTGTCAATGACACTGTACCTCAACTTGTAAAGGGAATAATTTAATGTGGAGCGATTAGGGGTGCGGAAAGTTGAAATGTCTAAGTAATACTAGATTATCAACATGAAGACATACATATACCGGTACATGTATACCGGTATATAAAAAAGTTAAATCCAAGATGGTTACAGATATAAAATCCAGGTGGCTATGTTTTCCAATAAAATTTAAAAACATTTGATAGCTTCCATCTAGTAAGATCAATATCAAGATTAATATGAAGTCTGGAGATGATCGGATGAGGGCAGTGGACTGTAGGGTGTGCCAAAGGATTTAGTCATGCAAAGAGTAATAAAATCCAAGATGGCTGCCAGTGGAAAGAGTTTAAGACCAAATGAACCTAAAATGACTTGTTATCTACATGCCAATGTCAACAGCCATGACAAATTTCATGATGATCCGATTAAAGGTACGACCGGTAGCCCATGCTAAAGGATTTAGTCATACAAAGAGTAAAATCAAAGATGCCTGCTGGCGGCCATGTTTTTTGACCGAACGACCCCAAAATGACTCGTTCCCATCTACATGTTATTATCAACATTCATGACAAATTTTATGATGATCAGACTAAAGGTACGACCTGTACCCGTGCTAAAGGATTTAGTCATACAAAGAGTAAAATCAAAGATGCCTGCTGGCGGCCATGTTTTTGGGCCAATTGCCCCAAAATTACCCCATGACAAATTTAATGATGACCAGACTAACAGTAGCCCGTGCTAATGGATTGAATTTTTAAATCAAAGATGGCTGCCAGCGGCCATGTTTTTTGGTCGAACGACTCCAAAATTACTCGTTCCCATCTACATGTCAATATTAACACCCATGACAAATTTAATGATGACCAGTCTAAAGCTACGATCTGTAGCCCGTGCTAAAAGATTTAGTCATCCAAAGAGTAAAATCCAAGATGGCTGCTGGCGGCCATGTTTTTTGGCCAAATGATCCCAAAATGATTCGTTCCCATCTACATGTCATTATTAACATTCATGACAAATGTTATGATGATCCGACCAAAGGTACGACCTGTAGCCCGTGCCAAAGGATTTAGTCACGCAAAGAGTAAAATCCAAGATAGCCAGCTGAGATAGCTGCCAGCGGCCATGTTTTTTCGCCGAATGACCCCAAAAGTACTCGTTTCCCATCTACATGTAAATATTAACATCCATGACAAATTTCACGATGATCCGACCAAAGGTACAACCTGTAGGGCGTGCCAAAGAATTTAGTCATGCAAAGAGTAAAATCCAAGATGGCTGTCGACGGCCATGTTTTTTGGTCGAATGACCCCAAAATTACTCGTTCCCATCTACATGTCAATATTAACATCCATGACAAATTTCATGATGATCAGACGAACAGTACGACCTGTAGACCGTTCTAATGGATTGAATATTGAAATCCACTGGTGGCCATGTTGTTTTTTCCAAATGAATCGTTCCGGTCTAAATGTTGATGTCAACAGCTATGTGAAATTTCATAATGATCTGACCAAAGGTACGTTCTGTATTGTTGACGAATTAGGCACACACGCATACATGTACACACAGACAAAGCCATGGCAATAGCTCAAACTTTACAAAGTAAAGTTGACCTAATAATGTGGGCGGTGTAAGGCAGCGTTTGTTTGCATATGGTATCTTGGTGTTGATGATTAACGGAAATACCATACAGCACTAGTCTCCCAGATACCTCGGGTTTATGTACCATAAGCTTTCTCACCAAGCTTTTTCTCTGCTGGGTAAAACAAGTGTCCCACTTAACCACGGTGTGGTTATCATTGCCACCGCGGCCGAAAGGCAAATACATCGCGGCTCCACCGGCTAATACAGTTGGGCCGCGGTGTATTTGCCATTCGGCCATGGTGTAGTTACCGCTGTGTACATTCATTAAACTGAAAAAAGACAATACAAACCAGAAATCTAACCACGGTGTACATGCCATGCGGCCCCGTTGTAGTTGCTTTTCGGCCATGGTGTACATGTGTACATGTACTTGACGTTTGGCCGCGGTGTACTTGCTGCTCAGCCGCGGTGCTCAACTGCAGTTACAAACTCTGACACCGTGGTCGAACGGCAAATACACCGCGGTGCCAATGGACACTTGTTTTGTCCAGCAGGGTACATCAGCCAGGGCAACCCAGAAGTTAACGGTCTAACCTGGGCTTCCTAGATGGTAGGGACAACTTGGTTAGTGGGTACAACTTGGGCATGTGAAAGCAAGTCATCACAGCAGAAAACCTGGAACATAACACGATTCGTTCTGACTTAACCCGAGGTCAGCCAATAATAGAATGTTTGCGTCATGTGAGTGTTTAGTGATTTATATAGCCACACAATGTTGACCGAAACCTTGCTTGAGTCTTGACAGTTAGTTTTGCAAATGTTCGTATACTAATATTATATCACGACATACATGTACTGTCCATACTGAAGTATTGCATTATTATGTATTTTTCGCAACATTACATTTTCTACCTGGTTTTTAGGCACGTCATTGAAATTTGCATGCATCTTTTTTTTATCTCGATTCCATCATTTCCTAATTTCGGATGATTGGTTGGTGATTATCACAATACGCCAGGGGTAGGTGAACACTGTGCATGCATGCATACTGTACTAGTAACTAATACTAACTATCACAAGTATAACATACTGTGGGAACAACTTAGTGTATGTTCAGACGACCAAGATACAATCGTAAGTGGAGGAATAGTTTGTTCAGACGAATGCAATCTCATCGTACATTATGATAGCATATGTTGTTCTATAGAATGTGATTGACTACCCTACGACCATTGCCAGCTACGATTTTTACGTACACACGGCTGTCGGCCTGTAACGATATGCTTGGTCACGATACAATTTTATCCCACGAGTAAATAGCTATTCAACACTCCAAATTTGCACAACTCTCAGGTTGAGTTTTAATGATAGTTTTTCTAATATTACTGTGGACTTTCATAATTGTTTAGTTATATGTGTATTGTAGTATGTAGTAATGTAGTATGCTCGTACACATCCGGATATACCAGTACAACATAACATATTGATACTGAACACGGTAAAAGAGTTGAATAGTTTCTCACTCATCTGTTTATATATCATATAATCACAACAGCTGGCTGAGAATGATGTCGTTTCAAATGGTGTGACATGTTGGTCGTAACACCAGTCTTGTAAGAGGTTGCCGTCGAACATAATTTGCAGATCGTTTTAGTTCTGTCTGTCTTAATGCATGGCTTTCCATCCTCAAAGGGTTACGTCACAAAACCGAAATACTGCCAGATTTTCTACCTGTAGGCCGGGATTGACAAGTTTTAAGCTTTCTTGAGCAGACATCTTTCCACGGCCCACGTGTTGTTGTTTTGCGAAGACGATATATCCAATATACTAGTATTTGATTGATTGAAATCACAGCAGTTCATCAAATGAAACAAATCAGAGCATGGCTTACAGTCTGAGGCTAGGTTACGGAGGTCAGTCATATCACTTCCGCCAACGTTTGTGTCAAAGGTCAAAGTGCGAGCTCACGGTAACAAACGAAATTTACAGATTTACTTCCAATAAAACTTCGTAAGCATTCACAGCTTACGGAAACGAACGAGGAGTCCCGATTTACTTCGGATGGTAACTGCATAATACGGAAGCGGAACTGTATCGTAGTGTATCGAAAGTACAGACAAATGAATCGCGTATAGAATCATGAATGACGAATAGCGATAAATCGAAATCACGATGAATCGTTACAGGCCGATACGGCTGCGATTACATCGCAAGTGGAGGTAACCAAGGATATCCATATTTCGCATCTAAAATCAAATAGCGCTTGATATCAATTTATGACCAACGATTTTGATGTTAGCATGCGCAATCGAGCTACCGGTTACTTCCTGCGACGGAAATCTTTCCGCTTACGATTGTATCGTGGTCGTCTGAACGTAAACTTATCAATTTCATGCATTATTGCATAATATTTTTAAACATAACTTATTTAACATCTTCGATTTGCTTTAAATTTAATTTATTTTCATGAAAATGAATAATATGGTTGTAAATATAGAAGGCAGATGACTCTTCTACCCGAGAGGTCTAGATTTCTTGGACACGGTCGTTAGACGCAACGTCAAGCTCGGTTAGTCTTTGGATGGTTGACTGGGTTGGGTTTCCGGGTGATGCCAATGTTCGGTGCAACTTACGCACTTCTCACTCGCTCATCCTGTTACACTGGGGGCTCGTCTGGCCATTAGAGGACTGTCATGATACAACCTCCAGGTCTCAGCCATTATATGCTTTGTCTGATCACCGAGGTTAAGTAACGTCAAGCTCGGTTAGTCCTTGGCTGGGTGACCGGCTTGGAATTATGGTGCTGCTACATTTCGGTGCGACTCCATCACTTCTTGCTCTCATTCTGTTACGGTAGTGTACGTTACACTGTACAATCGTCATGCTATTTTGCATGTTTTTAAATAATACTTGATTCATACATGTACATGTATCTGTCATGTAATTCAGCAAGCGAAACATTAAATTGTATTTGAAAAAGCTATTTTTTGCGGTCATTTGTGAAATAACCATGGCATTTTTTTTTATTTCAATTCAAGCTCGAAGATTGGTGTCACTGTCGCTAATGGGATCGTTTGTCGTAACGTTTTATACATAAATGCACACCGTGTGCCTTTATGTACATACCGGTAAATGCACACCAGTCTCAGTCGGCGCGAGATTGAAACGTTACCGTAAATAATTGCCGTCTGCTTCAATTCATAACTATTTTTCTTCCGAAGTTCTGATAATCATAAAGGCATTCTTTTATCACAATTATCGAAACTTCAATAAGATTGGTCATCGGTCTCATATTTTTCTTACCATTAAACACGGACGGAAAGAACTGCGTGGTTGTTTGGTCGATGAACGGAAGAAAATAAACTTACAAAAAATATCAAAACGTGTGCATCTATGTATAAAACATTACGACAACGACCCCATTACACTACATTAGCGTCACTGTCATCAGGTCAGGCACATCCTGAATTCCACTATTATAGTGATATTTGACTATAACATATTCATGTTTCCTTTATTTGTGTCGGGAATAGAAGACGGCGCATACCAGTGCACAGCCAAATGTCACTCATAACAATATCGCAGTGAATGAACAGCTTTCCGACAAAATTCGTTGTGCAATCTTTTGCGCCAGCTTTGATATTCAATAATATTATACTATTTCTAATATATCCCGTTCTAAATGACAATAGCAGGATAACTCAATCGCTCCTTCATACCAATATTTCAACTAATTACATGCTAATTGAGTTGCTTATCGTGTGCCGTCATGATTAATAATTCTCCTGGACAAACTATGTGCATGGTATCGAGTTAGTGCGATTTGATTTTGAATAATATGTGTGGGAAAAATGATTTTGGATTATCCCTCTTTTATCAAATTAACAAAACGGTAATGGTCAAATACCACTATAATAGTGTAATATCGCTATAATAGTGGAATTCGGGATGTGCCTGACCTGGTCATTGTGCGTTTTTGTTTTTATTTGGTTTTGTCTGCAATATTTCGCCAGTCAGTGTCGACTTTGGCTTTAAGAAATCTATTCTTAGAATGGATTTCATAAATATGTACACATTGCTTACCTCAGTTGTGTTCATAATCGTAGGTGTTGAGTTATTATACTTCCATATTTTAATATGGAAGTATATTGTTATTCAATTTTTTATTTTTCACTATTATTATTATTTATTATTCTTAATATATTTTGAAACCCTTATATCTCAGAAAGTTTAAAAGTTAAAGCATTGAAATTTGGCAGGTATATGCACCATGCCAAGGTGCATGGTAATGAAGCATTTAGGTTTGTGTCCTAACTTGCCTACCAGAGTTATGGCCCTTAAACACAAATTTTGGAAAAAGTTTGTACGCAGATCTTCTCCTATGATAAGTCAAGCAGCTGAATTCGGTTCCCGTAATCGTGTTAACTAACGAAAGGACACGAATCGGGGAAATTTTCAAAAAGGTCCGAAAACAATTTGTTGACCAGGGGAGGGGTGCAAAATTTGTCAATTTGTTTCTTGTCACCGATTCCAACCAGTTTTACTGTTGTGTATCTATGCGACGTACTGATGCTACTCGTGAAAGAATTTTGTAAATCTGTTGAGAAATGACCAAGCTATAACACATCGAAAAATGTACTAATAAAGTCCGTGTGTAGAAAGTGCTTGTGTCCAGATCTTCTCCTAGACGAAGCGCAACAGCTGGATTTGCTCTATGTGAGCGTCTTAAACATAGACAGAAGACCAAAACCAAAAAATGCCAATGTAAAACATTACACCGATGACCACTGGCGATATATTTCAACATCCATTCCTGTTCGGCGCACTGCGTTAATTGTTATATTGGCTAATGGGTAATCACTCTATGTCGACTGTCTGTCTTGTCAGCCGGCCGTGATTCTGCGGTTTTATCACGGTGCGGCTTAAACTTGACATATTTTGAGTCCAAAAACGCTCAAAATTCATTAGTTTTAGAATAGTAGTTTTTAAAAACGCCCATTTTTTACAAAAAAAATTCTCGACTTTGATATTTGAAAAGTAACGAAACTGTGGTGTCAGCTGTATAATGTTATAAGACTTCTCGGCATGGACCACCTTTCCATAAAGCACAATCCGTCTTATGCGCGGACTTTCGCTCGCAGTTCCCAATTGAATTGAAACCATTTTAATATATGATATATTTAAATTGAATGAATGGGAGTCAGCGTATCCCGCCCGAGACCACAACCTTGCCTCCCTTAAGTCGCTAATTTTGGTATCATAATTTCCGAACGTAACTATCTAAGGTTTGGTATTACATTCCCATCTGTTATATAGCATGAGTTTGTTGAATTTAGATCTGACCATTTAAAAACTGTCTCTTTATCATCTGTATGTGTCACAAGTTAAAATATATGACTTTATTGCCCGTTTGTTAAGATCGCTGATTGCACATTTCGCATTAATTGGACGAGACGTGATGTAAAGTGTTATAACTTAGGAAGAGTCCGACAACGACGTCGTAAGTTCGTCCGTTAATCGGAAAATAACCACAAATATGTCTTAAAGCGCCGACTAATTCACCACCTGCGTGTATTCAAGAATATGAATCACACCACAATTAAGCGAATTGTATATTGAATGTGTAGGTATAAGCTGCCATGTATATATCATTCCCAGAATGCTACCATATCATGACAATATATTAGTTAAAATAAAACACCTTGAACTGTTGGGAACATCGCGATATATGTAAGCGAGCAAAGATAGTTTAATGTCATCATACGCTATTTCGCTGTTGCGAAATGGGTGATCATTCGATCGCTTCTCGGCCTTTGGCTCGAGCCCGTGCTGTGAGATACGTCCCCGACGATGGCTGGCCATCGGACGGGACTTCCACGGTGTGGGTTCGCAGCCTGAGGAGGACAAGTGGTCGTGACGGACTTCCGCTTTAGCGGGGACTGACCCCGACAGGCAATTTGACCATCTCGTAAGGGTGTGTCACCTCTTTCGGGGTGCTCCAGCCGATATGAGTGGTCCGCAATAGCCCCGGGTTCTAAAAAAAAAAAAAAAAAAAAAAATAATCACATTGAACGACATATTTAATTATGTTTGTGTGTGAATAATGATTGTTAACTTGTGAAGACTTGCAATAACATATTAAATGGTAAAATACGCGCGTTCGTATCCGTATATTTACAAAAATATCCGTCTATTTTACAAGCTCGACATGCCATGTTTGTTTATGGTATACTACAGTTCCAACACATCGGCTATTTATCATTTTGCTGGTGAGAAAGCGTATGTTCACTTTTGTGCTATTTATATGTACAGAACAAGGAACCATTACTCGGGAACGCAACCTACTGAAATGCATATAGATGTACGCGAATCATGTTACGTTCTCACACAATGCAATTATCCCAAATCCGCGCTCTTTAAAATAGAATTGGCTGCATGGCTGCATGGCTGGCCTACTTCTGATGGAACAGTGTGTTACGCACCTGTCCGACTAAGTCACTTTGAACCCAAATGTATACAAAATTCGCACAAGCTGGGGAAAAGTTCCCGATCTTGGACAGTCAGTACAATCGGTATAAACGTTTGTAATGACATAACGTGTCTTGGCAGCATTACCTGTCATGCTATATTGATATGTTTCTGAATTATATTTAATGCTTGATTCCTGATTCACAAGTGACATTTCAGTGATCTTTCTAGAACGTTCCCGAGCATGATAGAACTTCAAATAAAACATATTCGCCTTTGTCCCATTCTGGTGATTTTGGGCTCGTGTTTAGCATGTTACTAATTGTATAATAAGACGTAATCAAGACATGTGTTATCAGTTGTGTGAGTGATTGCCATTCGCGCATTAGTATTTCATAAATAAATATATCCGCTGCACGTAGATATAACTGTCACTTATATTACTGACCGTTGAAATCACTGACCCGACAAACTGATAAACCAAGAATTAACAGTCTTGGCAAATTACAGATCGGCATTGATTTAAAACTTCGCACTTCATTGTGGACATACTATAACTATCCGTATCTTTCACGAGAATATACCGTCACATTGCAGTTATAATTTTTAACATCTCAAGTCTTTAATTTTGAATATAGGCACAAGATATAGGCACATGCGTGTATGTGGAACCCCTGCATGTTCTTTATTCCCGTTGCCAATTAAATATATATATTGTACACATGTGTAATAAAACCGAACTGTGTGTGTGTGTTCATTTGTTTGTCGGTCTGACCTGCTATTGGTGACCAACCGGTTGGTTCATGACCAAAAAAAATTGGAACACACGGTGAATTGTCACGTGGAGTGTCATGGGATAGGTACATCTGACGTCATGTGATTTAATTTTGAATTCATGAATAATTTAATAACATTTTTACATTTATATCTACAGTATGCCCTAAGTAATCGACTCCTTAAACATAGCAGAATTATGGGTAACATATCAGGATTTAGTGGGAAATATAGCCTGCTGACATTCATCCGAAATCTCTCCTGAATCCCGAAAAGTTACCCATAATTCTGCTGTGTTTAAGGGGTCGATTACATAGGGCATTACTGTATATTTGCGAATTTCTGTCTGTCTGCCTGTGTCTGTCTTCTATACAAATTACAGGAGACCATCTAGATGATACCAAAGGGGTCTACTAGGGGTAACTTTTTACGAGAAATATAATTTCAAAAGTAGCCTCATTCTTCATCTTTTATTTTTGCGAACTGATGTGTTTATGATGTTCATGTATCATAATATAAGGTTTGAAGTATACATGGCTGTAACTAAATAAATACTTCAATAGTTGTGGAACGGATTAATCGAGATAAACAAAATTACGATCGAAAAGGTGAGCCACTACTTATTAGCTCAACTTACTTTGTAAGTTTGAGCTATTGCCATGGTTTGGCGTCCGTCGTCTGTGTGTGCGTGTGTCCGTCAACAATGTCCTTTGGCGCGGGCTATAGGTTGTATCTTTGGTTTGATCTTTATGAAATTTGTCATGAATGTTGACATTGACATGTAGATGGGAACGAGTCATTATGGGGTCATTTGGCCAAAAAACATGGCCGCTGGTGGCCATCTTGGATTTCAAAATTCAATCTATTGGCGCGGGCTACATGTCGTACTGTGCATCTGATCATCATGAAATTTGTCATGGATGTTAATATTGACATGTAGATGGGAACGAGTCATTTTGGGGTCGTTCGGCCAAAAACCATGGCCGTCAGCAGCCATCTTGGATTTGACTCTTTGCATGACTAAATCCTTTGGCGCGGGCTACAGGTCGTAGTTTTGGTCGGAACTTCATGAAATTTGTCATGGATGTTAACAGTGACATGTAGATGGGAATGAGTGATTTTGGGGTCGTTCGGCCAAAAACATGGCCGCCAGCAGCCATCTTTGATTTTAAAATTCAATCCATTGGCACGGGCTACAGGTCGTACTGTTCGTCTGATCATCATGATATTTATCATGGATGTTAATATTAACATGTATATGGGAACGAGTGATTTTGGGGGGGAGTCGTTTGGCTAAAAAACATGTCCGCCAGCAGCCATATTGGATTTTACTCTTTGCATGACTAAATCCTTTGGTGCGGGCTACAGGTCGTAGCTTTGGTCGGAACTTCATGAAATGTGTCATGGATGTTAACAATGACATGTAGATGGGAAACGAGTCATTTGGAAGTCGTTCAGCCAAAAAACATGGCCGCCAGCAGCCATCTTGATTTTTCTCTTTGCATGACTAAATCCATTGGCACAGGCTACAGGTCGTACCTTTGATCAGATCATTGTGAGATTTGTAAAGGCTGTAGATGGGAACAGGTCATTTTGGGGTAATTCGGAAAGAAACATGGCTGCCGGTGGCCATTTTAGAATTTACTCTTTGCATCAATAAATCCTTTGGCACACCATAAACACCACATCCCTGATCCGATCATTATGAAACCTGTCATGGATGTTGATATTGACATGAACATCTAGTCTTACTTAGACATTTCAATTCGCACCTTTCCTATTCCTCCATTTACTGTCAACCATTAAATTATTCCCCTACCTAAGTTGAGCTACAGTGCCATTGACACTTTCATATTCCATGACTTTTTGAAGTTATAGATATAGTTATAAGTATTGTGGTTATGGTTACGGCTAGAGCATGGTTATGCTTATAGAAACATTTAGTATTGGGACATGATACGGGTTGCCGATAGGTATGTTATGATTAACATTGGGTTATGATTAAGGTTTGGGTTATGGGAAAGGTAATGATTGAGAGGGGATTTGGATAGGAATATATATGATAATTATATGGAAGTATCAAACTTCCAATTGGAAGTTTAAAATTTCTAGTTTAACATGTTTTCAGTGTGAATGTTGAGCGGCGAAACATGTCTGCACCGTGCACGCAGACATGTTTTTTTTTATGTGTGCGTACTGATACAAACTTATCAAGCAACAAACTCATATTTCTTTCGCTCGTTGTGAATAGAAATACATGATATACAAGCCATTATCAATAACATGATTGGATTGGTTCACACCATCAATAAATCAAATGGCTTAAAATAGTTAATATCTTTGGAACTATATTATGTCTCGATCCATGCCTCATCACCCAATATTTGATTTGGGACACACTAAAGTTGTATGAATCTATGATGAATTCGATTTATTTAAAAGGACTCTGCGATCTATCAATCTATCGGAACTTATAATTTTCGTTTGTCGGCTTTACACTTTGAGAATATTCCATCCAACTTTTAGGCGGAAACACCGATAGAAAATTGAAGAAAATATCTAAACACCCAGTGGGGCCTCTAAAATCCTCTTTCGGTGCAAATATTTTTAATATTTTTATAAAATATGTAAACAAAATTTGTTCATGCAATTTGATTATTTAACTTTTTGTTAAACTTCAGTGCTCAGATTCACAATTTTTAATATCTTTGGCTTGTATTAAAGACATTATTTGCCCATATATAATGAAGTACATGTATAACTAACATGTGCTGACAAGAATTATTTATCAAAGTTTTTGCTCTTGGTCATTTTGATAAATTATACTAACTTCGCTGCCGATCGAGGTGGGAATTAATCAATATTACAAAATGGCGGCCGTTGCCAACAATAGAATTTTGGACTCCGCTGAACCCCGCTGACCCTTGAGTTATGAAAAAATTATCCTATTTTAGGTAATTTAAAATTATTTTTAGATTGGGCCGAAAAAGTTGATTAGTATATCCGATATTCACATACGTATACCCTGGTCGCTTCGCTTCCGCGGCTTCGCCGCGGGAGAGCGGGCGCTATAATGAGGTATGTGATAAGACATATCGTCTTATATCCATAAATAAATCACATACATCTAGGACAAATTGGAACCTAGGTGACAATATGTCTACTACATATATGCTAAGCCATATATAGGCCTACTAGTACTCGGATATATGTATATATATTATTGCTATTTATGTCGGGATATTTTAATATATAGACACAGCCACGTATGATGTGAACAAATCTGAACTCTTCACTTTTGCGCATATGGTTTAAACCGGCCTCAAATTACATTTTATATGTTACCGTACAATACATGAAATTGCCGCCAGGCCCTGTTCCAAAAAATATATTTGCAGGATAAGAGAACTATACGCGCATTACAGTAAAACGAATATTATGATATCAATTTGTTATTAGATGTACTCAAAAACCTACCCCTGCCCTATTGCATAAAACGCCATTGACATAAAAGATCCTTCGTATTCTATGAAAATGCTAACTGTTTAGTTAGAAATCGGAAGTACTAATTGCATAATCATGGTTCAATATAAAGAGTTACACATCTTTGACCCGTTCTGAAACAAATAAAGAACGTTTATTAGAGCCAATAATATTATACGACATTACGAATATAACCACGTATATAGGCCTATATGATTAAGACATCGTGTATCAGTTTCAGTTGAATAGCGTGGTCACAATAGCATAACCATTGAATATTCTCCCATTCGTGCGGTAC
Organism: Siphonodentalium dalli; assembly: GCA_032622095.1. Taxonomy (NCBI): domain Eukaryota; kingdom Metazoa; phylum Mollusca; class Scaphopoda; order Gadilida; family Siphonodentaliidae; genus Siphonodentalium; species Siphonodentalium dalli. The sequence continues at coordinate 4,245,029 of CP136062.1, forward strand.
CAATTATGTAATAGTATGACGATTTCATTTGGAAATATTAAATAAATAAATCACTGATTATCTCTCCAGTGTCAAATAGAGCGTGATTGAAAAGTCGTAATTATATAATGTTGTCCCCACATATCCTTCCGTCGCCATTTGGCTACATATAGAACTATGTGATATATGCATGACACCTCGTATCAGTAGCATAATCGTTCGGGGATTCCATCATTCACGAGTTATCAATGCTGTTATAATTATAATTATATTTATGACAATTTGCAATGATGCACAATCACTGCTTTCGTGCTAGAATAAATCAGGCAACATCAAACCCCGAAAAAACACGAAAATAACACAAACTAAGATCATATGAGTAAGCTTATTGGTTCGGAAATGTAACATAGCGTTTTTGAGCACTTTTTAACTGCCGTTTATGTCAAATTATAGGTATATATCTCTAAACAATGCATATCCATGTATCAACAAGACATATATCTATGAAAATGCTAGCTTCTATAACCATGGCGAGGTGTTATCACACTACAGCAGCCGTTGTTTTGGTCCACATTTTAGTGATAAAAGCACACGAATGTCATGTTGTCTCATACATGTAGAATAATGAATATAGGAGTATTAGCCAAGCTAGTAAAATGATTGGGACTATTATACACAATAAAGTTAGCAGCACAAATATTACCTATTGTTCCTTTGTTGTTCTCTATGCAGCTCTATGTTCATAAATAAACTTTCTTCATCGGGCGTGAAGCGTAGCGATCGGAAAGTGCCGCGCATCGTTTATCGGAGAGAGGCGCGTTTCTTGTGTAACAGATGAACCCCCGTGCTAGGTAGAGGAATGAGCCTGGCCCGCAAGTTGGGTGCGTTCGAATCGGAACTAGGTTCCATACGCGGGAGGATGGGGTAGTCGGAGAAAGGAGAAAGGGGAGTGACAATTTTTTGGCGTATATATAGATAATATATATCTATATCTATATTTGAGAATGTCTGTCTGTCTGTGTTCTATAGAAATTCACAGTGGACCACATATATGGTACAAAAAGGGTCTAATAGGGGTAATTTTTAACAGAAAGATAATGGCGAGGGTTAGACATTTGTAAAGTGACGCAGTTGTTGTCAGGGGCAGAAAAGGGGAGGGGCAGAAAAAACAATTGTGGCCGATTGCCACCAAACTTATATATAATCATCCCCATAATATGAGGAATCTAATGGTGTAGTTTAAATTTGTCAAAAGTCGCGCCGTTCGCGTCAGAGATGCCCGGAAGTGAGAGGGGCACCAAAATTGATCAAAAATAATTCTGGCGCCGAATTCCACCAAATTGATGCACATTCTTCTGAGATATTCTCCATGATACAAGGAATCTTATTGTATGATTTAAAGACGCCAAATTGGTGTCGTTGGGGTGAGAGATTTTGGGGGCGGTTGGTGGGTACTAAATCTGATACAAATTTGTTTAATCGCCGGTTGCCACGAAACTTATACAAATTCATCCCCACCAAACTTACAAATAATAATCACCATGATATCAGGAGTCTAATTGTGTGGTTTAAAGATGACAAAAGTGGGGCCATTCGAGTCAGGGTTTCATAGAGGGTGAGATGGACACAAACTTTGATAAACAATACGTTTAGGGTCGATTTCCACCTAGTTGATACATATTCTTTTCCGTGATACGATTAATCTAATCGTGTGGTTTAAATGCGCCAAATTTGTGCCTTTCTGTTTGAGAGACATGCAATGGTGGCCCTAAATTTGTATACTCGCCAGTTTTCATAAATTTCATACATATTCATCTATATAATGAGTCTAAGTGTGTGGTTTAATGATGTCAAAAGTTGCGCCGCTTGAGTCCGAAATAGGGACGGGAGGGTCACCAAAAACTTATTAAAATATGTTTAGAGCCAATTACCATCAAACTCATACACGTTCTTCTCAAATAATAAGCCCACGTACGCGACGTCCCGCAGGGGCGGAGCGGTGGGCTTTAGTTGGTACTGGGCGTACGCACTCGACGCTGGGAGAGCATTGGATCTGCAATACTGTTAAACGAAAAAATAAGTTTCTAAAAATATATCATGACCCCGACACACACTTTGAACTTTGAACTCGTCTTCCCAAGCCACATATGCAGCGATTGGATAATCGCGTTTGTCTTAACCAATCAGAATCGACGTTGCTCACAGACGGTTGTTAGGCAAGTGATGCTATTCAAACAAAGTTGAAAATCGCCACCTCGGATTATTATTTCAACGAATTGCCAACTACAACACACGCGTTGGGCGAGAAAAAAACTGCTTACATTATGATATACAAGGTGAGTACATGTACATGATCAGTATCGGGTGTAGGATGTACCATTGTACGCCTTGTTTGGCGGCGAATGTAATAAATTCACCAATTCCAGCCAATTTCCAGGCGATGGCAGACTGACTCTTGACCGTTGACTACAAGTTTAGTGACTCGGTTTTAAAGTCATAATTCCACGATTCACTCTTGCAACAAATTTAGAAATTACAATTTGAACGAACCAAGCATCTACTTCATTTGTGATTATACTTGCGAGTACTATGTTACGTTCACAGCGACATAATTAATTTATGAACACAGTTTTGTCAAAGGTGTCATTACCTGCGACCAGGAATTATTTAGACAGAACGGAAGCGATCGAATTCTCGAATTGTTGACTTGTCGAATGATAGAACACTGACACACGGCGATGGTAAATTGGTTATCACGGTGATAATCCTGATGAGAAAGTATGGAATAATACAATAAGTCTGCCGTACACAACACTGACTACAGTACAGTACCGTTTTATATAACAGTTTGTTTTCAGTTTTGAAACTTGTCAGAGTAAACTGGTATTATTTTTAACCATTCTGCAATACCAAATGGCCTCACCTTCACCTGTTCACACTACTAGTATGTTTATACACTTCATCTTTAAGTTAATCATGATTGCAAGGAAATACCGTACGTAGCGGGAATTATCTTGGATCCAGCTATTATTTTTTTAACCTTTCATCCTAATATTTGTAATATTATAATAGTCTCTCTGACACTCATGTATGAACATTATTATTTTTCGCTCAGTTTTAAATTTACGCAGCTACAGATACAGTTCTTAATTCAATTTGAATATATATTTGAGAACCGCCATGCACAACATACATGTAAATGTACTGCATGCACCAGTACCGGTACATATAAAAAGGCCAAAAAAAATTCCATGTTTCGACTGACCAAAATCCATGTTCAGGACCTCAAACCTAATGTTTTTTCCCTCGACAGCTATAATTTTTTTGCCGAACTTTACCGTTACACACTTTTGCCTCTTCCTGTCATAAATACAAAACAAATTTCTAACACAACTCCATTGTGAAAACACTATACATTAAACCGAAACAACTATCATGCAAGCCTTCCATCATGATCAGTTAACATGCATTTTTTCGGTTTCCCCATGTGTAAGCTGAGATATAAAAATGGATTAACTTACTGAATGCGAAATCGCTATGGTACCATACATGATTTGTGGTTATGTTAAAACCCAATTGGTCTGTCTTTCAATTCTGTTATTGTTTAGTCAGCTAACGATCAGTGAGAGCAAGTACAATGACAGTGTTCTCCTTTCGTTTCACACAAGCTGACACAAGTAGAACTTTTCTCAAAGTAAATTTATCTTCTCATGTGCATGGTCAGTGGCTCAGTGAACACTGATCCCCAGTGACAAGCGACTGTTCATCGCAGTTACTAGTACCATGGAAATGTACATGTTAAAACTCAACCATTTTAAGTTACCTACTTGTACCGCTGCAAACTTGGCTTGAAAGATATATGTCTTATTAGCATCATGGTAGCAACTGTTTAAGTAATGGTTCCCATCACAGAACACATGGCCAACGCTGATAATCCTCAAGCATATTAGGCAAAAAAATAATAATACCTGTGGAATTGTGGGATATAGACATACATGTTTGTATGACCGTCCAGTTAAACTTTTCACATGCCCATAATTTAACTGATGGGAAAGGTTATAAATATACCTTCGATCAACCTATATACCTTAATCAACTATTACAGTGCCCGTGAACATTTTGACAAGTGCAAATTTTGGCACCTGCGAATAAAATATTGCCAGTAATTATAGATGTGGAGCAATAGCTCCCTTTTCCTGGGAAAGACTTGGCCAATGCAATCTCTTGTATACTAGTAGGTGAGGTGCCATATTGGCGACTCGCATATATACGAGAATGTATTGGCACAGGGATTTTGCAAAATTTCAGGAAGCTACAGTTAGGAAAGGGTTAATAAATAGCACCAGCTAAGAAGTAGTATCAGCTTAGAAGATAATATATGTAGGAAAATTGATACACAGGGGTACTGTAACGTGACCCATGGATTGTCGTGGGATAGGTGCTGTGTTTCTCAGATGATTTTAAAGTGGCACTAATAATTAGCAATAAAGAGTGTTTGTCATCAGCTTAAAATATATGTAAGGGGAACTGTCTCAGGTGTCTCATGGAATAGGTGCAGCAAATCAAAGAGACACTAATAATTAGCTTGGATGACTTGTGGGCACAATAATTATTTAACCCTCATAAAAGCAAAATCCTGGTATCCCAGCTACAGTAGTAGTTACTACTTTTTATTTTTATGTTGACAACAATGCTTTTAGATGTCAGCAAAAATTTACATGGTTGTACTCGGTAGTTTAAACTGCTTGGCATAAAAAAAGGACTGTTAAGTCGTTATTTTTATTTAACAGTTCAAACTCCATGAAAAGAAGCCATAGTACTTACTTTATACAATGCAGCATATACTTGATCAATTGATTAGTTGTGCAACCACACTTGTTAAAATCATGTCTGTATTGTGTATGTATTACTGTATACTTAAAGTGTTTTATTTTCTATTTTCAGGGATATTTTGGATCTACATCCTGCTTATCACACATATAACTAATTAACTATATAACTATATCAACTATCAGAAGTTCAACTCTGTGATCTGACATTTACTGGTTCTGAATACATTTTGAAAAGGCATCAGACAATTTTTTTGGACAGGTGACAGGTGTAAAATTAAAATTCACAATCAGAGATTAAATGGAACTGTTGTATCCTGACTATGGTGACACAAATATAAAATCCACTATTTTCTGTGGGCTCTCTTCTTGGAATGTTATTCACACACAAAGACAATATCAACACCAAGGACACACACTTTTAATAACTTGCAACTTCAGCTTCCTTATAATATTACTGGAAAAGGAAATGATGAGAAAACAGGATAACAGAAAATACATCATCTATTCTAAATTATATTGGAGGTAGTCATGTGTGCAATGGATACTTTTGGGGTAGAGGCATACATGTGTATAATGTGCACACGGTATAGTGATTCTTGACCTGAGGTAACAAGGATTCACTCCAGGAAGCTGATGTGTATTTATTTATTCAGTGCAAAACATCTTATGAAAGTACAGGGTATTGATCCACTTGTTCTAAGGAAAATATACACTGCCTCAATTCTGGAGAATGTAAATCTTGTTCTATTACGTTTGGAAAGTGTCATAATTTACACTTGAATGTGGCTGTACATATATGTCTAACAGAAAGTGTAATGAAAAGACATGAAGACTCCTGGGTGATGTGATTGCTTTCTGATTAATAAAATATTGGGCCAACAGTATGATCATATTATTTTGAACTAAATCCAAATTCACCAATAAGCAATATATTGTTATTAGAATGAGATACTGCCATCATACCGGTTGGTATTTTTTCATTCTTGCCACATTTGTCATGTTTCAGGCTGTGCAATTAAGAGAGGATCTACAACGAGTCCCCAGTTTATAGCGGAATTTACAAAACGAGTCCAGGAAATTAGATCTGGACGAGCCTTTGTTGAGGTCCTGAGTTTTGTAAATTCCGCTATAGCCTCTACTCTGGGGACGAGTTATTGATGATATTTATTACATGATCTAAGGTAGCAATACACGATTTCTGGCCATTTTCACCATTTTGACGGGGGTACTGTATTTCCGGAAATATTACGAAAACCCTGTGCCAACGCATTCTCTTACATATACGAGGCTTCCTATATAAGAGAACATGGTCTTTAATACCACAACAGTGCAGCTCCCAGCATTAAAAGGATAAACAAATATTGCAGGAAAAATACAAACAGTCATTAAATACTTAAAATTTCCAGGTTTTGAGATTAAATCTATGAGTTTAAATCGTTATATGTATTTGACACTTTCATGGAAGAAACCGTGTTGAGCAACATCCATAATGCAGGGATGTAGAGACACTTGTGGGGACGGGTCAGTTAGAATATGATGTTCCAATGTGTGATTAACAGCCGCATTAGTTCCCCCTGGCATATGACATACTTGCATACGTCGCGTAAGGATAACAGTTTGTATTTGACTGATCGTGCGATCATTACGTCACTGCACTCGTCCGATATACGACAACAGTAACTCGCGCATGCGATTTTGTGTATATATTCCGTACCAAGCGTGCGATATTGATGTCGTGTCAAGTGCGTCCATATGCGTGCGACATACAGTATATGGCAATAGTTTGACAATCCGTTAGTGGTATACTATGTTCAATTGTGGTTAATTGTTAAAAGGGAACTGTTAATAAAACTTTTTGTTCAGTAAAATAAACTATACCAGTGTCATAACGTAGAATTAAGGTTACTAAAAACGAATCATATTCGAAAACACCAACTTATAGCGTAAAAATCGAGATTTTAATGACTTTTTGACGTCGAAAATAATAAGGAAAAACTAAAAAGCCACTCGCCAGTTTTATGTGCACAAAGAAGCGTGACATCAACGTGGGAACGCAACTTTTTTTCGGATGAGGGAATAAGACGTAAACATGTCCACGTGTTTTCTCATTTGTTTTGTTAATGGCGACTTACGATACAAATCTACTATTTTCAACAATTTGGACATTTAGAAAGTATTGATGACTGAAGTGTGTAAATCATATAATATCACGGAGTTGTGCTAGGACTATACGTTGGACGCTGTTTTGAGAATGTTCGATGAATATTGTGAATTGGATTTTCGATTCTGGACTGGAGGTTGACCTTTCGCAATTGAAACAAATTGACACTTTTATAGACAGATTTACGTTTTAGAGGAATGTTTATCAACCAAGAGTCAAAATTATTGGACTGTAATGTGCATAGAACAGTTGTCTGCAGTTTTCAACACATTCTTGGTGGAAAAAGATTCTAAAACTACGATGGCAATTTGGGAAGTAAATCACCTATTTTCGATGTTTTTTCCGATGGTAATCCGACGTGGGCCGTATTCAGCAATGCTACCAAGGAGCTGATGCTGAACTCTTCCAATTTTATGATCATTTATTATAATTAATAAATATTTTTTGTAATCATTTCGCTTGTATATATTCTCCAAAATCAGTTGGACAAGTGTAGGTAAACAACCGATATATATTGAATAATAGCCTGATCGAGTTAAAATAGATTCATTGATCGATCTTCCTGGCATATTGCTCACTGTTGTATTGTAAGAGGGGAGACCTCTAAATTTCTTGAACAATGAAATTCCGTTTGTTTAAGAATTTGTAGATGTTTATATTGAATATTCTCAGTAAATAATTATTCTGTTTGTTTCAAAAGAAATCAGAATAATTGTTATTGTTTGCAAGTACTAGTGTTGGTTGAAAGATAATTATAGAACAGTTTAGATTGACTCCCCTCTTACCAGATGCATGCTGACTGTGGAAGACCGATCGGTCTATTTAAGCACTTCCGGGCTATTATACATGTAGATCACTCGGTGATTCACCAAGGTTCGTTGGATGGGTCAAACGATGTTTCCTAAGAAATTCCTACCATGGTCGGTTTATATATACCCTTAATTTGAACCACACAGTTGATTGTTTCGTACCATATGTTTTGTCATTTCACACCATATACATTTGTATGTTTTGTTGGTTCCCACAAATGGTAATTGGTCATGCGTATGCAGCGTACCATGTGAAAAATTATTTTAATTTTGTTAACTTAATGAAAGCGAACATGTTTACGATTTAAAGTTACGTGATGATGACAACCGGACAATTACATGTAAACATATTTCTTTCTTTTTTTGCGAAAACAAATTAACAAATTGAAATTGTGGCACAAAGTTAAAGATACATGATCTGAATTAACGCTTTCATATTACTATTTCCTTGGCTTCGGGGGTAAACATATTTGATTCGAGTCGAGGAACCCACCCGTGTTGAACAAAATGTTGATAAATAACAGGTTTTGGAAAATTTGGGCAATTGTTTACTATTGTTGACTGGTTTAAAGCATATTTTTTTTTTGGACATTTAATCGATTCTGATAACCGAAGCGGCATTTCAAAAAAATGTTTGTTGTTGGAATCTGATAATATGGGAACCATCAAATCGGTTTGAGTACCTTTAATGTTATTTCCAAAAAATAATACGGTATACTCAATGGTACAAATTGTCGAAATGATACATGTACTGGTATGAAATGTCCAGAACCCTGGTGCGAAACATCTCTATGTCAAACTTCTATGGCACGAAATGTCCAGCAACCTATTGGCTGTTCAGTCCATTGCACATTATAATTTATTTCCAAATAAAGGTAATACTAAATATTAAAGCAGTGTTTAGTGTTAAGTTCAATCTTGAACAAATTGTACATGTGATATAGTCACACGGACTTGTTGTAAAGAAAACAAGTAAAATTGAGGATGCCCCTTTATCAAACATTATAAATGCATCAATATTCTATTGATATGTATACCGGTACATGTAATGCTTTACAAACGCATGTTTTTGTATATATATTTTTACTTGTTTTCTTAACAAGCCCCTGTGGCCTCAGTTTAAGTACATGTACATGTATAGGAAGCCACGACTTATCTGAGAAAGAGCTCTGGGTCTCTTGTTCACTCATTGTGTGACCACTGAAATCAGAGTGGTGGCTAGATAGTCTCCCCATTGGGGAGGGGGGTCCACCTTGATACCTGTATGTTAAGACAGCACCACTTGGAAGGAAGTTTCCTACTGATGGCTATATTGGTCAAAACAAATTTCAAATTTTTGCCCGGTATGGCTTGTTATCAAACTACATTTGTACATGTACTTACCGTAGGTGAATATCACTTCAATTTGCCTTAATGGTACTCAATCCGATCAGAGGGTCCCCATCTCAACAGATTCCAACAACAACAATCCGATCAGAGGGTCCTATATTACTATTTCTTTGGCTTTTAGGGTAAAAAATATTTGATTCGAGTCGAGGAACCAATCAAACAAAGCTCAGAGTTATTAGATATTGATTTTTTAAATTTGTTATTTTCTCGAGATGAGTACTAATAATTGCCTTCAACTTCAAAAATATTAGATTCGAGTCGAGGAAGCCACCCATCAAAGCTCATTGTACAGTATAATTAACACTACCGTAACAGAATGAGACTGAGAGCAAGAAGTGATGGAGTCGCACCGAAATGTAGCAGCACCATTTGTAATCGGCTGATAATTCCAAGCCGGTCACCCATCCAAGGACTAACCGAGCTTGACGTTACTTAACCTCGGTGATCAGACAAAGCATCTAATGGCTGAGACCTGGAGGTTGTATCATGACAGTCCTCTAATGGCCAGACGAGCCCCCAGTGTAACAGGACGAGAGAGTGAGAAGTGCGTAAGTTGCACCGAACATTGGCATCACCCGGAAACCCAACCCAGTCAACCATCCAAAGACTAACCGAGCTTGACGTTGCGTCTAACGACCGTGTCCAAGAAATCTAGACCTCTCGGGTAGAAGAGTCATCTGCCTTCTATATTTACAACCATATTAGTCCTTTTCATGAAAATAAATTAAATTTAAAGCAAGTCGAAGATGTTAAATAAGTTATGTTTAAAAATATTATGCAATAATGCATGAAATTGATAAGTTTACATTCAGACGACCACGATACAATCGTAAGCGGAAAGATTTCCGTCGCAGGAAGTAACCGGTAGCTCGATTGCGCATGCTAACATCAAAATCGTTGGTCATAAATTGATATCAAGCGCTGTTTGATTCTAGATGCGAAATGTGGATATCCTTGGTTACCTCCACTTGCGATGTAAACGCAGCTGTATAGGCCTGTAACGATTCATCCTGATTTCGATTCATCGCGATTCGTCATTCATGATTCTATACGCGATTCATTTGTCTGTAATTTCGATACACTACGATACAGTTCCGCTTCCGTATTATGCAGTTACCATCCGAAGTAAATCGGGACCCCTCGTTCGTTTCCGTAAGCTGTGAATGCTTACGAAGTTTTATTGGAAGTAAATCTGTAAATTTCGTTTGTTTCCGTGAGCTCGCACTTTGACCTTTGACACAAACGTTTGCGGAAGTGATATGACTGACCTACGTAACCTAGCCTCAGACTGTAAGCCATGCTCTGATTGGTTTAAATTGATGAACTGCTGTGATTTCAATCAATCAAATACTAGTATATTGGATATATCGTCTGCGCAAAACAACAACACGTGGGCCGTGGAAAGATGTCTGCTCAAGAAAGCTTAAAACTTGTCAATCCGACAGCGGTCTACAGGTCGAAAATCTGGCAGTATTTCGGTTTTGGGACGTAACCCTTTGAGGATGGAAAGCCATGCATTAAGACAGACAGAACTAAAACGATCTGCAAATTATGTTCGACGGCAACCTCTTACAAGACTGGTGTTACGACCAACATGTCACACCATTTGAAACGACATCATACATTCTCAGCCAGCTGTTGTGATTATATGATATATAAACAGATGAGTGAGAAACTGTTCAACTCTTTTACCGTCTTCAGTATCAATATGTCATGTTGTACTGGTATTTCCGGATGTGTACGAGCATACTACATTACTACATACTACAATACACATATAACTAAACAATTATGTAAGTCCACAGTAATATTAGAAAAACTATCATTAAAACTCAACCTGAGAGTGTGCAAATTTGGAGTGTTGAATAGCTATTTACTCGTGGGATAAAATTTTGCCTATCACAATACGTATTGTATCATTGGCCCCGTATCGCGATACATATTGTATCGTGACCAAGCATATCGGTACAGGCCGACAGCCGTGTGTACGTAAAAATTGTAGCTGGCAATGGTCGTAGGGTAGTCAATCACATTCTTTAGAACAACATATGCTATCATAATGTACGATGAGATTGCAATCCTCTGTTCAACAAACTATTCCTCCACTTACGATTGTATCGTGGTCGTCTGAACATACACTAAGTTGTTCCCACAGTATGTTATACTTGTGATAGTTACTAGTACAGTATGCATGCACAGTGTTCACCTGCCCCTGGCGTATTGTGATAATCACCAACCAATCATTATCATCAGAAATTAGGAAATGTGGGAATCGAGATAAAAAAAGATGCATGCAAATTTCAATGACGTGCCTAAAAACCAGGTAGAAAATGTAATGTTGCGAAAATACATAATAATGCAATACTTCAGTATGGACAGTATGTCGTGATATAATATTAGTATACGAACATTTGCAAAACTAACTGTCAAGACTCAAGCAAGGTTTCGTTTCGGTCAACATTGTGTGGCTATATAAATCACTAAACACTCACATGACGCAAACATTCTATTATTGGCTGACCTCGGGTTAAGTCAGAACAAATCGTGTTATGTTCCAGGTGATGACTTGCTTTCACATGCCCAAGTTGTACCCACTAACCAAGTTGTCCCTACCATCTAGGAAGCCCAGGTTAGACCGTTAACTTCTGGGTTGCCCTGGCTGATGTACCCTGCTGGACAAAACAAGTGTCCATTGGCACCGCGGTGTAGTTGCCGTTCGACCGTGGTGTCAGAGTTTGTAACTGCAGTTGAGCACCGCGGCTGAGCGGCAAGTACACCGCAGCCAAACGTCAAGTACACATGTACACCATGGCCGAAAAGCAACTACAACGGGGCCGCATGGCATGTACACCGTGGTTAGATTTCTGGTTTGTATTGTCTTTTTTCAGTTTAATGAATGTACACAGCGGTAACTACACCATGGCCGAATGGCAAATACACAGCGGCCCAACTGTAGTTAGCCGGTGGAGCCGCGATGTACCGGTAGTTGCATTTCGGCCGCGGTGGCAATGATAACCGCACCGTGGTTAAGTGGGACACTTGTTTTACCCAGCATGGTAAATAGCTTGGTGAGAAAGCTTATGGTACATAAACCCGAGGCATCTGGGAGACTAGTGCCATATGGTATTTTCGTTAATCATCAACACCAAGATACCATATGCAAACAAACGCTGCCTTACACCGCCCACATTATTAGGTCAACTTTACTTTGTAAAGTTTGAGCTATTGCCATGGCTTTCACCCCTTTGTCGTCTGTGTGTACATGTATGCGTGTGTGCGTAATTCGTCAACAATACAGGCTACAGGTCGTACCTTTGGTCAGATCATTATGAAATTTCACATAGCTGTTGACATCAACATTTAGACCGGAACGATTCATTTGGATAAAAAAACATGGCCACCAGCGGCCATCTTGGATTTCAATATTCAATCCATTAGAACGATCTACAGGTCGTACTGTTCGTCTGATCATCATGAAATTTGTCATGGATGTTAATATTGACATGTAGATGGGAACGAGTAATTTTGGGGTCATTCGACTAAAAAACATGGCCGACGACAGCCATCTTGGATTTTACTCTTTGCATGACTAAATTATTTGGCATGCCCTACAGGTTGTACCTTTGGTCGGATCATCATGAAATTTGTCATGGATGTTAATATTTACATGTAGATGGGAAACGAGTACTTTTGGGGTCATTCGGCCAAAAAAGATGGCCGCTGGCAGCTATCTCAGCTGACTATCTTGGATTTTACTCTTTGTGTGACTAAATCCTTTGGCACGGGCTACAGGTCGTACCTTTTGGTCAGATCATCATAAAATTTGTCATGAATGTTGACAATGACATGTAGATGGGAACGAGTCATTTTGGGGTCATTTGGCCAAAAAACATGGCCGCCAGCAGCCATCGTGGATTTTACTCTTTGGATGACTAAATCCTTTAGCACGGGCTACAGATCGTAGCTTTAGTCTGATCATCATGAAATTTGTCATGGCTGTTTAAATTGGACTGTAGATGGGAATGATTCATTTTGGGGTCATTCGGACAAAAAAACATGGCTGCCCGTGGCCATCTTTGATTTCAAAATTCAATCCATTAGCACAGGCTACTGTTTGTCTGGTCATCATTAAATTTGTCATGGGTGTTAATATTGACATGTAGATGGGAACGAGTAATTTTGTGGTCGTTCGGCCAAAAAACATGGCCGCTGGCAGCCATCTTGGAATTTACTCTTTGCATGACTAAATCCTTTCACACAGGCCACAAGTCTAACCTTTGGTCAGATCATCATGAAATTTGTCATGTTTGTTAAATATGACATGTAGATGGGAACGAGTCATTGTCCAGTCATTCGACCAAAAAACATGGCCGCCAGCACCCATGTTGGATTTTACACTTTGCATGACTAAATCCTTTGGCACGTGCTACAGAACGCACCTTTTGTCAGATCATTGTGAAATTTGTCATGGATGTTGACATTGACATGTAGATGAGATCGAGTAATTTTTAGGTTATTCGGCCAAAATCATGGCCGCCAGCAGCCATCTTGGATTTTACTCTTTGCATGACTAAATCCTTTGGCATGGGCTACAGGTCGTACCTTTAATCGGATCATCATGAAATTTGTCATGGCTGTTGACACAGGCATGTAGATAACAAGTCATTTTAGGTTCATTTGGTCTTAAAATGTGTCCACTGGCAGCCATCTTGGATTTTACTCTTTGCATGACAAAATCCTTTGGCACACCCTACAGTCCACTTCCCTCATCCGATCATCTCCAGACTTCATATTAATCTTGATATTGATCTTACTAGATGGAAGCTATCAAATGTTTTTAAATTTTATTGGAAAACATAGCCACCTGGATTTTACATCTGTAACCATCTTGGATTTAACTTTTTTATATACCGGTATACATGTACCGGTATATGTATCTCTTCATGTTGATAATCTAGTATTACTTAGACATTTCAACTTTCCGCACCCCTAATCGCTCCACATTAAATTATTCCCTTTCCAAGTTGAGGTACAGTGTCATTGACACTTTCATTATATGAAGTACAGCTACATGTATGCTCTAATTAATCGACCCTCCTTAACGAGGTTGACATGCGGTATGACCGCGGTGTAATACCGCCTGACTGCGGTGTAATACCGCCTGACCGCGGTGTAATAACGCCTGACCGCGGTGTAATACCGCCTGACTGCGGTGTAATACCGCCTGACCGCGGTGTAATAATGCCTGACCGCGGTGTAATAACGTGGTCAGCCGCGGTAATGAAAACGCGGGCAACCGCGTGGTCGCGGTTGAGTTTTTGGTGCCACTACCGCTGTGTAAGTTTAAACCACAGTAAAACCTAGCGTCCGTATCGCAACTGAGCATTGTAAATTATCTGACAATAGACTGACATATTGCGCATGGAAAATATTAATCTAAAATTGAAAATAAATCGGTTCTAATTTACCACGGTCCCGATTTCCTTAAGCGCGCCAAATAAAGAGCGTCTGTTTATTCGTGATATGGTATATGGATAAGGCGTGCACGATTAAGTATTAAAATGGCTTTTCGGTTCGAGCAAGATAATTATGCGATCGCCATGTGCACATTTCACCGACACAAAAATCATTTGGTTCAAGGAATTACGTGGGGACGTCAACCATTAAAGACGTCAGTACTCTAAAATAAATTTAGTTTGGCGCGAGGAATGAATGTAAGGTCAGTTTCTTAATTATTGGTGAAATGTTTTGAAAATTTAAGGATACATTACTACATGTATGTTTGGGATCACCTCTAGATGGGAACAATTGAATTTGAACAATTTTCGATGAAATACATGGCCACTAGCAGGTATCTTGTGTTTTACTCTTTGCATCACTAAATTCTTTGGCACACCCTACAGGCCACAACCCTTCATCGAACTTAATATGGATCCTCGAGGTGACCTCTAGATAGGAATTACCATTTTAGTTTTCATTGTTGGCATACAAACATCCCCGTGGTTGTGGGGTTCCACTATAATCAAAGTAATTGACTTGAAAAACAGGGTGATACCCCGGTGAAGACCATTGTATTGCTGGTAGTATACGGTATCCACAGTGGTATCAAGATGGTCACTGCAGTGGAGCTACGGTACCGTTTGGACAGGGACGTGGCCAGAGGGTCTCCATTGTTGGGGGGGTGGGTGTCCACTTCGGGAAATTTCAACACTGCACCCCCTCCCCCTTGAATCTGACCAAAAACACAATTTTGCATAATTCCATTCGCACCTTGCACCCCCCTGCCCCTCAATGCTCAGGCCTAATAACCTAGATATATTCATAAACCATGGTTCTATATACCGGTACCCGGTATCTGAACCTGAAAATTCCATAAATACACAGAACGACATGATGTGTAAATGGGTTTGTCGATATGAGAGGGGATGGGTTCACATCAGAAGATTGTTTGCAAAATTGTCGGGATAACTTGGTTACTGGGTACAACTTGGGCATGTGAAAGCGAGTCATCACAGCAGAAAACCTGGAACATAACACGATTCGTTCTGTGTCCAGTAAATATTTAGTAACACATGTTTCCTATAAGAGATCTGAATACCAACTAACTTAAAGGTACTCAATCCGAACAGAGGGTCCCCATCTCAACAGATTCCAACAACAACAATCCGATCAGATGGTCCTATATTACTATTTCTTTGGCTTTGGGGGTACAAAATATTTGATTCGAGTCGAGGAACCCATCAAACAAAGCTCAGAGTTATTAAATATTGATTTTTGAAATTTGTTATTTACTCGAGATGAGTACTAATAATTGCCTTAAACTGCCGTAATCTGCTCTGGATGTGTACTAAAATCTATTCAAACAGACAAGGATGGATAACTCTAAAATCAAGTGGTAATAACAGCGCAATTTTGACTGAGTCAGATAATATTCCCGATAATGAAAAATAATAGATTTCTAAAATCGATATCTAACAAATCTGAGCTTTGATGGGTGACTTCCTCGACTCGAATCAAATATTTTTGACCCCCGAAGCCATTAAAATAGTAAATGAGAAGAATTTTATCGGATTGAGTACTTTTAATGTTACCAGTCAATGTGATTATGTCCCAAACCATGTGAACTCAGGATTAGATGCATGGCCAAGTTTGTGCCACACTCAGGAAGATTATAATCCCCACTCTATGCTAAACCAGGTCATACATGTGTATTATACCAGCGCCGAAGCCGACCCACCCAAACTCAGTTGCGGTAGTTTATGACAAAAAATTTATGCTTTAGTATATCTGGGATAAATCGCAACCATCTTTCATACGGTACTTTGCGATAATTACTTTGCGATATTATCTTTGACTGATAAATCACAAACAAATTTGCGAAACTTACCTTTGCCATTGCAAAGGTATGTTAATTTGTTTGCAAAGTAATTAACAGATTTTATCGCAAAGATGATTGCTATTCTGTTATATAAAATTGCGAAGTATTTTACGATCTATCTAAGTTTTGCAATTTATCAACATGTATTTTTAAATAGATATTTGGAAAGTGACAGGAGGGCTTTCAAAACTTGAACCCAAATTTGTTTGTAATTTATCATCAGTCAAAGATATCGCAAAGTAATTATCGCAAAGTATGAAAGATGGTTGCGATTTATCCCAGATATACTAAAGCAAATTTTTTGTCAGAAACTGCCGCAACTGAGTTTGGGTGGGTCGGCTTCGGTGCTGGTATTCCAGTCCCTATGTTGTTAGTTTGATTTAAAATTTGGGAAAGTCGAAAAATTATTAAAACAAAAAAACAGCGGTGTTTGAACAGGATGTCAATACATTAGCTGACAGTGACACTCGAAAATCTTGGCGCAAATGCTGAGCTGCTTTTTTGTCCATAGTAGTTAGTACCGTGTATAATATTGTTACTTCATTTTCAGGATTTCCAAATTAAACCAATGGAACTTTGGGAGCGCTTTGTTGGGTTTGAGTTTCTGGGTCAATAACAATGGCTGCATAATTAAGGAGACACACGTCTATGTATTTCATGTTTAAATAGTAGTTGTATCAGTGTATACTATATGTACATTGTTGTTTATTATTGGGGGGGGGGGGGTGGTGTCTGGGTTGGTCAGTGGTCCAATGAGCACGGTACCGGTCACCAAGCTGTAGGACCTGAGCTAGTGACTGACATGGGTTCGATTCCTATGTGGCGACCTCTGTCCAACTTCTTGCCTGAAGAAAACTTTCCGATCGGCGGAGTACATATGATATGTGCAGACGGTGCATCGTGACTACCTATTGTAGGTGACTAACCATAGATCACATGGTTTCCATCAACAACAAATGATCTGGCCTCATTGTTATATCGCCTTAGTTGTGGAAAGCAACAAAACCCCAAAAAATTTACTCAATGTTGCTACTGCCTTTCATTTATTTATTTTAATTTGTGGTTTTACGTGGCTTCCTACAATTAAGCGATATCACAGCAAAGGCAGATTAATTGTTGGTAGAGGAAAACATGTGTGCTACACTTAGTTGTGTACAATTCAGTACTTAAAAAAAAAATTAAGTGATTTATGCACCATCTGCTCTCATGTTACAAATCACTGACCACTGTGAAGGTAGCCCATGTTTCCTCTGTTAATATTCCCATGTTATTATACTAGTAATTAGATGAAAGTAGCCTGTGTTTCCTCTGTTAATATTCCCATGTTATTATACTAGTAATTAGATGAAGGTAGCCGGTGTTTCCTGTCCTTCCCATGTTATTATCATTAAATGTAGGTACACCGGAAGTCCATGTTCCCTCTGTTCCTCCCATGTTATTATCATATTATGCCTATGGGGGTCGGGCAGGGGGGGAATATTTTTTACAGGCACTTATGCGGGGGGTGGGGGGTGGGTCACTGGGTGGGTGGTTTGGTCGATGTGACTAACAAACAATTTTTTCCGCAACTCAGAACTTTTTTCCTGCAAGTGTTTTGACTGTTTTTTTCAATGAATTTGGCTTAAAACACCTTAGAATAAGAGAAATAATGTAATTCTAACTGCTAAACTGACTGCAGGCAGTTATTGTGTTGTATTTTGTTGCAAATTTTGAAATCCAAGATGGCCGCTGGCAGCCATGTTTTTTTGGCCGAATGACCCCAAAATGACCCGTTCCTATTTACATGCCAATGTTAACATCCATGACAAATAGTATCCACAGAAATTCATATACAGCTGTTTACAGTGAATTCCCCCCGCAAATCTCCTTTAGTGTTAAAAGGGGTGGGTGTCCAAAAATGGTCGGAAAAATTTGGACGCATGGTGGGTGGGGGTCCCAACAAGGTTCGAAAGTAAAACATCAGCATACGTGCCTGAAAATGTTTTCTGACCCCCCCCCCGGAGGGCATTTACCAGTACAGGTAGTCAAGGGCTCTGTCTGTCCGAGCATATCACCTTGTAACTCGGGTGTTGATTATCAGAGTTTGTTATCTTTTGTTATGGTGAAAGCACAGGTTGGTACCTACATTAGTTAATTATTCAAGGTACCGGTATGTAACTTTGTTCCAAAATGTTGTTGTACGAGAAATGTCGATTTCATGACAATTAGGTGTTGGACATTTATTTTTATCTATAATTGTAGATGTATAGTGCAGAAATTTAGCACCTGTGGACCTGGTTGAATTTTTCTGTGGTTCGATGGATCACATCCATCCTCAAGCTACTTATGTCATTTACTGGTATTTGTTTATAATGTGTAGGGGTAGATCGCTTGAGACCACACCACAGTTCAATTCACACCAGGTTCTCAGCTTCAGATTACGTTGGCCATGTAATTTTACGATTAAACCGTAAATTCACATTACGATGATGTTGTAATTTTACGATAGTTTTTCTGTCATAATATTACGATCATTTTGTAAATATACGATCAAATTTGTAAATGTCAGATTACGTTGATCTCGTAATTTTACGACAGTTACTGATGGTCCAATTCCTGCCAACAGTTTCTGTCGTAATATTACAATGAAATTTTTTTGAGTGTATGATCATTTACATATACCGGTATGATTTTTGTAATTATGGTTAATTAATCATCAAATCCTACCAAAGATTAACAAGCGGGCGCAAATTACGTTTACGTATCATCATATTAACATATACCGAGTAGAACCTGATGAATATTATTTCGAGAACACGAAGCTCGAACTATCACGTTATAGGTCGTCACGGATCCCGAAAATGCCGTTTCTGGCTATCTGAGACCACATAAGGCCACTCCAAGTCCCCTGGCGCCAATGGGACGTACTAAATGTTCGTCATATTAATAACATATACCGAGTAGTACCTGCTGAATATTATTTCGAGCACACGCAGCTCGAACTCTCACGTTGTAGGTCGTCACGGATCCCGAAATGCCGTTTCTGGCTATCTGAGACCACATAAGGCCACTCCAAGTCCCCTGGCGCCAATAGGACGGACTAAATGTTCGTGATATTAATAAAATATACCGAGTAGTACCTGCTGAACATGATTTCGAGCACAAGCAGTTCGAACTCTCACGTTATAGGTCGTCACGGATCCCGAAAATGCCGTTTCTGGCTATCTGTGACCACATAAGGCCACTCCAAGTCCCCGGGCGCCAATGGGACGTACTAAATGTTCGTCATATTAATAACATATACCGAGTAGTACCTGCTGAATATTATTTCGAGCACACGCAGCTCGAACTCTCACGTTGTAGGTCGTCACGGATCCCGAAATGCCGTTTCTGGCTATCTGAGACCACATAAGGCCACTCCAAGTCCCCTGGCGCCAATAGGACGGACTAAATGTTCGTGATATTAATAAAATATACCGAGTAGTACCTGCTGAACATGATTTCGAGCACAAGCAGTTCGAACTCTCACGTTATAGGTCGTCACGGATCCCGAAAATGCCGTTTCTGGCTATCTGTGACCACATAAGGCCACTCCAAGTCCCCGGGCGCCAATGGGACGGACTAAATGTTCGTCATATTAATAACCTATACCGAGTAGAACCTGCTGAATATTATTTCGAGCACACTCGGCTCGAACTCTCACGTTATAGGTCGTCACGGATCCCGAAGCTACCGTTTATGTCTATTTGAGACCACATAAGGCCACTCCAAGGCACCGGGCGCCAATAGGACGGACTACATGTTCACTATATTGATAACATATACCGAGTAGAACCTGCTGAATATGATTTCGATCACGAGCAGCTCGAACTCTCACGATATAGGTCGTCACGGATCCCGAAAATGTCGGTTCTGGCTATATGAGACCACATAAGGCCACTCCAAGTCCCCGGGCGCCAATAGGACGGACTAAATGTTCGTGATATTAATAGCGTTATACCGAGCAGTACCTGCTGAATATGTATTTTAGCACATGCAGCTCGAACTCTCTCGTTATAGGTCGTCACGGATCCAGAAAATGCCGTTTCTGGCTAGCTGAGACCACATAAGGTCACTCCAAGTCCCCGGGCGCCAATAGGACGGACTAATTGTTCGTGATATTAATAGCGTTATACCGAGCAGTACCTGCTGAATATGTATTTTAGCACATGCAGCTCGAACTCTCTCGTTATAGGTCGTCACGGATCCAGAAAATGCCGTTTCTGGCTATTAGAGACCACATAAGGCCACTCCAAGGCCCCAGGCGCCAATAGGACGGAATATATGTTCGCGTTATTGATAACACATATACCGAGTAGTACCTGCTGAATATGATTTCGAGCACACGCAGCTCGAACTCTCACGTTATAGGTCGTCACGGATCCCGAAAATGCCGTTTCTGGCTATCTGAGACCACATATAAGGCCACCCCAAATCTCCGGGCGCCAATATGACGGACTGAATGTTCGTGATATTAATAACATATACCGAGTAGTACCTGCTGAACATGATTTCGAGCACACGCAGCTCGAACTCTCACGTTATAGGTCGTCACGGATCCCGAAAATGCCGTTTCTGGCTATCTCAGACCACATATAAGGCCACCCCAAATCTCCGGGCGCCAATATGACGGACTAAATGTTCGTGATATTAATAACATATACCGAGTAGTACCTGCTGAATATGATTTCGAGCACACGCAGCTCGAACTCTCACGTTATAGGTCGTCACGGATCCCGAAAATGCCGTTTCTGGCTATCGAAATCATAAACAGGTACTAATCGGTATATATTATCAATATCGCGAACATAAATTATAGTCCGTCCTATTCGCGCCCGGGGCCTTGGAGTGGCCTTAAGTGGTCTCAAATAGACATAAACGGTAGTTTCGGGATCGAGTCGGAGGAATATTGTTCATGTATCAGCCCATATATACAGACACATTTGATTGGAGTTTTGACGATCATGCAATAGAACCATTATATAGACAGACAATGAACTCGGAAAATATTTGAATTAAGGCACATTGCTTGGGTATATATCATCAAAATTACACTTTCCGTCCGTCTATGTTAACAGTTGTTAGAGTTCTCAACCGTAGGTCGAGTTCACGGATCTCCAGTGTGAATTAGAAACCCAGCTGATGAATACAGTCCCAGGCTGGGGTGAAGGAGAAGATCTCTCAACGTTTATAGCTGTTGACCATTGACTCAATGTTACTATTTAAGGTTGTGGGTCCAGCAGATATGTGTAACATTATGGAGAAGGGGTACACACGGAAATGCGGCTGCAGAAAACACAGTACTCTTCGCGTAAATGTGACCTTGGTGAATATAACCAAATATTATTTCTAGGTATAAAGGCAGAATATGTAGGACATTTTTGTCAAGTTTAGATTTGTTTTAAGAGAGTATATGGTACTCCTTTGTGTTTTGATAACTTGCGTTCATAGTATACCACCATGCATTCTTGTGATAACAGCGAAATATTCGTGTTTTAAAACGTGATGGTATTCAACTATGACTAATATTTTCAGACACGGACAATATAATCTACACATTTCACCCATTACTCTATGAACATCTCCCATACTGCTATATAGCAGTGTATTTTGAATGGTGTGATGGTGTATATATAAAAAGAAACGATCACCGGTCACATTCGTGAGACTGCTATGAGCACATACATTTCGGCTTCTAGGAAAGGTCACAGATGATCCCCGTCCACAAGTGAGGAAACCCGATCGAAACACGTATCATGATCCCCGTACACAATAGAGAAAACCCGATCGAAATAGGGAGTCATGATCCCCTTACACGATGGAGGTATACAACCCGGTCAAACATTTTTTTTTATTATATCTGTTCGGAGCGTTACTCAACTATTAAGGAGATATTTTGTGTTTGTGTCTGCATGTTTTGATACAATGACAAATAATTCACTTTATAAAAGACTTATACCATGTTATTCTCCTGGTAATTCATGACTGAGGGTTTGTCTATGCCATGGTGGTACAATGGTAGCCCATATAATTAAAATACATACCTCACTAAAATTGTCGCCAATAATACAAATTAAAATAAATACCTGCCTCCCTCAAGGTTAATATTGGCCATAAATAATTAAAATAAATACCTGCCTCCCTCACCGCTATGAAAAAATGTGTCTAACATTGCAAGAAACAAACACCTTATTTATATGGTCTTAAGTAAGATGGTCATGCGTAACACCATGGGGACAAACCCACCATTGTTAAACTGTTATAGTATTTGGATGGCGTTTTACAGTTTAGCTGAACGTTTCACTTTGTGTATACATTCCGCAGTGATTCAAGGATTTAGCAAACCAGAGCATCTTCTCTCTCTCTCTGTCTCTGATTATTGTGCAGTTGTCGTGGCGGCATTCAATTAATCATCACTGTTTCAAAGGTAAGAGTGTTTGCACACACTTAATTATTCGTATAACTAATTTTAACATGCACATTGAGACCAGGAAACCTTGTCCAGTATTTAATGGGGAAGTCAAGAGAACAATTATGAATGTGGATATCCATGCAAATCTCCGGAGCAAAAGTTATGTAGGCATATCATTGAACAGACATAATATTTAACTGGTAGGTGCGCTAGGTAAATAATAATATTTTTCAATAAATATATTTTTGAGAATTTTTTTCTGGAATTACATCACATTACCTACAT
The DNA here is from genome assembly GCA_032622095.1 of Siphonodentalium dalli. Taxonomy (NCBI): domain Eukaryota; kingdom Metazoa; phylum Mollusca; class Scaphopoda; order Gadilida; family Siphonodentaliidae; genus Siphonodentalium; species Siphonodentalium dalli. The sequence continues at coordinate 4,268,292 of CP136062.1, forward strand.
TTGAAAAATCAATATAAAATTCAAAAACAAATATACCAACATTAGATATTATAATGGAACAAGTCCAGTGCAGAACCGCCGGACAAATACCTATTGTTTCCAATACCACATCAAGTCACACTCAGAAGTATGTGCGACTCTGTAATTTTTGCTCCGCAATTTGCACGGAAATCCCCATTCAAAATTGTACACTTGACCTCCTTAAAGGGACTGATATTTGTATTTGTCATAGTCATGTCATGGGAACGGGGAGCAATTTATGTGCGATAAATTGGGTCCATGGTTATTATTACATATACCTCTTCTGTAATATGCCTGGCAGACTACCTCCCCTTTGTAATGTCATCCATAGATGTATAACCACATTCATTATTCGGGAAATTTTATGACGTATAGGTTGTAAGCCATTATTTATTTTCCTATACCTAAGTTGATAAACGGAAGGGTGTCCGTCAGTCAGTCCTCCATTCTGACTGGTCACTGTCATTCCAGAGGACTAGGTGTGATTTTACTGTCATTCCGGAAGGATAGGTGCGATTTTCGCTGACCGTGTCAGATATGTTACATGCATGGTCAGACTCCCACTTACCTTTAATGGTTAACCTATACAGAAATATATACTGCCATGAATATATTTTATATATCCTACCTGTAAAGATAATATTTTTTTTTGGAAAGGGAGCATAGCTAACTTGGTATCTCAGCGCCCATCGTTGAGTCAGCTATTCCCAATTTAGTAATTCTCATTCCGATCTGCTCTCCCTATAATCAGCACGTTGTGCGCTTATAATAGGATTTGTTTTATGTATAATCGCCTCGTGTTGAGTCCGTAACGAATTGAAAATGAGAGTGTTCTAAAACAATTATGAACTTATAATAAAAAGTATAAAAGAATTATAGTTATAAAATAACACGAATAAACAAACTTCCGACTTACAAGATGTATGCTCTTTAAAATGGGTTTTCACTGTGGCCCGCGTTATAAAATTGAAAAACGGATAGGGCCTGTAGCGCACTATGGGCATATTTCAGAATCAAATAATCCAATATGAACCTATGTGAATATTATAGGTCGATTGTGAGCCTATTTGGTCTGATGTTCCAATCGCGATACAAATGCTTGTTGGCGGTAGGTTTCACAAGTTTTCGATAAGAAATATCGAATTCCCTTCGTTAAATAAGAAATTAATGAAATTGCATGGCCAACGAGACACATTGGACTGTATTGTAACTGAGAAGAATGATTTTGAGAATATGAGGAATATGACAGATGGTGTGTTTTTCCCAATATCGGACATCTGAACATGGTCACTGGTATAGTATACATTGGTATATCGAGGGGGTCTGCTGGTGTTTTCCAGACACAAGTCGGAGTGGGTCGGTGTGTCGGGCCGGAAAAATGAGTAATGCAAGTTTTTCCTACACTCACATTTTATCATGTCTGTCCTCTATCAACCGTATGAAGAATCTTATTCAGGGGAATATATCAATTAAAGCACAATAAGGTTCCAATACAATTACGCTGAAATGCAGGAATTCTGGAAAACATAACACGAAGTTGTCAAGTTTGTGTTTGCTAGATCACTTGATAAAATGTGTTTGACTATTGACCGAATATAAACATCCCGAAACAAACACGCTTTACCTGTTTGCGTTATTTACGTTAGTGAATTACAACTGTTCAGAACACGGGGCCAATCATTATACATGACTATACAATAGTATGTCGGCATTACCGTGTCTATATATGTTTACAAAAACAAAATAATTATATTTTATAACCACTTATAATAATAAGATTACAGTTTGCCTATGTACCGTACGCGCGGTGCTCCAGACAGTGTACCGAACCTGTTTCAGGCTTCGCTGGACAATTTACCTCATTTACACTCCATATCGTGGTCAGCATTCATGTGATGATTGTCGTGCAAATTTAAAATTAAAATATGAGCCAGAATGAGCGAAGGTTTAATTGAGTAAGTTACATTTGGTGGTGAAATATTTTGTCGTCGTAGTAATACCTGTAGACTAGATAGGTATCCAAACTTGTTATATTATATATTTAAGTAGCGATATAATTATTGTTTACTTATTTATGGTAGGAGCGGTATAGGAGGGCGATATCACTAATCTGTATTCCATATCACTCACTAATGGTGGGGTGGACTATAGAGGAGCGCGATATCACTAATATGTACTCCAAATAACTCAATAATGGTGGGCTGGACGATATAGGAGCGCGATATCACTAATATATATGCCACATCACTCTCTAAAGGTGTGTGGGGACGGAGTATGAGTGCGCAATCAGTAAAGTGTATTCCATGTCACTCACTAAAGGAGGGTACCATGGAATGGGGATACACGCACTCAGCCCCCGACATAGTGAATGGGGATACACGCACTCATCCCTCGACATAGTTAATATGAATACACCCACTCATCCCTCGTCATAGTTAATATGAATACACACACTCATCCCTCGACATAGTTAATATGAATACACCCACTCATCCCTCGACATAGTTAATATGAATACACCCACTCATCCCTCGACATAATTAATATGAATACACCCACTCATCCCTCGACATAGTTAATATGAATACACCCACTCAAACCCCCGACATAGATAATATGAATACACCCACTCATCCCTGGACATAGTGAATGGGAATACACGCACCCATCCCTCGACATAGTGAATGGGAATACACGCACTCATCCCTCGACATAGTGAATGGGAATTCACGCACTCATCCCTCGACATAGTGAATGGAAATACACGCACTCATCCCCCGACATAGTGAATGGGAATATACACACTCATCCCTCGACACAGTGAATGGGAATACACGCACTCATCCTTCGACATACATGTAGTGAATGGGAATACACGCACCCATCCCTCGACATAGTGAATGGGAATACACGCACTCATCCCTCACTGGTAAGTACGTCATACCGGAGCGCGTGGTTGTGACGTGTTTCTGTAATGTCTGGTACTTCAGAGCTGCGACAGCCATCTTGGGGTAGACTACACATTTGTATTCAGTACCATGACATATGTAGTGTTTTCTAAAATCAGGCATATATGCCGCACGGACAATCATATATTACGTGAGGGACCACATATGAGGACTCTGACCTATATTCTTATAACAAGGTAACATAGCTTTTCAGTTATAGCGTACATTATCGCATGAAATTGATTTGTTATAAAATATAAACACAACTCCCCCCATGTATGATTTCCCTACAACCACGTGAACGCGCCTCGTTCATCGCACGAATCTCGTGTTAATATATCGTGTAAAATCTAAACAATTAACGGACTCGTGATTACCGGTATGAGAGACTCTCGTTCGCGCGGATTTTTTATCTAGTTTGACGTCATGTATTTTGATGGAGAGCGAAATTTTGCCACATTTTTCCAGCTGGAGGTATAGAATGGTAATTTGTTCTATACGGCCCACTCTCTGGTGACCAATTAGGTGGAGCGTTAAGGGCCGAAACCTATCACACAAACAGGCTGTATTTGATGTCTGTTATACCAGAGTTACGCTCTTGAGAACTCTTTGCTGGTATAGTTTTTTCGATCCCAACTTTATAAATGCTATCTTTTGGACATGGTCTTAGTATACATTTTCCAAAATGGGTTAATTATTTTTCCTCCAAAACCACCAGGATATACTGATAGTCAAACACTGCATAACAATAAATATATACATAAACATACCACCAGAAAAGGTGTGCCATTTATAATAAGGTTTATAAAATCAAAATATATAATATCTGACAGCGATAAACTGTTGCTGTATGTATGCATCTATGGAAACCATTTAACTCTATCCATATATTTATGAATTTACTAACAATTTTCATCCTATGGGCAACGATAACCCTTAACGATATTATGAGTAACTGTTCGTCCAATAAGAGACGATAACCTTCAACTATATATAGTTTGCCCAAATTATCATATCTGACATACACGTTAACATGTTGGCATAGAACTTAATTATGAAATGGGAAAGGAGTGATATACACGATAACTGTAAGATGGGCGTCGTATACATCATACATAAATGGGGAGGGTTACTATGCATCATAACTATGGATGGAAATGTGGTAATATACGTCATAAACATATATTTGGGAATTTGCAAACAATATCCATACATCTAATATACTACGATGACCTTTAACTATATTTATCGGGAACTACATGTATATATTCTCATCCAATGCACACTACGATGACCTTTAGCTATATTTATCGGGAACTACAGGTATATATACTCATCCAATGCATGCTACGATGACCTTTATCTATATTTGTGTAAATATGGGTGTGTAACTTCTCTGTATACTCAATATATACATGTATATGCCTTATACTATTATCGCATAATTAAAACTTCACATAACCGATGAATAATCAACCGTTCTACTATCCTAACTGTTTTTGTTGACTTTTAGATAGCCGTGGGTTCACGCATTCCGGTTACCAGTCGATGCATCACTCGGGTTTTTATCTGCCTGCTCGGTCTGTCGATGTGGTGCTTGCGGACCTTGCCAATAAGTTATCATTCCTGACATCCCCTTTGGCATAATTGCCATAAACCGTAAAACATCCCTCGACATTGTGAATGGGAATACAAGCACCCATCCCTCGACATAGTGAATGGGAATACACGCACTCATCCCTCGACATAGTGAATGGGAATACACGCACCCATCCCTCGACATAGTGAATGGGGATACACGCACTCATCCCTCGACATAGTGCATGGGGATACACCCACTCATCCCCCGACATAGTGAATGGGGATACACGCACTCATCCCTCGACATAGTGCATGGGGATACACCCACTCATCCCCCGACATAGTGAATGGGGATACACGCACTCATCCCTCGACATAGTGAATGGGAATACACGCACTCATCCCTCGACATAGTGAATGGGAATACACGCACCCATCCCTCGACATAGTGAATGGGAATATACACACTCATCCCTCGACATAGTGAATGGGAATACACGCACTCATCCCCCAACATAGTGAATGGGGATACACGCACTCATCCCTCGACATAGTGAATGGGGATACACGCACTCATCCCTCGACATAGTGAATGGGGATACACGCACCCATCCCTCGACATAGTGAATGGGATACACCCACTCATCCCCCGACATAGTGAATGGAAATATACACACTCATCCCTCGACATAGTGACTATGAATACACCCACTCATCCCTCGACATAGTGAATATGAATACACCCACTCAACCCCCGACATAGTTAATATGAATACACGCACACATCCCTCGACATAGTGAATATGAATACACCCACTCAACCCCCGACATAGTTAATATGAATACGCCCACTCATCCCCCGACATAGTTAATATGAATACACCCACTCATCCCTCGACATAGTGAATGGGGATACACGCACTCATCCCTCGACATAGTGAATGGGAATACACGCACTAATCCCTCGACATAATGAATGGGAATACTATAAGTTACACGGCTTGTTGATGGGGGATACGGTGTGGTATGCCCCGGTAGATGCTCGTATCCCCCGAGGCGATAGCCGAGGGGGATACGAGAGTCGACCGGGGCATACCACACCGTATCCCCCATCAACAAGCCGTGTAATGTATTTATCCCCGGTCAAAATTAACAAGATATTCCCACAGACATAAAGCGCGGAAACGAGCAACGAACAGTAACTCTATTTGATTAGACTGCTCATACGATGAATATATTTATATAGCTGTTTCCACAATTTGTCCATAAATACTTGCTGGCCTCGCTTACTTTTGGAATCTATATGTTAGAAGATATAAAAGAGAGCAATACACTTCAAAAATAGTAATGGTAAATGAGTCAGACAACGTAAATAAATGAAGCAAGAGTAGCAAGATAACATCACACCAGGAATCAACGTGGCTTTGAAAGATGTACATTAGACCTTCAAACTTTTGCCAGGTCATAAAAATTCTACTAGGGGCATACGAGATTGTTATGACCTTGTAAAATCTGTCTTCTCTATATAGCGACGACAGTTTTTGCCGGGTAATATCAGTTTTACACGGGTCATACGAGATTGTTATGTCCTTGTAAAATATATCTTCTCTATATAGCGACGACAATTTTTGAGGGGTAATATAAGTTTTACACAGGGCATACGAGATTGTTATGACCCGTGTAAAATCTGTCTTCTCTATATAGCGACGACAATTTTTGCGGGGTAATATCACTTTTACACGGGGCATACGAGATTGTTATGACCCGTGTAAAATCTGTCTTCTCTATATAGCGACGACAATTTTTGAGAGGTAATATAAGTTTTACACAGGGCATACGAGATTGTTATGACCCGTGTAAAATCTGTCTTCTCTATATAGCGACGACAATTTGCGGGGTAATATCACTTTTACACGGGGCATACGAGATTGTTATGACCCGTGTAAAATCGGTCTTTTCTATATAGCGACGACAATTTTTGCGGGGTAATATCAGTTTTACACGGGGCATACGAGATTGTTATGACCCGTTTAAAATCTGTCTTCTCTATATAGCGACGACAATTTTTGCGGGGTAATATCAGTTTTACACGGGGCATACGAGATTGTTATGACCCGTGTAAAATCTGTCTTCTCTATATAGCGACGACAATTTTTGCGGGGTAATATAAGTTTTACACGGGGCATACGAGATTGTTATGACCCGTGTAAAATCTGTCTTCTCTATATAGCGACGACAATTTTTGCGGGGTAATATCAGTTTTACACGGGGCATACGAGATTGTTATGACCCGTTTAAAATCTGTCTTCTCTATATAGCGACGACAATTTTTGCGGGGTAATATCAGTTTTACACGGGGCATACGAGATTGTTATGACCTTGTAAAATATGTCTTCTCTATATAGCGACGACAATTTTTGCGGGGTAATATAAGTTTTACACGGGGCATACGAGATTGTTATGACCCGTGTAAAATCTGTCTTCTCTATATAGCGACGACAATTTTTGCGGGGTAATATAAGTTTTACACGGGGCATACGAGATTGTTATGACCTGTGTAAAATCTGTCTTCTCTATGTAGCGACGACAATTTTTGCGGGGTAATATCAGTTTTACACGGGGCATACGAAATTGTTATGACCCGTGTAAAATCTGTCTTCTTGATATAGCGACGACAAGTTTTGCGGGGTAATATCAATTTTACATGGGGCATACGAGATTGTTATGACCTTGTAAAATCTGTCTTCTCTATATAGCGACACGACAATTTTTGAGGGGTAATATCAGTTTTACCCGGGGCATACGAGATTGTTATGACCCGTGTAAAATCTGTCTTCTCTATATAGCGACGACAATTTTTGCGGGGTAATATCAGTTTTACACGGGGCATACGAGATTGTTATGACCTTGTAAAATCTGTCTTCTCTATATAGCGACGACAATTTTTGCGGGGTAATATAAGTTTTATACGGGGCATACGAGATTGTTATGACCTTGTAAAATATGTCTTCTCTATATAGCGACGACAATTGTTGCGGGGTAATATCACTTTTACACGGGGCATACGAGATTGTTATGACCTTGTAAAATCTGTCTTCTCTATATAGCGACGACAATTTTTGCGGGGTAATATAAGTTTTACACGGGGCATACGAGATTGTTATGACCTTGTAAAATCTGTCTTCTCTATATAGCGACGACAATTTTTGCCGGGTAATATCACTTTTACACGGGGCATACGAGATTGTTATGACCCGTGTAAAATCTGTCTTCTCTATATAGCGACGACAATTTTTGCGGGGTAATATCACTTTTACACGGGGCATACGAGATTGTTATGACCTTGTAAAATCTGTCTTCTCTATATAGCGGCGACAATTTTTGCAGGGTAATATAAGTTTTACACGGGGCATACGAGATTGTTATGACCTTGTAAAATCTGTCTTCTCTATATAGCGACGACAATTTTTGCGGGGTAATATCACTTTTACACGGGGCATACGAGATTGTTATGACCCGTGTAAAATCTGTCTTCTCTATATGGCGACGACAATTTTTGCGGGGTAATACGAAATAAGTGTTTCCTGTTTAGTTAACATATATCGAACAAGAACACCGGGATACGGCGTGGTATGGCCCTATAAGAACAATGGTGCCTAAGAAGGCTTACAATTCTACAGAGGGGATAAACCCACTCATCCCCCGTCATAGTGAATGTGGATATACACACTCATCCCTCGACATAGTTAATATGAATACACACACCCATCCCCCGACATAGTGAATGGGGATATACACACTCATCCCTCGACATAGTTAATATGAATACACCCACTCATCCATCGACATAGTTAATATGAATACACACACTCATCCCTCGACATAGTGAATGGGGATACACCCACTCATCCCTCGACATAGTGAATGGGGATACACGCACTCATCCCTCGACATAGTGAATGGGAATACACGCACTCATCCATCGACATAGTTAATATGAACACACCTACTCATCCCTCGACATAGTGAATGGGGATACACGCACTCATCCCTCGACATAGTTAATATGAATACACCCACTCATCCCTCGACATAGTGAATGGGGATACACCCACTCATCCCTGGACATAGTGAATGGGGATACACCCACTCATCCCTGTACATAGTGCATGGGGATACACGCACTCATCCCCCGACATAGTGAATGGGGATACACCCACTCATCCCTGTACATAGTGCATGGGGATACACGCACTCATCCCCCGACATAGTGAATGGGAATACACCCACTCATCCCCCGTCATAGTGAATGGGGATACACCCACTCATCCCTGGACATAGTGAATGGGGATACACCCACTCATCCCTGGGCATAGTGAATGGGAATACACCCACTCATCCCCCGACATAGTGAATGGGAATACACCCAATCATCCCTCGTCATAGTTAATATGAATACACCCACTCATCCCCCGACATAGTGCATGGGGATACACGCACTCATCCCCCGACATAGTGAATGGGAATACACCCACTCATCCCCCGACATAGTGAATGGGAATACACCCACTCATCCCTCGACATAGTGAATGGGAATACACGCACTCATCCCTCGACATAGTGAATGGTTATACACCCAATCATCACTAGACATAGTGAATGGGGATACACGCACTCACCCCCCGACATAGTGAATGGGGATACACCCACTCATCCCTCGACATAGTGAATGGGGATACACCCACTCATCTCTGGACATAGTGAATGGGAATTCACGCACTCATCCCTCGACATAGTGAATGGGGATACACCCACTCATCCCTCGACATAGTGAATGGGAATACACGCACTCATCCCTGGACATAGTGAATGGGGATACACCCACTCATCCCTGGACATAGTGAATGGGAAAACACCCACTCATCCCTCGACATAGTGCATGGGAATACACCCACTCATCCCCCGACATAGTGAATGGAAATATACACACTCATCCCTCGACATAGTGACTATGAATACACCCACTCATCCCTCGACATAGTGAATATGAATACACCCACTCAACCCCCGACATAGTTAATATGAATACACGCACACATCCCTCGACATAGTGAATATGAATACACCCACTCAACCCCCGACATAGTTAATATGAATACGCCCACTCATCCCCCGACATAGTTAATATGAATACACCCACTCATCCCTCGACATAGTGAATGGGGATACACGCACTCATCCCTCGACATAGTGAATGGGAATACACGCACTAATCCCTCGACATAATGAATGGGAATACTATAAGTTACACGGCTTGTTGATGGGGGATACGGTGTGGTATGCCCCGGTAGATGCTCGTATCCCCCGAGGCGATAGCCGAGGGGGATACGAGAGTCGACCGGGGCATACCACACCGTATCCCCCATCAACAAGCCGTGTAATGTATTTATCCCCGGTCAAAATTAACAAGATATTCCCACAGACATAAAGCGCGGAAACGAGCAACGAACAGTAACTCTATTTGATTAGACTGCTCATACGATGAATATATTTATATAGCTGTTTCCACAATTTGTCCATAAATACTTGCTGGCCTCGCTTACTTTTGGAATCTATATGTTAGAAGATATAAAAGAGAGCAATACACTTCAAAAATAGTAATGGTAAATGAGTCAGACAACGTAAATAAATGAAGCAAGAGTAGCAAGATAACATCACACCAGGAATCAACGTGGCTTTGAAAGATGTACATTAGACCTTCAAACTTTTGCCAGGTCATAAAAATTCTACTAGGGGCATACGAGATTGTTATGACCTTGTAAAATCTGTCTTCTCTATATAGCGACGACAGTTTTTGCCGGGTAATATCAGTTTTACACGGGTCATACGAGATTGTTATGTCCTTGTAAAATATATCTTCTCTATATAGCGACGACAATTTTTGAGGGGTAATATAAGTTTTACACAGGGCATACGAGATTGTTATGACCCGTGTAAAATCTGTCTTCTCTATATAGCGACGACAATTTTTGTGGGGTAATATCACTTTTACACGGGGCATACGAGATTGTTATGACCCGTGTAAAATCTGTCTTCTCTATATAGCGACGACAATTTTTGAGGGGTAATATAAGTTTTACACAGGGCATACGAGATTGTTATGACCCGTGTAAAATCTGTCTTCTCTATATAGCGACGACAATTTGCGAAGTAATATCACTTTTACACGGGGCATACGAGATTGTTATGACCCGTGTAAAATCTGTCTTTTCTATATAGCGACGACAATTTTTGCGGGGTAATATCAGTTTTACACGGGGCATACGAGATTGTTATGACCCGTTTAAAATCTGTCTTCTCTATATAGCGACGACAATTTTTGCGGGGTAATATCAGTTTTACACGGGGCATACGAGATTGTTATGACCCGTGTAAAATCTGTCTTCTCTATATAGCGACGACAATTTTTGCGGGGTAATATAAGTTTTACACGGGGCATACGAGATTGTTATGACCCGTGTAAAATCTGTCTTCTCTATATAGCGACGACAATTTTTGCGGGGTAATATCAGTTTTACACGGGGCATACGAGATTGTTATGACCCGTTTAAAATCTGTCTTCTCTATATAGCGACGACAATTTTTGCGGGGTAATATCAGTTTTACACGGGGCATACGAGATTGTTATGACCTTGTAAAATATGTCTTCTCTATATAGCGACGACAATTTTTGCGGGGTAATATAAGTTTTACACGGGGCATACGAGATTGTTATGACCCGTGTAAAATCTGTCTTCTCTATATAGCGACGACAATTTTTGCGGGTAATATAAGTTTTACACGGGGCATACGAGATTGTTATGACCTGTGTAAAATCTGTCTTCTCTATGTAGCGACGACAATTTTTGCGGGGTAATATCAGTTTTACACGGGGCATACGAAATTGTTATGACCCGTGTAAAATCTGTCTTCTTGATATAGCGACGACAAGTTTTGCGGGGTAATATCAATTTTACATGGGGCATACGAGATTGTTATGACCTTGTAAAATCTGTCTTCTCTATATAGCGACACGACAATTTTTGAGGGGTAATATCAGTTTTACCCGGGGCATACGAGATTGTTATGACCCGTGTAAAATCTGTCTTCTCTATATAGCGACGACAATTTTTGCGGGGTAATATCAGTTTTACACGGGGCATACGAGATTGTTATGACCTTGTAAAATCTGTCTTCTCTATATAGCGACGACAATTTTTGCGGGGTAATATAAGTTTTATACGGGGCATACGAGATTGTTATGACCTTGTAAAATATGTCTTCTCTATATATATAGCGACGACAATTGTTGCGGGGTAATATCACTTTTACACGGGGCATACGAGATTGTTATGACCTTGTAAAATCTGTCTTCTCTATATAGCGACGACAATTTTTGCGGGGTAATATAAGTTTTACACGGGGCATACGAGATTGTTATGACCTTGTAAAATCTGTCTTCTCTATATAGCGACGACAATTTTTGCCGGGTAATATCACTTTTACACGGGGCATACGAGATTGTTATGACCCGTGTAAAATCTGTCTTCTCTATATAGCGACGACAATTTTTGCGGGGTAATATCACTTTTACACGGGGCATACGAGATTGTTATGACCTTGTAAAATCTGTCTTCTCTATATAGCGGCGACAATTTTTGCGGGGTAATATAAGTTTTACACGGGGCATACGAGATTGTTATGACCTTGTAAAATCTGTCTTCTCTATATAGCGACGACAATTTTTGCGGGGTAATATCACTTTTACACGGGGCATACGAGATTGTTATGACCCGTGTAAAATCTGTCTTCTCTATATGGCGACGACAATTTTTGCGGGGTAATACGAAATAAGTGTTTCCTGTTTAGTTAACATATATCGAACAAGAACACCGGGATACGGCGTGGTATGGCCCTATAAGAACAATGGTGCCTAAGAAGGCTTACAATTCTACAGAGGGGATAAACCCACTCATCCCCCGTCATAGTGAATGTGGATATACACACTCATCCCTCGACATAGTTAATATGAATACACACACCCATCCCCCGACATAGTGAATGGGGATATACACACTCATCCCTCGACATAGTTAATATGAATACACCCACTCATCCATCGACATAGTTAATATGAATACACACACTCATCCCTCGACATAGTGAATGGGGATACACGCACTCATCCCTCGACATAGTGAATGGGAATACACGCACTCATCCCTCGACATAGTTAATATGAACACACCTACTCATCCCTCGACATAGTGAATGGGGATACACGCACTCATCCCTCGACATAGTTAATATGAATACACCCACTCATCCCTCGACATAGTGAATGGGGATACACCCACTCATCCCTGGACATAGTGAATGGGGATACACCCACTCATCCCTGTACATAGTGCATGGGGATACACGCACTCATCCCCCGACATAGTGAATGGGGATACACCCACTCATCCCTGTACATAGTGCATGGGGATACACGCACTCATCCCCCGACATAGTGAATGGGAATACACCCACTCATCCCCCGTCATAGTGAATGGGGATACACCCACTCATCCCTGGACATAGTGAATGGGGATACACCCACTCATCCCTGGGCATAGTGAATGGGAATACACCCACTCATCCCCCGACATAGTGAATGGGAATACACCCAATCATCCCTCGTCATAGTTAATATGAATACACCCACTCATCCCCCGACATAGTGCATGGGAATCACGCACTCATCCCCCGACATAGTGAATGGGAATACACCCACTCATCCCCCGACATAGTGAATGGGAATACACCCACTCATCCCCCGACATAGTGAATGGGGATACACGCACTCATCCCTCGACATAGTGAATGGGAATACACGCACTCATCCCTCGACATAGTGAATGGTTATACACCCAATCATCACTAGACATAGTGAATGGGGATACACGCACTCACCCCCCGACATAGTGAATGGGAATACACCCACTCATCCCCCGACATAGTGAATGGGAATTCACGCACTCATCCCTCGACATAGTGAATGGGGATACACCCACTCATCCCTCGACATAGTGAATGGGAATACACGCACTCATCCCTGGACATAGTGAATGGGGATACACCCACTCATCCCTGGACATAGTGAATGGGAAAACACCCACTCATCCCTCGACATAGTGCATGGGAATACACCCACTCATCCCCCGACATAGTGAATGGGAATATACACACTCATCCCTCGACATAGTGAATGGGAATCACCCACTCATCCCGGCATCGACGAGACGAAATTTCCAGTAAGAAATCACTATCATTGTAAACAACGAGCATCTAAAATTAAACAAAATATATATTTAGTATAGAATACATTGAACATGTCGTTTAAAAATAGTCATAAATCTTGATCTATACTTACTTTAAATTGTCAAAATGGCTGACACCCGCGACAGTGGTCTTAGACAAAAGTACCACGTCATTTCATCACTTATATATACCACATCAGGTTGTCTCCCTTGTTCTTCACTATTTTAGAATTACCACCCTTGATCTTTAAACGTCCACAGTTACTAATTGTGCGAATGCATTAACCCATAGCAAGGGGAAATAATTCGGGTTTAATTCAATGACTTCAAACATCGGAAATTATGTTAGTAGCGCATACAAGCGTCCTTTAAATGTACGGTTGGCCTTGGCGGTGGGTATCATGTGAAAATATTTCCACCCGTCAAAAACCGTCACAAACAGAAAGAACAACAAAATATAGACAGAATCTGTCCGTATACAAAAATGAAATATCGCATAAACAGTATGTTATGGTCATACTTTTGTCCATTTTTATGTAAACAAAAGCATAAAAAGTTCCTTTTCTGGTGTTTGTTTATATTATGATGGTAAACATAAAGAGCGTTCTTTGTGGGTGAATTCCTGATATGGAACGAATACAGAGCGTTTATGTCATTTGTGTGTGATTAGCCAGCAGCAATGTGCTGTCTACTGTAACACAATCAGGCTTTTGCTTAGGTAACATATAGTAAATCTTCATGATAACATGCTGTTTACGCGATGGTCATGGTTTATATGAACGAAACTGTATGCGTTTTAATGTTTTTCTGTTTACGGTGATTGGAACAAATATGAATATTTTCGACAACTAAGGCCTCACGTGTCTTTAATGGAGCTTTCCTTCATGATCTTACGTAGTCCAAGTCTTCTCGAACTAAAACGAGCTAAGATAATGTGATGGCGAGATGCTGGATTTTAGTCCGAGAGATCGCCTCCATAGGCTTCTTATAACACGAGTTAAGCGTTAGTGACCCGTTCAAATAAAACCACAATTATATGAAATAAAATATCACAACTGCGACAATAAACGGATTTTTTCCGCAGAAGACATGATATTTGATCTGAAACCCACATCAGTTGTGAATTGAAAGCGGTAATTTAATGTGAAAAGAGACATTTACCGCAGTGTTGACATATTTTTAAAACTATGCGAACTCAGTTGACCTCGCGAACTGTGTTCGGCATTTTCCGTTGAAAATATTCCGTAGATTTTAGACTAACCACGCACATGACGATGAGTTCTCCATTGTAATCGTAATTATGTGTGTCAATAAATAAATAAATAGATTAAGTAAACATTGAAGATATAAATGTAATACTTTAAATAAATTACGGGAATTACAACCCTCTCACAGTTTAAAACAGTGTAAACACAACGAGCATGATAATAAATATGGGGGCTACCATCTTGTTTGTATCGAAATTCGTCTCGGCCAAAACAAACTCCGGACTATGCCGAGGTTCTTCGGAACACTTCGGCTTTCAGTTAAAATGTAAACAAACATAAACAAAGCGATGTTAGTGGCAATCAACCGGAATATTCTATGTGTAATTTAACATGAAAGTTAGATTATTATACACCATTATGACCATAAGATGTTACTCTTTTAGGGTTATCAGCGCTTGCCCTTATCATGACTTATATTATTAGTAGCTAAACCATGCTCATTCGCGTTGCGCACATTTTGATCTGTTAAACATTTTTTATTAATAAAAAACAAAGAAAATTTATTTATTTATTTTTATATTTAGTTTTTTGGAGCCCCTTGCTCAATTTAACATCAAATGAAATATATAAATTTGGTTTGTTTAATTTAATTTTTTAATTGTTTATAGATCCAGTTCCTTGCTCAATTTAAAATAAAAAAAACAAGTTAATAAAAATTAGTTTTTTATAAATCAAAATTTAAAAACAATAACGCCGTTATAACATCCGACGGGGTACCCCGAGTCTATTCATTTTTAGAATATATTAATACTACATATAGTAACTTACAAAACAATAATTTGGCCTCACGAATACTTATAGAAGCGGGGCATATATCGTACAACTATCAATCAGCTTTGTGTCTAGCCTGTTCTCCAGATAACTGAACATTTTCTGGCTCTGCTTAGAATCGTCTCATTTTGAGTCGATTATGGGCTGAAAATGAGAGCATTTTAGTCACATTATAGACTCATAATAAGGTGATTCTAAGCAGATTATGGACGAATAACGAGACAAGTAAGCCAACCCACGACTTTTCAGGTTTTATGGTGCCCATATTCAGAATGAGCAGTGTCCTGGGCCCACAAACAAGGTACCCTGCCTTGCTCACCGGAAGCTTACATTCCGCTAATGATGAACAGACAGTCTGCCGTCAGAGCAGTTTTAGCCAGTCAAAAATAAAAATAGTATAAATAAAATTGTAGAGAACCCTGAATCTCATGAATTGCTTACAAAGCACAAAATGTGCAACTTTTAATCCCACACACAGTCGTGGCCAGGTTATTTTGTTTATATAATCATCGGAGGTGCCGTTATTGTCAGCGAGAGGTATCGGAATCCACCGAGATCGCAGCGGCCGCTCGAATTACTATATTTTACAGATTCAAGCGTTATCATAACAGCTACGTTTATATCTCCGTGGCTGATATTTTAGTATTATAAATTTATTATGCATATCACAAAATTCCCCGGACTATGTATAGGTTATATCAATCAATAATGATCTCTTGGACCGAAGAATCATAGTTGTGGTATGTCCGTCAAAATTGGGAGGCATAGAACCTGTCCGAAAATTCAAATTGTATAATTGTAGCATGTCCGTCATCAATGGGAAGTAACGAACTTTTCCGAAAATGGCCGAATTCCCGCGATATCTTTCCGATGCCGTAACGTTTGTTATGTCGCCGCCTATGTATATATCATATGGTGGCAGTAAGACAGTCTAGCCTGACTATGCCACCCATCGCATATACAATACAATATTTGTTAAATGTATTATGCATTGATATAATTATGTATATTAAAATAAAATATCCTATCCTATCCTATGGTGTCGAACCTGGAACATTTCGCTGTACAATCCGCAAATATCCCCGTGTTATTTCATGAGTTAATTCATAAGTATCGTCAGAACGGAGGACGGACTGACGGTCGTAACGAACCACAAAGCCTTTCTATCCATCAAAATAAGAATAGTGAAAGAAACAATAGTTCACAACCTATCCGTCACATAATTGTCCCACATAATGAAGGTGGTGCACAAATGTATGGATGTCAAAAGAAAGGGGAGGTTGTCTGCTATAGGCATATTAAAGAAGATTCGAGGGTAAATGTGATGATGACCAAGGTCACAATTTCTCGCAGACAAATTGCTCCTCGTTCTGATGACATGAATTTTGAGGTGGAAGCTGGATCCCGGAGCGGTTTATTGGAATTTTGAAAATAGTTTTAGAACGTACCCTTCAAAATCAGAATCATTTAATGCCAAAAGTAGAATTTATAAATTTTTGAAACATTCTCCCAATGAGTTAAAAAGATGCCAAAATGTTTTGATAAGACCATCATCAGTTGCAGTTTGCTGACTATATGCCATGCTACGCGCATGTCATATCATGTTTCGACTCGTTAGCATTGGAACCTAAAAAATCTAATTATCTCACAGAAATCATGTCAGATCTCGAATCGAAAACAAAACGTCAATTAGAACGAGATTTCAAAACCTGTCTACCCTTCGGCACTTTTTCTGGTGAGAGTGACCCCTTCAGCAAATCCAACAGCTTCTTGTGATGTAGGCTATATAATGCACGTTCTTCAACATGTGTTTTCACTGTGGCTCCCGCCATAAAACTAAATAACGGCTTTGACTCCATTATCAAATAATCACATTATGTGCCTATTTTACATTATAGATTGATTATGTGTATACGAGGATATGTTGGAGCGTCATAATTTTGCTCAAATAAAAAATAACTGATACCGATGTGACAAATTGTTCTATTTCAGAAATTCCCGAAGTGGTCTAGGAAACACCAGTTTAAAAGCCCCAATCTGTTCATTTTGTATTTGTAATTGTAGGGACAATATGGAAACCTGGAATCCAAAGAAATACAAGCGCGGCTTGTCGGACCTCATCCTGTTTCGGAAATACATTTTGTGTATTTAGACATATCAGTTGATTTTAAATTTGGGTATGCATTGCTCGAATGTGACACGTATAGAAAGACAATTCGATCCATGACCCTGTCAAAATATAGACTACTCCAATCATATCAATCGCTTTACTAATCACGACACTCAAAGGTTATTAAAGGCACGGGTGGCGTTCGTTGCAGAAATATTCATATGTGTTCAAATCGCCATCAACAGAAGGAATATTAAAATATCTATAGTCTTGTTCATATGCCAAACATAATCAGCGCGTAAATAGTATATTGTCGTAAATACGTACGATGTTGTACGTAAACAAGAGCCTGCTCGTGTTACAGAAGTTTTGCTTCTGTTTACATAACACAGCGCAATTATAGTGGTTAATCACACACACACACATGCAGTGTGTGACACACATGATATAAACGCTCTTTATTATTTACATATCAGGAATACAGTAACAAATAACGATCTTTATGTTTACCATATCCGGATCTAAACAAAGCCAGGTTCTGTAACGTTTTTTGCTTTTGTTTACATAACAAAGGAAAAACATTTGACAATAACTTACTGTTTATGCCATATTTCTGATTGGTATAAGAACAAAGTCTGTCAATATTTTACTATTATTTCTGTTTATGGTGGTTTTTGACGGAGGTGGATATTTGAACAGCATACCCGCCACCCGTATCTTTAAGGAGGCGCCCCATTCGTGATTTTTTCGAAATATATCAATTTCAAACATTTGTCATTGCATATTTTAGTTTTTTTTGGCAGCCATTTGCAGGACTATTTTATTTAGGAAAAATCACCATAAAGCTACATAATGTTTGGAAAGATGAATTATTATTGAGTGTTTATGTCAGCCAGATTATTCAAAACTTGGTTGATTAGTATTTATGTTGTTTTATGTTGTTTTGGTCCTTTACCCGATAAAAATAGTCCCGTAAATGGCTGCAAAGTAACTCAAATATGCAAAGAAAAATGTTTTATTTATTTTCTCGCAGACAGTCATGATTTCAGATCGTAGCCTGAGTGCATACCCTAGTTGGTTTCATAGGTTAGATAATGCAGTGGTTTATTTTTAATATGTCCTGTCAAACTGTCTATCGAACAACATGAAACAAAAAATTCATTTTTTTAAATTTGATTAAAACCACTTTTTCATAATTCGAACATATCTCTCATATTGTGAGAGTTAACACGTGTTGTAATAGTATATCATACATTGGTTATAAAGGGTAAAGATTTTTCCCTTCAAATTGATTATTTAAAATTGAGATTTTTTTGAAAATTCACGAATGGGGCGCGTCATTAATCATATTTCATTCCCAATATAATTATATACATTCAAAATAGACAAACATGCATGCAGCATATCGAAGATAAAATCTTAAAGCTTGTTGTCGAATCCCCTTCATGTCATCACTATTAATCTTTGTCTTGTTTTTGTAATATACGAATAATATGGAATAAATACTGTTTACACCAAAATAAAATGGGAAAGGGGTTTGTCATTAAGGCAATGGCTTATTGTTGCCATCTCCATTTGACTGAAATGCAAGACCCCTCCCTATGTTTATATGCCTATTGCTGGGCATGTTATTTGACAACTGTATTATTTTCTCCTTATAGTGGTAATTGCCAACGTCATGATGCGGGGGTAATTTATGTGGCATAAAACGTTGACTGTCTAATTTTCGTTTTATTAAAAAGGAATTGTTTTCTCACCCACAGGGGGAGCCACTGGGAACAAATATACTGTGACAGAACTTGACATGCGCAGATTGTTCCACCGTGACCAACGCATAACATTAACGGTCATGCAATTGTGCTTCTTAGCCATCGGACTTCTCCTTCTGACCAACATACCTAATTGGCTAGTATTACATGACAACTCTCACATGCGCAATAGTCGATGTATTACAGTGTGCCGTGGTGCTGGCGAAGACATATCAACAACAACAACAACAACGCCTTCGCCCGAGAAAATTGTGGTCAGAGGAAATGTTTTGACCATTAATGGCTCGACTATAAGGACACCGTATCCTGTAACCTTGGGCTCGCCATATCTTCTAAACAATCCTAATATTTGTAAGAATGTGTCTAACGTGGATGTGCTCATAGTTGTTCACACGTCGTTGGAGAATAAAGTCAGAAGGAATCTAATGAGAGAGACCTGGGCAGACCCGCGTTTGTTTGAAATGTTAACAACACGTGTTGTGTTCTTTGTTGGCGTCACAAAGAATAGGAAGTTGGTGAGAGAAATTGCCGAGGAGAGCAAGAAACACGGCGATATGGTGCAGAGTTCATTTCTGGATACTTATAAAAATCTTACCAACAAAGGCGTGTTGGTGTACAGGTGGATAAGCGAGTTTTGTCAAAATTCTACGCTCGTTATGAAAGTTGACGACGATATGTTTGTCGATATATTCAAGGTGGTAAAGGACATTCTGCCGAAGTTCAGGACCGTGGTACGGACTATACAATGTCAGGTGCGTTGGAATAATACAAGCCCAATCATGCGGGCTGGGAAGTGGGCAGTGGACAATGACCAATTCACAAATATGACTGATTATCCTGTCCCATACTGCAATGGGTTTTTCGTGCTAATGACATCAGATATTATTAAAGACATGTTCGCTGCTGCTCGAATAACGCCATTTTTCTGGGTTGACGACGTTTATTTGTATGGATTATTGCCGTCGAAAGTAGACAAAGTGACGCTCATCAATCAGATTCATATCACACCCGCGCGACGAAAAGTAGGGTGCTACTTTCATAAATCGAAACCGGATTGTGAACGGAAGGATATGGTCGCGTTTGGTGCTTCGGGCGACGTCGAAACGGAGAAGGTCTGGTTGGCTGGGAGGCAAAATTGATTTGATTGTGCTTATTTTTGTAATATACGGCGAGATTCCAGAAGTTCGTCACAGCCAAGACGCAGTCTGTTTGTTAATTTTCTCATTAAAAATAACGGTACATTTTATTAACAGCATCAATTTGGCCTACCAGCACCATATTAATTCAGCAGGACCCACCAAAGCAAATTAGCAAGGCCATTTGACCAGTGGTCACGGTGGTGATATATAGATATCCAATGAGTCGCAATTATATACGAAATGTATTAACCGAGTGCATAAGTTATGTAATATGTGATCAACTTAATTTTTTGGTAAACATACTATGTTGTTATCCCCTTTATCCCTCAACCAATCTGTCTGAAAAAATGTAACTATTTTATACGCACAATTTCATTACCATGGCTGTGCTTTGGTATACACATTTGCTCTTATCTCGAGTTGAGTCATGTGCCAACTGACTTTTTGGTTGGATATTAATTTTTTGTCACCAATAGATATTCTCTATTTATTGATGGATTCTAACAATTTTTGGTATGTGAGTTAATTGTCATGTGGGACAGCTGTGCACAGCAAATCGGGTCCGGCCCGAATTTCTTTCCATAGTTATGCCACGTGTTTCTATAGAAATTTGAGTGATAAATGTGATAGTCTTAAAATAAGAGGCCGGATTCGTACGATTCAGATTGGTAGAAATTCGATGTCTGTTAGCACGATAACTTGTACAAACGTCAATCAATTTCACTCATATTTCGTACATGGATCTGAGTTACGGCCCTTAGTTTTTGTTTTTGTTTAGCAATTTCCGGTCGGTTAGTGTGATAACTTCAACAAGCATTAACCAATTTCATTCATATTTGGTATATGGACATTTTACAAGAATATCTCGAACTCAGACAAAAGGATCTTTCAAAACAATATCTCGAACGAGTTCGTAAAACAGATCTGTCCAATCCTTTTTTCTGAGTTACGGCCCTTATATATATAGTTTGTCTATTTAAAGGTACTCAATCCGATCAGAGGGTCCTATATTACTATTTCTTTGGCTTTGGGGGTAAACAAATAATTGATTCGAGTCGAGGAACCTACCAATCAACGCTCAGGGTGATCAGATATCGATATTTGAAGTTTCGTTATTTCTATTCGTTCTGTCCCAGAACACAGTCAAAATTGCGTTATGATTACCACTTGATTTTAGAGTTATCCATCCTTGTCTGTTTGAATAGTGTTTTGGTGTACACATCTCGAGCAGATTACGAAGTTAAGTGCAATTATTAGTACTCATCTCGAGAAAATAACAAATTTCAAAAATCAATATATAATAACTCTGAGCTTTGTTTGATGGGTTCCTCGACTGGAATCAAATATTGTTTTAACCCAAAGCCAAAGAAATAGTAATATAGGACCCTCTGATCGGATTGTTGTTGTTGGAATCTGTTGAGATGGGAACCCTCTGATCGGATTGAGTACCTTTAAAGCAATTTTATGACCGTTATTGTAAAAACTTGAACAAATGTCAACCGATTACATTCATATTTGATATGTTGTTATTCACAACAATATCACGACCGAGTTCGACTACCAGGTTTGTACGATGTATTTTACCTGAGTTACGGCCCTTTGTTTGTCTACTTGTACCAATTGTATGACCGTTCGTCCGAAAACTAGAACAAATGTCAACCGATGCCATTCATATTGGGTATATGGATCTTCAACACAATCTTAATTGAGTTAAAATACAGGTTGGTCCGATTTGTTTACCTGTTTTGTTGATTTGACAATTTTTGTAGACATAATGTGGATATTAGACGGACATCCAAGTTGACGACCCGTTTTGAAGATAGGGAATTTCCCGAGCAATAAGACACATCATTGTACATACGATATCTTGGGCAGGATAGCCAATTTTGCAAATATATGAGGGATATGGCAGTTGGTATGTTTTTTTTAAAGTCGGACTCGTGAGCCTATAGTCTCAGCAGTATACGGGTTATTGCACCTTCAACCTCCCCATGGTTTTGTGCCTCCTCTAAGGGCGTATGACTCCTCAGTGATTATTTCACGTCCCTTTCCTATAGTTTTGTAAGTGATTATATCACTTAAACTCTTTTTTTCTATATATTTTTTTTCTTATAGGTTTTTATTTAATTATTTCGATAACTCGAATGTTCTCGAGGCTTTTCGAACCACACTATAGTTTACTGATGCCCCTTTAAAAATTGGTATATTAACACCTGTAATCGAATTCTCAAAATTGCTCGATAAAACATATGCCATTTACCTCTAGACAGAGAAGACAAGAACATTTCTTGAAGCACACGCGACTATCATTGTAGTCAGAGAATGCTATCGAAGGTTCGCCGCCTTAGCTGCATGAACGAGTTATAAAGCATATTTTCTCTGTCACCTTTGAAGGTTCGTAATTACATAAGCTTCTCTGTGATAGACCGATGCAAAAGCACTAACACATGCAAAACTTATTAACTGCCGCGCGCGCGAGGGAGAGAGAGATATATATATATATATATATATATATAGCTATATATATATCTATATATATATGAGATTATTAACTTCACATGGTGCGGCGCGGCCGCGAAAAGCGCGGAAAGTGCGGCAGTGGCCAGGCACGTCAGGTTTGAAGAATAGGTAGATTTTTTTTAATTTTAAATGCATCCTATTATGTAACGAATCGACCGATAACTCCAGTTCGGGTAGCTTGATCTGAATCATAGTTGGTATGGGTATCTATGGGCAAGAACGTACTCTCTGTATTTCGTATCGTTTTACCGCTATAATGCTTTGCCGTATACAGAGGAAGTTCGAGTTCGAGTTTAGTACAATTTATTTTTACCTGAGTTACGGGCATTTTTGAAATAGAATTGAACAATTTTGTCAACATTTTTGGTTTGCGGCCGATAACTCTGTTTGGATTTATCGACATGAACAAAAGTTGGTATACATGTACGTACGTGTGCATTACCTGGATCGAAATACACGACAAATTTAAATAAGGGACCGTCGAATCATTTTACACGAGTTATGGCCCTTGTTTTTACTTATAATTCTGCTGATTTTGTTATAACATTTCTGATTTCTGACGACGATTTGGATTATGTCAAAAATCCGAGCTGCGTGTGGTGACATTCCGATAAAGGGTTAACATACGAATCAAATCACGCCCAAATTGTGTTTAGAAAACGCATATCCCGTGCACACTGGAACAAAAACCGAGCCCAATGCGCTAAAACTGATATATATGATAGTCACGAGGCCCTTGGTGACCTATATGTCAAAAATCTGAGCTGATTGTGGTGAGATTCTGATAAAGGGTTCACACACGAATCAAACTATGCCCATATTGTGTTCAGAAAACGCATATCCCGTGCACACTGGGACGAAAACCGAGCCATATGTGCTAAAACTGATATATGTGATAAACACGTGTCCCTTGATGACCTATATGTCAAAAATCCGCGCTGCGTGTGGTGAGATTCTGATAAAGGGTTCACACACGAATCAAACCATGCCCATATTGTGTTCAGAAAACGCATATCCCGTGCACACTGGGACGAAAACCGAGCCCTATGTGCTAAAACTGATATATATATGATAAACACGTGACGCGTGATGACCTATATGTCAAAAATCCGAGCTGCGTGTGGTGAGATTCTGATAAAAGGTTAACACACGAATCAAACCATGCCCATATTGTGTTCATAAAACGCATATCCCGTGCACACTGGGACGAAAACCGAGCCATATGTGCTAAAACTGATATATGTGATAAACACGTGACGCGTGATGACCTATATGTCAAAAATCCGAGCTGCGTGTGGTGAGATTCTGATAAAGGGTTCACACACGAATCAAACCATGCCCATATTGTGTTCAGAAAACGCATATCCCGTGAACACTGGGATGAAAACCGAGCTCAATGCGCTAAAACTGTTATATATGATAATCACGTGACCCGCGATGACCTATATGTCAAAAATCCGAGCTGCGTGTGGTGATATTCTGATAAAGGGTTAACATATGAATCAAATCACGCCCAAATTGTGTTCAGAAAACGCATATCCCGTGCACACTGGGACAAAAATCGAGCCCAATGCGCTAAAACTGATATATTTGATAGTCACGTGGCCCTTGATGACCTATATGTCAAAAATCTGAGCTGCGTGTGGTGAGATTCTGATAAAGGGTTCACACTCGAATCAAACCATGCCCATATTGTGTTCAGAAAACGCATATCCCGTGCACACTGGGACGAAAACCGAGCCATATGTGCTAAAACTGATATATATGATAAACACGTGTCCCGTGATGACCTATATGTCAAAAATCCGCGCTGCGTGTGGTGAGATTCTGATAAAGGGTTCACACACGAATCAAACCATGCCCATATTGTGTTCAGAAAACGCATATCCCGTGCACACTGGGACGAAAACCGAGCCCTATGTGCTAAAACTGATATATATATATGATAAACACGTGACGCGTGATGACCTATATGTCAAAAATCCGAGCTGCGTGTGGTGATATTCTGATAAAGGGTTAACACACGAATCAAACCATGCCCATATTGTGTTCAGAAAACGCATATCCCGTGCACACTGGGACGAAAACCGAGCCATATGTGCTAAAACTGATATATGTGATAAACACGTGACGCGTGATGACCTATATGTCAAAAATCCGAGCTGCGTGTGGTGAGTTTCTGATAAAGGGTTCACACACGAATCAAACCATGCCCATATTGTGTTCAGAAAACGCATATCCCGTGCACACTGGGACGAAAACCGAGCCCTATGTGCTAAAACTGATATATATATATATGATAAACACGTGACGCGTGATTACCTATATGTAAAAAATCCGAGATGCGTGTAGTGAGATTCTGATAAAGGGTTAACACACGAATCAAACCATGCCCATATTGTGTTCAAAAAACGCATATCCTGTGCACACTGGGATGAAAACCGAGCTCAATGTGCTGAAACTGATATATGTGATAATCACGTGACGCGTGATGACCTATATGTCAAAACTCCGAGGTGCGTGTGGCGAGATTTTGATAAATGGTTAACACACGAATCAAATAATGCCCATATTGTGTGTTCAGAAAACGCATATCCCGTGCACACTGGGATGAAATCCGAGTCTAATGCGCTAAAACTGTTATATATGATAGTCACGTGGCCCGGGATGTCCTATATGTCAAAAATCCGAGCTGCGTGTGGTGAGATTCTGATAAAGGGTTCACACACGAATCAAACCATGCCCATATTGCGTTCAGAAAACGCATATCCCGTGCACACTGGGACGAAAACCGAGCCCAATGTGCTAAAACAGATATATATGATAAACACGTGACGCGTGATCACCTATATGTCAACAATCCGAGCTACTTGTGGTGAGATTCTGTTAAAGGGTTAACACACGAATCAAATCATGCCCATATTGTGTTCAGAAAACGCATATCCCGTGTACACTGGGATGAAAAACGAGCCCAATGCGCTAAAACTGTTATACATGATAATCACGTGACCCGCGATGACCTATATGTCAAAAATCCGAGCTGCGTGTGGTGATATTCTGATAAAGGGTTAACATACGAATCAAATCACGCCCAAATTGTGTTCAGAAAACGCATATCCCGTGCACACAGGGATAACAACCGAGCCCAATGCGCTAACACAGATATATATGATAGTCACGTGGCCCTTGGTGACCTATATGTCAAAAATCTGAGCTGCGTGTGGTGAGATTCTGATAAAGGGTTCACACACGAATCAAACCATGCCCATATTGTGTTCAGAAAACGCATATCCCTAGCAAACTGGGATGAAAACCGAGCCCGATGCGCTAAAACTGTTATGTATGATAGTCACGTGGCCCGTGATGACCTATATGTCAAAAATCCGAGCTGCGTGTGGTGACATTCCGATAAAGGGTTATCATACGAATCAAATCACGCCCAAATTGTGTTCAGAAAACGCATATCCCGTGCACACTGGAACAAAAACCGAGCCCAATGCGCTAAAACTGTTATATATGATAGTCACGTGGCCCTTGGTGACCTATATGTCAAAAATCCAAGCTGCGTGTGGTGAGATTCTGATAAAGAGTTAACATAAGAATCAAATCATGCTCATATTGTGTTCATAAAACGCATATCCCGTGCACATTGGGTGAAAACCTAGCCCAATGCGCTAAAACTGTTATATATGATAGTCACGTGGCCCGGGATGACCTATATGTCAAAAATCCGAGCTGCGTGTGCTGAGATTCTGATAAAGGGTTAACACACGAATCAAATCATGCTCATATTGTGATCAGTAAACGCATATCCCGTGCACACTGGGATGAAAACCGAGTCTAATGCGCGAAAACTGTTATATATGATAGTCACGTGGCCCGTGATGACCCATATGTAAACAATCCGAGCTGCGTGTAGTGAGATTCTGATAAAGGGTTAACACACGAATCAAATCATGATCATATTGTGTTCAGAAAACGCATATCCCGTGCACACTGGGGTGAAATCCGAGCCCAATGCTCTAAAACTGTTATATATGATAGTCACGTGGCCCGGGATGACCTATATGTAAAAAATCCGAGCTGCATGTGGTGAGATTCTGATAAAGGGTTAACACACGAATCAAATAATGATCATATTGTGTTCAGAAAACGCATATCCCGTGCATACTGGGGTGAAAACCGAGCCCAAATGTGCTAAAACTGTTATATATGATAGTCACGTGGCCCGGGCTGATCTATATGTAAAAAATCCGAGCTGCGTGTGGTGAGATTCTGATAAAGGGTTAACACACGAATCAAATCATGATCATATTGTGTTCAGACAACGTATATCCCGTTCACACTGGGGTGAAAACCGAGCCCAATGCTCTAAAACTGTTATATATGATAGTCACGTGGCCCGGGATGACCTATATGTCAAAAATCCGAGCTGCGTGTGGTGAGATTCTGATAAAGGGTTAACACACGAATCAAACCATGCCCATATTGTGTTCAAAAAACGCATATCCCGTGCACACTGGGATGAAAACCGAGCCCAAATGCGCTAAAACTGTTATATATGATAGTCACGTGGCCCGTGATGACCTATATGTCAAAACTCCGAGGTGCGTGTGGCGAGATTTTGATAAAGGGTTAACACACGAATCAAACCATGCCCATATTGTGTTCAAAAAACGCATATCCCGTGCACACTGGGATGAAAACCGAGCCCAATGTGCTGAAACTGATATATGTGATAATCACGTGACGCGTGATGACCTATATGTCAAAACTCCGAGGTACGTGTGGCGAGATTTTGATAAATGGTTAACACACGAATCAAATAATGCCCATATTGTGTGTTCAGAAAACGCATATCCCGTGCACACTGGGATGAAATCCGAGTCTAATGCGCTAAAACTGTTATATATGATAGTCACGTGGCCCGGGATGTCCTATATGTCAAAAATCCGAGCAGCGTGTGGTGAGATTCTGATAAAGGGTTCACACACGAATCAAACCATGCCCATATTGCGTTCAGAAAAGGCATATCCCGTGCACACTGGGACGAAAACCGAGCCCAATGTGCTAAAACATATATATATGATAAACACGAGACGCGTGATGACCTATTTGTCAAAAATCCGAGCTGCTTGTGGTGAGATTCTGTTAAAGGGTTAACACACGAATCAAATAATGCCCATATTGTGTTCAGAAAACGCATATCCCGTGTACACTGGGATGAAAACCGAGCCCAATGGGCTAAAACTGTTATACATGATAATCACGTGACCCGCGATGACCTATATGTCAAAAATCCGAGCTGCGTGGGGTGATATTCTGATAAAGGGTTAACATACGAATCAAATCACGCCCAAATTGTGTTCAGAAAACGCATATCCCGTGCACACAGGGATAAAAACCGAGCCCAATGCGCTAAAACAGATATATATGATAGTCACGTGCCCCTTGGTGACCTATATGTCAAAAATCTGAGCTGCGTGTGGTGAGATTCTGATAAAGGGTTAACACAAGAATCAAACCATGCCCATATTGTGTTCAGAAAACGCATATCCCTAGCAAACTGGGATGAAAACCGAGCCCGATGCGCTAAAACTGTTATGTATGATAGTCACGTGGCCCGTGATGACCTATATGTCAAAAATCCGAGCTGCTTGTGGTGAGATTCTGATAAAGGGTTAACACAAGAATCAAATCATGCTCATATTGTGTTCATAAAACGCATATCCCGTGCACATTGGGTGAAAACCTAGCCCAATGCGCTAAAACTGTTATATATGATAGTCACGTGGCCCGGGATGACCTATATGTCAAAAATCCGAGCTGCGTGTGGTGAGATTCTGATAAAGGGTTAACACACGAATCAAATCATGCTCATATTGTGATCAGTAAACGCATATCCCGTGCACACTGGGATGAAAACCGAGTCTAATGCGCGAAAACTGTTATATATGATAGTCACGTGGCCCGTGATGACCCATATGTAAACAATCCGAGCTGCATGTGGTGAGATTCTGATAAAGGGTTAACACACGAATCAAATCATGATCATATTGTGTTCAGAAAACGCATATCCCGTGCACACTGGGGTGAAAACCGAGCCCAATGCTCTAAAACTGTTATATATGATAGTCACGTGGCCCGGGATGACCTATATGTCCAAAATCCGAGCTGCGTGTGGTGAGATTCTGATAAAGGGTTAACACACGAATCAAATCATGCTCATATTGTGATCAGAAAACGCATATCCCGTGCACACTGGGATGAAAACCGAGCCCAATGCGCTAAAACTGTTATATATGATAGTCACGTGACGCGCGATGACCTATATGTCAAAGGTGCGCGGGTGAGATTAACACGCTAATTAAACCGATGTCAATGCTGACTGTATGTCGGAAAATGTTGTAACGTAGGTAAAAATAATTGGACGGAACCCTTATTCGACGAACTTGGCAAGTTGGCTGTTTAGCTGGTGAACTTTGGTTCAGTTCAAATAATCCAAATCGTCGTCAGAAATCAGAAATGTTAACAAAATCAGCAGAATTATAAGTAAAAACAAGGGCCATAACTCGTGTAAAATGATTCAACGGTCCCTTATTTAAATTTGTCGTGTATTTCCATCCAGGTAGTGCACACGTACGTATACCAACTTTTGTTCATGTCGATAAATTCAAACAGAGTTAACGGCCGCAAACCAAAAATGTTGACAAAAGTCAAAAATGCCCGTAACTCATGTAAAAATAAATTGTACTAAACTCGCTCTCGAACTTCCCCTGTATACGGCAAAACATTATAGCGGTAAAACGATACAGAGAGTACGTTCTTGCCCGTAGATACACATACCAACTATGATTCAGATCAAGCTACCCGAACTGGAGTTATCGGTCGATTCATTACATAATAGGGTGCATTTAAAATAAAAAAAAATCGCAGTTTACCTATTCTTCAAACCTGACGTGCATGGCCACTGCCGCACTTTCCGCGCCGCGCCGCACCATGTGAAGTTAATAATCTATATATATATATATATATATATATATATATATATATATATTCTAGAAGGTGACCCGACTTCGTCCGGGCTTTGACCTTGAATTGTCCATTTTGAAGGTCAAGGTCAAGTGGGGTAACGATTTGACCAGTCCAAAACACTGCCCGGACAAAAGTACCCGACAAACGTGCCCGTCGAAATCCATCCGGTTTTACCCGATTTGACCTTGAATTGATCATTTTGAAGGTCAAGGTCTGGTCGGGGTCACGATTGGACCCGTCCAAAACAATCGGTGAACAAAAGTAACCCAACGTATCAAATTTCGTCGAAATCCCATCAAAATTGGCGATTTGACCTTGAAGTTACACGATTTCAAGGTCAAGGTCACGTCGCACGGGCAAATGAATATGCTTATGAGACTCGCCATAAGAAAGTACCCCCCACATACCAAGTTTCATCGAAATCCCGTGATATTCGGGCGTTTGACCTTGAAATGACCCGATTTCAAGGTCAAGGTGACGTCGCACGGACAAATTAATATGCCTATGTTCGTCCCCGGCCGAAAATACCCCCACATACCAAGTTTCATCGAAATCGGTTGGGACGTTTTCGAGTTCATCGCGAACACACACACAGACACACAGACACACAGACAGACAGATCTTCCAAAATATATAATAGATTTCGTTAGTCAAACGCGCCCCGCGCCCAGCCGCGATCGGCGCGATCTGGTAACGTACATATATACGCGCGTTCACATACGTTACTCTATCGAACTATCGCGACCATTTAATACGGGGACGTATCACCTCATATGGGGTATGTTTTAAACAGGGATGTGTCAAATGAAATGTGGGCTCTATGTTGGGGGGGGGGCATTGTCTTATATTACATTGATAAATACTCGGAAATGAAGACTTTATTGGGTAGGAACTCTTCTATGTATCACAGATGTGGGTGTGTGGGGGGGGGGGGGGGGGGGGGCTCTAGTGTTTAATTCAGGAACGTAACAAAATTGGTACACTGTGCGCCGGGGTATTGTTTTCTATACGTGTACAACCATCGCAAATGTCCATTTTGTGTTGGGTCATACTCATGTTTGATACAAGGACACATTAGCGGTAATGGTTTATCTGGGGCTATATATATTTAATGCAGTGTTGTATTACTGGAAATGGGGGCACTATTTGTGGGGAGGGTAGCAATTCCGTTCGACAAGAGAGTGAATACTTGAAAGGAAGCCTGTGTTTTGAATGGGAGCGCTTCTATTTTATGTAGGGATGTATAATTGGGTTTATGACCGCGGCTTTCTAATACAGGGAAGGTAGTACCATAATTATGGTCCGGAAATGGGGGTCTATGGGGGGGATACTTTCTGTTACATTGATAAATAATTAGAAATAAGTGTTTTGGGCAGGAACGTTTCTATTTAATACAGGGCTATGTGTTTGTAGGGGCGAACAACTATTTAATGCATGGGTGTATTTGACAGAAATGACTACTTTGCATTGGGGCATACTTATGTTGGACACAAGGACCGGGAATGGAGTCTGTGGGGCTTACTTATAATTAAGGCAGTGGTGTGATAACGGAAATACGGGCTCAATGTTGGGGATGGTAATGCATTTTACTGCATGGATGAATACCTGGAAATGTATTTCACCACCTACGCATGCACAACTGTGGGTCGTAAAGTTAAGTTATTTGAGTAGGTCTATCATCCACGCACCTAGAATTGATGGACGCTACTGTCATTTTCAATACTATAATTTAATCACGTAATTTCATGGTACTGGAGCATATGGAGCTACATTGCACCACCCACCCACATCTAAGAGTCATAAAGTGCAGTTATTTGGGCTGTACCCAACCCAAGCATCTAAAGATGATGGGACGCAGCTGGGATTTCCAGAAAGATGTGCCCACAGGATCAGATACTACACTGACAATAAATTCGGTTTTTATTGGTATTGATCAATACCAAATCTGATTCCCTTGGTTTTGATCAAAACCAAATCTGAATCACTTGGTTATGAGGACATGTTCAATACCATGTTCAATACCATATATAGTCTTCAAGAGTTATCGTTACTGTTTCCGTGGATCACACGGCCAGATTGGAGGTCGCCATTTTATTTCGAAGCGACTGAAACACATTCTAGTGTTAAAATCACAGCAAATAACTTAGACTGGTTCAATGGGGTGATCACAGATATGTTTCATGATGGCCGGACAATCTTATCTTCGGGAATCTTGACATGTATGTATCTACAAACTTTTAATTATAGGATGCTTTCGGTTTCGACTTCAACTTTACACGAAATCTTCACACATATTTTGTATCAGCACAAAAGCTCATATATGGGCACCAACACGATAGAGAAGTGACAGAACATTTCAAACTCAACAAATAAGATTATGCCTTTGTCAATGGATAAGAGATAAAACAAATTCATCTAAAAGACTTCAAGTTGAAAAATAAATTTCTCAGTAAATCAGGGGGGGGGGGGGGGGGGGGGGGGTCGGAAATTTTTTCCAGGCACGTATGATCATTTTAATTTTTTCCGGCCACAGGGTACCCACCCACCCAATTTCTTCCGTTTCTGGCCTTTTTTCCAGGCAATTTTGGACACCCCACCCTTTTTGTCCGTTTCAGGAAAGTTTTTTCCGGTCAGTTTTTGACACCCACCCCCCTTAAATTTGAGAAAAATTATCAATTGATCAACCAAATAGCTGATTATCCTGCATTATCATAATTTATTGCGCTATATTTGAATAGAACAGTGCATAATGAGATAACTATACTATTTGAATTTATCATATAAGTGTCATTAATCAAGAAATGTGTCAACATAATCACATTTCTAGGGATATATAGGCAGAGTGCCAAGGTTTTTTATTAACATTCATTTTCATAATATATAGTCACATGATCTAGTCACATAATCACATTTGAGTATTCTACAGAATACATGGTACCGGTACAACAAATTTCAGATTATTTGATATTTTGATATTTGCTATGTGATATACAGTAATGCCCTAATTAATCGACTCCATAACCACAGCAGAATAATGGGTAATTTAATTTTAATTTCCGACTAAATCCGAAAAAATTACCCATTATTCTGCTGTGGTTATGGAGTCGTTTAATTTGGGCATTACTGTATTGCTGGAATCAAATTGTTTATCAAAAACATGTGGAAATACAACTGTTCATCCCAGTTCATCCCAGTTTGAAGAATAATGCTAATACCAAACATAACCATGATATACATACGTGACTCTTCTTGGGGCATCTCAGAAACCAGAACTGAGGAAACATGTTATAGCGTGTAATGGCAGGCTGGTAGCCACTGCCTGAAGTAATAGGCTTCGTAATAATTGGGAATAATATGGATGGATAGCCCAATTTCACTTCTTTTTTGCTCACGATATCAGTGACAATACAATCTTCGTTACTGTGATTAACATTACAAGCTGATCCACATTAACATGGAAAACAATGTGAAATTGTTCAAGCTGGCCCGACTGGTCTTCAATTTATTTGTTAAGATTTTGTTTTACGTTGTCAAAAGTCTATTTTATTCCATTATTTATTATATCTTTATTTCCAAGTCACATATGGTCAAGTGTGCTTTCATTTTATTGCTTATTTTCAGCTGAGTTCTGCATAGTTATTCTTATTTTGCTGTATCAGTAGATGGAATCCTGATTAAATTTTATTTTTTCCAATAGCGCAGTGTAATTCTATCAAGTTGAATTTGGGTTATTGTTGGCCATTGTGCAACTGATCCAACTTCTGATAACCTCTATATGTAGTATAGCATTAGTATTAACTATATATGACCTGTTTCTGTTCAAAACACATCAAAATAAGACTCAATAGCAGGAATGGAAAAAAAATTTGGCATATGGAAAAAAACTGTTTTTTAGACCCAAGAGACACCCACCCACCCCATCATACGTGCCTGAAAATTTTTCCGACCCCCCCCCCCCCCTGAGTAAATTTGATAAAAATTTGTCATGCTGTTTCAAATTGGTCATGTTCACAGTAATTTATCAGGTTTAGAACTTTAGGTCGTGTTTATGGAATGGCATGTACTTTTACATTTATTCCTTATTTGCGCTTAAGTTTAAATCACTTACGCGTAAATGCAAATTATTTTGCTCAAATGCAAATCATTTACGCTTAAGCACGAAAAGATCATAATTTTCATATTTATGCTTAAGTGCAAATAAGAAGTAAATATTAAAACCATGTCCCATATTGTATGGGAGTTCAAATTCACATTTAATAGCCAATTACGCTTAAGTGTAATGCATTAAGACAATACGCATGAGCGTAATTCAGATTTCCATTATGTTTTTCAAAGCATCATCTATTAAACTTAAGCGTAAAGCCATTACGCTTAAGCGTAATGTCGTTATGCTTAAGTGTAATGACAATACGCTTAAGTGTAATTCATATTCCATATGTGAAAACTCCCCTGAAGCTGAAATGGATGCAGCCAATTCCTGATGCTAGTAACTTTTGACAAATATCGAGCTTAGATTATATCATTATATGTAAGGTAATAAGGCTATAAAAATATGGCAGTGCGCTTAAGTGTATTTTTCAATTTTCAATGCTTTATGAGTAATTGGATTCTCTTCATATTAAATCTATTTTGAACCCTTAAGCATAAGTAGCTATTAAATATGAATTTGGCCTCCCATACCAATATGGGTGAACCACAAATCAATCTTTATTTAGACCGATCTGTCTAAATGTGTTGGGCAATCAGTCTAAACAGATTGAATGTTGACAATTTGACAATAAATAAGAC
Source organism: Siphonodentalium dalli (assembly GCA_032622095.1). Lineage (NCBI taxonomy): Eukaryota > Metazoa > Mollusca > Scaphopoda > Gadilida > Siphonodentaliidae > Siphonodentalium > Siphonodentalium dalli. The sequence continues at coordinate 4,303,583 of CP136062.1, forward strand.
ATAAAATTTTCATAAAAAAAAATCTTAAAGTTGAAAAAGACATTTGGCAGTTTATTTGATAAAAAGTTGTCATTCCGTTTGATAATTATCATGATTCATGGGAATTTATCAGGTCTAGGTGAATATGTGTATGGGAGGCCATGCGCAAATTACTTAAACTTTAGAATCAAAAAATTATGGATCATATTTATGCTCAAGCGCAAATAAGGTACAAATGTTAAAATCGCATCCCATATTGGTGAACCATCGAATGTTCTTTATTTGACCGATCGGTCTGAAACGTCTAGACCAATTGGTCTAAAGTCTTCCTGTCAGTACCTTCTCTGACACCGGTCTAACTAAATTGTAAGAGAAGGAAAGCATTTTCACATTTATTCATTATTTGCGCAAAAGTGCAAATTATTTACTCTTAAGCACAAATTATTTACGCTTAAGCGCAAATTATTTACAAATGAGCACAAATCATTATCATTTATTCTTAAGCACAAAATTGACAAATGGATCACCCAGACCTGTTTGAATTTTATAATATTTCATTAATTAATCATAAAATAAAAATGAAGATAATTATGTCACAACATAGACATAAACATTTGATGGGCTTACTAAGGCTGAAGGTGTCACTCTCACCAAAAAAAGTTCTGAAGGGTTCACAGGATTTTCAAAATGTGCTGAAGGGTACACAGGGTTTGAAATGTCATTCTAAAGGACATTCAGTCTTCGTATCTGTAATGATTTCTGTTAGAGAATAATTGTTTACGTTTCAATGAATATCAAAATGTACTGAAAACAAACTGCGAATGGGCGCCAGACTTTCATAAACACAATATAAGTAATGGCGTTCGTGCCGATCACAAACCCTGTGTACCATTCAGCACATTTTCAAACCCTGTGTACCCTTCAGCACTTTTTTGGGTGAGAGTGACCCCTTCAGCCTTACTAAGGCTAAGGGGTTACTTTTTCACCCGCACCCACTGAATAATTATTGTTTTAAATATAAAAACTTAATGCTAACAACAGTTGTATGATGTTTTATTTATATGGACATGACTATACGTCGTTCAATAAATAGACCCGATATTTACGACCTATTTTAATCATGCACAAATTACAAATCAAAAAATTATTTGCATGTATTCGTATCTTCGAATTATTGAAAATTATGAAATTAGCACATGCTGCACGACCACTGAGCCTCACCTGTGTCTACTATCTATCTCTCTATCTATCTACTTGATACTCCATCGCCCTCAATGTGATGAGGATTATGTGGAGGTCCAGGTGCTACCACGGCCAAGTAACTTTATAACCCTGTGGTGACTCCAGTAGCGTTCTTTAAGGTTTAACCAAACCAGTCCAATATGGCCTCCAGGGATATGTTTTTCAAATTTTAAAATTGGTAGAACAGTATCAAAAACGTCACAAAATTAAAAGAAAACAACAATCAATGTATCATATGTAGTTAACAACACTATACTGGTAGCAGATTAAAAAATATATAGCACATACTTACCAACCACACTCTTGACTTTGTGCGCACGTACAGACAAAACAGTCAACTAATTTCCATAAAAGAAAGTACAACAGGATTCAGGAGAACTCCATAAGAAACGCTTTGTTGAGAAACCACATTTTATAATAACAAAACCTATTTAATTTAAATTTTCCAAAGCCAGGGTATGTGTTGTTGCTCAGCTTCACCAGAAAGCAAACAGCTGGATTTGACTGTGACTGTACTAGTGCAAGGTCAGATTCCCTCAGCAAGCCAGCTTATAATTTAACATGGCCAGCCTGGTCTAAATCCCAATCAGGATTAACCAAGAGATTACTCAATGAATTCCCACCAGCAAATTTACAATGGATACAGTCATTGCCAAATACTGATGTGTGATATCTGGTTGTGTCATTTCAAAATTTGATCACTCGCTTCAAAAACATGAGAATTAAATCATGTTATGTGCTGTAATATATGGATTTCTCAACAAAGCTTTCTTGACAGAGAACTCCCCAACCAGGATTCAGTTTTGATTGTGGAAATTTCTCAACAACAGACCCTGTAAGTGTGCACAAAGTCAGATTTCAGTTCGGAAGAAAGTATCAACTATTTCCAATTTATGTCACAGGTAAAGTGTTATTTACTACATATAATATACGTATAGTTGTTTTTAGCTTCTCATGTGAAGTTTGTTCCATTTTTTTCTCCGTTTAAAAAATTACCCAAATTTTAACCAGAGTCCATATTGGAGTGCTTTGGTTAAGCCTTAACGTGCACACACCGAGGAGTGTACACGGGTCAGCCATTAATTTCCGCGCCCGATCCGACAGCGTACTGCACCCACGACAACATACCTGGACAAGTGTTGTAATGGGGGGAAGTCGGCATTTTGCATTCGGATCTTGATTCAGTGATCTCGAATGAGACTGTTCAGCCTGACAAACTTGGTATCTGACCGAGTTCTGATTTTTGTCAGAATACCCTGACCAGGTTGCGATCCCCGGTCCGATAGCACGAGAGACCAGTACGCTACCTCTCGGCTACCGACTTCCCTACTTGCTGCCCACGGACCCAAACAGGTAAGGTCATATAGGCAGAAAATTACGGCATACAAACTAATATGGAGAATCAGCTCTCCACTGTTCTATTCTACTCACAAGGTGGTGACAATCTCACGTTTAACTCACCTTGTGTTCTGGACCCACACCTGGCTTGCGGTCGACCGCTTCGGTAAGTTCGGTTCCAGCAGGTTCACGTCCGTGTTCGTCTATCGTTCTCAGTCAAGTCCAGATCGCTCCTCCGGCGCAGGACCCACGTGACCCCAAGCCCGGGGTCTCATTATATACGTCGGGGAATTTCCGTAATTATACTACATTCCCCCTCATTTTCTAAATGTGCTCCACCCTTTGAATCTATGGGTACTTCAATTTTATTGAAGGGTTATACCCTTCTATCATGGGTTATCATTTTTTATCATTATACGGCTTAATGTCCCCATCCCATCCTCCGTACTTTTACTACCATAAATATCAATACTAAAAAATCCACCCCCCACTTATTATTGTCCACATTTCCCAGAATGACCTCCCCCCCTTAACATCGGGCCGCCACCAGCCCTGGAATGTATTAATATCCACAAATATATCACAACATTATAAACTTAACAAGGGGTGGGAAAAACCTTACCAAGGGAAAAACCTCACCAAATCCCATTAATACTCAATAGTATATACATTCAGGGAGGGGAGATATCCAGTCTGCAGTGTGCATTATTCCCCCCATCAATATTACCAGGGGCAGTATTCCCCCGTCATGGGTGTTAGTACCCTCACCCTACGGGGAAAAAACCCCGAACAATCAAATGCACACTGACTATGGTTACTTGCCCATCTGGACATCAAACCCCCCTTGAGGTTGATATGTTAATATGGACGGATTTGCATCTAGGGTTGATCTGGCTCAGCTTAATTCACTAGCTGCACAATATACCAAAATAACTACTAGTGATATTTAGATCAATACGACACCTGTTTCAAGGGTGCATGATTTTTAATTCTCATGACTCAAATGCCCCCTCTTCCAACATTCTCCCACCAGGTTACTTGGTGCTGCGATAATTTTAACTACATCCACGTTATATATAACTTTGGTAACCTGTTAGTTATTATGGGAATTCACCCTAAACATGATTATAATATTGTAGAAGGTATACCATGTCCGTGACTACTATATGGGGTAATATTCCTATTTTCTTGTCATACCCCCCTGCTTACTAATCCGACTTGGGCTATGAAATACCACTTTGTTTTAATAAAACCACCCTGTGTCACTAATAAATCAGTATCTTATATAATGATGCAGCCCAGATCAACCCTATCTTCCGAGACAGTTCAATCAATCAATGAGTATGTGTATACATATAGGAGGTCAGTAGGGTACAGGGATTTTTTTGAAGGGACCGGAGAAAAAGATTGTTATTCGTTAAAGGGTAATACCCTGTATGACGAGCCACCCATTATACAACGGGTATATGACTCAGAGTGACACATAGTGTCGATCGGTGGAATCCTTAACAATCACGAGAAACGCCACGCCCCAAAAATGTTAGTTGCCAAATTTAGGATATAAAAAAGTATGACTTTACCCAAAAATTTCCAAACAATACCTTTAACCTGGGCTAAAAGTGTGACGTTCCCCCAAAAGTTAAGTAATCCACCGCATCCAAATTTATAACAATCTCTACCCTTCTCTCCCTTTGTGTAACCTACGGACCAATCTGAGGGGTGCCTCAAAAATGGAAAAGTTTTTCCATATTGAGGTTAACCCCTCGGATAACCTCCACCGGGGACTTCCCCGACCCACTCACGAGGTTGACCAAATCACCGAGCCTAGACTCGGTAACATACCCAACCTCGGAGTCGGCCGGGAACTCCGGCTCGTCCCCGGACAGCAACAGCTGATCCAACGGGATCCGACCCACGTAGTTCTGGGAGTACAAACGCGGTACCCCCAGAATACGGGGCGATATGGTGAAGAAAGAGTTCGGGAAATCCCGAAGCCATCGCTCCACCATATCGCCATCACCTACAAATCCACTCAAAATGATGGGTTCGCAGGTGATAGCCGCATCCCGCAAGATCTCCCTTACCCGGCAGGCCACGTCCCCGCCTAAGGGGTCCCCCTCGTGCCCTGTTAAGGACACGACGAGAGGCTTGCCAATAGTGCGAGCCCAGGATGCCATCTGACCCAGGATGATATCCTGAGCCCAATGGCGATCCCAAGGTAGGCGTCGATCGACGCCTACCGGGCCCACAACATATATGAGGGTGGCTGCCATCTGGGGGATCAGTTGTCCCAGACCCACATGGTGTGGCAATATATCCCGTGGTGGGATTGCCAACGCCACCCTGAAGCGCCGGTTGAGGGGAAGAGGGATACTTCCCAAAGTGCCAGGGCCGATCTCCACCAGTCCTCCACAAGGGAGGACTGCCGGTGGAGTGGCATAGGGTGTTAATCCCCCCACCATCTCCTCCGGAGAGAGATCAGCCCTACCACTCCAGCGAAGCGCCCTTTCCAGTCCTAGACTGGCATCCCACAAGAGGAATGGAGTGTCATGGCTCCATTCCCCCAGGCTTTATCGTGGTGCGGGTTTTGGGCGACCTATCGGTATCTACGCCCCCCATAAACCCACTCGTGTCTACCTGCATTAGGGGAGGTATCTCCAATGCATGACGGGAGAGGGGCTGGTTCAACCTAGTTGTGACGAGCCTGTTACCCTGACCCGCCCTCTCGACCTGAGGGGGAGTTCGAGACCCGCCAGGTTTTGCAACCTTGGCGGGCGGGGAACTCCGCACAGGAACGGCTTTACCCCCCACAGGGGGTACCACCAGTTCCTGCTGTCCTCCGGATGGCCCAGAGTCCCTGGGCCTCGATCTGGGGATTGCTCCCCAGTCGGTACCCCGGGTTCCGACGCCACCCTAGAGGTCTCCCCCATGCCCCCCCCTGCCATGCTCACTAACTGGCCTGGCTGGGGGCCCGCTGTGCCGAGGCTTGGGAGTTTGCACCCCCTGAACCGCGACACTGCGGGGAGACGGCAGAGCTAAGGCAGGTCTCGTGGCCGGTGGAGCCCGGGGCGTTGCTGCCCGCGGATCCCCATCGACCCCGAAACCGGCCCGCCCCAACCTTGCTGCCACCCAGCGAAGTACTTTCCAATGAAATAGGAGAGTAATGTTCGCTGGGTGGGCCAGCACCCTCCCATACGCATCAAACTTAGTGGCCTTAGCTGGGCTGATCGCGAAGGCCCTCTCCAGCTCCCCAACCTGATGCCTCATAGGCTCTGAGATAGGGAACGGGAAAGGGCCCTCCCGAGCCGCCACCAACGCCAAGGCCTCCAAGGTAACCCTTAAGGGTTTCACGTAGGCCATGAGAGCCGTCCGCTTTTGCTGAGGCTTAGCTGAAGTATGCCTAGCGGACGGCTCCCATAATGCCCCCGGGAGGTGCCACCTTTCCACGTGGCGTTGGAACTGGCGAGTGACCTCGCCGTACACGTCACAGCGCGAGCTGCCGTGTCGGGAGCCCACCCGCCGCCCAACGCCCGAAGACTGGTGCCGGCCTCCCAACGGCCCCACACTCTTGCTTCTACCTCCACCGGTAGCCCCGGGTCGACCCCTCTCCCGGGGACCCGATAAGGACCTTTTTCGATCTCCACCCCCCGATTTGGGGCCCGGGGAAGTCGACTGCCACTTAACCCGCCCGGGCCGGGCGGCCACCTCAGCATACGCGCGAGTCCCCTGCCCGAGCCCTCCTCGTCCAGTCGGCCCCGGAGGCCGGCTGGAAGAGGACCGCCCGACCAAGGATGACCGTCCAATCCCCGGCGGATCTGGTATCGAATGCAGGGTGTAGCCCCTCCCATGGGGGGCTACTTGCAACCCTGGCTGTAGTGCATTTCGATCGCCCGAGCCATATCGGACTCGGGCGACCCCTGGCCTGATATCAGCCACCCCCTTGTGGGTGATCTGGACGGCCTTTCTGCCGCCCAAGATCTTTTGGGCGATCTCTCCTCTTCCGAGGGGTCCGCCCCAGGGGTCCCATTAATGTCAGAGTCACTCATTGTGTCATTCACTACAACAAAATAAACAAAACTAATTAATCATAGGATGAGCTATTTCACAATAGGGGCATGAGTATTTATCTAGCTATCCAGCTGCCCCAGCAGTGAGATTTACACAATTCCCATGAAACCAATCCAGGCAGTGGGTACATTGAACCATAAACCCTACTTCGGGTCCCCTACAGATACAGAATCTTGCTGTGTCGGTACCCCTTTCTTCTACCACAGACTTATGTCGTTCTATCCATGCGGGCAACACCCAGTCTTTACAGATCTTTAAATTATCATGATGAACCGTTAATGATTTACGGGGAAGTTGAACCCGAAATAAAAAGGTGCTTATAACTTGTGTAATGATCCCTGGTCCTTTCCATACAGGAGCTAATTTCTTAGTTTGACCCTTCTTGGAACCCAAATCCAGCATATATATAACATCACCCACTTGATATTTTCGGGTTTTTGCTGCCAGATCGTATCTTTGCTTATGATACTTCTGCTCTTGTTTTAACTTATCTCGGGCCCAATCATGTGTTTCTCGCATATCATTTTCAAGTTGATTTACATATTGAATTGTTGTATGACATGGTTGTTTAGGGACTGGCCCAAAAACGAGATCCACTAGTTGGCACACTTCCCTCCCCAACATCATTTGATTTGGGGTAAAACCCGTTGTTCTATTCACTGAAGATCTTATCGCCCCTGCCAGCTGGGATACATATAAATCCCAATTACTCTGTTTGGTCCCAATAAAACATCTTATTGCATCCAATAATGGACGGTTCATCCGCTCTACTTGCCCATTGGAAGAAGCGCGATGACTGGTTGTTCGACTTTTATGAATTCGGAGGGTTTTACACACCTCTTGAAAGAGTTCACTTTCAAAATTTGTCCCTCGGTCCGAAAATATTTCCAACGGGCACCCCAGTCTCGAAAACACCTGGGTAATTAAAGCCGTTGCGGTAACATCTGCTGTTTGTGAGGGGACGGGTAAACACTCCACCCATTTAGTAAAATGATCTGTGACCATTAAAATATATTCATTACCCCTCGGTGTGCGGGGTAAAGGTCCCAAATAATCTATGTGTATTCTTTCCATAGGGAACCCAGAATAATATGGCAGCAGTGGGTGTTTACTTTTTCTGCTGGGCTTTTTCTGCTTGTTGCATACTGGGCAGGCCGAAATGAAATTTTCTATATCTGATGCTAAATTTGGCCAATAAAATGTTGATTTTATTTTTTCCCGGGTTCGATTTATGCCCTGATGTCCTGCTGAGGGCAAATCATGGCATATAGCTATTATATCAGCCCTCAAAGAATACGGTATAACCAAGACCTTATCCTTGTTGTTCTTTTTTGTTTTACACAATACATCATTTTCTAGTTGGTACCTTTCCCGATTAGCCCAATAATTTTTGGCCTCGGCACTCCCTATTTTGATCTCGGACTCAGGTGGGTCGATTTTATCACCCAACCATTTTCTAATTAGGGTAAGATTTGAATCAACCCTCTGGGCTTCCAGGATATCTTTTCGGGATTTTCCCCCAAACATAAACTGGTCATCTGCATTCCCCAACCCCACATCTGGCACATTATTACTCCCAGACTGCCCAATCTGAAGGATCTCCAAAGGTTCGGAGAATAAGGCTTGAATGTCCCCCACAATATTCCCTTGACACTCCATTTTCGCCACGCGTTTATTGGTTCTATGGGGTAATGGAACAATATCGTCCACTTCTTGAAAGAATTCACCCCAATTGTTTTGTATCCTTTGACAATATCTACACCCCTTGCACGGGAAGTGTGATACTGGGATTCCAATTATATACTCCCCATACTCATCCCATTCTGGGAGTCTACTGAGGGCATCCGCATTTACATGTTTTGCTCCCGCCCTATGCTGAATGGTGAAATCGTATTGGCTTAATTCTTCCAACCAGCGGGCTATTTGCCCTTCGGGCTTCTTAAAAGTCAGAAGCCATCGCAAACTTTTATGATCCGACCGAATAATAAAAGGTCGTCCCAGAAGCCAATATCTGAATTGCCGATTAAACCTGACCACCGCCAAAGGTTCAATTCGGGTAGCACAATACCTACTTTGTTCGGGCGAAAGCCCATAACTCCCATATGCTATTACCCTCTCGATCCCATCCTGTATCTGAAGGAGCTCCCCTCCTATTCCCTTTGTACTCCCATCACAATCCAATATAAATGGGTCAGTTTCATTTGCAAACGTGAGCAGCGGCGGCAAACCCAACGCGGTTTTGAGGGTTTCAAATGCTGTTTGTTCCATTTCGGTCCAATTAAATGGTTTCTTTCCCGTCACTTTATACAACGGGGCTGCACTCACCGCAAAATCCTTGATAACAATTCGATGATAATTAGCTCCACCTCTTTGTTATTCTGGGGTATTGGCCAATTTTTAACGGCATCGGTTGCGGCATCCCCCATTTCCAATCCCTTTGCAGTCACCAATCGACCCAAAAACATCATTTTGTCTTGACATAATAAACATTTTTTGGGCTTCAATTTAAGCTTGTAATGTATGAACCGAACAAACACTTTCTCCAAGTTCTCAAATTGAGACTCCATAGATACCGATAGTACAGAAATATCATCCAAAAAGGCCAAAGCCACGTCCCATAATAAACCACGCAACACTAAATTCACAACGCGCATGTAAGTGGCCGGCGCCGATTTTAGACCAAAACCCATTCGAATCATCTCATATTCGCCATATTTTGTCAAGAAACCCGTTTTCTTACGATCTTCTTCGGCTATGTATACTTGGAAGTACGCCTGGTTAGCATCTAGCCGGGACCATATTTTATGTTTACTTATTGTTTGAAAACATTCTTCCGCAAGGGGTAAGGGGAAACCATCCCCTACAGTTACTGAATTTAAACCCCTGAAGTCCAAAGCCCACCGCACTGAACCACATCGTTTTCGCAATAAAACCGACGCGCTTGTCCATTCGGAATCACTGGGGCGTATTATTCCCGCTTTTAACATTCCCGTTAGAAGTTTTTCTTCCTCCTCTGCAAAACATGCTGGGACTCGGCGCATTCTATTTTTAACAGGACGGGCATCACCCGTGGGAATATTATGTTTCAGTGCTGTAAAATCCCCCAAATCATTTTCATCTTTCGCAAATGCCAATTGGTACCGAATTAATAATTTTTTCAATTGGATAGCTTGTTCGGGAGACAACAATTCCCGAGAACGATCAAAAAGATCTACTAAATACTCAGGGAGTTCATCTCCCTTACATAAATAGGGGGTCACATCTGGTTCTTCTATATCTAATTTTCTGATGTCAACAACTTCTGACTCACCATTCGTTATTGCGGTCCCCACCATTTGGCCAGCTTTAAGCTTGATATCCCCATCTGATATGTTTAGGAACAGCATCATAGGCTTAGTTTTTGCCCTATGAAATGTCACCGGTACCAACACATTAGCCGGATTCGTCATCTCAGGTTTAAACATGGTCTACGTAAACCTCTAGGTTTAAACCGCCGTGAGTCAGCAAAATCCGTGGTTTAAACCCGAGACCGCAGGTCTAAGTGACACATTCATCATCTCTGGTTTAAACCTGGTCCAGCCAGACCATTGGTTTAGCAGTACTGTCTCTGTATCGTCGAGATAATTAAACGTACTTTCCTAATGCGGACCGCCTCGTTTTATTGATTGCGAAAATCAATAATTACGACAGCGGTCATATTTTGATTGGAAATATATAAGCGAGAAGCAATCACACATATAAAGCGTATGGGGATAAGTTTTTGCCAATTTCAATATTGTTTTTGCGTTTTATAAGCTTAAACCGGCAACTAAACCATCTAATTCGGCGGTCCAGCTAAACCAGTTGTATCGAGGCTAAACTTTAGATGACGAATCCGTCTGTTCTTCATCGCGGTTTAGTATTGTCAAACAATCAGTCAAAAGGTGGAGCTGTAAATAATCTCGAGTGAGGACGTGTCTAAGTGGCGACTGCCGACTGGTGTTATCGTGTCAGTTGATTCATTCGCACGCGAGCTTTGCTCACATATTGACATGTTCCTAAATATATGATTTGTACAACTATCTTGTGGGTTTTTTGTTTGGCTTGTGGTAATCAAAAATACTGGGTTTGTTTTAATTTTGAGACCAAAACGATGCTACTGCATGACCAGATATTATATACATATAGTTTGCAATCCTAAACTTATATTGCTATATGAGTCAAATTTGATAACTTATTTTGATGTAGACCATGCCACAAAGCCCTACTCTGGCTAAGCCCATAACTTCACATAATATTCTATCAGTTCAAAACATGGGAACCTTTTTGATTTTCTGCATGACGGGAAATTTATGACATTGAACAAGAATCAACGCATGTAATATATTTCTTTATTGTCCCTCTGCATGGATGCCCACTTCCAACAGTTCAGATGCCACTTATGGTGTGCACTCATAAGCAAATTGCCTTTACTTGACTGGAATTACTAGATTATGGAGACTTTATTCAGCGCATTTTGATTATTTGAACATTTTAATTAAAAACAAAATAATTAAATTTAAAACAAACTAAAGTTAATTTAAATTTTAAATTTCATTTCTTTTTAGATTCAACTCCTTACTCAATTTAACACAATGTTTTATTTTGTTTTAAATTATATTTTTTCTTATTTTTAAATCAAAATTAAAAAAACCTAACGCCGTTATACCACACGAATCACCACACCCAATTTAATTGAAATCGGTCCAGGTGTATTGGAGACCAGTTAGTTGCGAACAGACAAACGGACATACAGATAGACAGCTCATATACCCTTTAATATATACAGATATACATGTAAATGCACCAAATTTTGTCTTTGCGGGTGAAGCATCCTGCAGAAATCTATCACAAACAAAGTGATGAACAGAGCGTGAAACTCGTGTTGAGAGACATGTCCTTTGTTAAATTGATTTAAACACAGAATGAGATCGGATTATTGAGCGATACTTGTTTCTCAATGAATAAATCCAGTGAGCGTGTACGCGGTCACGATAATTTATGACTTATCAATAACCATTATACCGGCCTATCATTTGGTCCGATTGGTAAGAGGGTAGTCATATCACCGAACCGAGTTGTCAATTAGCTGGCAACTGAACGACAAAACGCCCCCTTAGACCAGGTTTGGCTGGACCGCCAACGTAGGTTTAAACCAGGTTTAAACTCGGAGGTTTAAACCGGAGATGACGAATCCGGCCATTGAGTCCCAAACTGGGTTCTATGACATAATCCGGTAAATTGATTCTTTGTTCAATAGCTACATATTTAGCTGAATTTGCGAAATAATTACCGATTTTGTCAAGGCAATTGTGACATGCCTTGCTTCTTCAGAGGGTCCTGATGTGTACAATTTCATGGGAATTATTTCATCTCCCAAATACATATCATTTTCTTTCAAATTTAAGGACGCCTCAAATTCCTTCAGAAAATCTAATCCCAAAATCATAGGACATGTTATCGGTGCTACATACACTGTCCTCAAATACCAACGCCTTCCCACTCTCATGCGTATGGGGCCAACTACTTTACCCGTGATTGTATATTGGTCCCGGCCCGCAGTTTACACTTTTATTTCCTTAACTAGTTTGGGTACCGGTGCAATGCTTTTGAAAATGTCATCGATATTACCGTGACCTCTGCCCCAGTATCCACCAGGCAGTCGAGTTCTACATTTTCCACCTGAATACTCACAGTATATGATAGTCGCTCTGTCAATTGCGCGATTTTAATTATCTCCGGGGATCTATTACTTTCCCCGTACCTTTCGGTGCTATCGCGAGCGCTCACGGCCGGCTGTATATCTGTTACTTGGGTTTCGCCTTTGTATTCTGACCCACTATCGATTTGTTTTTTAGTTTCTATTCTGGGATTCACATTCACTAGGTCAAGGGGAGTTAATGGGGTCGGCTCTGTACCTAGCAATCCTGCTCCGACCCACTGCTGTTTAAATCCACATTTTCCATGAATGCTACCCTTTGGGGATTTTTTTTGTGCCCCCGGAACCGGGCCAGAATTTAATTAGCCGACCTTTCAGGGCCCTCCCGGTTGGTTACTTGGTTCCCAGTTAACCTCGATGGACATTCTCTCATTAAATGTGATTTACTACCACATGTCCAGCACCCCAGCCTATTCGGTGAGGGTGTCCTACTTCTCGGAAACTCCCTTCTATTTTGGTCAGAGGTTCGGGATAATCTGAGGGTTAATGTTGCCATTGATTCAGAGACGCGGTTCATTGAATCTTGCATTCCCTTCATACCCTCCATCATTGATGTCGCGAACCCCCCATAATCTTGTTCCAATTTATTGGGCAATTTTGCAATTTCATTAGACCCACTCTATCCCCCACCCCAGTTGATTGTATTTTCGGGTTTGCTTGGGTGTATTGTACACGTGCTGGGGCCTCACGTTCCCGAACAGTTCTAGTTCGCCTACTTTCCGACCGGGGTGTTGTGTCTATAGGGGCCATAGTGTTTGGCCCATAAATTGCCAGTGTCGAATGTTGAAACCACTTTACCCGGTCTATGGCCTCCTCCATTGAAACCGGCCGGGTGGCAGATATCGCCATTCCAGCCTCCTTATCTAAGACCCCAAAACAAAATCTCAACACTGCTTGTCTGAACATGTGACGTTCGGGTAAATCGTCAAATGCTCTTGCAGCTAGGGTTAATACCATATCTGCCCATTCTTCCAGGGACTGCGTTTGTTTCTGAACTGCTTGATTAAATTGAATCAAGACAGTTTCGGGCAATTCAATGTGCGCAAACCTTTTTTCTAATTTTTGCATCATGTCGTCAAAAGGTGTCTGGGGATTTTGACGCATTAGGGTTGTAAAATAGTCTGCCGCTTCCCCCTATAAACACCAACACAAGTAGTCCCGGGCCTCTGGTCCATCCCATCCCTCAAAATCCATCATGTGAATGAACTTTAACTGAAAGGATTGCCAATTTGTGGTGCCGTCATATTCCAATGATCGGGGGATATGTGGCAACTTTCTATGACGTTGATCCTGTGGGGCTTGATTACCTATTATCTCCCCTCTATTCCCCCCCCCCCGGTTGGCGTCCCTCCCTGTCTCTAAGGGTTCTGCCCATACTAGGGTCTCTGTGTGCCCCCATTCCCCAATTAGGGTTTCTATTCCCTTGTGGTCTATCACTATGTCTTCTTTGTGGACTCGTACGTCTATTCAGTATATCATAGGACCGCCCACTGGAGCGAGACTGAGGGTCTCTGTACTGATCCCTCCGATAACGATCCCCCTCACCAACCTGTGGTCGTGTCATTCCCGTTCTTCGGGCATCCTGGGTTTCCCCATGATTTACTCTGCCTTGTGAATCCTGGTTTACATTGCCAGTGGCATGTGGCACTAATGGGTTATTTTCCAGGCGTCCAATCTTGATATTGGACGTTGAAGACGGTTACCCCTTGGTGACGTCGGTATTGTCATATAACGCGATTGCTCATATGATGGTGGCGGATCCCGGTTGGAAATTCTACCTTCCCGCGATCGGTGGGGGTCCCGTGTCCCCATGTGTTCCTCAGATTCTGAGGATGGTGATGGCGGGGATAAACCCCTGCGGTGAGAATTTCCTGGGGACGGTGAGCTTAGTGTTATTATTTGTACCCCCACCGGCGAACTGGGCGCAGAAGTCTGATCGCCCATGCCTCGTTGGTTGCGAATAACCAACCTGTGCCGCAATTGCTCATCCATCTGAGCTTGATTGGACAAGACGCAATTAGATCGTCCATCAATATCATTGTCCTGGTGTGGTATAAAATCCGCACTGCTTATCAAAGCCCTTGACACCCGGAGGGAAGTTACCTGGTTGATGTTATCCACCGTAAAATTTCCCAATTCAGCTCTTTTAGCTAATATATTTCGGGCTCTCTCAGCATTGACCCCTGGTAGGACCAATAGCGAATAAAAATCGCACTTATTGATCTGAAGACGATCGGTCAACCCATCGTCCGAATCAAGATCAGAAGACCCATTAATTGCAGTCGCCATTCTTTCAAAGTCCCACTGACCCTGAAAATTCGAATAGCCTAATTGGGTATTCCAACTGGTACTATAACCCTAGTACAGACCCCACAGTATAAACGTGGGGACCCAATATAATGTTATGAATGAAGTACCCAAATATTTTTCCAACACGTTGGAAAATCAAGTGTACCAAGCACTTACAGTGTGGAAAAATGACCCTAAATGGTCAGCACACGACGCGAGGGCAAAAAGGCCCCGTCAAAATACACGGGCTGAAACACAGGAAGGGTTATTGACATAAAATGCACCCTATCAAAAATGAGTGAAACATGAACTATCACCACCTCAAATATTCAAAATATACAAAAGTCGGAAAAATTGTTCCCGGAATAACAATTAATAAATCACTACAAGTGAATTAAAGTCAATTAGCGGGTCGGATGTGACCCGAAAGTAACCGATGTCAAGCGATTTTATTTTTCGCTCAAAATCGAACGCACATTCTCATTGGTTCATAATGGCGGCCAATTCGAAAGGGAATTTCCCGAATAGACTTCGTCGTTCGCTGCGCCAATATGGAGAATCAGCTCCCCACTGTTCTATTCTACTCACAAGGTGGTGACAATCTCACGTTTCACTCACCTTGTGTTCTGGACCCACACCTGGCTTGCGGTCGACCGCTTCGGTAAGTTCGGTTCCAGCAGGTTCACGTCCGTGTTCGTCTATCGTTCTCAGTCAAGTCCAGGTCGCTCCTTCGGGGCAGGACCCACGTGACCCCAAGCCCGGGGTCTCATTATATACGTCGGGGAGTTTCGGTAATTATAAACACTGATTACCCGTATAATTTTCCTAAAAAAATAAATTACCTGGAGGCAGCTTTTAGTTTCCCTCATGATCTTTCGGCAGACATATATTCTCAAAATATTTGTCTTCACATTGATATAATGACCACTATTCATGTGGTTCTATCAGTGTCTACTGTTAACACAATGAAGTCATGATAGCAATTTTTTTACATGTCTTGTTGACTTTCCTCGCGTGGGCTTGTTATGTTACATGAGCCGGGACTTCTCGGTTAGTCAGCCCTCTTAATTCAGATTGTTTGGCTTCGGCAATCCGCTACTGCAACAGTATGCCGTGGCCCAGTTTTCTTCAGCAAATTGCTTCGGCAATGCTGATTGCCGTAGCCAATTATGAAGGCTGGTTAGTGAACCTTCAGACGACCACGATTCAATCGTAAGTGGAAGGATTTTCGTCGTATGAAGTAACAGGAAGATGGAGTGCGCATGCTCACGTCTAAATCGTAGAACAAAAAATAATATCAGACAGTGTTTGATTTTAGATACGATATCGTAGCGTATCCTTGGTTACATCCACTTGCGACGTAATCGCAGTCGTGTGTATGTAAAAATCGTAGCTGGAAATGGTCGTAGGGTAGTCAATCACATGCTTTAGAACAACCTACGATAGAATAATGCACGTGACATCGCAATCGTCTGAACAAACTATCCACGATCTCGTCGGGCCCGATCCCTCCACTTACGATGTGTATCGTGATCGTCTGAAGGTACACTTTGCCGAGACAACACAGTCTGCGGGACAAATCAATCATGCTGTTATGTGAGCTGAGACAACTCGGTTAGCTGGGACAACTCGGTAGTCAACGTCAACCGAGTTGTCCCAACTAGCTAACCGAGTTGTCCCAGCTAGCTAACCGAGTTGTCCCAGCGAACTCGGTTTGACGAGTTGACGCGGCTCATGTAATAGCACATCATTATTTTAGTCAGTCAGCACAGAGGACCTTGGCACCCAGCAGACCGGGTTGTCCCGGCTAACCGAGTTGTCCCGCTCATGTAACAAGCCCCTAAATACATAGGCCTACAGGGCGCTCAAAGAATTCTTGGAAAAATGACCACATCATGCTTGATTCTAGTTTGCAATTTGGGAACTACGCATTCATCAATATTTAACACATTTACAATGATTTTTCACAAGCAAATTCTTGATGAATATATAACAATTAAACAGTGATTTATTTACAAACATCAATTTCAATGGAAAACTCGGAACTATCGGATCGTTCAAAGAAAATGTTCCGTTGCGCTGGAAGGCGAAGTTAAAATTATTGGCGCAATCAATAATAGCATTGAAATCACACCAAATTTTATTGTAATTGACCCACTCAACCCGCTGTCAGTTCATAATCTAGCTAATCCACATTACTTCATGATTGGGAAATCATCAGATACAAATAATGTAATTGTTCTTGCAAAGAATTGAATATTTCTCAATCCAGTCGGCGGTGGGGGGGGGGGGGGGGGGGGGTTTCAGGGCACGTATGCCGGGGTGGATGTGTGGTCGACGGGACCAAAAAAATATTTTCTGCAACTCTAAATTTTGTTTCCTGCATGTTTTTTTTACTGTTTTTGCAATGAGTTAAAGGTACCGGTACTCAATCCGATCAGACGCTCCTAAATTACTATTTCTTTGGCTTCGGGGTTATTAATTGGTTTAAACAGAAAACTCGAGCGGTAATAATTTACCACTCAATTTTTTCTGTTTAAACTCTAGTTTCTGGCCCAGAAAGAATTTAAATAACTAACTTGAAAAATCTATATCTGATCACACTGAGCTTTGACAGGTACTAGTAGGTTCCTTGACACGATTCAAATATATTTTAACCCCGAAGCCAAACAAATAGTAATTTAGGAGCGTCTGATCGGATTGAGTACCTTTAAAACACCTTAGAATAAGCAGGCAGCTATCGTGTTGTATTTTGTTGCAAATTTTGAAATCCAAGATGGCCACTGGCAGCCATGTTTTTTTTAGCCGAATGACCCCAAAATGACACATTCCTATTTACATGTTATGTTAACATCCATGAATGCACAGAAATTCATATACAGCTGTTTACAGTGAATTCCCCCCCACCCTCGCAAATCTCTGTTTTAGTGATAAAATTGGGGTTGGGTGTCCAAATATGGTCGAAAAAACTGCCGAAAACAGAAAAACAATTTGGATGTGGGGATGAGTGAGTCCCAACTAGGGTCGAAAAGTAAAAATCAGCATACATGCCTGAATTATTTTCCGAGCTCACCCCTTATCCAGTTAGGATTCTCTCTTAACTAAAATATGGTAATACAGACCAAATAAGGAATTTACTATGATAGTATTGTGAGTTGTAAGTTGAAGATGCACCAAACACAAATCCAAATATAAGGAAATGATGCATTGTCGTGACTCTGCTTATAAACAATTCACTGCTCTTTTTGCTCGACTTGCATTTTCTCTGACACAAAGCGTGTTTTGTGAATAATATCACATTCATATAATAATTATGCTATACTATATAATAGTATCTTCTTGAGGAAATTATCATAATTTGATAAATGTTATTTCTAAACTATAACCTAAATGAAGGCCGCCCGCCCGAAGTCATGACGAATGTGATTACTAACACCCCCACCATGATGGGTATTTCACCTGTCATCAAACCATGCTACATGTTAGACATGCCTGCAATAATGTTTTCTTTGTTTGAAATCCTATATGTAGTGGCCAGTACATTGAAAAGATTTATATCCTGAACAATATGTGATATTTTAAGTAAATCTATAGATGTACATGTCATTTCATATACTAGTGCATGTCCAAGCCTTGAAATGGTGTGCCTGTCATTTGCAGAATGATGTCCCCAGAGGGTGAGTTTAGTGATGGTACCCCGCACAGTGGGCTAGCATCACCAAATACACCCTCTGGAGAGCTCATGCTGCTTACACCTCAGCAGAAGGAGGTTCACAGAGGGTGAATTTGGTGATGCTAGCCCACTATGTGGGGTACCATAACTAAATTCTTTCTCTGGGGACCTCATTCTGCAAATGACAGACACACTATTTCAAGGCTTGTTGGTATCATTTTTTAAGACCTGTATGTTATATTTTATAGAGGACTGTCAGCTAGAAGTCTTGCTGTGGAAGTAAATTGACTGGAAGACATACACTGGACCAAAGTTGGAACTTGGATGTATTCAATTTACAACTGTACATGTAAGTTTTTATATAAATACGCATCACTTAGAAGATGTATAATCTGATTTGATGCCCCCTAAATAACTATTTCTTCAGCTTCGGGTTTAAATAATATTTTATTTGAGTTGAGGATCCTATCCCTCAAAGCTCTGAGTTATCAAATCTGTTAATTTGATCCACCTCGATTATTTGTCAGCCTACCAAACATTCCACTGACTTCTTCTAGAAATATGCAGATATACAAGATATTGAGAGGTCTCGCAAGGTCATCGCAAATCAATTTCGGAAGATAACATTATGAAAAGTAATGTTGGATGACTATTGGCTTTCGGTGTAAATTTCCGTTGTTGTTCATGTTGTAACTGGATGATCCGGGGACAATCAGATCAGATTGCGCACCTTTAACAAAAAGCCTTATGTTGTATGTTTGTTGAATTTAGGTCTAAATTCCCTACCTATGGAAAAGAGTCCAAACAAATACTGAGGAGTTATCAGGGTGCTATAAGGTAAGTATGGATCGAGAGATGATATCACTAAAGGATCAAGTCGAGGAGTTATCAGGGTGGCAATCTAAGGTAAGGATGGATCGAGAGATGATATCACTAAAGGATCAAGTCGATGAGTTAATGTCTAGCAGATTGTGTACTTCTAAGTGTCATGGTATGGAATAAGACTAAATAAAATAATACCTGTGAAGGGTAACTGGATATTAAAAAAACAGGGGCAATTTGGGGGGGGGGGGAATAATCACTGCATTTTGCACTTTAATTCACAGAATACTGATGACACTATATAAACCAAAGCCATGATAGCCTTATAAATGGCTGGTAAATATCCAATAACCTGATGTGCTTTTAAAGACAAATTAAAGTGATGTGAAACAATCCAGTGAGGTGTTCCCGGACCTGCTGATGGAATAATAAACAATCATGCCAAAATAATTTATCCAAATAGTCAGAAAACAACAATTAAACTCAGTGACTAGTATAATAATAGTGGGACAATCATTTCAGTAATGTTTATACTCAATAAGGTGCCCTGAATAAAGTAGTAAATGTTTACATTTATGCGTGGTTCAACCGTTGTATTCTCTGAAATGCTACAGTGGATATGGTTGGAATTTTAGTTCTTAATCTCAGGTTTTTGCTACATAATTCCAGTGGGGATAGTGTTTGGATACTAACTGATTGTTTATATGCACCCATATATGCCTGTTTAAAAAAGGGGATGTATTATGCTGCATGTGTGTCTGTTAGTTCGCTTTTGGATTCCAGATGTTAGATGATAACTTTAGATAGTCTCAACTGAGTTGAATAAAATTTGAAATGTGTGTGTTTTAATGTACAAAATACAGGTCAAGTTTGAGTTTACGTTCAGCACGTCAATTTCACCAGAGTTAAAGGCCTTTTGTTGGAATTGCCATGGGCATATTTTGCCATGTCCTAACAATGCTATTAATATTCAATGAAATAAGTCTGCAATATATGTCTTTAAATCTGACTTTTCCTAAACATAGTATTTTATGCATTTCTTTTCAGAGTATGTTCGTTCACTGGCATGGAAACTTTAGTACCAGAATGTGCACAGCATACAGAGGAGGCATGTGTGTTATCTGTGCAGATACAATATGTTATTCGTCAACTTTTCATTCATAAATATTGCACCACAATATACAAGTGTGGTGCAGCCTGTTGGAAGTTAGTAACATACTATGCTGTCAAGTGCTGCTATATTCATCAGATGCGAATATAAAGGAGTTTGCTGATCTTTAAATTTCTACTGCATGACAGGTGTAAAAACAGATGAGCTGTCATTCTTGGGAATGTTCAATATAAGAAGGGTGTGATGAACTATATATTAAGTGTTAATTCATTGCAATTGTTGCAATGGTGAGGTGTGCACATACATCAGGAATATACACTGCTGTGGTTGAATGGCTAGGATGACAATTATTCCTGCTGGATATGTTTGAATTAAATTTTAATTTTCAAAATATCACTGTGTCTTCATTGATGTTTATCTTAAAACTTCATTCAACATTGATGCAACCAATTATGTCATTTGGACAATTTACTTCATCTTCGACTATTAATTTTGGTTGCTTATGATATGATTCATGAATGGGGTGGCCCTCACATGTTCAGGCAAATTACATGCCTCAATTTAAGGTTACTGACAGCACTTAAATGGTAGAATAGTCCTCAGAGGTTTGTGATTTCAGGAAATTTTACATGTAATTTGCCACATCTTGCAGCATCTTGTGGAATTTAGTTCTATGCCAGCATGCACACTTGAAAGATTAATCACAAAATTATGTGAGAAACACTTGACTGTTTGCGTACCAACTGTTTCTATCATAATAATTTCAGGACTGTGTAAACAGTAAATAAGTGATAACCATAAACACAAAAATTACATGGTCACCGTTTATTTTCTGTTTACTTGGCAACCAACATTATTATGGTAGAAACCATCAAAAATAATGGGTTTTCGTATAATTTAAGATTTGACCAATTGGCAAAAAGAACCCATATACATGTACATGTATGTTTGTGGGAGGGTATGAAAGGCATAATGTAGAAATTTGATAGCCTGTAGCATGCAAGTGATCAGCTGAATTTTTGTACTGGAAATGGAATCCGGTGGCATCTGTTTCAGACTGTCTAAAGCCTTTTTATAATTAGCCCTTTAATATATCAATGGATTAGTAATTATAATAAAAATCAATTTATGACTTGGGTCATAAATTAATTTTCATTGTAATTTTACATGTCGAACTTGGAAAACCAAATTCATTCATGTGTTGCATATATTTTGTTGAGTATGGATATGGTACAATAAATGGGTGGATTTAGTGTACAGTGCCCTTAAAGGTTGCATAAGTATGTAGTATGGCACATTTATCAATAAATTGTGCAAAAAAGGAACCAGTTTGGGTTTTGATCAAAACCAGTTGGCGCTTGGTATTTGGTTTTGATCAAAACCTAATTTGGTTACATATATGGGACAAAAGTTCAAAACCAATTTGGGTTTTGATCAAAACCAAATACTCTTGTTATTGGGTTTTGATCAAAACCAATTTTGGTTTTTATCAAAACCAGTTGGCGCTTGGTATTTGGTTTTGATCAAAACCTAATTTGGTTACATATATGGGACAAAGTTCAAAACCAAATTTGTTTTTTTTTTAAACCAAAATGTTTAAGAGTGTATGCGTGATCACGAGAGTTGATAGTTCTGACGTATTTGATGCTATATTGCACAACCTACGCACAATAGTGCCTCATTATGTGGGTTATTTGGGCAGGTACACCAGCCAAGCCTATACAATGATGGGACGCAACTAGGATTTTCAGAAATAGGTCACCACAAGAGAAGTTAATATGATTGATGAACGATAATTGATGGTTCTGATGTGTTGATCTTATATTGCACCACAAACGCACAAGTATGCGGCATAGAGTGCAGTTATTTGGGCAGGTGCACCACACTAGCATCTAGAAATGATGGGACGCAGCTGGGATTTTTAGAAATATGTCACCACGGGAGCAGATACTATGCGTTATCACGATATTTGATGTGTCTGACGTATTTGACCTTATATTGCACCAGATCCGCACAACTGTGCGTCATGTAGTGGATATATTTGGACAGGTACATCACCCTAGCATCTAAAAATGATTGATTGATGAACGATATTTGATGGTTCTGATGCGTTTGATCTTACATTGCACCACATACGCACAAGTGTGCGTGATGTAGTGGATATATTTGGACAGGTACATCACCCTAGCATCTAAAAATGATGGGACACAGCTGGGATATTCAGAAATAGGTCACAACGGGAGCAGATACTATGCTTTATCACGATATTTGATGGTTCTGATGTGTTTGACTTTAAATTGCACCACACACGCACAAATGTGCGTCATAGAGTGGAGTTATTTGGGCAGGTGCACCAACCTAGCATCTAAAAATGTTGGGACGCAGCTGGGATTTTCTAAAATAGGTCATCACGGGAGCAGATACTAAGCGCGATCACAATATTTGATTGCTCTGATGTATTTGACCTTATATTGCACCAGATCCGCACAATTGTGCGTCATGTAGTGAAGATATTTGGACAGGTACATCACCCTAGCATCTAAAAATGATGGGACGCAGCTGGGATTTTCAGAAATAGGTCACCACGGGAGAAGATACTATGATTGATGAACGATATTTGATGGTTCTGATGTGTTTGATCTTATATTGCACCACATACGCACAAGTGTGCGTCATAGAGTGGATTTGTTTAGGCAGGTGCGCCACCCTAGCATCTCAAAATGATGGGACGCAGCTGGGATTTTCAGAAATAGGTCATCACGGGAGCAGATACTAAGCGCGATCACTATATTTGAGGGCTCTGACGTGTTTGACCTTATATTGCACCAGATCCGCACAACAGTGTGTCATGTAGTGGAGATATTTGGACAGGTACATCACCCTAGCATCTAAAAATGATGGGTCGCAGCTGGGGTTTTCAGAAATAGGTCATCACGGGATCAGATACTAAGCGCGATCACTATATTTGATGGCTCTGACGTATTTGGCCTTATATTGCACCACATACGCACAAGTGTGCGTCATAGAGTGCTGTTATTTGGGCAGGTGCACCACCCTAGCATCTAAAAATGATGGGTCGCAGCTGAGATTTTCAGAAATAGGTCACCACGGGAGCAGATACTAAGCGCGATCACTATATTTGATGGCTCTGACGTGTTTGACCTTATATTGCACCAGATCCGCACAATAGTGTGTCATGTAGTGGAGATATTTGGACAGGTACATCACCCTAGCATCTAAAAATGATGGGACGCAGCTGGGATTTTCAGAAATAGGTCACCACGGGAGAAGATACTATGATTGATGAACGATATTTGATGGTTCTGATGTGTTTGATCTTATATTGCACCACATACGCACAAGTGTGTGTCATAAAGTGGATTTATTTGGGCAGGTGCGCCATCCCAGCATCTCAAAATGTTGGGACGCAGCTGGGATTTTCAGAAATAGGTCATCACGGGAGCAGCTACTAAGCGCGATCACTATATTTGATGGCTCTGACGTATTTGACCTTATATTGCACCAGATCCGCACACCTGTGCGTCATGTAGTGGATATATTTGAACAGATACATCACCCTAGCATCTAAAAATGATAGGACGCAGCTGGGATATTTATAAATAGGTCATCACGGGAGCAGATACTAAGCGCGAGCACTATATTTGATGGCTCTGACGTGTTTGACCATATATTGCACCTAATCCGCACAACTCTGCGTCATGTGATGGAGACATTTGGACAGGTACATCAACCTAGCATCTAAAAATGATGGGACGCAGCTGGGATATTCACAAATAGGTCATCACGGGAGCAGATACTAAGCGCGATCACTATATTTGATGGCTCTGACGTGTTTGACCTTATATTGCACCAAATCCGCACAACTGTGCGTCATGTAGTGGAGATATTTGGACAGGTACATCAACCTAGCATCTAAAAATGATGGGACGCAGCTGGGATTTTCAGAAATAGGTCATCACGGGAGCAGATACTAAGCGCGATCACTATATTTGATGGCTCTGACGTGTTTGACCTTATATTGCACCACATACACACACGGGTGCGTCACAGAGTGCAGTTATTTGGGTAGGTGCACCACCCTAGCATCTAGAAATGATGGGACGCAGCTGGGATATTCAGAAATAGGTCATCACGGGAGCAGATACTAAGCGCGATCACTATATTTGATGGCTCTGACGTGTTTGACCTTATATTGCACCAAATCCGCACAACTGTGCGTCATGTAGTGGAGATATTTGGACAGGTTCATCACCCTAGCATCTAGAAATGATGGGACGCAGCTGGGATTTTCAGAAATAGGTCATCACGGGAGCAGATACTAAGCGCGATCACTATATTTGATGGCTCTGACGTGTTTGATCTTATATTACACCACATACGCACAAGTGTGCGTCATAGAGTGCAGTTATTTGGGCAGGTGCACCACCCTAGCATCTAGAAATGATGGGACGCAGCTGGGATATTCAGAAATAGGTCATCACGGGAGCAGATACTAAGCGCGATCACTATATTTGATGGCTCTGACGTGTTTGACCTTATATTGCACCAAATCCGCACAACTGTGCGTCATGTAGTGGATATATTTGGACAGGTACATCAACCTAGCATTTAAAAATGATGGGACGCAGCTGGGATTTTCAGTAATAGGTCATCACGGGAGCAGATACTAAGCGCGATCACAATATTTGATGGCTCTGACGTGTTTGACCTTATATTTCACCACATACGCACAACTGTGCGTCACAGAGTGCAGTTATTTGGGCAGGTGCACCACCCTAGCATCTAAAAATGATGGGACTCAGCTGGGATTTTCAGAAATAGGTCATCACGGGAGCAGATACTAAGCGCGATCACAATATTTGATGGCTCTGACGTGTTTGACCTTATATTGCACCACATACGCACAACTGTGCGTCATGGAGTGGAGATATATGGACAGATACATCACCCTAGCATCTAACAATGATGGGACGCAGCTGGGATTTTCAGAAATAGGTCATGACGGGAGCAGATACTAAGCGCGATCACAATATTTGATGGCTCTGACGTGTTTGACCTTATATTTCACCACATACGCACAACTGTGCGTCACAGAGTGCAGTTATTTGGGCAGGTGCACCACCCTAGCATCTATAAATGATGGGACGCAGCTGGGATATTCAGAAATAGGTCATCACGGGAGCAGATACTAAGCGCGATCACTATATTTGATGGCTCTGACGTGTTTGACCTTATATTGCACCAAATCCGCACAACTGTGCGTCGTGTAGTGGAGATATTTGGACAGGTACATCAACCAAGCATATAAAAATGATGGGACGCAGCTGGGATTTTCAGAAATAGGTCATCACGGGAGCAGATACTAAGCGCGATCACTATATTTGATGGCTCTGACGTGTTTGACCTTATATTACACCACATACGCACAAGTGTGCGTCATAGAGTGCAGTTATTTGGGCAGGTGCACCACCCTAGCATCTAAAAATGTTGGGACGCAGCTGGGATTTTCAGAAATAGGTCACCACGGTAGCAGATACTATGCTTTATCACGATATGTGATGGTTCTGATGTGTTTGACTTTAAATTGCACCACACACGCACAACAATGTGACATAGAATGGAGTTATTTCGGCTGGTGCTCCACCCTAGCATCTAAAAATGATGGGACTCAGCTGGGATTTTCAGTAATAGGTCATCACGGGAGCAGATACTAAGCGCGATCACAATATTTGATGGCTCTGACGTGTTTGACCTTATATTGCACCACATACGCACAACTGTGCGTCATGGAGTGGAGATATATGGACAGATACATCACCCTAGCATCTAACAATGATGGGACGCAGCTGGGATATTTAGAACTAGGTCATCACGGGAGCAGATACTAAGCGCGATCACTATATTTGATGGCTCTGACGTGTTTGACCTTATATTGCACCAAATCCGCACAACTGTGCGACATGTAGTGGAGATATTTGGACAGGTACATCAACCTAGCATATAAAAATGATGGGACGCAGCTGGGATTTTCAGAAATAGGTCATCACGGGAGCAGATACTAAGCGCGATCACTATATTTGATGGTTCTGACATGTTTGACCTTATATTGCACCACATACACACAAGGGTGCGTCACAGAGTGCAGTTATTTGGGCAGGTGCACCACCCTAGCATCTAGAAATGATGGGACGCAGCTGGGATATTCAGAAATAGGTCATCACGGGAGCAGATACTAAGCGCGATCACTATATTTGATGGCTCTGACGTGTTTGACCTTATATTGCACCAAATCCGCACAACTGTGCGTCATGTAGTGGAGATATTTGGACAGGTACATCAACCTAGCATATAAAAATGATGGGACGCAGCTGGGATTTTCAGAAATAGGTCATCACGGGAGCAGATACTAAGCGCGATCACTATATTTGATGGCTCTGACGTGTTTGACCTTATATTGCACCAAATCCGCACAACTGTGCGTCATGTAGTGGAGATATTTGGACAGGTGCATCACCCTAGCATCTAAAAATGATGGGACGCAGCTGGGATTTTCAGAAATAGGTCACCACGGGAGCAGATACTATGCTTTATCACGATATGTGATGGTTCTGATGTGTTTGACTTTAAATTGCACCACACACGCCCAACAGTGTGACATAGAATGGAGTTATTTAGGCAGGTGCACCACCCTAGCATCTAAAAATGAAATAGGTCATCGCGGGAGCAGATACTAAGCGCGATCACCATATTTGATGGCTCTTACGTATTTGACCTTATATTGCACCAGATCCGCACAACTGTGCGTCATGTAGTGGATATATTTGGACAGATACATCACTCTAGCATCTAAAAATGATGGGACGCAGCTGGGATATTTAGAAATAGGTCATCACGGGAGCAGATACTAAGCGCGATCACTATATTTGATGGTTCTGATGTGTTTGACCTTAAATTGCAACACACACGCACAAATGTGCGTCATAGAGTGGATTTAATTGGGCAGGTGCTCCACCCTAGCATCTAAAAATGTTGGGACGCAGCTGGGATTTTCAGAAATATGTCATCACGGGAGCAGATACTAAGCGCGATCACTATATTTGATGGCTCTGACGTGTTTGACCTTATATTGCACCACATACGCACATGTGTGCGTCATAGAGTGCAGTTATTTGGGCACTTTATCACTATATTTGATGGCTCTGACGTATTTGACCTTATATTGCACCAGATCCGCACAACTATGCGTCATGTAGTGGAGATATTTGGACAGGTTCATCACCCTAGCATCTAGAAATGATGGGACGCAGCTGGGATTTTGAGAAATAGGTCACCACGGGAGCAGATACTATGCTGTATCACGATATTTGATTGTTCTGACGTGTTTGACTTTAAATTGCACCACACACGCACAACTGTGCGTCATAGATTGGAGTTATTTCGGCAGGTGCTTCACCCTAGCATCTAAAAATGATGGGACTCAGCTGGGATTTTCAGTAATAGGTCATCACGGGAGCAGATACTAAGCGCGATCACAATATTTGATGGCTCTGACGTGTTTGACCTTATATTGCACCACATACGCACAACTGTGCGTCATGGAGTGGAGATATATGGACAGATACATCACCCTAGCATCTAACAATGATGGGACGCAGCTGGGATTTTCAGAAATAGGTCATCACGGGAGCAGATACTAAGCGCGATCACCATATTTGATGGCTCTGACGTATTTGACCTTATATTGCACCAGATCTGCACAACTGTGCGTCACAGAGTGCAGTTATTTGGGCAGGTGCACCACCCTAGCATCTAGAAATGATGGGACGCAGCTGGGATTTTCAGAAATAGGCCACCACGGGAGCAGATACTATGCTTTATCACGATATGTGATGGTTCTGATGTGTTTGACTTTAAATTGCACCACACACGCCCAACAGTGTGACATAAAATGGAGTTATTTCGGCAGGTGCTCCACCCTAGCATCTAAAAATGTTGGGACGCAGCTGGGATTTTCTAAAATAGGTCATCACGGGAGCAGATACTAAGCGCGATCACAATATTTGATGGCTCTGATGTATTTGACCTTATATTGCACCAGATCCGCACAACTATGCGTCATGTAGTGGATATATATGGACAGATACATCACCCTAGCATCTAACAATGATGGGACGCAGCTGGGATATTTAGAACTAGGTCATCACGGGAGCAGATACTATGCTTTATCACGATATTTGATTGTTCTGATGTGTTTGAGTTTAAATTGCACCACACACGCCCAACAGTGTGACATAGAATGGAGTTATTTCGGCAGGTTCATCACCCTAGCATCTAAAAATGATGGGACGAAGCTGGGATTTTCAGAAATAGGTCACCACGGGTCAAGATACTATGCTTTATCACGATATTTGATGGTTCTGATGTGTTTGAGTTTAAATTGCACCACACACGCCCAACAGTGTGACATAGAATGGAGTTATTTCGGCAGGTTCATCACCCTAGCATCTAAAAATGATGGGACGCAGCTGGGATTTTCAGAAATAGGTCACCACGGGAGCAGATACTATGCTTTATCACGATATTTGATGGTTCTGATGTGTTTGACTTTAAATTGCACCACACACGCACAACTGTGCGTCATAGAGTGGATTTGTTTAGGCAGGTGCGCCACCTTAGCATATAAAAATGTTGGGACGCAGCTGGGATTTTCAGAAATAGGTCATCACGGGAGCAGATACTAAGCGATCACTATATTTGATGGCTCTGACGTATTTGACCTTATATTGCACCAGATCCGCACTACTATGCGTCATGTAGTGGAGATATTTGGACAGGTAAATCACCCTAGCATCTAAAAATGATGGGACGCAGCTGGGATTTTGAGAAATAGGTCACCACGGGAGCAGATACTATGCTTTATCACGATATTTGATGGTTCTGACGTGTTTGACTTTAAATTGCACCACACACGCACAACTGTGCGTCATAGATTGGAGTTATTTCGGCAGGTGCTCCACCCTAGCATCTAAAAATGATGGGACTCAGCTGGGATTTTCAGTAATAGGTCATCACGGGAGCAGATACTAAGCGCGATCACTATATTTGATGGCTCTGACGTGTTTGACCTTATATTGCACCAAATCCGCACAAATGTGCGTCATGTAGTGGAGATATTTGGACAGGTACATCACCCTAGCATCTAAAAATGATGGGACGCAGCTGGGATTTTCAGAAATAGGTCATCACGGGAGCAGATACTAAGCGCGATCACTATATTTGATGGCTCTGACATGTTTGACCTTATATTGCACCACATACGCTCAAGTGTGCGTCATAGAGTGCAGTTATTTGGGCAGGTGCACCAACCTAGCATCTAAAAATGATGGGACGCAGCTGGGATATTCAGAAATAGGTCACCACGGGAGCAGATACTATGCTTTATCACGATATTTGATGGTTCTCATGTGTTTGAGTTTAAATTGCACCACACACGCCCAACAGTGTGACATAGAATGGAGTTATTTCGGCAGGTGCACCACCCTAGCATCTAAAAATGATGGGACGCAGCTGGGATTTTCAGAAATAGGTCATCACGGGAGCAGATACTAAGCGCGATCACTATATTTGATGGCTCTGACATGTTTGACCTTATATTGCACCACATACGCTCAAGTGTGCGTCATAGAGTGCAGTTATTTGGGCAGGTGCACCAACCTAGCATCTAAAAATGATGGGACGCAGCTGGGATATTCAGAAATAGGTCACCACGGGAGCAGATACTATGCTTTATCACGATATTTGATGGTTCTCATGTGTTTGAGTTTAAATTGCACCACACACGCCCAACAGTGTGACATAGAATGGAGTTATTTCGGCAGGTGCACCACCCTAGCATCTAAACATGGTGGGACGCAGCTGGGATTTTCAGAAATAGGTCACCACGGGTCAAGATACTATGCTTTATCACGATATTTGATGGTTCTGATGTGTTTGAGTTTAAATTGCACCACACACGCACAACTGTGCGTCATAGAGTGGAGTTAATACGGCAGGTGCACCACCTTAGCATCTAAAAATGTTGGGACGCAGCTGGGATTTTCAGAAATAGGTCATCACGGGAGCAGATACTAAGCGATCACTATATTTGATGGCTCTGACGTATTTGACCTTATATTGCACCAGATCCGCACAACTGCGCGTCATATAGTGGAGATATTTGGACAGGTAAATCACCCTAGCATCTAAAAATGATGGGACGCAGCTGGGATTTTGAGAAATAGGTCACCACGGGAGCAGTTTGGGTGGTAATGTGTTTACTTAGCTTTTGTTTACATAGTTAACAAGAGGTGTGCACTCAAGTGCTAGCATACCCCCACCATGGCAAATTTTAACCCGCATTATCCGTAAACCCAACAAAAAAAAGGAAGATTTTTTTAACTTTAAAGAAAAATTCGGACTAATAATATCACTAAGGAGATGGCATACAAAACATTATTGAAATTGGTTTATAGTTGTTCGAGTTATAAGGTCGGACAGACGGACAAACAGAGGGAGAAAACGTGACAGACAGACGCAGTCAATCGAGTATATCCCCTATTTTCTTCGAAAGTGGGGGTATAACAAGAATATGACTGGGGTTGATTTTCCAAAAAACAAATCATTTATTTGACAGGGGACTACGGGCGCGTTTATCGCACTATTTTGATCCCCGTTCTCCATGACCAGTTTATTACTATTTTTAGGTACAGTGCTAATTTTATTATTTTCGGTTTTGCGATTGTGGACGCCGAGATTTTAAACAAATAAATCACATTATTCTATATTATTTATTATCACATGCCATTGATTATTACGTGATTCGTTTATCCCCCCCAGTCTACCGCAAATTATTATCTCCGTCAACGAAACCAATGAAATATTTATTCCACCATAGACTGCATAGATAACTTTTTTCGTTCTCAACGGTTCTGTAAACAAACACAAATAAAATAAAAACGTTCACTAATCTAGAGCCCAAATGCATTCTAATCAAAGATAAGAATGATTTTATGTTTGCAAAAGAAAACAATATCACATATCTTTTCTTCTTTTTTTTCATTCTGTAATCAAAATTATAATAAAAACATTTTGTATTCAAGAATCAGAATGATCTCCCGTTTACGACAGAAAAACAATAACAATACCGTCACGTGATCATACAGTCTATCATCACGTGACGTGATTCCCCGCGAATGATTATTTCCGGTGGCTCTTCTTTTATAATTAGTCACCCCTACGATATATTTTATTAATTTTGATTACTAATTCGAGTATGTAATATAGTTAAGTCCATAAACTAACTTGAATTCTTATAATTAATTTTGGATGAAATTATTTATTGTTTTGAAGATTATAAGAATAAACGAGAAAAAACGTTTGCTATGGTTAATCTGAAAGGGGTGTAATACTACTAACAGTAATAGCCGATTGCGATCACATGATTCTTGAAGCCTTGACCGAGGAAAAGAAGAATTAACCAAAACAAGATGGATCTGAATTTGATGTTGTTGTTGTTGTGCTGCTGCTGCTGCTATGGATCAACAGAGTCAATGGATATGACTCCATCATCATGTACTCGAGATCAGTGTCACGGTTTACCTGCTCTGTGCTGCCAAGCTAGAGGCAATGTTGTAACGAACACACTTTGGATTATCCCAGATGATGTTGTTGTGATATATAATGCCTGATGATACCCCGCCTGTTTGGGGGCATTTCAGGAACGATAACTCTATCCGACCTATATGCAGTACTCCCGTTGGAGTTTGACCTATATTCTCCGCCCACGCGTCGGTCTATTTGTACCGGTTGGACATGTCCGGACATGACCCGCTGATTATATCCAGACTTCTCCATATGAATGGTATATTATCTACATGTATATCACGTGATGATCTCGGTGGGGTAGCTTCAGTCTTGAATATTAAAGGGATACAAGGCTCTCACTGGGGATGATTATTAAAGTGACACTCACTATGGATGAATGTTAAAGTAACACATGGCGCACACTGTGGGATAATGTTAAAGTGACACTCGCATTGAAAACTTCAAAAAATTCAAAACTTCAAAAAGTTAAAAAACTTCAAAAATTTCAAAAACTTCAAAAATTTCAAAAACTTAAAAAATTTCTAAAATTTCAAAAACTTCAAAAAATTTAAAAAAAGTTTCAAAACTTCAAAATACTCAAAAATTTCAAAAAACTTAAAAAAAATTTCAAAAAGAAACAAAAATGAAAAACTTAAAAAAAAATTCATAAATTAAAAAAATATGAAAAACTTAAAAAAATTCAACTTTTTCTAAAATTCAAAAATAATTTAAAATTAACGGTCTTTTAATATATCTAACCCACTGCCACTTCTGAGGGTTCCACACTACACCTGAGGGGATATTGAGTGGTCTACACACGTCTCCTAAACCCTAGAATAAGATCCAGCCCATAAGAAACTCTGCCTCCTGCAATGCCTGTCATTCGAATCTGACGCAATCCCTACTTCTGGCGCAATGCCTGAGTCATTCGAATCTGGTGCAATCCCTACTTCCGGCGCAACGCCTGAGTCATTGGAATCTGACGCAATCCCTCGTGAAACCTACCGGCTGACTCCACACCCATCGGCTAAGCGTTGTATCACATGCTTATTATTTGATCATATCGTGGAAATTCAATGTTTTGTCATCACTCATGAGATATAACCCATATCCACTGAAAAAGGGTGGATATCCTCTATTTATTCATAATTTTTCTTTGTTATCTTTTTTGTATCCCTCTTTTTTATCTACCACTTCCTGTTTTTATTCGCTCTTCTTTTTCTTACAACTTCTAATCCCTCATAATCTTCGAATATCCACTTTCATCTCCAAGTTTTTGAAAAAATTCCTTGTTTAGTAGCACCTCCAGATGGGCTCTATAGAATTTGAACGAAGCATCCATCTTGGATATTACTCTTTCTATGACTAAATCCGTTAGCACGCTCTACAGATGTCATATAGGTAGCACGCTCTACAGATGTCATATAGGCCTCTTCACATCTTGTTTTCCGTAATTTATTCATTAATAATCGCTCCATTGACTGTAACAAATTAAATTACCCCCTCCCCCTGTATTGAGAATACAGCCTTGATTATTAATATTTCATCCTTTCATGGTGTGCATGTTCCTTGGGACATCTTTGCTAATGTGAAGCCACACCTATTATATATATATATACAACTTTAAAAGCCCGCGAAAATATTACTCATATTATAGACTTCCCTTTGAAGACCTTTGTATGTGACAATGATCCGTAATATTGTTTCTAAGTGACACTGGTCAGTGAAACTGATACTACGGGTATGAACTAGCCAACTTCACATCGTAACAATAATAAAAGGGATACTTCATCTATATCAGTCTCAAAACGTGTTGGTACACATCTGTGTGGAAACTAAAACCAATCACTCTTCGTCCGTCATCCGTACATCATTGTAATATAATTTTCTCAGAAACCACGGGATCCCTTTGGCTGAAATTTGGTCTCAACATGGGATCAGAAATTATCCATGGAAGACAACAGTGTCCGTGTGGGGAGAAGCTTCGTAGTGTTTCGCTGTCGCCATGGTGTTTGTTTGGGTATAGGCATGGGTGGTGAGTGTGGTTCTCATATGGTCTGAACTAGCCTTTACTGACTGAGGTCATTTAGTGCACATGTCATCACTTCACTGATAACCATTATATGGTCAAATCCCTACACTATCAAACGCAATGTTTCAATAATGGGTTTTCTTAAAATTTTGACTAAATATTGGTTATATTATACGCATCAGCGATCCTTCTTAATAACGCTCTGTATATTTTCAAACGCATTGCACTAAATGGGTTTGGAATAGCCACACAGGAAAGGAGAAACTGAGGTCCTAGGTAGGTCGACTGCATATAGCAGTATATATGGGGTACAGACATGGACAGCAATGGGTTCCTCGTGGCTTCTGGCCTACACATGACATATTAAAGTTAACCACACCCATCGGCGCGCCTTTAATGGGCTATGAAGCGCCATACAGGCTCGAATCATGGCCTTCGCCATGTGTTTCTATTTGAACCCACATTAGTAACTAAATAAAATCTTTCTCTCCAGGTTGTTTCACGCCATAACCTTGATTTGGAAAGCTTGAAGGGCTAATTAAGCTTCAATTTAAATCCCAACATTATTTGAAGAACGTATCTGGTTAAACATGTCCACCATAGTAAGCTCATTTAATTCAAAGAGCTTCACACATAGTCCCACTAGTAATGATGTGTCGTTATTTACTGCAGAAATGGTCATATATATAAAATACAATACAACACATTTTGGTCACATACCTTAAAGGTGCACGTCACTTTCGCAAGATATCTAACTGACCATGTATAGAGTGGAATGACATGTCGTGTATCAAATGTATAATCAGTTCCAGTATTTCGTCCATAAGGCAGTTTTGGTTGTAACATCATTGTGTATGACGGTTCATTCATATGATACCTTAGCGGTTGCACACGATACTGTCTGTTGTATTTTATGTCTTATATCATGTATATTAATTGCTCCATGGATGGTAGGAGTATGGCATTGGTGTCTGGTTCTTCGATGTATTCTAGTCATAGTTCATTCATATTATTACTCTAAAATCTCCATTAAATGGAGAAACTAAAGAGCCCATATTATGTAGACTAGTGTATAAATACTTACTTCATGCATTATTTTCATCAATTATATGTATTATAACTCCCATCAAGATAGGCTGTTATACAGAGGAAACAAAGCATGTAACAAGTGACAGTCTGTACCAAGTGACAGTCTCATGTCACGAAAGGCCTACTATGTGGACACATGTTCTTATCAAAACGCTCTATTATGTAGGGGGTTATCAACCATTGGTCTGGAAAAGGCATACGAGCGGAACGCGTGTATACACATTTATTCGATGTACTCTTTAATCTTCGATTTCTCTTTATTGTCGTTAATTTGTAGCATTATTAGTAGGAATCCAAACTCGCCGTTATATTGAGAAAATAATGCGTCAATACCAGTCAATACTGCTTTATTGGCGGTAAATGAAATTATTGAATCATGTATCGCAGCTAAACAAGCGAGACAACTGATCACAACACAAAAATTAGTAATATTTCTGAAGCCTTGAGTGGTTTGTAATACACAGTGTAAATTTTCATTATTGCTACCATTTAAGGAAACATGCCCCCGATAGGGCTACTATGCGAACACATGTCTATATTAATTTCACATATTCCTTACCGTTCATTCATATATACTCCAAGCTCTCTGTTAATACAGAGGCATCAAAACATTGGTCTGGAAAAGACCTACTATGTGGATGCGTGTATACATATTTACTTGATGTATTCTTTAATCGTTCATTTCTCTTTATTATCGTTCATTTATAGCATTATTAGAAGAAATTTAGTCTAAAATCTCCATTACATGGAGACAATAAAGACCCCATATGGTGTAGACTAATGCATAAATACTTCATGTATTCTTTTCACCAATTATATGTATTGTACATCCTATACATTTAGTCTGTTATACAGAGGAAACAAAGCATGTACTACGTGGCAGTTTCATATGACGATAAGACCTACTATGTGAACACATGTGCATATTAATTTCACATATTCTTCTCAAAACGCTCTATTTTATACGGGGGTATCAAACATTGGTCTGGAAAAGGCCTGCTATGTGGACGCGTGTATACATATTGACTTCATATATGCATTCATAGTTCATTTCTCTTAATTGTCGTTCATTTAATAGCATTATTAGTAGAAATATAGTCTAAAACCGTCGGTATATGGATAATATATAGCGTCAATACTGTTTTATTGTTGGTAACTCAAATTATTGCATCATGTATCGCAACTAAACAAGCGAGACAACTCATAAATTCTTAATAGTTCTGATGTCTATGGCAGTTCACAGAGTGTATATTTTCATTGTTGTTACCATTTTAGTGCATAAATTACTGATTTCTGTGTAAGAACGCTGGTCTCCATTGTTGTTATGATTGTGCCTATAACTGTCCATATTCTTAAAGCAAGTACGGTACCTCTATGTGGTATGATGTATAAAGTTCCATTTTCACAGGTAAATCACGTATAAACGCTCTTTAATGTATAGTTAAACTGAGTTTTCACATGCAGGGCTATGTCTTTGTGGACTATATACGTGGTATACTTCAGTATATACACGACGTGAATGTGTTCTAAGTATGCGTATCTGATTTATGTATACGTCCGTGTTTCTTAAAGCAAATCCAATACATATTAGTGCGTTATATTATGATGTACATTAAGTGCCCTTTTCACTGTTAAATCAAGTAAAAAAGCCCTCTACTATAGTTAACTATTCAGTTCCACATACGCTATAAGCTCTATGGTGGTCCGGTGTGTCATATCAATATGCCATTATATGCACGAATGTAATGTGTTCAAATATGTGGGTTATGATGTATACTTTAATGTTAAAGTATATAAGCACTCTTTAAGATATGCATATGCAGAATGTTGCCTCTTTACACTGACAGAAAAAAAAGGAATATATAATTTTGAATACTACTCTTCATAAAACGTTAGAAAACCATAATCTAACAACTAATATCGAAGAACAATGTAATTACTTGATAAGCATTGTAAATATTTCGTCTGTTTTAAATAAAATGGAAATATTTCGTCTATTTGAAATACAGTTGGAAGCAACAATCAAGTATTTAAATGAAATTTGGACCAAAATCTTATAATTTGAGAAAACGTATATAATTTCTATCGAAGTCTTATAATAAAGGAAGGCTTTGTGCGAATCCATTCGGTCTAATGTGTGAATGTGTTCATCATCGCAAATATAATGATGCAGAAATGAATATTTCCTAGAAAAATGTTAACATAGCTTGTATTTAACCGAAATAATATAGCATTTGAGTTAAAATGTTTCATATTAGGACCATAACGAACCAATGCATAAAAATACAATATTTTGTTTTTCATTCTCGATCAAAATAATGCAGGGTTGTCAATTATCAACAAAAAACAAATACTTTGAAACAAAAACGATGACATAAGAACGAATATCCAAGAGCTAGTGTGAAAATAACCCTCACATTTATAAAAAAAAAACAATAAAAATTCAGTTTTCGAGTAAGTCCTTCATAATTATTGAATGTTTTCGTCTATGTTGGATCAAATTTGACACAAAAATCAATTAGCTCACTAACAGTTCGCGCAATATCTCATATTTTGAGAAAACGTTTGCAATTTTAGACAACAATATTGCTAGTGAAGGTGATTATTTCATCCTGGAACTCATGATATATGATAAAAATAGATGTAAAGACACTTCACGAGACCTCATATCTTTGAGTTATGAACATAAAGTCATCTCATAGTGCCAATGTACCCCATAATTTGGTCAGGAGAAATATGTATTTCATATTTGACCCTTCATCTATGGTAAAAAATGAATTAAGGGACATGGGAGTGGTGTCCTAGACATTAACCTAGAGCATAAATTGACTCAATTTTGCAATTTTAGGCAACATTCTTGCCAGGGAAAGTGTATATTTCATGTTGGAACTCATCAAATGTGATAAACATGCATCAAAAGGCACTTACTGAGCTCTGATGACTTTGAGTTATGACAACAACGGCATCTCATACTAGATTGTAAGCCATAATTTGGTCAGGAAAAGTGTAAATTTCATATTTTATCCTACATGTGTTTTAACAATCAATGTAATTACACCCCATCGGTCGCCTAGACACAGCGTAAATGTTCTCAAGTTTTCAACTGTAGGCCACAATGTCGGCAGTGAAGGTAAACATTTCATGTTGGAACCCATGAAATGTGATAAAATGGATAAAAAGACACTGCATGAGTACTTATGACTGAGTTATGAACATAAAGGGACCTCATAGTGTATTGTAAGTCATAATTTGGTCAGGAAAATTGTAAATTTCATGTCTTAAGCTCCATGTGTTTTAAAAATATATTTAATTACAGCCATTGGGTCCCTAGAGATCAATCCACAGTCCATATGTAGTCCATATGCAATTTTAGGGAACAGTATTGCTAGCGAAGGTGAACATTCCATGCTGGAACTCATGAAATATGATAAAAATAGATGAAAAGACACTTTCTGAGGCCTTGGTCAGGAGAAATGTGTATTGTATTTTGACCCTTGATGCGTGGTAGCAATCAATGAAATTACACCCCATGGTATCCTCAGATATGAAGCAACATCATAAATGCACTCAGTTTTGGCAATTTAGAAAACATTGTTGATAGGGAAGTTGTACATGTCATGTTGGAACTGGTGAAATGTGATAATAATTGATCAAAAGACACTCGATGAGCCCTAATGGGTTTCAATTATGGTCATAAATGCATCTGATAGTGTCATTATACAACGGGGAAATTTGTGAAGCGCTAACAAAACGTATCTAAACGGTGTTATACGATCCAAAATGATCCTGATATAAGAAATGCAATCTAGATCATACTCAGTATCTTCGTATCGACTGAATATATCGTTATTCGATGGTGTTCCCGACATACCTCCGTCTTTACTTTTCTTATGCCTTTGTAAATTGTAGTTCGTCGATAATATATTTCTGCACAAATGCCCCCGTGTATTGTCTCGAATCATGGGAAGAACTATCGTCCTTATACCAGCGAAAAGATGAGCGAATATGGTGTGGTATTATAAACTCGCCGCCTTCGTACCTCTATTTATCGTTTAGAGTTATTGTTCTTAGATACAAAATTGGAGCGCGTGCGGCCCCCTCATCCCCACTGCCGCCGCGCCAATTTTTTATCTAAGAACAATAACTCTAAACGATAAATAGAGGTACGAAGGCGGCGAGTTTATAATACCACACCATATTCGCTCATCTTTTCGCTGGTATAAGGACGATAGTTCTTCCCATGATTCGAGACAATACACGGGTGCCATTTGTGCAGAAATATATTATCGACGAACTACAATTTACAAAGGCATAAGAAAAGTAAAGACGGAGGTATGTCGGGAACACCATCGAATAACGATATATTCAGTCGATACGAAGATACTGAGTATGATCTAGATTGCATTTCTTATATCAGGATCATTTTGGATCGTATAACACCGTGTAGATACGTTTTGTTAGCGCTTCACAAATTTCCCCGTTGTATAATGACACTATCAGATGCATTTATGACCATAATTGAAACCCATCAGGGCTCATCGAGTGTCTTTTGATCAATTATTATCACATTTCACCAGTTCCAACATGACATGTACAACTTCCCTATCAACAATGTTTTCTAAATTGCCAAAACTGAGTGCATTTATGATGTTGCTTCATATCTGAGGATACCATGGGGTGTAATTTCATTGATTGCTACCACGCATCAAGGGTCAAAATACAATACACATTTCTCCTGACCAAGGCCTCAGAAAGTGTCTTTTCATCTATTTTTATCATATTTCATGAGTTCCAGCATGGAATGTTCACCTTCGCTAGCAATACTGTTCCCTAAAATTGCATATGGACTACATATGGACTGTGGATTGATCTCTAGGGACCCAATGGCTGTAATTAAATATATTTTTAAAACACATGGAGCTTAAGACATGAAATTTACAATTTTCCTGACCAAATTATGACTTACAATACACTATGAGGTCCCTTTATGTTCATAACTCAGTCATAAGTACTCATGAAGTGTCTTTTTATCCATTTTATCACATTTCATGGGTTCCAACATGAAATGTTTACCTTCACTGCCGACATTGTGGCCTACAGTTGAAAACTTGAGAACATTTACGCTGTGTCTAGGCGACCGATGGGGTGTAATTACATTGATTGTTAAAACACATGTAGGATAAAATATGAAATTTACACTTTTCCTGACCAAATTATGGCTTACAATCTAGTATGAGATGCCGTTGTTGTCATAACTCAAAGTCATCAGAGCTCAGTAAGTGCCTTTTGATGCATGTTTATCACATTTGATGAGTTCCAACATGAAATATACACTTTCCCTGGCAAGAATGTTGCCTAAAATTGCAAAATTGAGTCAATTTATGCTCTAGGTTAATGTCTAGGACACCACTCCCATGTCCCTTAATTCATTTTTTACCATAGATGAAGGGTCAAATATGAAATACATATTTCTCCTGACCAAATTATGGGGTACATTGGCACTATGAGATGACTTTATGTTCATAACTCAAAGATATGAGGTCTCGTGAAGTGTCTTTACATCTATTTTTATCATATATCATGAGTTCCAGGATGAAATAATCACCTTCACTAGCAATATTGTTGTCTAAAATTGCAAACGTTTTCTCAAAATATGAGATATTGCGCGAACTGTTAGTGAGCTATTTGATTTTTGTGTCAAATTTGATCCAACATAGACGAAAACATTCAATAATTATGAAGGACTTACTCGAAAACTGAATTTTTATTGTTTTTTTTTTATAAATGTGAGGGTTATTTTCACACTAGCTCTTGGATATTCGTTCTTATGTCATCGTTTTTGTTTCAAAGTATTTGTTTTTTGTTGATAATTGACAACCCTGCATTATTTTGATCGAGAATGAAAAACAAAATATTGTATTTTTATGCATTGGTTCGTTATGGTCCTAATATGAAACATTTTAACTCAAATGCTATATTATTTCGGTTAAATACAAGCTATGTTAACATTTTTCTAGGAAATATTCATTTCTGCATCATTATATTTGCGATGATGAACACATTCACACATTAGACCGAATGGATTCGCACAAAGCCTTCCTTTATTATAAGACTTCGATAGAAATTATATACGTTTTCTCAAATTATAAGATTTTAGTCCAAATTTCATTTAAATACTTGATTGTTGCTTCCAACTGTATTTCAAATAGACGAAATATTTCCATTTTTTTTAAAACAGACGAAATATTTACAATGCTTATCAAGTAATTACATTGTTCTTCGATATTAGTTGTTAGATTATGGTTTTCTAACGTTTTATGAAGAGTAGTATTCAAAATTATATATTCCTTTTTTTTCTGTCAGTGTAAAGAGGCAACATTCTGCATATGCATATCTTAAAGAGTGCTTATATACTTTAACATTAAAGTATACATCATAACCCACATATTTGAACACATTACATTCGTGCATATAATGGCATATTGATAAGACACACCGGACCACCATAGAGCTTATAGCGTATGTGGAACTGAATAGTTAACTATAGTAGAGGGCTTTTTTACTTGATTTAACAGTGAAAAGGGCACTTAATGTACATCATAATATAACGCACTAATATGTATTGGATTTGCTTTAAGAAACACGGACGTATACATAAATCAGATACGCATACTTAGAACACATTCACGTCGTGTATATACTGAAGTATACCACGTATATAGTCCACAAAGACATAGCCCTGCATGTGAAAACTCAGTTTAACTATACATTAAAGAGCGTTTATACGTGATTTACCTGTGAAAATGGAACTTTATACATCATACCACATAGAGGTACCGTACTTGCTTTAAGAATATGGACAGTTATAGGCACAATCATAACAACAATGGAGACCAGCGTTCTTACACAGAAATCAGTAATTTATGCACTAAAATGGTAACAACAATGAAAATATACACTCTGTGAACTGCCATAGACATCAGAACTATTAAGAATTTATGAGTTGTCTCGCTTGTTTAGTTGCGATACATGATGCAATAATTTGAGTTACCAACAATAAAACAGTATTGACGCTATATATTATCCATATACCGACGGTTTTAGACTATATTTCTACTAATAATGCTATTAAATGAACGACAATTAAGAGAAATGAACTATGAATGCATATATGAAGTCAATATGTATACACGCGTCCACATAGCAGGCCTTTTCCAGACCAATGTTTGATACCCCCGTATAAAATAGAGCGTTTTGAGAAGAATATGTGAAATTAATATGCACATGTGTTCACATAGTAGGTCTTATCGTCATATGAAACTGCCACGTAGTACATGCTTTGTTTCCTCTGTATAACAGACTAAATGTATAGGATGTACAATACATATAATTGGTGAAAAGAATACATGAAGTATTTATGCATTAGTCTACACCATATGGGGTCTTTATTGTCTCCATGTAATGGAGATTTTAGACTAAATTTCTTCTAATAATGCTATAAATGAACGATAATAAAGAGAAATGAACGATTAAAGAATACATCAAGTAAATATGTATACACGCATCCACATAGTAGGTCTTTTCCAGACCAATGTTTTGATGCCTCTGTATTAACAGAGAGCTTGGAGTATATATGAATGAACGGTAAGGAATATGTGAAATTAATATAGACATGTGTTCGCATAGTAGCCCTATCGGGGGCATGTTTCCTTAAATGGTAGCAATAATGAAAATTTACACTGTGTATTACAAACCACTCAAGGCTTCAGAAATATTACTAATTATTGTGTTGTGATCAGTTGTCTCGCTTGTTTAGCTGCGATACATGATTCAATAATTTCATTTACCGCCAATAAAGCAGTATTGACTGGTATTGACGCATTATTTTCTCAATATAACGGCGAGTTTAGATTCCTACTAATAATGCTACAAATTAACGACAATAAAGAGAAATCGAAGATTAAAGAGTACATCGAATAAATGTGTATACACGCGTTCCGCTCGTATGCCTTTTCCAGACCAATGGTTGATAACCCCCTACATAATAGAGCGTTTTGATAAGAACATGTGTCCACATAGTAGGCCTTTCGTGACATGAGACTGTCACTTGGTACAGACTGTCACTTGGTACATGCTTTGTTTCCTCTGTATAACAGCCTATCTTGATGGGAGTTATAATACATATAATTGATGAAAATAATGCATGAAGTAAGTATTTATACACTAGTCTACATAATATGGGCTCTTTAGTTTCTCCATTTAATGGAGATTTTAGAGTAATAATATGAATGAACTATGACTAGAATACATCGAAGAACCAGACACCAATGCCATACTCCTACCATCCATGGAGCAATTAATATACATGATATAAGACATAAAATACAACAGACAGTATCGTGTGCAACCGCTAAGGTATCATATGAATGAACCGTCATACACAATGATGTTACAACCAAAACTGCCTTATGGACGAAATACTGGAACTGATTATACATTTGATACACGACATGTCATTCCACTCTATACATGGTCAGTTAGATATCTTGCGAAAGTGACGTGCACCTTTAAGGTATGTGACCAAAATGTGTTGTATTGTATTTTATATATATATGACCATTTCTGCAGTAAATAACGACACATCATTACTAGTGGGACTATGTGTGAAGCTCTTTGAATTAAATGAGCTTACTATGGTGGACATGTTTAACCAGATACGTTCTTCAAATAATGTTGGGATTTAAATTGAAGCTTAATTAGCCCTTCAAGCTTTCCAAATCAAGGTTATGGCGTGAAACAACCTGGAGAGAAAGATTTTATTTAGTTACTAATGTGGGTTCAAATAGAAACACATGGCGAAGGCCATGATTCGAGCCTGTATGGCGCTTCATAGCCCATTAAAGGCGCGCCGATGGGTGTGGTTAACTTTAATATGTCATGTGTAGGCCAGA
Source organism: Siphonodentalium dalli (assembly GCA_032622095.1). Lineage (NCBI taxonomy): Eukaryota > Metazoa > Mollusca > Scaphopoda > Gadilida > Siphonodentaliidae > Siphonodentalium > Siphonodentalium dalli. The sequence goes on from CP136062.1 coordinate 4,347,557, forward strand.
AGCCACGAGGAACCCATTGCTGTCCATGTCTGTACCCCATATATACTGCTATATGCAGTCGACCTACCTAGGACCTCAGTTTCTCCTTTCCTGTGTGGCTATTCCAAACCCATTTAGTGCAATGCGTTTGAAAATATACAGAGCGTTATTAAGAAGGATCGCTGATGCGTATAATATAACCAATATTTAGTCAAAATTTTAAGAAAACCCATTATTGAAACATTGCGTTTGATAGTGTAGGGATTTGACCATATAATGGTTATCAGTGAAGTGATGACATGTGCACTAAATGACCTCAGTCAGTAAAGGCTAGTTCAGACCATATGAGAACCACACTCACCACCCATGCCTATACCCAAACAAACACCATGGCGACAGCGAAACACTACGAAGCTTCTCCCCACACGGACACTGTTGTCTTCCATGGATAATTTCTGATCCCATGTTGAGACCAAATTTCAGCCAAAGGGATCCCGTGGTTTCTGAGAAAATTATATTACAATGATGTACGGATGACGGACGAAGAGTGATTGGTTTTAGTTTCCACACAGATGTGTACCAACACGTTTTGAGACTGATATAGATGAAGTGTCCCTTTTATTATTGTTACGATGTGAAGTTGGCTAGTTCATACCCGTAGTATCAGTTTCACTGACCAGTGTCACTTAGAAACAATATTACGGATCATTGTCACATACAAAGGTCTTCAAAGGGAAGTCTATAATATGAGTAATATTTTCGCGGGCTTTTAAAGTTGTATATATATATATATAATAGGTGTGGCTTCACATTAGCAAAGATGTCCCAAGGAACATGCACACCATGAAAGGATGAAATATTAATAATCAAGGCTGTATTCTCAATACAGGGGGAGGGGGTAATTTAATTTGTTACAGTCAATGGAGCGATTATTAATAAATAAATTACGGAAAACAAGATGTGAAGAGGCCTATATGACATCTGTAGAGCGTGCTACCTATATGACATCTGTAGAGCGTGCTAACGGATTTAGTCATAGAAAGAGTAATATCCAAGATGGATGCTTCGTTCAAATTCTATAGAGCCCATCTGGAGGTGCTACTAAACAAGGAATTTTTTCAAAAACTTGGAGATGAAAGTGGATATTCGAAGATTATGAGGCATTAGAAGTTGTAAGAAAAAGAAGAGCGAATAAAAACAGGAAGTGGTAGATAAAAAAGAGGGATAAAAAAAGATAACAAAGAAAAATTATGAATAAATAGAGGATATCCACCCTTTTTCAGTGGATATGGGTTATATCTCATGAGTGATGACAAAACATTGAATTTCCACGATATGATCAAATAATAAGCATGTGATACAACGCTTAGCCGATGGGTGTGGAGTCAGCCGGTAGGTTTCACGAGGGATTGCGTCAGATTCCAATGACTCAGGCGTTGCGCCGGAAATAGGGATTGCACCAGATTCGAATGACTCAGGCATTGCGCCAGAAGTAGGGATTGCGTCAGATTCCAATGACAGGCATTGCAGGAGGCAGAGTTTCTTATGGGCTGGATCTTATTCTAGGGTTTAGGAGACGTGTGTAGACCACTCAATATCCCCTCAGGTGTAGTGTGGAACCCTCAAAAGTGGCAGTGGGTTAGATATATTAAAAGACCGTTAATTTTAAATTATTTTTGAATTTTAGAAAAAGTTGAAGTTTTTTAAGTTTTTCATATTTTTTTAATTTATGATTTTTTTTTTAAGTTTTTCATTTTTGTTTCTTTTTGAAATTTTTGAGTATTTTGAAGTTTTGAAACTTTTTTTAAATTTTTTTAAGTTTTTGAAATTTTAGAAATTTTTGAAGTTTTTGAAATTTTTGAAGTTTTTGAAATTTTTGAAGTTTTTGAAATTTTTGAAGTTTTTTAACTTTTTGAAGTTTTGAATTTTTTGAAGTTTTCAATGCGAGTGTCACTTTAACATTATCCCACAGTGTGCGCCATGTGTTACTTTAACATTCATCCATAGTGAGTGTCACTTTAATAATCATCCCCAGTGAGAGCCTAGTATCCCTTTAATATTCAAGACTGAAGCTACCCCACCGAGATCATTACGTGATATACATGTAGATAATATACCATTCATATGGAGAAGTCTGGATATAACCAGCGGGTCATGTCCGGACATGTCCAACCGGTACAAATAGACCGACGCGTGGGCGGAGAATATAGGTCAAACTCCAACGGGAGTACTGCATATAGGTCGGATAGAGTTATCGTTCCTGAAATGCCCCCAAACAGGCGGGGTATCATCAAATGCTGGTGGCGTCAATTTTGACAACTTTGATTTCTTTCGAAAGGTTAATTGGATTCAGTTCAAAGATGATGTCTCAAACGTTTACTGTGATTTACCATCTCTATTAACTTTATCCGAGATGGGTATTGTTATCACAATTGGAAAATGGAAATGTTTACCAGTTCAGGTAAGTTAATTTTGTTATAAAAAAAATCTATTATTGTTTGGTCAATTAATGAATTATCAATATCAGGTCTGGCGATTCCCAATTATAGCTACTATAGATATATGTAGCTATTTTAGCTACATTTGACTATCCGATTGTTTGTTGGGTTGAGTTATCTCTCTTCAACCAGATTCATTTATCACCAGTTATGTGTGCCTATTATAGCTAAAGGCAACAAGCACCTATTATTGTTTGGTATTTATGTCCCAGGTGTGTGTATATACTAAATTAACAAATCTTACTATATAGTAATGTCCAAATTAAACGACTCGTAGTGTATGGGAATTGACAGACCTGTTTATGTCACAGGGGTGTGTAGATCGATACTAAACTAACAACTCTTAATACAGTATTGTCCAAAATAATTGACTCCTTAACCACAACATAATTATGTGTAACTTTTCAATATTTAGTTGGGAAATATGGCTTGTTACCATTCATCAATTTCTTCTGCTGTGGTTAAGTGGTCAGTTACTTTGGGAATTACTGTATTATTGTTTGGTCTTATGTCCCATGATCAAAGTAATTGACTCCTTAACCACAGCATAATTATGTGTAACTTTTCAATATTTAGTTGGGAAATATGACTTGTTACCATTCATCAATTTCTTAATATAACCGGCAACAAGACTAATTCCTGAAAAAATTACCTATAATTCTGCTGTGGTTAAGTGGTCTGTTACTTTGGGAATTACTGTATTATTGTTTGGTCTTATGTCCCACGGTATCTACATATATATTGCTGTCAATATTTATAACCCATGTCACCCTTATTAAAAAGAGAAAATAAACAACATTATACAATATTAATTATTTAATAATTATTTTCTTTGATAAAATAATTTATATGTTTCTGTGTGAAGATGTTAATGAGGAAAGATAATTTTCAGAGATGCTTAATCTAATAGGAGGAACTGACAGCATCTTTCAAAATTACTATTCTTTTATCTCTATTAACTTCATCATTATCATCGTCATCATTAGTATTATTGTTCTCTGGTATTTCGTCTCCTGCTACTGTTTCTGACTGATGAATATTCTACTGTTTCTGGCTCCCATTTATCTCTTGGTTCCAACTTGAGGAACTGTCAGCATCTTTCAAAATTACCCTTCTTATATCTTCATTAACTTCATCATCATCAGTGTTTATAATGATTGGATCACTATTATTGTTCTCTGTTATTTCGTCTTCTGCTACTGTTACTGATTCAGATGAATATTCTACTGTTTCTGGCTCCGACTCGTTTCCTGGATTTTCTATTACATGTATATCCACCTCCAAGGCTCTAAACTGAAAAAAAAGAAGGTGAAACTAAGTTCATTGTTATCAAATAAATGAATTTTCATCCTTTTTTCAGGCTTCAACTATCACCACCAGACGAACAGATCCTATCACCACCAGACGAACAGATGAGACAATGCCACCTGCCCGGTCAACCACAGAGTCAACCACAGACAAACAGATGAAGCTCACCACCACCACCACCACTGTAACCAAGCACACAGTCCAACAGTCCACCAACTCCACTATCAGTGATAACATTGTTACAGCTGTTGAAGGTATGTTTTGTTTATGTTTATATATATATTTATATAATTATATTATACTCTGGAGGATTGATCAGAAACTTTTATCAGTTAATAGAAGAAAAACTAAAAAACAGTTGACTGTAAAACATAACAAAACAAAATGATTTTATTCTAAAAATGGAATTGAATTAATTGATTTCTATTAACTCCTATGTGTATGGTCCTGCTGAAAACTCACAAAAGACTATTTACTTAACTATTATCTTTAGTTTTAATAACAAGATCAGTAAAAAAGAAATTTATTTAATATTTATGTTGAATGTTATATTTTTCCACAGATTGGCCAGTTGCTGTGGGATTAACAATCTTTGTCCTAATGGTTGTAACCATTATTACAATTGTCTTATGCAGAAAGTGGTATAAAAAAAGAGTAAGCTGTCAGATGAGAGGACTGGAGGAAGTGCAATTTGATATATCTAATTTTCGTCATATATCTTTTTGTAAAAGTGAATAATGATTATTCCAATATGACTTTTGTGTAACTAATTTAACACTAACATTTAGTTTATTTTCTCAACTATTAAAGATTAAAATGAAGTTACTCCTCATGATTTGGAAGCTAATAGAGTAATATTTTATAATTGAACACACTTGACACTAATGCTTGAAGTGACTTTGAGAGTCACAGCTTTTAAAATTGGTTTGATTATAATCAATTCAAGCTAAAATGTCATGATAAATATTTCAAGCTAAAATGATATAGTGGACAATTATGTCTTGTGATTAAACAATTACACAAGAAGTCATATTTAGCCAGGTTTAGCTACATGTATGTCTATACTCATGATGTAGCTAATCCTGGTTATTGCCTCAGTTTTCACAAATGAAACAAAAACAAAATCTTATAGTTCTTTTGTTAACTTTTCAGTTATGTTTACTGTTTATTTGTTTGTTCAGCAATTCTGATTTCCTTAATAGGATTATTGCACAAGAGATTGCAACAATTAATTACCAGATTGTTTAACAAACTGAGGCGGTATATAAGTTGCAAGAGCAAACAGCAACCATTAAGAAGATCAACTAGAACTAGGAGAAAACCAGATAGATTAAATTATACATAAATCTGAACAAAATAAGATTTTGTTTTTGTTCTTCTTATTTGTTAGGCTGAGGAAAATCAATTATTTTGTTCAGGGAATAGTCAGTTGGTCCCCCTCAATTTAATCAATACAATAGAATATCAGTGTTGTTGTCAAAATTGGTGGATTACCTGAACAAAACAATTAATTTTCCTCTGTTATGATCATAATAAATATACTTACTCACCATGTTGCGTGAACCTGGTCCAAAGGCATCTTCCTCAATTTCCTGCTTGGCCTTTAGTATAATGTCTTTCAGACCATGTAACATTCCAAGCTCTTCCTCACTAAATCTTAGTGATGTTTCCTTCTTCTCACCATTAACTTTTGTTTCCTCAGTTTCCAGGAAAATTGTAGCTGTTTTATCCTTGTCTGACTTGTACACACACAAATATTTTTGATAGCGCACTGAACTTTCGATTATAAAAGTTCTTGACCAAATCACTTGGTCACTGGTGATAAAGTCTCTTGCTTCCTCAATAATGTTAAAAGTTTATTTTATGACAGTATCAGACACACTGAACGAAGTGCCCAACCTTGCACAAAATAAACGCATAAAAACTTTTCCATGCCAGAGATTGACTTTACATGTCTTCGAACCAAATGTTGTAATCACATCTTCATCATACTTTCTTTTTCTTGAAACTTGCTGTGCCATCTTATATATATATTTTTGTTGTTGTTGAAAAGCGATCAGTTTGGTGCTTCTGTAAGTATGTGGTGAAAGTTTCATATCACATGTATTTTATATTTTTTCAAAGGTCAAATAATGACAATCAAGTACTAGTCTTAAATCTTAAAATAAACACATCAAGATTAAATTGTTTGATTGTTGGGGAAATAAAAGAAGAAATTGTTCAGTTTCCAAATTCACTCTTTGTATGTCATGACATTCTAACCCTATTACCTTTCTGAATAAATTAACCTTTTCTTTGAGATCACAGTAACCTAGTATAATTTAGTTTATCTCGTCTTCAACTAATCTGCTAAACGTTAAAGGTAAACATAATCTAGATTAGATTTTAATTGAGCAGGTGAAATTTTCTTGTTGTAATGATCAAAGTTATTTACTGAGCTAAGAAAAAAAAAACTCTGTCAGGCAAAATGTTTAGTTTTCAAGATTATTCACAGGTCATGACATTGTGTTTCAGTTTTTTTTTTATTATCTGTTTTAGGACACTAGTGATCATCAGCTGATCTTTGTTCAGGTCACAATAATCAACATGACATGGTTTAATATTATGACCTGAAAAAAGTTGAGTGATTATCAACATGGTTTCATTTCTTAGAAAGAAAAAATATCATATCTTGATCAATAAAATATGTTACATATCATTGTAATCACTTGTGTTTAACCCTATAAGGGTAGATGTTGTTTCTATAGAACATTAATGATCATATGCAGCAGAGTTCATATATGTTTTGTTGTTTTAGTTTTGTTCAAATGAGGTTCACCAATGTTCCAGTAATTAGCCACAGAATACTATATCAGTTTTATGGGGTGAACAAGGGGTCATTGAGTTTATTCTTTCACAAGAAAATGTCCCCATTGTGTGTAATTTGTTCCAGTAATTAGCTACATGCTACTATAACAGTTTTAGGGGGTGGATAAAAGATTATTGAGTTAATGTTGTGGTTATATTCCCCCTATGACAGAGAGGCTCACACCATCCTTGTCAGCACTGGGTGGTTAGTTATGTAAAGTTTGTTATATTCTATTATACATTATACAGTAAGAGAAGAAAGAGATCCCCCTCCACCTGAAAAAAGGTGTCAGAACAAGTTGTATACTCATTATAATTATCTCAGGTAATGTTGTGATCTAATTGTGTTACTGATAATATGGTATCAGACAAGTTATATACTCATTATAATTATCTCAGGTAATGTTGTGATCTAATTGTGATACAAATAATATCATATCAGACAAGTTATATACTCATTATAATTATCTCAGGTAATGTTGTGATCTAATTGTTATGCTGATTGGGATGAAACTCAAAAAATATGGAATCAGTATTTGTTCACACATAGCAGTGAAAGTAAATGTCATATACATAATAATACTGACTTCATTAATTGAATTTCATACCTCTCATCACTTATGATTTTATTTCTTTTGTTTCTCTTTTACCCTCCAATTAGGTGAAAAAAAAGGTGTCAGAAAAAGTTGTTTTCTCATTATAATTATCTCAGGTAATATTGTGATCTAATTGTTATGCTGATTGGGATGAAACTCAAAACAAATATGGATTCAGTAATTGTTCACATATAGCAGTGAAAGTATATGTCTACAGTAATGCCCAAAGTAATTGACCACTTAACCACAACAGAATTATGGGTATTTTTCAGTAATTAGTCGGAAATATGGCTTGTTGCCATTCATCGGAAAGGTCGCCGAGAGCTTTCCGATGAATGGCAACAAGCCATATTTCCGACTAAATCCTGAAAAATTACCCATAATTCTGTGGTGGTTAAAGGTACTCAATCCGATCAGAGGGTCCCTATCTGAACAGATTCCAACAACATCAACAAAATTTTATCAAAGGTCATTTTAGTTATCCGAATCGATTAATTATCCAAAAATAATGCTAACAACTGTGAACTAACTATATAATTGCCCAAAATGTGTTGTATAGCAACATTTTGTTCAATGTAATTTAGTATCAAGAGTATGTTGGTCGGATTTTTCGGTAAACTTCTGGGACAGAAAGTATTCCCGATAATGGAAAATAATAGATTTCTAAAATCAATAGCTAATAAATCTGAGCTTTGATGGGTGGCTTCGTCGACTCGAATCAATTATTTTTTGACCCCCGAAGCCATTGAAATAGTAATTGAGAGGAGTTTGAACGGATTGAGTACCTTTAAGTGGTCAATTACTTTGAGCATTACTGTATATACATAATAATACTGACATCATTATTTGGATTTCATGCCTCTCATCACTTATGATTTTATTTCTTTTGTTCTTTTTTTTATTGTTATTATCTATATATTTTATATTACTACAGGAGATAATTGTATCAATCCCTTTTTTATCTGGGAGCTTCACTCATATAAGAGAAATTTACTAACAATAGGTTATTTTTTCTTACATTTACTTCTTTATGTGAGGCTCATGATAGGAGATTTATACATAAAAGAGATTACATTGGTATAGAGTTTTCACAAAGTTTAAGCTCTGTTTATGGAAGGGATAACATTTTCAATAAGTCCAACTTTCTAATGTTGATTAACCCTTTTGTCATTAATGATTGGATTGTTACAAGTACATCTCTGTCAAAACTCAGAATAATGTGTATGTAACTACCCAATTAATGTTTTAAAAACAGGGATCCTAGTTGATTGTACAGTGAGCTTTACTGAGAGTAACAAAGTTGTATTTTATATAAATATTTTATTATCACTTGATATTTTTTTATAAATTATTTTTATAAATCATTATTTATGACATAATCATAATATTTTGGTGTTTGGTGATCGGCTCATCTCAGGTTTATCTTTAATTGTTATGAATAGAGAAAACTAATTTAATTTACATCATTTAATATTATTAACCTTATTATGTTAAAGTAATCTGATTTAATACTTTGTGTGCAACTTGTGGTGATATAACTTCCCAAGTTTAAACTGAATAACCCTTTGAGAAAGCTGATCACTATTAACACCAAGTTAAACAAATGACTCTACTCATAATACTCATCTAATATTTCTTGCTATAATATTACATGTTAAGTGGTAATCAGTTAGTAATATAATTATCACAATGTACTAAATTAATATTAATGTTTATATAACATTTTTATAACAAAATAAAGAAGGAAATAGTATGATTTTAATCTGTCTAACTGAAGTTATCTTTACATCTAACTAATTCTTTTTTTTTCTTCTTTTTTTTTTAAATGGGGATCATATTATTTGATCAGTTTAGCTGTCTGTCCAACCATCTGTTTATTTTTCTGTGGCACAGTTGATCATTATTAGATTTAATACATTGTAATAATTATATAACAGTTTATAGAAAACAGTATTATTTGAAAATGTATGGTAAAATATTATCACAAATCATTACAGTTCTAGTCATCATTACAGTTCTAGTCAATTATAAAGTAGAGATAACATTGCTATAGTATATAAATATGTTATGATTTAACCCTTTCATCATTGTGAGCTGCAATAGTGCAAAAATTAAAAACCCTGTGCCAGTGCATTCTCTTATTTATTGGAGTACCTTGACCTTGTAAGCCAGTATATTCTTTTTTATGAGAGGCTCTATATATGAGACTTTTATATAAACAACAGAAAGCACTGGTACAGGGTCTTTAATACTGCAATAGTGCAGCTTGATAAAACTGTTTAGTTTATCACTTGTTTTATTTTCTTATTTTTTCTAATAAATCTTCTTATATGTTCAAATATATTATATCTTATGTTATAAATTTGATTATGGGGAATTAGTTTGGAGAACTTATGTTTAAAGACATAGATGGTCTTCACAGTGGCATTACTGTTAAAATAATATCAACCAATAAAATGGTGATTTTAATGGTTGTGTCTATATTAACAGCAATACCCACCACAAAGACCATACATGTCTTTAATATAACTTTTACTCCATGTTATAAGGTCTAGTATAAAAGCACTGGAATTAACCTGTATCTAACTTGTGAGGTTAAAAATAAATTTAGAAATAAATTTGAGACAAAACAAAATTACATGTGGCTGGTACAGTTTTGGTAAAAATAGGATTAGTTAAACCTTGTTATTATTTGACATTGGAAGTGAAGAGAGGCAATGTGGATTATGTTCATCCCCTATAGAGTAATGACCAAATGCTAGTGAGTGTACTCCATCTGACTTGTAAAAACATTTGTCACAAAAAGCTGACAATGAGTTTTTTACATCATGTGAACAAAATAGTATATGTTTATCACTATGAATTCTGTTGAAACTATGCTTTTTTGGTTTTTCTCCAAACAGACATTCTTCATACTCCGCGAACTTGAGTTTATCAGTTCCTCGATCAATCCCTTTAGCACGAATTTTCTCACCTCTCCCAAACTTCAGAGAATAAAGTTTCGGTTTCAGACCACAGAAATGTGAAACAACTTCTCCTCCCATATCATCTTTGAATTTCCCATATATATTCTTATTAGTTGGATCATATATAGGATGTGATGGTGGGAAGTTACTCAAGTCAAAGTGCTCTTTATCATTCATCATATCCTTGTACACATCATCAGTCTTTATGTGAAGTATGAAGCTATCTGTATCTGTATACAGGAGTGATGAGGAATCACCAGGATACCTTTTCTTTATATGATTATAAAGAAAATCTATCATAATGAACTTTGATATATCAAGGGTAGCAAATCCAGCATATACAGGTTTGTTGAGAGTTAGTCGAATTTTCGAACACTCTACTGCTACAAGATCTTCATTGAAAATCTGGAATCTTTTGAATGATGGTTTCGCAATATATTTCTTCAGTTTATGTTCATCAGTCAGAAGTTTCAAATTAACTCTTCTCCGAACATTTTCGAGAAGTTTACCATAGCTCGAGTTGGTCATTAATTTCCAAAAGTTCTTTGAGAACGTACTAGTTGCCTTAATTCTCTGTTCAGTGTTAAAGTCTACATATTTTTTAAGCCAACGACTTTGCTCAAATACGAGAACTCTGTGTATTGTAGTTATTTCCATTCCAAGTTCCAAATATTGCTTCAGGTTCATATAATGAATAACTTATTTATCTTTTGGACAGAATGTCTGCACTAATTTCTCAGAACAAGGATACTTTTTAAATCCTCTCTCTTTCCATAATCGTTTGCTATAAGGTGATAAATCTTCAAACTGAATTTTTTTGCGCTCAACTGCTAGTGGATAATTATTATGCTCATCATGTAAACTTGCTGGATAAAGAAGATCAACCTCAAATATATATCCAATTTTATCATCCACTGTTATTTTCTCCAATTCAATATTCTTTATTTCTTCCTTAGTTAAGAAGCAAAAACCTCTGTATGGTAGGGGCCAACTCATTGCGGTCCCGTATAATGAGTTGGCATCATATGCTACGATATAGGAGTGATCTGCTGAAGAATTATACTCAGGTGTGTAAGGGTTATTTGCTTCTGCATAACGTTGGTAAACATACAAATTCCTCCCCGAATATCTTTCTCTAAGAAAATATATTGGTCAATATCTGTAATTAATTCAAGTGTAACACCAGTCATTTTAAGCATTGCACTCCAACTCAGACCTGGGGCTGAATAGAAATGTAAAACATCTAATCCATAATGAGTCAAACAGAGACTTCTGAAATTCTCGAAAACACATGCCAGTAAGCACACATCACTTTTCAAGTAAATATCATGATAGTCCCCAAGGTTGCTCATATTGAATTCTGACCACACATTTTGTGCATGCTTATAGTCCTCATCTGTTATATCACTTTCTCGCAGTCTATTATAGAAATATTCTTTACTTGGTAGCTGTTTCTCCGAGAAGCAATTGAAAGAAGTCATATAATCATAGAAGAAAACACCTTTCTTTTTTAAAAGGGAACATTGTTTATCTGTGAAGTGTTCATCTTTGAGGTAAGGGAAATCATATGTTGCTTCTTTTGCTAAGATTTCAACTAAATTCTCCAGTGAAGAACTCATGAACTGATATGAATCGATAAAACGAAGTTTGTCAATACTGAATGATAGATATTTTTCCATTGTGTTTGGGATACATGTTATTTCCTCTTTAAATTTCCCAGCAGCTTGACAGATAATATGACCATCAAATGATCTCAAATTATGAAAAATCACTGGGAGAAAAGATGGTGGTTTCAAATGCAAGTTACAGCCATCGCATGCTGCACCTTTAAAAAAACCACTCAGATGGCAGTGGTGTCTAACTGCACGACGTTTATCAGAAAATGGTTTTTTGCACACATAACAGTTTTTCGCTAATAAGAAGTTTTTCATTTCTTCATCCGTAATAATCATCACCTTCTCATCTTCAAGGATTTGTCTTATTTCTTCTTCCTCCTTAAAAAGTTGTTCAAGGAAATGATCCACTACACCAGTATCAGACTTGTAAATATAAGTAGGTTTTGAATAAGATTCATCAATATTACATATAACTTTATATGCAAAACTACATGGTTCCAATAGTGAATAAGCTGTTGAACTTGAAACATCAGGTTTTGGATCACATTTATCTATTTTCTTAGAGAAGCATTCAAAGTCAGCATAAATACAGAATGGAACAGTAAATTGTTTGTTATACTCCTTGAAGTAAAGGAATTTGTTTTTATCAGTTGGCAGTATGATCTTTTGACAACCAAATTATTGACACTTGAAAGATGATTGTCCCTATCTTCCATTTCGGCAAACGGATTCAGACAATAGTAACAAAAAAAGTAACGTTTGTGAGAAATAGACCTTCTGAGATGATTCAGCAACATATCCAAGTCTTTGATAAGTATATAATGAGATTCATCATTCTCTGACAGCAGCATCAGATTAATAATTGTTATATTATCTGTAAACTTATTTTGTGTTATTTGAATAGGATACAATTCTTTCTCCTCATAACCAAATAAGTTTACTGAGATATTATTCATTGATTCGAATGTCCGGATTTGATTGATTGCCAAAGGGAATACTAAACCGTCCAACTTCAAATCACTGATATAATTCACATATTTATTCACACATCTTGAGTGGAATTGTTGGGGTCGTAAGGCAGCCAGGATTGACCAAACAAAGCACAGGGTATCATTCACCACATTTATAAGTGACTGTAATCTCTGCAGTTCTGCTGGTGTCTCTATATAGGATGAAGCTCTGATAGGTACATAACGAGCAATATTAACTTCCAGGTGAATAACATTCTTTATTCTCCAGTTTGAACCCTTATGAACAAAATTTGAGAAGGATTGATACATTTTTTGAAATGCAGTGTTCATATCATTTTCGTCAAAGTCATGTAAAGAATGATATTTAAATACAGAGCTTCTGAAATGAGTTTCCAGCTCTATAAATCTATCCTCATCGTCCTCTTTGAACATTTTCACAAATGAGTTCAAATACCATTTCACTCCTGAACGTTTGAACATATTCTGTGTAATAATGTTTTTGATTTTGATGAAGTTATTTGAAAAAAACACCAATAAGTCCTGTTTCTCAGATTGACCTAATGGTTTAACTTTGAAAATTCTAACTGTTTTATTCATAGCAGATGTGGAAGAGCTCAACCCTTGTGTATGACTTATTGATGGTTCGGAACCACTTGTTGATGGTTCAGGATCAGTTGTTAGATCAGAAATATTCGTTGAAGCTCTATTACTGTTCGAGTCAGTTTCAGAATTTATAAGATCACTGTCTATCTTCTCTGATGGATCCATTTTTCTCTTGACATAATTGTGAACATGTCTCTTATGCTGCTGTAGTGTGTATTTAGTTTTGAAATCTTTATCACAAAAATCACATTTATTACTCTCACCATTATGTGTAATTGTGTGTTTCCTCAAACTTAAGTGATTTGCATAAGTCCTGGTACATTTTTCACACTTAAATCTCTTTGCATAATGTTGCATCTGATCCTCCTTATTGGACATCTTCAATCTGTTAATCAGTTAATATTCTTTTTGTTTGTTTTATTTTTTGTTAACCTAATTGCACATTGCACATCAAATTTTGGTTGTATCTTGACTGTCAAAAGCTATTTTATTAGTGCATTTGTGTATAATTCATTAGTCTTAAATACATCCTTCAGCATAGATTATAGGTTTAGTGTAGTTACACTTCAAATTTATCTCCAAACATTAGAGGGTAAATTTATTTGAGTAAACAAAACCTACTCCACTTATCTCCTTAAACAAGTTGACTGATATTCAATCGCAGAACAAGGTGACCTGGTCTAAGTGAACAAAAACAAAAACTAAACAAATATTTACAAAATTTAGGTCAAGTACTCTTATAGATAACACTGTTCAATAAGAAGAGCTGCTCTTTGTTCAGGGAAAGAAAATAGAACTATATTTACTGAATAATAATTTATTAACTTTAAATCAAATGATATAATAATTAATTACATCATTTAATAAATAAAATATTAATAAATAATAATTACATGAATATAACTGATAAATAAACTTTAATAATATAAAATCAGAAAATAATGAATATAATTTATCATTACATATAATATTATTACTAATAATAATTTCATAATTAAATTTAACAAAATTAAAGTCGATACCATTTATCTACATTCCTTGCAAAAATAAAATGTCTTTTACAATAATTTTTATTTTGTTTTATCTTTGTAGTATGATTTCTAGGTAAAGAAACTGACTTATGTGAAGATAGTTTGTTAATTATATTATCACATTCAGCTAAAGGTTTGGAGCTTTTTTCAGAAGAAATTTTTGTTTGTTCAGCAGAATATAAAGTTTTTGACTGACTGTTTTTATCTGTCTTCTGGCAAGATTTCCTAGAATATAAAGTTTTTGACTGACTGTTTTTATCTGTCTTCTGGCAAGATTTCCTCACAGTCATTTCTGTGGGTGTAAATAATTTTATATTGCTGTCTGATCCAATGTTAATAGCATTAGAATTTTGAACTAATGTATTATTAGTGGTAGCTAATTCCTCAGTATGTAATAACAACTTATTGGCTTCTTCTTTCGCCATCAGAACCATTTCTTTTGCCATTAGTCAACAATCTCAGAACAGGTTTCAGAAATAACAGTACAATTTCCCAGATATCAAACAATAAATTTCTCCTACTCTTCTGAGAACTCTTCTTCTTAGTGAGCTCTCTAAGTTGTATTCTATACTTATATAATTTAATCCTGATATAACTTGTCACAGGTATATTACCTTTTATAACATTTAAAGCACATTCTGCAACAAACATAATATCATTGGGTGATAAGTGTTTGATATATATACAATTGTTATTTTTTGTGAGTTGCTTCAGAAGGAAGAAATGATTATAATTAAATTCCATCTCTCTGATTCTCAGGAAGAAAAATTATAATGTTTTCTCCTGGGAAAATTTGTGTTCTCAACTTATAAAGTCTTTCTGATCTTGGGTGAAGATCAATCAAAATATAACCATAATCCTTATTGGTTGCTTTTTCATAAGCATCCATAAAGAACTTTGACCTATTTGGAAACAATTGTAAAGATAAGGTTTTTACTTGTAGCATATCCCTCCGATTCTCAAATAGAATAATATAATGACAATTTAATGAAATTCCTCGCATACATTTTCCTTGTGTAAATAAGTTTTGTGATAAAAAAATATTGGTCACATTACAATGATGTGATTTCACAGTAAACAAATTCAAGATATCTTTACTATCACATATTGACATCATAAGATCATCCAATACAATAATTTTATGAGACTTATCAAGTGAGACCCATTGATTCAGTGTTGATTCTGATGGGACTCCTTTGTGAAAATTAACTCATTTTGTCATTTTGTCATAGAGTGGTTGCCAGGATCCATAACAGAAATAAATCCTGGTCACATGTTGATCAAACATACCATTTGCATTCTCTAAAATTCTTTTAACAAGCACTGTTTTTCCACTGGATGTACATCCAACAATCATAATATTTGTTGGTGAACAAAATTTAATTAATGTCTCTTTCTTCCACCATGGATTCATGTTAGTCTTAATTTCAATGAGTGATTATTTCTCTGTTTTGGGTTATTTCAAAGAATCCTGGAAACTCAGCATAAACCATACACGAGCTAGTTTCAACAAGTGGTGTGCTAAACTGAATATCCAATCTAATATTTCCAGTTTTTAAGAGTGATGTGAAATTATGATTTGAAGTGTATGGTTCAAGATCAAAAACATATAAGCAGTAGCCTTGACTAAAATCTGATCTTTCAATTAAACTTCCAAATTTTGTTTGCCACCTATCTGTTCCAGTGAATAAGCTAATGTAAGCTGGAATACATTGGTCTTTTTCAGTTTTGGAAGCTTTATCATATTTCACTTTTATAGGACTTGAGTCAATAGGTTGACCATCACAATAAAGGGTCACTTGACTCACACCATAATTCTTAAAATTAAATGGGTTAAGTTTATAATCACCAGAAACAGCACTACTGGAAATAGGTCCTACAACTACTCGAGAAGGACGATAAGATGTAAATATATTATCCCAAGAATATCCGGATAATCCCTTTGCAACAGCATTCATTCTAGTTTCTGTTATTTGGAATAAATATTTAGCATTTAAAGATTTTAACATTTCTGAGTGTCCAAACAAGAGAGCAGGGTTCAATTTGACTTTCGAAACTCTAAGACAAATATCATCAATTTTTACATCAAATGAAGGTGTTGTATCTGGTGACATAAGACAGAAACTTGGTTTATTTCTAAATAAACGAACTTGAACAGTTACACCATTCAAAATATATCTAGACATTTGGAACAAATCATTCATAATTGGCCCCTCCATCTCCACTTGTTGACTTTGTTTTACATATTTGGATCTTTCATATAAACCCATATTACTACCTATTAGATATGGTGAATCCATCAAGCCTGGTGTGTCCTTGAAGAATAACTGACACTGTAATTGGGATTCCTGTAAACTTGAATCCGCATATAATAATGTTTGTACCATACATTTATGTGAATAATTATTAGATGCTGGAATTATCAATGAACTGTTTAAAGTGACATCCACCTGAGAAAAAAGTGATTGGAGAAATAAATTAACAGGAGCGCACTTGTCTGTTGCTGAAATATTGGTGCCATCTGCTTTCACCAAATGCAATTTAACATATAACCTGGAATCTCTAAGATTTAGATAATCCAATGCATTCTGAGAAGAAATGTTGAATTCTATTGGAGAATCTCCCGAAATCTGAGATATTGGTCGAAACTCCTGATAGTACATTCGTTCGACGGCAGTTTGGGTGGCCGGAATCGAAAACAACATTAATTCGAGAGGCTGCGCTTCCCTGAAATCATTCGGATCAATCATCGCCATATTCAAAAATTTAAGTGAAAATGTCTCTGACCAATTTAGTCTTCACCTTTGGTGCTCGCCTAACTGTTATGGTCTTGGATTTCTTCTTCCTCTTTTTTATACTTGATTGATGCTTAGTCACTCTGTGACTACATTTAATTTTACATTTCTGTTTTGCTTTGGTTGCAATTTCTCTTGTTAGCTCATCCTTAACTTGTTCCACACCTTGAGCTATTGGTGAAATAATTGTGATTGGTTGATTAGAATCATTTGCTTGTTTTTCTTTCTGGTGGTGTTCCTCTCTTAGAAATTTAACCCACTTCTGAGGATCAGGTATATAAATCTGACTGTTCATTCTAATTTTTTCTTGAAATGAAGTGTAAGTTCTACAGGTTTTTTGAGAAATGAAGCAGGATTTTCCTTTTCATCACTTATAAACAATTCAATATCTGTAAATTCTAATATCCGCAAAGGAATATAAGGTGTCTCGCTGGCTTCAATGCACCAATTAGAATTGAGTGAAGATAATTTTAGTTTTCGCAAAATTGGTTTCTCTTTATTGTTAAAGATTGAATTTACTAAAATATCTGCATACACATAAAGATAATAACTGTCTCCTAATCCATCAGAAGAGTCAGACAAGTAAGTAAACTGAGTGAGTCCTAGTGACCATAAACCATTCAGTTGGATTGGTCTGTTAAAATGAAGCTGGAACTTATAAGGTTTATTCCTAGGATATACTCTCTTAAAGCCATCACTCCGACAATAAATATAAAAGTCATCCATTTTGGTTGATTGGTACCAAATCTGTTTCTGTTACCCATGTGTTAAATTTTGATGGCCAATCCTGAAATTTTACATAATACTCTGTTTGTCCAGTTCGTTTCCTTTTGCGAAGTATCTTTTCCACATCCCAAAGTGAATCTTTATTCTTTGTTACTGATGTCAACTCACTCTGATACCACCAACCCTTTATATCCTCACTATTAAAATCAACAAGTGTATATAAAGGTAATGATTGTCTGCTAAATCTAGTTTTAATTTTAAATATTTCGCCAGACCATTGCTGTTGATAGGATCTGCGAAATTTACTCTTTATATATGAAACTCTCACATAATCACCAACTTTATATAAGAAATTAACTTTCCTCTTGAATTTTGTATTGGGCTTCAAATAATTATAAGCCCAAATACTAGCCTCATTTTTATGATTTATGTCCTTTGGTGCTAAGTAGTTTAATGATCGGTTGGGGGTTGAATTATAAGATAGCACTAAATCTTGAAGAATATCTATATAATGATAAGTTTTATTCTTCTGGAAATATTGAAACATTAATTTTTTAATTGTCTTATTAACTCTCTCAGCGACTGATGCTTGAATTGCATTAGAAGTATTATAGTAATAGATCCCTTTATTTTTTAGAAATGATATGAACATCTTATTAGTAAATTCAAGACCACTGTCTGATCTCAATTTTACAGGTTTCCTATGAGAAGACTGTAAAATCTTTTCGAATGCAATCTTCACATCTTTTGCAGTTTTTCGCTTAATTGGTTCCACAAATAGATATTTTGAAAAGACATCAATTACCACAAGTAAATAATTAATATTATTGTTAAATTTTGCCTGATTCTGAACAGATAACAAGTCTAATTCCCATAAATCGTCGATTCCAGTCACCACCATTTTTAATTTTGGAAATTTCTGCCTCACTTGTCTGTGGAGTGTAAAAGAATCCTGTTTTTTTAACCATTTTGATAGAAAGTCTCGGGTATAGTTAAACTTCCTGTTGAGTCTCAAAGATTGATATAATTTCTCAACTCCAGAAAATGATCCAGGGTTCTGTATATTATAGTAGTATTTTTCCAAATAAGTATCTTTGTTATCACTCATTGCTTTAATGCGAATTCCTTTTTTCTTAATTTAATAACTTTCTCTTTAACATCCTTTTCCCATTGAGCTCCACAGTTTGATATTTGCCAAGTTCATTCAGAAGAAAATCAGAAGAGATAGTTTGTATATTAACTGGTAGGCCTTGGAAGAAATCAGAAGTGATGAATGTGTGTACAATTTCCTGCAAATTTTGTTGAGCATATATTTTATCTAACAAGCTCATAATAGCTTCATCATTTTGTAAAGAAAACTGATTAAGTGTTTTATTAATCAGATTCACGTAATAGTTTTTGAACTGATTTAAAACAGATGAGTAATAAGAGTTGTGTTCAAGTTGATCCATTTGACCAATAATGTTAGGTTGTTTGTAACTTGTCCTTCCATTTATATAAGAATAAAGAGTGTTGATATAATCATGTTTACTGCAAAGCATGTTCCAGGAAGGTAGATCTAAATATAAACTCTCTTGTCCTTTTTGTAACTTGATATAAGATTTATCTTGTTCTACTTCCACTGTAACATCATTAATATAAAGATGGATTAAGCCAGTTCCTTTAGTATTGAGTTCAAGAAAATCATCACTCAATCTTTGAGTTGTTAACTGAGCTTGGGTCATAGTGTACAATAATGACTTGCACAAGCTAAATATTATATTAATATAAAAAAGTTTAATCTTTTCACCTCTATTTGTTTAAAAGAAAAAAGTAAGTTGTTAGTGATTTAACCTATAAACGAGGGTTATGTAAACAAAACTAAGTAAACACATTAACATCCAAATACACTTATCTCTTATAATTGTTTAACCCTAAATAGAAACAGATGTAAAAAACATTTGGTCACTAAATATGGGTAAAAATATCAATACTAAACACAGTGCTTTTTGCAAAGTAGCTCCCCATAAAAAAACAACTGTATAATTTAGTGATGGAAACAGATGTATGAACATTTGGTCACTAAATAACAATGTCTCCCTCTGTTTGTCCGTCCGTCCGTCTGTCCGACCTTATAACTCGAACAACTATGAACCAATTTCAATATTTATTTGTATGCAATCTTCTCAGTGATAATATTAGTCTGAATTTTTTTTAAAGTTAAATTTTGTTTGTTTGTTGGGTATATGGATAATGCGGGTTAAATTTGCCATGGTGGGGGTATGCTAGCACTTGAGTGCACACCTCTTGTTAACTATGTAAACAAAAGCTAAGTAAACACATTACCACCCAAACTTGTTTATCTCTTAAATGTGTTTAACCATAATAGGACTTATCTCGTATATTTGTTTAATCATAATGGGGACAACATCAGTTCGTACTAGTATATTTAATCATAAGTGGAAAAGTGGAATACGGTTTGTCCTATTTTACATACTACTTATGCTTTATCACTATATTTGATGGTTCTGACGTGTTTGACTTTAAATTTCACCACACACGCACAACTGTATATCACGGGAGCAGATACTAAGCGCGATCACTATATTTGATGGCTCTGACGTGTTTGACCTTATATTACACCACATACGCACAAGTGTGCGTCATAGGGTGCAGTTATTTGGGCAGGTGCACCACCCTAGCATCTAAAAATGATGGGACGCAGCTGGGATTTTCAGAAATAGGTCACCACGGGAGCAGATACTATGCTTTATCACGATATGTGATGGTTCTGATGTGTTTGACTTATAATGCACCACACACGCCCAACAGTGTGACATAGAATGGAGTTATTTCGGCAGGTGCACCACCCTAGCATCTAAAAATGTTGGGACGCAGCTGGGATTTTCAGAAATAGGTCATCACGGGAGCAGATACTAAGCGATCACTATATTTGATGGCTCTGACGTATTTGACCTTATATTGCACCAGATCCGCACAACTGCGCGTCATATAGTGGAGATATTTGGACAGGTACATCACCCTATCATCTAAAAATGATGGGACGCAGCTGGGATTTTGAGAAATAGGTCACCACGGGAGCAGATACTATGCTTCATCACGATATTTGATGGTTCTGATGTGTTTGACTTTAAATTGCACCACACACGCACAACTGTGCGTCATAGAGTGGAGTTATTTCGGCAGGTGCACCACCCTAGCATCTAAAAATGTTGGGACGCAGCTGGAATTTTCAGAAATAGTTCATCACGGGAGCAGATACTAAGCGTGATCACTATATTTGACCTTATATTGCACCAGATCCGCTCAACTATGCGTCATGTAGTGGAGATATTTGGACAGGTTCATCACCCTAGCATCTAGAAATGATGGGACGCTGCTGGGATTTTGAGAAATAGGTCACCACGGGAGCAGATACTATGCTTTATCACGATATTTGATGGTTCTGACGTGTTTGACTTTAAATTGCACCACACACGCACAACTGTGCGTCATAGATTGGAGTTATTTCGGCAGGTGCTCCACCCTAGCATCTAAAAATGATGGGACTCAGCTGGGATTTTCAGTAATAGGTCATCACGGGAGCAGATACTAAGCGCGATCACAATATTTGATGGCTCTGACGTGTTTGACCTTATATTTCACCACATACGCACAACTGTGCGTCATGGAGTGGAGATATATGGACAGATACATCACCCTAGCATCTAAAAATGATGGGACGCAGCTGGGATATTTAGAAATAGCAGATACTATGCGCGATCACTATATTTGATGGCTCTGACGTGTTTGACCTTATATTGCACCAAATCCGCACGACTGTGCGACATGTAGTGGAGATATTTGGACAGGTACATCGCTCTAGCATCTAAAAATGATGGGACGCAGCTGGGATTTTCAGAAATAGGTCATCACGGGAGCAGATACTAAGCGCGATAACTATATTTGATGGCTCTGACATGTTTGACCTTATATTGCACCACATACACACAAGGGTGCGTCACAGAGTGCAGTTATTTGGGAAGGTGCACCACCCTAGCATCTAGAAATGATGGGACGCAGCTGGGATATTCAGAAATAGGTCATCACGGGAGCAGATACTAAGCGCGATCACTATTTTTGATGGCTCTGACGTGTTTGACCTTATATTGCACCAAATCCGCACAACTGTGCGTCATGTAGTGGAGATATTTGGACATGTACATCAACCTAGCATATAAAAATGATGGGACGCAGCTGGGAGTTTCAGAAATAGGTCATCACGGGAGCAGATACTAAGCGCGATCACTATATTTGATGGCTCTGACGTGTTTGACCTTATATTGCACCACATACGCACAAGTGTGCGTCATAGAGTGCAGTTATTTGGGCCGGTGCACCACCCTAGCATCTAAAAATGATGGGACGCAGCTGGGATTTTCAGAAATAGGTCACCACGGTAGCAGATACTATGCTTTATCACGATATGTGATGGTTCTGATGTGTTTGACTTTAAATTGCACCACACACGCCCAACAGTGTGACATAGAATGGAGTTATTTCGGCAGGTGCACCACCTTAGCATCTAAAAATGTTGGGACGCAGCTGGGATTTTCAGAAATAGGTCATCACGGGAGCAGATACTAAGCGATCACTCTATTTGATGGCTCTGACTTATTTGACCTTATATTGCACCAGATCCGCACAACTGTGCGTCATGTAGTGGAGATATTTGGACAGGTTCATCAGCCTAGCATCTAAAAATGATGGGACGCAGCTGGGATTTTGAGAAATAGGTCACCACGGGAGCAGATACTATGCTTTATCAAAATTTGTCAATAATTCATAATTTCACTCACCTTGCAGTGTGTAGACTAGAGTGACTAGTGTTGTTATATATTCTGTCATATTTGCACAATAAAAGGTAAACTACCGCCAGGAATGAAATCAAATTGCAATTCAATATTCATAATTCTCATTTGCAGTAGCAGTAATTGAAATACATACAACTGATAAGATATCACTTTAGGCAAATGCTTTAGAATATCTACAGCAAGTCAGAAGTGTTGAAAATGAGTTAATGAAAATCATGAATAGTGATTTACATGTACTCTTGTCGGATTTAAAGGCATGCTACACATGTATCAAAATATTTCTGTCATTTGTTCAGTATAATGGCGGCATGATTGATATTTCTTGTACTATAGTGGAATATAAGACAGGGAACGCTCAATGTTGCCTATATTTAGAGCGAAAATAAAGTAATAGTGGGGCACTTCTCTCAGTCTAACACAATGTCATAACTCTGGCAAAGGGCCATAACTCCGAAAACAGTGCAGACAAAACTTGCACTGTGAAGGACGGGGTCAAACGAAGGTCTCCACTATATACCTCCGAACCCTCCGAATCCTCAATCACAAATTTCCAAGCCAAAGAATGGTTGTAACTGGCAAATATGAAACTGGTATGTGGGGATCCTTTCCACCACCAAACTATGCTCAACACACACGAACACCCTATAATTAACACCCCGAGTTACAAGCTTAAATATTCCCTCGGACACAAATTTCACAAATTTCTAACTCAAACAAGGGCCGTAACTCTTGTAAACATTAGAGGTGAGACTGTCCCAATGGGACTAAGGATACCCCCCTTTTTAAAACAATAAGATGGTTCACATATCAGTAAACATTTAGTTAAAATAATAAAATAACAGATTCCCATTGCAGGTACAAAACCCTAACCCCAATCATAAAACCTATTGAGCAAATGAGAGGCCGATCATGATCGTCAGATGTTAACCTATTCCTTGGCGATAGTAAATTACTATGATCGGAAACATAAATGAGAGTGTTGATGTTGATTTATAGAGTATACTGTTATGTACTATTATAGACCATACATGTACATAACACAACTTATAGGAATGTATGGGTCACTCACATTTACATGTACCTTATGTAAGAGAATGCACTGGAACATGATCTGTAACGTGCTGCACCACCCCAGCCTTGGGTTAAATGTGAAAAGGTGACCATGGAATACTTGGTCAAGAGATTCCAATTTAAGTTTACAATGTATCATATTCTACCAACAACCCCCATCAAGATAAGATACCTCACTGCTGACCCATTGGTAATATGGTATGAATTATTTATACACCAAAGCGGTCAACAAATCACAGGCATAGTTTATGCTGAAGACTGGTATCACTATTAAACAAATAACATTTACATTTTTTGTATAATAACATCAGACCATCTGTAGAATGATGATCTAGTCTACATGTGATGTGAACTGTTTTTTATAAATTAGATACAATAACTTTCTTTATCTACACATTGGCATAAGAGACATCAGAAAATAATATAGCCATATTGTATTAATGGCTACAGTAGTCCAAAGGCATGGGATGGAATTGGTGATTTGGGTTTAATGTCGCTCAAAACAAATTTACCAGTACACAACACAATACATGTATTTTGTTCCGATTTAAACAAAATTTGATGTGCTGACTCGGGTACCCTTGGCAGAGTTATAATGGTTTTAGTTTTTAAAATGTTGGTAACTTTGGAAAAAAAATTTGTTTAATTATTTAAACAAATTTTTTTTTTTTTTAATTAATTAATTTATTGATAATTTTTGTGGGTTTTTTTGTGGATAAATTGAGCAAGGAATTCAATTTAAGAAATTTGGTTTTGCTTTTAATATAGAGTGAATATTTTTTAGAAAAAGGGCCATAACTCAGTTAAAAATAGTCGCATCAAACCCATATTCGAACTTGATCTGTCTTTTGGGCTCAGACATTCATATGTAAAATTCCGATCAGATAGAAAATGTTTGAGTTATCGCACCATGCATAAATGTCCATGGACACACAGACAGACGACGAGTGGTCACTATCTTTATCATACTATGCTATGGCTAAATATAATAAAAGTGACACTGCAGCTCAACTTGGAAAGGGAATAATTTCATGTGTTATGTCATAATGTCAATGGAGTGATTAGGAATGTGGAAAGTTGAAAGGCCTAGTTATGCAAAAAGTGAAATCAAAGATGGCCGCTGGCAGCCATGTTTTTTTGCCGAATGACCACAAAATGACTTAAATTCCCATCTACATGTCATTAACATCCATCACAAATTTCATGATGATCCGACAAAAGATCATATGACCTGTAGCCTGTGTCAAAGAATTTAGTCATGTAAAGAGTAAATTCCAAGATGGCTGCTGGCGGCCATGTTTTTTAGCAGAATGACCCCAAAATGACTCGTTCCCAGCTACATGTCATTGTTAACATCCATGACTAATTGCATGATGATCCGACCAAAGCTACGACCTGTAGCCCGTGCCAAAGTCATTCAAAGAGTAAAATCCAAGTTGGCTACTGGCGGACATGTTTTTTGGCCGAAAGACCCCAAAATGACTCGTTCCCATCTACATGTCAATATTAACACCCACGACAAATTTCATGATGATCAGAAGAACCGTATGACTTGTAGCCCGTGCCAATGGATTCAATTTTTAAATCCAAGATGGCCACTGGCGGCAATGTTTTTTTGCCGAATGGCCCCAAAATGACTCGTTCCCATCTACTTATTAATATCAACAGCTGTGACATATTTCATAATGATCCGACCAAAGGTAGGACCTGTAGCCCGTGCCCAATGATTTATTCATGCAAAGAGTAAAATCCAAGATGGCTGCTGCCGGCCATGTTTTTGGCCCAATGACCCCAAAATGACTCGTTCCCATCTACTAGTACATGTCATTGTTAACATCGATGACAAATTTCATGATGATCAGACGAACAGTACGACCTGTAGCCCGTGCTAATGGATTGAAATTTGAAATTCAAGATGGCCGATGGCGGCCATGTTTTTTGCCGAATGACTCAAAAATTACTCGTTCTCATCTAGATGTCAATGTCAACAGCCATGACAAAACTCATAATGATCCAACCAAAGGTACTACGACCTGTAGCCCATGCCAAAGGATTTAGTCATGCAGAGTAAAATCCAAGATGGCTGCTGACGGCCATGTTTTTTGGCCGAACGACCCCAAAATGACTCGTTCCCATCTATATGTCAATATTAACATCGATGATAAATTTCATGATGATCAGACAAGCAGTACTACCTGTAGCCCGTGCTAATGGATTGAAATTTGAAATTCAAGATGGCCGCTGGCGGCCATGTTTTTTGGCACAATGACCCCAAAATGGCTTGTTCCTATCTACATGTCAATATTAACATCGATGACAAATTTCATGAAGATCCGACTAAAGCTACGACCTGTAGCCCATGCAGAAGGATTTAGTCATGCAAAGAGTAAAATCCAAGATGGCTGCTGGCGGCCATATTTTTTGGCCGAACGACCCCAAAATGACTCGTTCCCATCTCCAGTTACAACATATATGACAAGTTTCATGATGATCAGACGAACAGTACGACTTGTAGCCTGTGCTAATGGATTGAAATTTTAAATTCAAGATGGCCGCTTGCGGCCATGTTTTTTTTCCGAATGACCCCAAAATGACTCGTTCCCATCTACATGTCAATGTCAACAGGCATGACAAATTTCATAATGATCTGACCAAAGGTACGACCTGTAGCCAGTGCTAAAGGAAATTGTTGACGAGTCACGCACGCACACACGGATGACGGATACCAAGCCATGGCAAATAGCTCAAACTTTACAAAGTAAAGTTGAGCTAAAAATGTAGGAATAAAAGCTCGGACAAAATTATACATTTTGCAAAGATTTTCTAAGTCGAAAAATGGGGATGTAACGCCATAAAAAGTCTGACAGATGTCATAATCGCAGGTCCCCATGTTGTTGATGTCTGTGCCAACTTCCACGGAAAATGATCAGAAAACAGCTGAGAAAAACTCCAGACAAATTTATGTCCACAGACAAGCTGATTGGAGTATAAACCCCCTTCTCCACAACCGCGTTGCAGGGGGTATAATTAATGGACAAAACATTTTCCCCCAACCTGTGATATCACTGCGACATAAGACAACAAAATCCAATAATAAAGACATCCACAGCCAGAGGTCAGAGTAGATTTTGTATAGCATTCCCTACCAATACATCTTTTTTCATTGTAAATTGCTTTGCAGAAATTGGAAAACGCATCACAAATTGCGATGCGAATCCAGTTACATGGATATAGAGCATGTTTGTTATGGACGTTACACAAAGTCCAGTAAAGGGCCATAACTCTGGGAAAAAGTGTGAACAAAACCGAAATTGGAATTCCCAGTTTTGAGCTGTGTTGTGAAATGTTAGTTATGGATAGACAGAATGACACACCGAAAGGAAAGACAGACTGAGGTACATGTACATGTACATGTATCACTATATATACCCCTAATCCTTGGTACGGGTACATGTACAACTGTACATACTGTATACATATACTGTACATACTGTATACATGTACATGTACACCAATCAGTAAGCCTGGTGGGGCGAGCTTGTGCATGTACATGTATTTACTCATAAAGTAGGTACTGGGCTTACTCACAAGGCCCCCACCCTTTGCAGACATTGAGTTAGACTTCAGGTGCTGACATACCATCATGTTTTATATCATTACCATATTTTGGTACTGAAAAAGATAATAATGTGTTTTATTTATATCAATAACAAGATAAAATCACATGATAATGGCCAGAAACAGTGACAAGACAGTTCAGCTTCTATACATTTGGGATAAAAAAAAGCACAGATGTGCTTGAGTACATGTATCTTCTCCTACAGGGTACCTGTATTCTACAGGATAGAAAGACGTGATTGTATTCACCTTCCAAATGCTCAACAATGGGGGTGGGCTAAACTGAGCTTATCTACCGGTACGAGGAGATTGGGTTTATCCTCGAGGATGGGCTTACTAACGGTTGTATACAGTAATAAGGCCAAAGTAAAAAGAAACTATGTTTCCGTACATCGACCGACCCTAAAAATAACCCGCCGACCCTAAACTTGTTATTGATATTTTGAGAAAAAGTCAAAATTTTCAAAAATTTACTTTTTTACCACTAACTAATGCTCATAAATATTGATGACCTTTAGTGTGCAAAACACATGGTTTCTAACATATCCCTGTGAAAAGTTACCATGAATTGACAGCTGTCTCAAAGGCCCCAGGTGTGTGATGGGTTGTGGATTGATGGGCATACATTTTGAAGTGTATCTCGGACTACATGTATCTCCTGAGTCCTGCCTGCTTTATGTCTTGTTTGGGACTTATGGAACACTATCAACAGACATGGTGGGTGTGTATCTGTATGTATACATGTATAGAGGTTATCACCACATATGTTAGGGGTATAAAATGTAGCTACTCCAAAAACCAGGCATGCTCGGTGGTCGTACTGGCTACCCCCAGACAATGGGATGTAGTCGTCACAATACAAGTACTAGTACGGTATAATGGCGGTATTATTGGTAAAATTCTTATAATGAAAGTGTCAATGACACTGTAGCTCAACTTGGAAAGGGAATAATTTAATGTATTACAGTCAATGGAGCTATTAGGAATGTGGAAAGTTGAATGTCTAATACTAGTTAAAAGACATGAAGAGAAAAGTAAAATCCAAGATGGCTGCTGGCGGCCATGTTTTCGGCCGAATGACCCCAAAATGAGTCGTTCCCATCTACATGTCATCGTTAACATCCATGACAAATTTTATGACGATCAGACTAAAGGTACGACCTGTAGACCATGCTAAATAATTTAGTCATACAAAGAGTAAAATCCAAGTTGGCTGCTGGCGGCCATGTTTTTTGGCCGAATGACCCCAAAATGAGTCGTTCCCATCTACATGTCATTATTAACATTCATGACAAATTTTATGATGATCAGTCTAAAGGTACAACCTGTAGCTCATGCTAAAGGATTTAGTCATACAAAGAGTAAAATCCAAGATGGCTGCTGGCGACCATGTTTTTTGGCCGAATGACCCCAAAATGACTCATTCCCAACTACATGTCATTGTTGACTGACAAATTTTATGATGATCAGACTAAAGGTACGACCTGCAGTCCGTGCTAAAGAATTTAGTCATCCAAGATGGCTGCTGGCGGCCATGTTTTTTGGCCGAATGACCCCAAAATTACTCGTTCCCATCTACATCTCTATATTATCATCCATGACAAATTTCATGATGATCAGACGAACAGTACGACCTGTGGCCCGTGCTAATGGCTTAAATTTTGAAATCCAAGATGGCCGCTGGCGGCCATGTTTTTTGTCCAAATGACCCCAGAATAACTCGTTCCCATCTACATTCCAATTTCAACAGCCATGACAAATTTGATGATGATCGGACTAAAGGTACATCCTGTAGCCCGTGCTAAAGGATTTAGTCATTCAAAGAGTAAAATCAAATATGCCTGCTGGCGGCCATGTTTTTTGATCGAATGACCCCAAAATGACACGTTCCCATCTACATCTCATTATTAACATTCTTGACAAATTTTATGATGATCAGACTAAAAGTACGACCTGTAGCCCGTGCTAAAAATTTAGTCATCCAGGATGGCTGCTGGCGGCCATGTTTTTGGGCCAAATGACCCCAAAATTACTCGTTCCAATCAACATGTCAATATTAACATCCATGACAAATTTCATGACGATCAGACAAATAGTACGCCCTGTAGCCCGTGCTAATGGATTGAACTTTGAAATGCAAGATGGTCACTGGCAGCCATGTTTTTTTACCGAATGACCCCAAAATGAATCATTCTAGTCTAAATGTTGATGTCAACAGCTATGACAAATTTCATAATTATCCGATCAAAGGTACGACCTGTAGACTGCATTGTTGACGCCTTACGCACACACCCACACACGGACGACGGACGACAAAGCCATGGCAATAGCTCAAACTTTACAAAGTAAAGTTGAGCTAAAAAGTTTGTGACATCAATTTTCTACAAAGTTTATAGCCAAATTTATGAAAATGTGCTACATGTATGTCATGTACATGTATGTGAATAATAAAAAACATACCTAAACATGAAATTTGATTTTTTTATCAATCTTAATATATATTTCCACTGTGTTGATCAAGTAATACTTTCCCCACAACACGGGTTGGCATTTTATGTTACTTCGGTCGAGGTAGTTCAATATTTCTGCAGCTGGATAAAAAATATCAAAATAAAATAAACAAATAAAAATTCCCTACCTACAGGGTTACCGTACCGAACCTACCATGGGGGGGGGGGGGGGGTCGGAAAAAAATTCAGGCACGTATGGCATTTTTTCCCTTTCAATCATTTCTTGTACCCACCCACCCCACCGCCAAATTTTTTTACGTTTTCTGCAGTTTTTTCGGACCATTTGTTTACACACATCCCCCTTTTAACAATAAAACAGAGATTTGCGGGGGAAATTCACTGTAAACAGCTGTATATGAATTTCTGTGCATACTATTTATCATGGATGTTAACATGGACATGTAAATAGGAATGAGTCATTTTTAGGTCATTCGGCCAAAAAAACATGGCTGCAGTCAGTTTGCCAGTTAGAATTACATTATTTCTCGCATTCAAAGTGGTTTTGAAGCCCAACTCATTGCCAAAACACTAAAAAACAAGCAGGAAATTTTTGTTTTAGTTGCGGAAAAAATTGCTTGTTGGTAGCTTTGACCACCCACCCACCCCGGCATACGTGCCGAAATTATTTTTTTCACCCCCCCCCCCCCGTGTACCTACCCTAATTTTTTCGCGCCGTTACCGGAAACATACAATCTTTTTTCTTTGGCCTAAACAGAATAGATCACTTGATTTAACTGATGACATGCACGATTCAATCAAGACAATCATGCTTGTACAACATCCCTGCCTCTAACTTGTTGTTGGCCATTATAAATAAATATTAGCCCCAGTACAAACCGTGGCAGAAAAAGTGTGTAAACAACAGATTCTACCATAAGTACGGGTAATGATCGCACAATCAGTAAAATACCCGAAGTGTCAAAAGTTTACCGGATCGCAGGAGTGTCAAACTATCGACCAGTAACACACGACCAGTAACACACATACATGTACGTGGGTCCATAATGTTCAACAACTGTGTTGCCTCTCATGAATTATTTCACGTAACAAGTTCAATCGAGTGATTATTCTCTATGTAACCTACAATGTACATGTGCATGTAGATATCAGGATATCAGATAGTATGTTTCCGCTAACGTTGTGAACAAATTAGGGTGGGGGGGGATTCGAACAAAATTCCAGGTTGGTATGATAGGGTGGGTGGGTGTCTCTCGGGTCCGAAAAGCAGTTTTTTCCATGTACCAAATTTATTTTCCATTTCTGGTATTGAGTCTTATTTTGATGTGTTTTGAACAGAAACAGGTCATATACAATGTATAGTTACTAGAAATGCTATACTATATATATAGAGGTTATCAGAAGTTGGATCAGTGGCACAATGCCAACAGTAACCCAAATTCAACTTGATAGAACAAGAAAATGCGCTATTGGAAAAATAAAATTTAATCAGGATTCCATCTACTGATACAACAAAATAAGAATAACTATGCAGAACTCAGCTGAAAATAAGAAATAATATGAAAGCACACTTGATCATATGTGACATGGAAATAAAGATATACCGGTAATAAATAATGGAATAAAATAGACTTTTGACAACGTAAAACATAAAATCTTAACATATAAATTGAAGGCCAGCCGGGCCAGCTTGAACAATTTCAAATTGTTTTCCAAGTCAATGTGGATCAGCTTGTAATGTTAATCACAAAACAAAGATTTTATCGTCACTGATATCGTGAGCAAAAAAGAAGTGAGATTGGGCTATCCATCCATATGTTATTCCCAATTATTACGAAGCCTATTACTTCAGGCAGTGGCTACCAGCCTGCCATTACACGCTATAACATGTTTCCTCAGTTATGGTTTCTGAGCAGACGTGGCGACAGGGGGGGGGGGGGGTGGGGAGGGGGGTGGTGTCTTACCCCCCAACTTTGGTCAAAATTTTCAAACAATTGGAAATTTCATACCTGCCAAAACATTAGTTGGAAATTTCACACCAGCAATATGTTGAAAATGTTCTTGTAGTTTGATTTTTCAAACAATATAATGGGGGGAAGTAATTGTTTTTGAACCAATATTAGCATATTTTCCAATTTTTTGGACTGATTATGGTCATCAGTTGGAAATTTTCCAACCTTATGAGGGTGATAGGTTGGAAATTTCCAACACTTGGAAAGCTTGTGTCCGGGTCCCTGTCCCTCCCCTTTGGCCAGTCAAAACCTGCTAGTTAATTTAAGAAAACAATATTGTCATACATTTGGTTAACATTGTCATTGCCATCAGTTGGAAATTTTCCAACCTAAGTGGGTATGTCAGGTTTGAAATTTCCAACTCTATAAGGAAGGCTTGAGGCTAGTCTAGATGCTTAAGGATTTTTGCGATTTTCTTGTTCAGATTTCAAAATTTGTCCACACCGGGGCGAACCATGGTCGGAAAGGTGTGTGATTGTCCCTCCCCTGTGGCCAATGTGAAATTGCCAATTAGTTTAAGAAAATAATCAACAATTTTACTACAGTGTACATATGGTCCAACTTGTGGACTGAAATGGTCATCGGTTGGAGAATTTTCCAACCTGAGGGGGAGCATGAGGTTTGAAATTTCCAACACTAGGAAAGCTTCAGTTGAGGCAAGTCTAGATGCTTGGATTTGTGATTTTCTTGTATAGTTTTCAAAATTTTCTCACACTGAGCCGAACAACCATGGCCAGCCGGCTTGTCCTGGTCTGTTGCCCGTAGCCGTGTGCATTTGTCTGGAGTTAGACCACTAGATGTTAGGATTTATGCAATTTTGGTTAAATATCTTAATGTTCTCATACCGGGAATATACCGGTAGAACCATGCTTTATGAATACATGTATATAGGATATTAGGCCTGAGCACCGAGGTGCAAGGGGGGGGGGGGGGCTGCAAATGAAATTATGGAAAACTTGTGTTTGGTCTGATTCAGATTTCAAGGGGGGGGGGGGTGCAGTTGGAATTTCCCCAAGGTGGATACCCCCCACCCAAACGGAGACCATCTAGCCACGTCCCTGTTTCTGATATGCCACATCCCTGTCCCTGATACATGCATGAAACCCAAGAAGGTTTCATGCATGTATATCATGGTTATGTTTGGTATTACATGTAGGCTATTAGCATTATTCTTCAAACTGGGATGAACAGTTGTATTTCCACATGTTTTGATAAACAATTTGGTTCAAGCGATATATCACCTAGCAAATATAAAAAATAATATCAAATAATCTGAAATGTGTTGTT
The DNA here is from genome assembly GCA_032622095.1 of Siphonodentalium dalli. NCBI lineage: Eukaryota > Metazoa > Mollusca > Scaphopoda > Gadilida > Siphonodentaliidae > Siphonodentalium > Siphonodentalium dalli. Next base: position 4,380,802 of record CP136062.1, read on the forward strand.
CCATGTAGTCTGTAGAATACTCAAATGTGATTATGTGATTAGATCATGTGACTATCTATATCTATATTTGCGAATGTCTGTCTGTCTGTCTGTCTGTCTGTCTGTCTGTCTGTCTGTCTGTGTTCTATAGAAATTCACAGGGACCATCTAGATGACGCCAAAGGGGTCTACTAGGAGTAGCTTTTTACGAGAAAGATAATGGTCGGGGTTAGAATTTTCTAAAGTGACGTCGTTGTTGTCAGGGGCAGAAAAGGGGGAGGGGCAGAAAAATAAATTGTCGCCGATTGCCACCAAACTTATATATAATAATCCCCATGATATCAGGAATCTAATGGTGTGGTTTAAATATGGCAAAAGTCGCGCCGTTCGCGTCAGGGGTGCCCGGAAGGGGGAGGGGCAGAATTTGTTCTGTCGCCGATTTCCACCAAACTTATATATAATCATCCCCATGATATGAAAAAACCCACGGTGTGGTTTAAAAGTGGCATCGTTCGAGTCAGGGGTGCATGGAGGGGGAGAGGGGCACCAAAATTGAAAAACTAATTTTAGCGCCGATCTCCACCAAATTGATATATATTCTTCTTCATTATACAAGGAATCAAATTGTGCGCTTTAACAACGCCAAATTGTTGTCTTTTTGTTGAGAGATTGGGAGGGGGTGGGCACTAAATTTGATAATAAAGAGTTTAGTCGCCGATTGCCACCACACTTATACAAATTCATCCCCATGGTATGAGGAGTCTAATGGTGTTGCTTATATATATCTGCCAAATGTGGCCTCATTCGAGTCAGGGTTGCATTGAAAGGGACAGGGCACCAAAATTGATGCACAATTTTTTTGCGCCAATTTCCACCAAATTGATACACGTTCTTATCCAAGATACGAGGAATCTAATCGTGTGATTTAAAGACGCCATAGTGGTGCTGTTTTTTTGAGAGATGGGGGTGTGGATTGGCACCAAATTTCATAAAAACAATTGTTTAGTCGCCGATTATCACCAAACTTATAAACAATGATCTCCATGATATCAGGAGTATAATCGTGTGGTTTAAGGATGTCATAATTTGGGCCATTCGAGTCAGTGGTGTATAGAGATGAGAGGGACACAACAAATTATATCTATATGTTTAGTGACGATTTCCACCAGATTGATACATATTCTTCTCTGTGATACGAGGAATCTTATCGTGTCGTTTAGATACACCAAATTTGTGCCCTATGGGTGAGAGATATGGGGACCTTAAATTTGATACGAATTTGTATACTCGCCAATTTTCACCAATTTCATATATATGCATCTCTAATCTCTAATGAGTCTTAGTGTGTGCAGCCTGGGACTGAAATAGGGACGGGGGTCACCAAGACTGATACAAAATATTTTTAGTACTAATTACCATCAAATTCGGACACGTTCTTCTCAAATGATACAAGAAATAAAATCGTGCTGTCTGTCTGTCTGTCTTTCTGTCTGTCTGTGTGCGTTCTATATATAACTTTACGCAGTACAATCGAGATGGCACCAAGGCGTTCTAAGAGGGGTAACTGTTACAAGGAAGATAACGGTGCGGGTAAAATTTTTCTAAAATGACGCTGTTGGTGTCAGGGGAAGAAAAGGGGGAGGTCGGCAAAATTAAAAATATATCGTGAAATAGTTTTGTCGCCGATTTCCACTAAACGAATACATAATCACCTTCGCAATATGGCGTTGTTCGAGTCAACGTTGCATCAACAATTGATTTAAAAAACTATTTCTAGCCCAGATTTCCACCAAATTGATATATTATTCTTCTCTATGATACGAGGAATATCATCGTGTGATTTAAAGACGTCATATTGTTGTCAGTTGGGTGAGAGATATGGGTCATAACTATTCTCAGAATTTGTTTAGTTGCTGAATACCACCAAACATATATATAATCATCGCCAGTATATCATGCATCCATGACTGACAATGAGTCTAATGGGAATGGTTTAAATATGTCAAAAGAGGCAAACACTGGTACACATTTATTTGGCACCAATTTCCACCGAATTCATACACGTTTTTCTCTATTGATATACCATGAATTAAATCACATTTTGTGTCGTTTGCGTCGCGGATGGCGAGCGGATATGCACTATCATTGATAAGATTGCTATTCGCCTCTATCCACATATAAGTTATATACAGTCACCCAGGCCATCTCCATATCATTTTAAGTAGTTTTGGACGTTCACATTTCTCAATCCCGACATATGGTTACCCACTTAAGTCACTTGAACAATTATATCTTCTTAACTGTCATATTTATATGGGAATAGCAATCAGGGCATTCACAAAATGAGCTAACAAAAAGAGATACATAGAAGAAGCATTAAACTTACATTTATCATTCTATTGAAGAGATACATATATTCGTGCAAACTGAGAGACCCCGAACCGTCAGAGGATTGCATATATATTATAACAAAATTGAGTCTGTTCCATTCAATACAGCTTCCACAAAAAAGTTACAATTTGTCAAGTGATATGGAAGGCCTATTCAAAAATAGTGGTCACAGTGTGCAGTCAAATATGGTTTCTTCTGATATACAAGAAAACGCACAAAACGCATAAGACTATTCAGGATCCTCCCAATACTGCACATCTGACAAGTGTTTTGACTCCTCGACTGACATAAACAACTCAAAATCTCGCTCTGTGCCTGGCACATGTAGCTAATATTTATGCGCATCAACATTTCGTTTAAACTGAGAATATTTAGCCAATATATAGCACCATGAACAGAGGAGCACCTGGAAATTTCTGCATCTTCATGGAGATAGCCAGGTGTCCTCGAGAACTTAGTTCAACCCACTAAATTGATTGATACATCTCAATATTTAAAACCCAATTATCATCTTTTATCGAACTAATGTGTGTATGATGTTCATGTATCATATTATAACGTCTAATGTATACGCAGTTGTAAATAAATACATACTTCGTTATTGTTGGAACGGATTAATCGCGCCAAACAGAATGACAATTGACAAGGTGAGCCACTACTTATATCCCATGACTGTAATAATCGTGTTTTATGATGCTATTTGAATATACAATTTATGAGAAAACGTATAACACTTTTCAGCAAGAGCATTCTCTATCCCCAACAAATATCCACAGCATACAGAGGGTTTCTCATCGCATTAACCTGGGCAACGCCGGGTAACCCTGCTAGTATAATATGAAAATGAATGTTAATATGTTGACACATTTCTTGATTAATGACACTTATGATAAATTCAAATAGTATCGTTATCTTCATTATGCACTGTTCTATTAAAATCTCGCGCAATAAACTATTTAGGGAGTGGGTGTCCCGGGGTGGCTAGGGAATTTTTATTTTTTTATTTTTTATCCAGTTGCAGAAATATTGAACAACACAGTGGAAATACATGTTTACATTAAGATTGAATAAAAGATCGAACTTGGTTTATGCTTAAGTGTGTGATTTGTTATTCAAATTTTCATACATTTGGTTACATGTATATTACTTGGCATGAAATTGATGTCACTCACGTTTCGTGAGAATTTTACCCACAATACCACCATTACACCAGTACTTGTATTGTGATGATTACATGTACATCCTACGGTATTGTCTTGCACAAATTTTCCAAACAAACAAAATGTCAACAGAATTATTGCGCTCTGCATAGCGAAAATAGTCCATGCAGGGCGTGTCCACATCACGCGATGTTGTTTTCGCCCTTGCAAGTTGCAATGATATGCATCCATCCACAGTAGAAATAATTGTACTTGAGTCAGATTAACTAAACCGTTATGTACAAATTTTTTTATGTTTACACTGAAATGCTAATTTGAAGAGAGTTAATAAGTGTAACGTACATGTATGCAAGACAAATCAGCAATACATATACATGTATATTCACATCTATAAATTAAATTTGAAATCAAGTTACTGCATGTACATGTAGTACCATGTATCTTCGATAGGTTTGTGTAATGTCAGTCACGATAACAATCATAACATATGCCAAATTCGGAACAATACAATATTTGAGTGCACACATACATGTACATGTAGCAGTATTTTATAGTTACATGAAGATTTGTAGCTCACAACATACCGGTAACATTGAATCTGGAAAAAGTTCTTTGAATGTTATGTCAGTCACATGGAATTGCCCCAATGTTACTATTTACATGTACATATACATATACAGTATACTAAATAGAACTAAAAATGAAAGTGTCAGTGACACTGTAGCTCAACTTACTAGTAGGTAGGAATAATTTAATGGTTGACAGTAAATGGAGGGATGTGGTCTGTAGGGTGTGCCAAAGGATTTAGTGATGCAAGGAATAAATTCTAAAAGTCATCTACATGTCAATGTCAACATCCATGACAAATTTCATACAGATCAAAGAAACAGATTGGTCTACATGTATAACCCATGCTAATGGATTTTGTAGAAATATTTAGTCATACAAAGAGTAAAATCCAAAATGGCCATTGGTGGCCATATATTTTTGCCGAATGACCCTAAAATGACTTGTTCCCATCAAGAGGTCACCCCGATGATCAGATCAGGGATGTGGTATGTAGGGTGTGTCAAAGTATTTAGTGATGCAAAGAGTAAAATCCAATATGGCTGCCGAGTGCCGGCGGCCATGTTTTTTGCCGAATTATTCTAAAAATGACTCGTTCCCATCTACATGTAAATGTCAACATTCAGAATTTTTTTTATGATGATCAGACAAACGGTACGGCCTGTAGCCCGCGCCAATGGATTCAAATTGTAAATCAAAGATGGCCACCAGCAGCCATGTTTTTTGGCCGAATGACCCCAAAATGACTCGTTCCCATCTACATGTCAATGTCAACATTCATGACAAATTTCAAAAATATCCGACCAAAGATACGACCTGTAGCCCGCGCGAAAGTATTTAGTGATGCAAAGAGTAAAATCCAAGATGGCTGACGGTGGCCATGTTTTTTGGCCAAATGACCCCAAAATGACTCGTTCACATCTACATGTCAACATTCATGACAAACTTCATAAAGACCAGACCAAAGATACGACCTGTAGCCCGCGCCAAAGTATTTAGTGATGCAAAGAGTAAAATCCAAGATGGCTGACGGCGGCCATGTTTTTTTGCCAAATGACTCGTTCCCATTTAGAGGTCGCCCCATATGATCCATATGAAGTTTGGTGATGATCGAATCAGATATGTGGTCTGTAGAATGTGTCAAAGGTTTTAGTGATAAAAAGAGTAAAATTCAAGATGGCCGAATGATCCTAAAATGACTCGTTCCCATCTACATGTAAATGTCAACATTCATGACAAATTGTATGATGATCACACAAACGGTACGGCCTGTAGCCCGCGCCAATTGATTTAATTTTTAAATCCACGATGGCCACCAGCGGCCATGTTTTTTGGCCGAATGACCCCAAAATGATTCGTTCCCATCTACATGTCAATGCCAACATTCATGACAAATTTCATAAAGATCAGACCATAGATACGACATGAAGCCCGCACCAAAGGAAATTGTTGACGGATGCACACACGCACACACACACGGACGACGAACGCCAACCCTTGGCAATAGCTCAAATTTACAAAGTAAGTTGAGCTAATAAAGGAAATATTTTTCACCCACTGACCAACGCGCGAAGCGCGTTCAGTGGGTGTACTATAATCGTAGGACTTATGCGTTTCTGCTGAACTGAACTAGTGTCTATGCGTTTCTGCTGGGCGGCACTGACGTTTGATCGCAAAATAAAATTATAACCATTATCAAAGCACACGTTTGGATAATACCGTCATAAACAGTGACATATTATGATGTTGAGCTCGTATCGTCCATAAAATTAGAGTTATGACTTATAAAACTAAGAATTACTGCTTAAGTATTTCTACCAATTAGGTCACTAGATTCGTGTTGAGCTGGAACTTGAGAAATTTTAATTTCAACCAATTGAAATGCCGTTGAAAACTGAAGGGTTAAGCGATTATCGCAATAGGATATTGGAACACGTGTGCGCAACGTTACTATCACAAGTGTAACGATAAGTTATCGCCAAATTCGTGCTTCAAACAGTTTAAACATGTCATCTTCGGCTTCTTTTTTTTTATTTTTATGAAAATGAATAATAAATGGTGTGATAAATATGTATAATATGTATATAACGACAAATAGAGTAAAATTAGACATTTCCCCTTGAAACTTAGGATTGGAAAGCCAGGTACAAAAATTGGTGAAATATGAGTACGAACGTCAAAGTGTTCCCTGTGTATCGTGATAATTGCCAACCATGCGAAGCGAAGCCTCCATTGCCGATTATTTTACGCTGGATTTTTATCATCGAAACAAATCAATTTCTTCCATCTAAAAGATAATTACGTGCTTAACCCTGCCGTTTTCGGAATATATAGGTATTCCACGCAGAAACACCGAGTCTCAGCTTAATTTTTTGAAAAATAACAGTTTTATCGACATAAATAGATTTGAATGGGACAATTCGAATTCCATGTTAAAATTTATCATCGAAAAAAATTCAATTTCTTCCATCTAAAACATAATTACGCGATGGACTCTGTCATTTTAGAAACATATATGTATCCCACGCACATGCACCAAGTCTCAGCCTAAAGGTTTGAAAAAAGACAGTTTTATCGACATAAATCGATGTTAATGGTAAATTCCACGTTAATTTTTATCATTGAAACAAATTCATTTCTTCCATCTAAAACATAATTACGTGCTGTACTCTGTCATTTTAGGAATATGTAGGTATCCCACCCACACACTCCAAGTCTCAGCTTAAAATTTTGAAAAATGACAGTTTTATCGATATAAATCGATTTTAATGGCAAATGCGGTGTTAAATAAATTTTAGGGCCCTGCGAATGTTTTCTGAGCTGTTCTATATTGGTCATTAGAGTCCATATTTGACCGGTTACACCTGATAATTATCCGACAGTACAGTCGCGTTACTTTATAGGTCAACATTGGTCATTATCACCCGACAAATTTATTTCGGTCTATTGTATCAACCCCTATTTTCTCCCGCGTAGCCTGACTAAATGTCAACATTGGTCTTTATCGCTCCACTAATTTGTATCGTTTCATCGGTATGAATTCCATATCCAATTATCAACATACAACCAACCCAACCTCTAATCCCGGTCCAATTTATTTATTTCTTTCATCGGTATAGTCACGTTACGTAATATTTTATCATGTGATACTTGTACTTATTTGTCTATGGTATTACTATAGTATACCGCATACGTATATCAATTGCTATTCCTTTCTATATAATCCTGGTGCCATCTATAGAGATAGATAATTTCAGACCCCCCCCCCAATTTGATATCATTGCTGCTTTAGTACAGTCGCGATGCAAAAAGCCTCCATTGGCGATTATTTTACGCTGGATTTTTATCATCGAAACAAATCCATTTCTTCCATCTAAAAGATAATTACGTGCTTAGCCCTGCCGTTTTCGGAATATATAGGTATTCCACGCAGAAACACCGAATCTCAGCTTAAATATTTGAAAAATAACAGTTTTGAATGGGACAATTCCATGTTAAAATTTATCATCGAAAAAAATTCAAGTTCTTCCATCTAAAACATAATTACGCGCTGGACTCTGTCATTTTAGAAGCATATATGTATCCCACGCACATGCACCAAGGCTCAGCCTAAAAGTTTGAAAAAAAGACAGTTTTATCGACATTAATCGATTTTAATGGTAAATTCCATGTTAAATTTTACCATTGAAAAAAAATCATTTCTTCCATCTAAAACATAATTACGTGCTGTACTCTGTCATTTTAGGAATATGTAGGTATCCCACCCACACACTCCAAGTCTCAGCTTAAAATTTTGAAAAATGACAGTTTTATTGACATAAATCGATTTAAATGGCAAATGCAGTGTTAAATAAATTTTAGGGCTTTGCGAATGTTTTCTGAGCTGTTCTATATTGGTCACTAGAGTCCATATTTGACCGGTTACACCTGATAATTATCCGACAGTGCAGTCGCGTTACTTTATAGGTCAACATTGGGCATTATCACCTGACAAATTTATTTCGGTCTATCGTATAAACCCCTATTTTCTCCCGCGTAGGCTGAATAATTGTCAACATTGGTCTTTATCGCTCCACTAATTTGTATCGTTTCATCGGTATTAATTCCATATCCAATTATCAACATATAACAAACCCAACCTCTAATCCCGGTCCAATTTATTTATTTCTTTCATCGGTTTAGTCACGTTACGTAATATTTTATCATGTGATGCTTGCACTTATATGTCTATGGTATTACTATAGTATACCATATACGTATATCAATTGCTATTCCTTTCTATATAATCCTGGTGCCATCTATAGAGATAGATAATTTCAGACCCCCCACCCCCCAATTTGATATCATTGCTGCTTTACTACAGTCGCGATGCAACATCGCTCCACTAATTTATGTCAGTTCATCGGTACAAACCACTTTTTCTCCGAGTCCATATAACCAACCCAACATCTTATAGAAGTCCATAAATGACTATTCTGGCACTATATAGAGATGACTAAGATTCTGACACCCCCCTATGTTAAAGCCTTGTTGCAACAGTAGAGTTGATCTCTGAGTTCAGATGCATAATGTATCAACATTGGTCGTTATTGCTCTACAAATTTATATCGGTTCAACCCTTAGTTCCCTGTATCGCCCAGCCCTCCCTCAATTTATTTTTTCAGTTGTATTATAGTCTCGTTACATACACATGTTATCTTTTGTAACTTTTGCTTCAACGCGTTGAGTTCCGCTGCAGACAATATAAAACTGACGACATTTTGAAATGTAAGCAGGCTTCAAACTCATCTTATCCAAGAAAAACTCTGGTTACATAAGAAATTTGTGTATAAGGTGTATGCGCATTTGTCGCATTAAAAACAAAAGGTCCCAAGTCAAGGTCCAAATCCCCAACACACTCATGTGAGGTTTAACTCCATCCTCATACAGTAATGTCCAAAGTAATTGACCACTTAACCACAGCATAATTATTGGTAATTTGTCAGGATTTTAAATGCTGAAAAAATACCCATAATTCTGCTGTGGTTAAGTGGTCAATTACTTTGGGCATTACTGTAACCAATATAAGGATTTGAGGTGTAATGATAACTCAATCCTCATACAGTAATGTACAAAGTAATTGACCACTTAACCACAGCATAATAATGGGTAATTTGTCAGGTTTTTAAATGCTGAAAAAATACCCATAATTCTGCTGTGGTTAAGTGGTCAATTACTTTGGGCATTACTGTAATCAATATAAGGATTTGAGGTGTAATGATAACTCAATCCTCGTACAGTAATGTCCAAAGTAATTGACCACTTAACCACAGCATAATTATTGGTAATTTTTCAGGATTTTAAATCCTGAAAAATTACCAATAATTCTGATGTGGTTAAGTGGTCAATTACTTTGGGCATTACTGTAACCAATATAAGGATGTGAGGTTTAATGAGAACTCCATCCACATAACTAATAAATATGTGTGAAAATTAAACCAAAACAAATAAATTCCATGATGGCGTCCAATATGGACTGCCTAATTCTGCTCCAAAACATGTATATTGAATATATGGTTGTTTATTGGGGAAAACCGATTATTTCAATAATATTTTCATTAACTGGGATCCAAAACCCGACTACGGGAGCGCGCTTCATGCGCGACTGTATCTTAAGCATATGTGCATATTTAATGAGCCAACAATTGGAATCCCAATAAAGATGATTGGCACGTCGCCCTTGCGCATAGACATCATTGATGATCTCTATGGGAATCAAAATTGACATTTAATAGACAATTTCGATTAACCGCAAAAACTTAAGGAATCTCTAATTGCGCTTAAGCCCAATGAGAATGCAATAAGACATTCCTTATTATGCTTAACCGCAATTACTTCCCATTCCCCTTAAACACAATTAATATATCTCTCATTAGATCACCCTTCTGCAAATAGTAGAATAATCCTATATTTGTTCCACCCATTGTGCCATGGAGAATGGAGATGGACTACACCATCTGTAGTATAAGGAGTTTATGTACTATATATAATATATTATTCTTTAATAAGAGATTCATTATTAGGCTTTATCAGCGAAATTTGAATATTCTTCATTGCGCTTAAGCGCAATTAAATATTCCCCTATTGCGCTTAAGCACAATAGAGATTTCCTTATTGAGCTTATAAGCGCAATAAGGAATATCCCTTATTGTGCTTATTATAAAGCACAATTAGCTCTTCTTGCTCTTAATTAAAAAAAAAACAGTTATAATTGTATTGTAACTATTGGTTTGTCCTTTAAAGGTACTCAATCCGAAAAGAGGGTCCCCATCTCAACAGATTCCAACAACAACAATCCGATCAGAGGGTCCTATATTACTATTTCTTTGGCTTTGGGGGTACAAAATATTTGATTCGAGTCGAGGAAACCATCAAACGAAGCTCAGAGTTATTAGATATTGATTTTTGAAATTTGTTAATTGCTCGAGATGAGTACTAATAACTGCCGTCAATTTGGTAACCTGCTCGAGATTTTACGCCAAAACTCTATTCAAACAGACAAGGATGGATAACTCTATAATCAGGGTACGCAATTTTGAATGTCTTCTGGGCCAGAAAGAATTCCCGATAATGAAAAATAATAGATTTCTAAAATCGATATCTAACAAATCTGAGCTTTGATGGGTGACTTCCTCGACTCGAATCAAATATTTTTGACCCCCGAAGCCATTGAAATAGTAATTGAGATGAGTTTTATCGGATTGAGTACCTTTAATATTTCCATACATCATGCCCACATATATTATAAAAGAATGGTACTATTATTATGCTCGTAGTAGTTAATACCACCTTACCGTCAATATTCTAGCATGCTAACGATCCCAAAATAACTCGTTCCCATCTACATGTCAATATTAACTTCTATGACAAATTTCATGATAATCAGACGAACAGTACGACCTGTAGACTGCGCCAATCTATTTAATTTTGAAATCAAAGATGGCTGCCAGCGGCTATGCTTTTGGCCAAATTACCCCAAAATGACTCATTCCCATCTACATGTCAATGTCAACATTCATGACAAATTTCATAATGATCTGACCAAAGTTAGGACCTGTAGCCTGTGCCAAATGATTTAGTCATGCAAAGAGTAAAATTCAAGATGGCTGCTGGCGGCCATGTCTTTTGACCGAAAGACCCCAACAGGACTCGTTCCCATTTACATGTCAAGGTCAACAGCCATGACAAATTTCATGAAGATCCGACCAAAGCTACGACCTGTAGCCCGCGCCAAAGGATTTAGTCATGCAAAGATTAAAATCCAAGATGCTCATGACGGCCATGTTTTTTGGCCAAACTTCCCCAAAATGACTCGTTCCCATCTGCCTGTCATTATTAACATCCGTGACAAATTTCATGATAATCAGACGAACAGTACGACCTGCAGACCGCGCCAATTTATTTAATTATGAAATCAAAGATGGCTGCCAGCGGCCATGTTTTTTAGCCAAATGACCCCAAAATGATTCATTCCCATCTACATGTCAATGTCAACATTCATGACAAATTTCATGATGATCTGATCAAAGTAAGGACCTGTAGCCTGTGCCAAAGTATTTAGTCATGCAAAGAGTAAAATCCAAGATGGCTGATGGCGGTCATGTTTTTTGGCCGAATGACCCCAAAAGGACTCGTTCCAATTTACATGTCAAGGTCAACAGCCATGACAAATTTCACGAAGATCCGTCCAAAGCTACGACCTGTAGCCCACGCCAAAGGATTTAGTCATGCAAAGAGTAAAATCCAAGATGCTCATGACGGCCATGTTTTTTTTGTCCGAACTACCCATCAGCCTTTCATTATTAACATCAATGACAAATTTCATGATAATCAGACGAACAGTACGACCTGCAGACCGCGCCAATTGATTTAAATTTTGAAATCAAAGATGGCTGCCAGCGGCCATGTTTTTTGGCCAAATGACCCCAAAATGACTCATTCCCATCTACATGTCAATGTCAACATTAATGACAAATTCCATAATGATCTGATAAAAGTACCCTGCTGGACAAAACAAGTGTCAACTTTACTGCGGTTAACTGATGGCTACTGGTGGCCTTGTTTTTTGGCCTAACAAACCCAAATAACTCGTTCCCATCTACATGTCAATATTAACATCTATGACAAATTTCATGATGATCAGACAAACAGTACGACCTGTAGAATGCGCCAATGGATTTAATTTTGAAATGCAAGATGGCCGCCAGCGGCGATGTTTTTTGGCGAATGACCCCAAAATGGCTCGTTCCCATCTACATGTCAATGTCAACATTTATGACAAATTTCATAAAGATCAGACCAAAGGTACGACCTGTAGCCCGCACCAAAGGATTTAGTCATGCAAAGAGTAAAATCCAAGATGGCTGCTGGCCGCCATTTTTTTTGGCCGAATGACACCAAAAGGACTAGTTCCCATCTACATGTCATTGTTAACATCCTTGACAAATTTCATGAAGATCCGACCAAAGCTACGATCTGTAGCTCGCGCCAAAGGATTTAGTCATGCAAAGAGTAAAATCCAAGATGGCTGCTGGCCGCCATTTTTTTTGGCCGAATGACACCAAAAGGACTAGTTCCCATCTACACATGTCATTGTTAACATCCTTGACAAATTTCATGAAGATCCGACCCAAGCTACGATCTGTAGCTCGCGCCAAAGGATTTAGTCATGCAAAGAGTAACATCCAAGATGGCTGCTGGCGGCCATGTTTTTTTGGCCGAACAACCCAAAAATGACTCGTTCCCATCTACATGTCAATATTAACATCCATGACAAATTTCATGAAGATCAGACTAAAGGGACAACCTTGAAATCCAAGATGGCCGCCAAGATGTTTTTCGATCGAAATACCCCAAAATGATTCGTTCCCATCTACCCTGCTGGGAAAAACAAGTGTCCACTTAACCACGGTGCGGTTAGCATTGCCACCGCGGCCGAAATGCAACTACACCGCGGCTCCACTGGCTATCTACAGTTGGGCATTGGTTTATTTGCCATTCGGCCATGGTGTACAAATGTAGTTGCAGCTGTGTACATTCATCAAACTGAAAAAAGATACAAACCAGAAATCTAACCACGGTGTACATATCATTCGGCCCCGTTGTAGTTGCTTTTTGGCCATGGTGTACATGTGTACTTGTCGTTCGGCCGCGGTGTATATGTACTTGCCGCTCGGCCGCGGCGCTCAACTGCAGTTACAAACTCTGACACTGCACCCGAATGGCAAATACACCGCGGTGCCAATGGACACTTGTTTTGTCCAGCAGGGTACATGTCAATGTCAACATTCATGACAAATTTCAAAGAGATCAGACTAAAGGCACAACCTGTGTCCCGCGACAATGTAAATTGTTGACGGACACACAGACACACGGATGACGGACGCCAACCCATGGCAATAGCTCAAACTTACAAAGTAAGTTGAGCTAATAAAACGGGATGCGTTGGAATTTTGCAAAATGAATAAAATGAAAACCGTCGGGAGCTCTGAAATAGGGCTGGGCGGGTCACCGGAAACACAGGTATATATTTTTTTGGCTTTACTACTTCGGGGTTCATGCATTTTGCTGAATTGTTCTTGCAGTCAAAATCCGATGACCACATGAACCCGCCGTTCATTTATTATATAATACAGCAGTATTACATGGGGTGACACCACTATAGAGGGGGTCAATTACTTAAATCTAGGGAAGTCGATAGCCGAGAGGTACGGTACTGTAGTGTACTGGTCTCGCGTGCTAGCGGGCCGGGAATCGCAACCTGGTCAGGGTATTCTGACAAAAATCAGAACTCGGTCAGATACCAAGTTTGTAAAGCTGAAAAGTCTCATTTGAGATCACTGAATAAAGATCCGAATGCAAAAATACCGACTTCCCCCATTACAACATCTATCCAGGTATTTTGTTGTTCTGCAGTATGCTGTCTGATTGGGGGTGCGGACATTAATGGCTGACCTGTGTACATGCCTCGGGGTATCTGGAGAAGTCAGCCCAAAACAAGGTCGGCCACAAGAGATGTCGGCCCGGGTAAATTAAAGATTGGTCAAGAAAAGTCGGCCCCATTATTATTTTACTGCTTGTTAATGCCTGTGGCACAATAAGATGAGACCGACATTTCGCCACACGGTGTCATAAGGGATTACATCACCTCGTAGCATTCCATTTTATGTGACCATGTTTTGGTCACATGGTGTCAAGGAGGATTATATCACCTCCTGGCAATCCATTTGCTTATCGCGCACTGTCATCATAGAGTCATGGCTTTACGCAGATATGTCGATAGGGTTCGTTAAACGGAAATTTAAATCTGTACCGGAAAAATAGCCATATATACAAGACATGGTATTAGACCAGATACGAACCTTCACACTTAGTCAGCCAATTAATCTATAGACCTAAACAATGTCCTGTCATAATTATAATGGGCGTCGCGCCAGAGGGATTTCCACATGGAAGCAGTCAGCGAAACGCCGATAAAGATCAACACTAAGTCATACATACAATGTAGTGTTGAACAAGGTTTCCGTGACACCTGATATACATGTACATGTAGACGGGAACGAATGGCCGCTGGTGGCCATCTTGGAATTCAAAATTCAATCCATTGGCGCGGGTTACAGGTCGTGCTGTTCGTCTGATCATCTTGAAATTTGTTATGGATGTTAATATTGACATGTAGATGGGAACGAGTGATTTTGGGGTCGTTCAGCCAAAAATCATGGCCGCCAGCAGCCATCTTGGATTTTACTCTTTGAATGACTAAATTCTTTGTCGCGGGCTACAGGTTGTAGCTTTGGTCGGATCTTCATGAAATTTGTCATGGCTGTTGACCTTCACATGTAAATGGGAACGAGTCCTTTTGGGGTCATTCGGCCAAAAGACAAGGCCGCAGCAGCCATCTTGGATTATGCTCTTTGCATGACTAAATCCTTTGGCACAGGCTACAGGTCCTTACGTTGGTCAGATCATTATGAAATTTGTCATGAATGTTGACATTGACATGTAGATGGGGAATGATTCATTTTGGGGTCATTTGGCTAAAAAACATGGCCGCTGGCAGACATCATTGATTTCAAAATTAAATAGATTGGCGCAGTCTACAGGTCGTACTGTTCGTCTGATTATCATGAAATTTGTCATGTATGTTAATAATGACAGGCAGATTGGAACGAGTCATGTTGGGGTAGTTTGGTCAAAAAACATGGCTGTCGCGGCCATCTTTGATTTTAATCTTTGCATAACTAGACCTTTCAACTTTCCACATTCCTAATCGCTCCATTAACTGTAACACATGAAATTATTCCCTTTCCACGTTAGCTACAGTGCCATTGACACTTTCATAATTACATTTCAGTCAATTCACATTTTCAGCTACATATACATGTATATGTAAACAAATTTCATCATTAAAGAAATTGCAAATTCATCGTTGATTGCATCATCTCAATATTTCATTAAAGTGAGACTTTATGTTCACACATTGATTCATTCAGACAACATTTTCTCCATTTCTACACTGTTCATTGCATTGATCGTCTTCAATGGGGATAATCTATAATTCTATATGTATATCATCGTTAACTATTAAAGTGACATTTCTCTTCCACCCAATCGATATTGCATTAAAATGACGCTTCATATTCATTACACTTCATTCAATAATTTCTGTTTCTACATCACGTATTGCATTGATTGCCTTCAGGTCAGGTAAGCTATGTCCGACTCAAATATTAAAGTGACGCATCATATTCACTACACTTCATTCAATAATTTCTTTTTCTACATAGTTTACATATATTGCATTGATTGCCTGCAGCTAAGGTAATCTATGTCCGACTCAAATAATACAAATATTAAAGGCATTCCATTTCCATCCATTAATTCTAAGGAAACTTCTGCTGTGATATATATATGTATATATGCATACAGGGTACTACCGGTACACGCGCTACACCACTCGGATAAATGTCTGTCATCACACTAAAATACCATATTATAACTTGAATTGATATATTCGTAATCGTATATAGTCACCAATAGCCGGGTTACTACCGTAGTACCCGCCATTGCCCATCTAGTGAACTATTCAAACCCAACAGGCCTGGATGATTTCGCTGTGGGATGATGGTTCACTTCCCTTCCATCCTCAAGCTAATTATGCCATCTCATGGCATAATGTTGTTCTGACGTGCAGGGGTAGATATGCTTGAGGCCCCACCACAGTTCAATTCACACCAGGTTCTCAGCTATTATTATCTTATGTTCGAACTTTACTCATATGTTTGGACTGATCATAACCATGATTTTAATGCTGGGTTTGAATAGTTCTCTATATGGGCAATGTCCGTTACTACGGTGGTAACCCGGCTATTGGTGACTATATACGATTACGAATATATCAATCCAAGTTCTAGCATGGTATTTGTGACGACACAGACATTTCTCCGAGTGGTGAAGCACATGAAGTACCCTGTACGGAACATCCTATAATTATTGTAACATTGAACTTAATGATCAACTTGGTGGTTGCTCCATTACGTGTCACGTACGATCATATTAATAATAATAGTGAAAAATATATATTTTTTTAATTTCATTCCGTGGCGAAGCGTTCTGGTGACATCGTGATACCTTCATTTTCAGTATCCCTTAGATGCCTACTTTCCCCAGAGATTTCACGGTCCTCCTCCAATTAGTTTCTGAGTATTTTCAATAAAACGGAAAACAGCCCCAATAGAAAAACAATATACTTCCTTGGTTACACCATGGAAGTATAATAATAGAGAAAATATTGAGATGAAAGAATCGCAGTTTAGTAACACAAAATATTCAGTTGTGTGACCATATGTTATCCTGGCTTTTGTATTTTCATCTGAAGTGTATGGGAGTGACCCCTCCCCTGCCTCGAAACTGTGTGACGGAATAAGCACATTGTCAACCTGGGCTCAAAATGCGAACTTTGAGGGCCCGTAACTTCGTTATTTACAAACGGATTTTAAAACTGCTTTCAGTTTTGTGATCTGCTGCTCTCAGAGATCGGATGTTATGGATTTCATCTGATTCAGAGGCGAATAACATTTTTGAAATTGACAAGCATATGTGCCCAATTTGAAACTTTGAGGGACCAAATCTCCGACATTTTTAAACGGATTAACGATCTGTTTTCCGTTTCCTAATCAGCTTGTATGGTAGATGTTATATTCCATCTGATTCTGAGACCAAAACAAATTGGGACCTGGGACTACACCCTCCCCAAACCCACAATACTGAACCGAACCTGGCAGATTTTGGCGCACCACTTGCGCTCTTTATTCCGATCACACCAGCGTGTGATACGGCTTTTAATGTCGTATACCTTCAGAGGAGTTGCGGTCGTTAGCAGATCAGCGCAAAAACGCGAATTTCCAGGACCACAACTCTGGTGTTTCTAATCGGATTTCAAAATTTCGTTTTGCTGTATGATCAACTTCACTCATGGAATGCGCATACCTTAATAGACTACTTTCGTTAAGAAAGTTTTTTTTTTTTCGAAATATTTGCCCCTACCCCAATGTAAAAATATAGGACCAACCCTGTCCAGTTTTTGTTTTCGCAATGAACTGACAACTACCAAGAGGACTGCGAAAACCGAAATCGGTTATCTACAATGATACAAAAGAACAGCTGAGTACAACCAATTTGAGGTTTGCCTATTTATGGGCGGTAACTCCTCAGGAAAAGCTCGGACACAAGTTTTGATGTCGTTGGTCTGTAGGGCATATCGAGTTGTGCATACGTTCCAATTTTCGATGCTCTGCTCCTTATAATTTCCGAGATAATAAAATGACATGTTTTCGTATAAAGGAAGATAACTCTGCGAAGAAAGAGCGGACAATATTCATCATGGTTCTAAGGCACAGAACTCATTAACCCCAACATAAGTACCAACTTTCAGTTCGATACTCCCCATATGTTCAGATATTAAGGCGTTGCAAAAGTGTCGAGTATAATAATAATAATAGTGAAAAATATTTTTTTTAATTTCATTCCGTGGCGAAGCGTTCTGGTGACATCGCGATACCTTCATTTTCAGTATCCCTTAGATGCCTACGTTCCCTAGAGATTTCACGGTCCTCCTCCAATTAGTTTCTGAGTATTTTCAATAAAACGGAAAACGGCCCCAATAGAAAAACAATAGATTTCCTCGCTACGAAATATCGTAGCGAAGATTACTCGGCGCGCCAGATACGGCGCGTAAACGAGCCGGGAACGGCGCTGTGGCAAAATTAGGAGCCAAGCTCGGCGCGCGTATCGGAACGGTATGCGACGAGAGCGCAGTGCTTCTTATTTCGGTCCTAACTCGTTGTTCTGTTGAGGACATGGTATGCACAGGCTATGCATTATTCCAATAAAGAGCGTTCATCGCAAGTTAATGGTGAAATATACGTTCATATAGGACGCCTGTTTTTTAAATAATTTTTGACAGGCTGTCCCCGACAGAGCACAATGCAAAATATATGTCTACCTTACATTGGGCATCAATATAATACAGTATGGTTATATTGAATCATATGTTCCCGACTGTTATGTGCTATTTTAACATTGCATGATGTTGAGTTGGCAAGGCAAATTTCGGAATAGTATTAGCTTGATGCCAATATATAGCATTGTATACAACCTACATGTACACTGTAACTATATTTATCACATAATTAACTCACAAAATCAGCTTCATAATTATTGGTAAGACACACGTTTAATATTAGCGCATGCGATGACGTCATGCCGAAGATTTTCCACTAATTGATAGAGATTCTCATATTTACCCCAAAACTCCCACTTTATTTAACTAAAATGCATAAAAATAAAAAACACTAGGAGATATATAGTCAGGGGAATTTCGCACAATTGACCCCACCACCCCAAATACACTATGATATGTAAGTCTTATATCGTGTCTTTTTTTTAAACATATTTTATTGTAATATAATATTACAAGAGGGATAGGGGCAAACATTTTAACAACTTACATCCACCCCTCTCCCATTAACATTTTAACAAATACAACGTAGATGATGAAGATAACATATATACGGGATGACGTATTGTGTGTTTCTAATTGCTGTCTTTATGGTGGTGAGGTTAATTGTACCAATTACAAGTGTATAGAGTTATTCACCTTCCATCAAAACTAAGACCACATGACCAAATAACCAGGGCGAACCAGTGTTAAATGAATATGTATAGCAATGAAGAGCGGCGATCATCATCTATACACACCCACACCAATCTATATCGAAACGGACATCGAGGCAACAAGGTGACACCCGTCAGGTCACGGGCGCGTCGACATGGATGTGAGCTATGGTAACTCAGTGTGTATCATTAGTTGTGGGAGCAGGCCACAGCGGTGAAAGTGACCACCTTACTATAAGTGTGACACAGTGCATGTATGTCATAGGTGAGATAGAGCTGATTTCAAGGTCCAGTCATTGCAAGGCAAACACTTTCCATCCCGGTTAAGTTATCCTGCTAATTTGATATGATGCTGGTGGGTCCTGCTGACTTGCCATTGTGCTGGTAGTGACAAATATTGGTGTTAAGAAATTGTACCGTTATTGTGTTCTAAAGGTGTCATGTTCACGGCCGTGTGTGTGTGTGTGTGAGAATTGACTCAAGTAAGCTGCTAGTATGGTTATACAGTATTAAAAGACATATACATTGTATATTGTAAACTATTTTACTTTTGATAGTTGTCAATCGGCCATAATCAAAATGACTATTAGTGTCGTTTTGCATGCAAAAACACGAGAAGCCTAGAAAATATATATGATAATGAATGGTTCGGGTAGACACTAGATATTTTTCTCAAATAGTTCCATATATATCCAGACACTGCAACATGTATATTCCGAAAGAATAACGGTACATTTTCTTAACAGAATCAGTTTACCATATCAGCATATTTCAACTCTGTGGTATACCCACCAGCATCGTAGCATATCAACAAGACTACTTAAATTCGGGATATATCACTGACGTACATGTGCACGTACGCATCGACATTAACATTTGAGTTTGTTTATGTGTCTATATTATATTTTACTGTTTAATTTAGGTTTTGTGCGCCCATATGGTATTATAGAAATATATCACAAGATTACATAAAATAAACGCTTCCTCCATATAGGCGGCATATGAATTATTTTAATAAACGCAATGCTGTCTCCAAATTTATGCGAATGTCACGCAGCGGGGACATAAGTAGTTTGCATGCAGGAGTTACTGTTCCTTTAGATATATAAAATAAAAGTTAATCCCACTTATCCCACAATATTACGAGGCAATTTCACAATTATATTATTTATATGCCGTTCCTTTAGAATACTCTCATTATCCTCATCTCCACCCATTGAACCATGTCGTAATCCGTATGTCTGTCAGTATTTTTATTTTCGGAAACGGCCGAATTAAATAGTTTCCAGCCACATCGATGAATCCAAGATCATCCTTCTTGATTCGACATTTTCGACTGCATATTTTAACGAAGAGTATGTGTCGTACTTTGTCATCAATTTAGAGCACTTCAATACAAATCTGCGGAACTAATCACGCATGATTGTGGTTGTTTTGTTTTGTTTATAACTTGACATGGGCCCGAGTTGGTCATGCTCGCCCAGCGTCGATCTCTACTCTTGGCGAGCCAAACCAGCCTGGCAAAGTGTTCTGTTATATAAATAAGCACCTATTAATAACCACATATATGATATATATATAAATTAAGTTAATTAAATGACTATAGATTAATACATCTTAGAAAGATGTTAAATGAACAGGAAAATTAATTCAATATATTATGATTATATTATGCGTGATGATGCACACGTGACTGTATATATTATTTGTATATATTTATTTGTGTCTTGTCCAGCCATTGTAATTCTTAAAATCAAGAACCATCAGGCGTATTCAGCTTATTTTTGGTATGGGTGACTAGGATTCAGATTTGATTCAGAATTGGATCACTGGGTCAAATAGGGTGGGAACCAGGGACATAATTCTTTCCCTCAATAGTTTTTCTTAAAACATCTTCTCAAGAACCATTTGGCATATTTAGCATACATTTTGGTATGGAGTCTTTGGATGACTGGGATTCAGATTTGCTCAAATGGGCTCACCAGGTCAAATAGGGGTGCGACCAGGAACATAACTCCCCCCATAGTAATTCTTAAAATGGCTAATCACCAAGAGCCACCAGGCCTATTTAGCCTATATGTAGTAACTAGTATGGAGGGTCCTTGTGTTACTTGGGACTGGGTTACAGATTTGTTAAAATGGGTTCGACCAATCAAGAGATGGCATTTGGTGTATATGGCCTATGGAGAGTTGGGATCAAAATTAGTTTGAATGGGATCCACCATTAAAAAAGGGGGCATGTCAGGTTGGAACTTTGCAACAGTTAGGAAAGCTTGAGGTATCAGTTGTAAAATTCCAACATGTGCAAAGGAATTTTACGAACTTGGGAGAGTGTTTGCTTGTCGGGAGGGAGCATACTATGGACTATGTGGGTGGGGGATCAGGACCAAATTCCAAGGTGGACACCCCACTGCTCAACGGAGACTCTCTAGGCTACTTCCCTCTTTAGAACTACTTGTTTTTAAGTGATTTTGACAAGTACTAACTCTTATGGTCTTTCGGGTCCCAGTCTTTACAGTCTGGTGATCGTCTCCACAGTCATTGACTGTCTTGTTAATATTGTGTTTTCTATGACAATTTGATATATGTATAAGCAAAAATCCACACGTTTGTGGTTGCGAAAAGGCTATAAGCAACTAAATAATTGAAATTATGCCCCTTGACATTTGTGTAGGGAAACTCGAGTCAGCATAAAAAAAATACCGACAGCTGAATGGTTGTTTAATGTGAAAGAAAAGAGAAGTTCATAGGCAATTAATTCCTCGGCCATTTGTGTTGGATTGTTCGTCAAGCGTCTACGTTGGTCGCCAAATTTGGTAGGGGATGGGGGTATTTTTCTATACTGAAATTTTGTGCACAAAAGTGGGTAGTTGGTATAGTTATGGAAATGCCAATTTATTTTTGACAACTTATGTCCGACGTGGAATTCTAAACGCAAAAATATTTAAAGTTTGGCTCAGTACCGTAATGAATCGTGGGCATGGCTTAACCCATAACATTGTCGCCTATGGGAAATCATTAGTTGATTGTAACATGAATGATCCATATATGCAATAGTAACGGCCGCAAGATGTCTTACGTCTAGTATAAACTATATTGTTACAGGATGTAATGACTATAGTAGTGTTAGCAATATATTTACAATTGCTGAGAATGAGTGATGTATTCCCCAGACAATGGCTGGAACAGCAGAGAATGTTTATCCAACTGTCACAAACGAGCGAACAAATAATATGGAGTTATTCATCCTGTATTGCCAAAGTAAAATTATATGTACGGTATCATAATTTTGATTACGCATGCTTAATTTCTGAGTCTGGGTTGGTTTTCAAGTCGTGGTATCAAAGGTGTGGACACACGTATTAACATAGGTCCGTATTGTACTTGTCTGATTCTGAACATAATGCGCTATTCAGTTTTATGGCAGGGGGCAACATGGAAACACATTATCTGGTACGTCAATGTATGTTCATATGGAGCGTAAATAATTCAAAATAATGCCAATATGGTTCGATTTGTGCTTTTGAAAGTTCAATATGAGCTCATTTTCAGGAGAACAGACTGACGTTTTATATCCCAGCAAACAATTAGAACGGACCCATCACCACATTAATATGAAATTTTCATGGCCAGATATCGACTTTCAAAATAGGAAGTTTAACACGTTTTGAATTGTATCACCTGCTATATCGCCTCTTATATATAAGAGTATAAAACCAACATTTCCAGATAAACAAAGCATAACTCAAGAACGGAAAATGCGAACACCATACACAATGAACTGAAAACCGGTGATGGTGAACATCTAACGGACTACTCAATATCCTGGCATCTCATGACCGAGAGACACTCAAGCGGAGAGGCGAAAATCAACAATTTCAGATAAAAAAGAATAACTATACAACGAAAACATGAACAAAACAATTGAACACTCGTCTGAATGTAATGAATAGCTGACATGCATGTTCTCATATTGCTATCGCTATATACCCGCATCCACAAAATCACACTTAAAAAGCGATTGAAACTATTAACTTGATAATGGGCGATAATTACTCTATTAAAAAGATGTTTTAGTGTTATCTCTCTTTGGGTGTATAGAGCGGAATACTATTAAATTTCATCAAATCAATCACTTCTAGGTCTGTAATGGAAAGTGTCTGTTTTATATATGGATAGGTGTCTTTAGTGGCATACTGTGACCTTTTATTTGAATTGAAAATATATATAACTGTCAGTACCCCAGTATTCAGTGAGAAATGGGATGCGTATACAGATGATATGACGTAGACTAATATATGTCTGTTAAACAAGACAAGATCAGAAACACTTTTCTGTTGAAATATTTTGACGCAGCAAAGCATAGCATAAAAAAGATACAATTTGGAAAGTGAATGGAGTTTAACGGTCAGAATATGGTGGAGGACGAGTTTTAGCTGATAACGAGGAAGCGAGTACTTGCTCGGCATCAAACGGGGGCGGCTGAATGGGACGAACCTCTGGACATCACTGAACTGAAATTATTTGTTAAGTGTCACCTTCACTCATGTGGCACAGTCGAAACAATCTTCAAGAGGAATACACCTGGAGATGACTGGTGCTACTCGTTTCTCAAAAGAAGCAATGCTCTTTATACAAGGATGTGCTGCCAAAATATAAAAAGATCCAGGTCTGCTTTGCGTCGTGAGACATTTATTATTTCAAAGAACTGGAAGAAACAATCAAGGACATTCCACCAGAGAATATACCGAACTATGACGACAGCAGCCTGCCTGACTCTCCGGGTGCATGGGGTGGAGCACCCTGCCTGACTATCTGGTGCAAACTCAGTTATTTGCAATAAGGGGTGATACGGGTGCCGAGAATAATGGACTCATCTCCTTCCAAACTCAACACATGTTCTCCAGCCAATGACTGGACGTACTATTTTTTTTTTCGGGCATATGAAGAGACTATTGATGAACAGTGGGTGACAGATATAACACAATGCCAGAAGATCAATTCCCGAAGCAGATCAGGTTACTAAGAAGAACACCAAGACATATATGGAAGTCAACTTCAAAATTGTTTTTTCTTCTACAAACAGAATAATAAGTCAAGACCCGGTAATAGCTGTGGGTATCGCAGCGTCACATGACACAATGAAATCGCATTCCAATATCGACAAAGGGTTTTAATATCAATCCTGGATATTGGCGTATAAGGATTGTATATTGCTAAGATATAAATGCTAGTGCTTATAAAATAACCTTCTATGTTGCATCAGTTGATGTCTTCCCTGAACAAAAATATTAGACGTACAGCAGCCGAACACAATGCTATACGAGTTCAGGAGGGATCTGCCCCATCTCACCCCATTGAATTGAGACACCTGTAACATTTGGGGCAATGTTTAGCTGATAGGTTTTTTTTTTTGGAACAGTTATCTCAACTTTTCAAGTTAGCGTTAACATACCCTAAAACTGTACGAAGTCGCCCTTGTTATGGTGCATGTAAAACACATGCATGCGGACTATACATACCCCGCAGACAGACAGACTGAATCAAATAATTTGATCTAGCATCTCCACCATGAATCAATAAAGAGCGCCCCTTGATGTCATATTCCTGATATGGTATGCATAAAGAGCGTTTATCTCATTACTGCTTGACCACAGCTCTATAATTAATCACAAATTCAGAGTAAAATGTTCTTTTAATTATTGAATATAATACGTGTCGCTTACAACATTCCGGGTCCACCCATGCAGACCAAACACCACCATTATAAATGTAGTTCCACTATATTTTTCAGGTGGTTTAATTATTTATCTAAGCTTTGAACGTTTACAAAACAAGTAAGAAATCTGGATACGTAAGCTTATTTCCGTATTCAGTGCAGGGGAACTCTGGTTTCACGGTGGGTATCGAGTTAATGAGTGCCACGCATTAAAAATGGTCGAAGCGATTGCTAACGCTACAAAAAACGAGGAAAAGGGCAATAAACTGGGATAATGATATATGCCGTGGCATTTTGGCAGCTACGAGGATATGCCATACAATTTTTCAAACAAGCTGATACCTAATTTGTGTCCAAACTCACAGTTGTTTGCGCTAACATTCTGACCAAAGTTGTCAGTCGAAGGATTCTCATAGAAGTATGGTATTGTGTATTCCACGAATCTCCGACTGGAAACTCTGGTCAGAATGTTATATAAAACTACTGAGTATAAGGTATCAACATGTTTTAAAAATAAACTAACATGCTCGTAACAGTTAAAATGGTATATTTTCTGTCAATTCCTCATATATTATATTTTTGTGCGATTTCACATTGTGAATGCGTGGTACTCACCAGCGTCTACACCACGTGATTACCCACCTATGGGAAAATAGCCCGATTTATCTGAATTTTGCGCTTGGGACACACCCTTTTTTAATTTCTTGTTCTATTTTGAATATATTTTTTGTGTTCGACTCACATATATATAAGATAAGGCATTGACACAGTGTTTTCGCAAAAAATCAGGAAGCTCCAGTCATGAACGGTTTGAACAATAACTGACCACAAGAGAAAGAAACTAGCTAGTTACTTTCTCTTTACTGTTACATACTCCAGCGGAAAAGTAATGCTATATGCATTGCGTAAGTGTTTCGTGCAGGATCACATGACAGCAGAATACCGTTTTATTCTTTTTGTCTTGTGTATCATGTATATTTTAAATGGATAGACCCACTGTGAGTGTGGATATGATCAACATTGTTAAAACTCTGGTTTACGACAAACAACACTGGTACATGTGTATATATTCGTTTGTCAAATGATTGGAGTTGAAGATTACACCGACGTATCCCTCACCACAAGATTATAAAACGGCATACCATTTCGGCGTGTAGTCAAGTTACCCTGATGTGGGAACTTGGTCACATGCAATTTATTGTATCCCCATCCAGTTTGAACAATGAAATTACATCAGCATATAACATAATTATGATATCGTAACATGTCAAGACATACATAATGTTGAATGAATCGTCAATATGATGAGTGTCAGCTTCCTCAACATGTCCTCGCGGAAATAAGTACATAATCGACCTATAATGGGAAATACGTACATAATGTGATTATTTTATTCTGAAATAGCAGATCTTGGACTCTTACCAATTATTTAGTTTTATGGCGCGGGCCACAATGAAAACACCCGTTAAAGAGCGTACACCTGACAAGTCGTGAGTTGGCTTATTTGTGTCACTGTCTGCATATAATCTGCTTAGAATCGCCTCATTATGAGTCGATAATGTGACTAATATATTCCAATTTTCAGCACAGTATCGACTCAAAATGAGACCATTCAAAGCAGATTATCTACCTAAAACAAGTTTTATTACAAGCAGAGAACAGGGTGGATTCCTAGTCGAGAAGTGCTATGAAGGTTTTGACCAATCTGAGTCCTGTATTCATGTTACATGTTATTATTTTATCGTTCATCAGATGAAGTGCACTGTCACGCACGTTTACATATATAGGTTAATACCACCATGTGAGTTTAAGAGATCCGAATTCAGGTCGAATTACTTTCGATAGTGGCACAGCGAAGGTATCGATACATTAATACTTATATCGGGAACCTGCATGGTGTTGATAACCTATATTTATCTTACAATTAATTCAACAGAATATCGCGCGGATTAAAGATACGGTTGGCCTTGGCGGCAGGTATCCTGTGAAAATATTTCCACCCGTCAAAAACCGCCACAAACAGAAAGAACATCAAAATGTAGACAGACTTTGTCGTATATAAATAAGACATATCGCATAAACAGTATGTTATTCTCATATGTTTAACCATTGTTATGTAAACAAAAGCATAACAAGTTACTTTTCTGGTGTTTGTTTATATTATGATGGTAAACATAAAGAGCGTTATTTGTTGGTGAATTCCTGATATGGAACTAATAAAGAGCGTTTATGCCATTTGTGTGTGATTATCCAGTAGCATTGTGCTGTCCTCTGTAACCCAATCAGGCCCTTGCTTAGGTAAAATACAGTAGGTATTTATGATAACATGCTGTTTATATACGCGATGGTCATGGTATATATGAACGAAACTGTATGCGTTTTAATGTTTTCTGTTTACGGTGTTTGGAACAAATATGAATATTTTCGACAATTAAGGCCTCACCTGCCTTTTAAGGGCACAGTTTTTATTCTGCGTGGTAGTACGTCATCAACGACTAAGTGTGTCAAAATAGGTTCGTTTGTGCTTACACGCTGAATAAACACATCGCTGTTTTCGAAGAATGCAATCTAATTTTTCTATTGTTATTCGTCATTGTCAACGGAAATGTGTCAGTTGATTTGAATTACCTATGTATATCTCCGATGTTGTAAATAAAAACATTAAATTATTGTTGCTAATTACCCGTGTAAATCGATGTCTTCAAAATGAATCGAGTTTGCCCACAACCCACGTGCATCCCCTGTTGCCACCGATGATATGGCTTGTTGCCATCCAGGATATTGAATCGGAAACAGCATAGTGGTTTTCGCATATCTTTGGGGAAAATTAAGCTAATTGTAAGATAAGACATTGTATCTGTAGTGAACATAATATACTGTTTGAAACTTGTTGGTTAGAGGAAGACATCGTGTAGAAAACACAGATGAAAAATAAGGCATATGGAAAATAACAGTTCATTTTCATAACAACAGTCAGCGTTAACATAATTTGATATCCCACACGCTTGATGACTGTTTCAAAAACATTGCCATTTACTAATGATTAATGTGAAGAAAAATGGAAGATATGGTGAAATAATAATTATATTTCCTATTTTCGTGCATATGACGTGATTTTTCGGCTGCCATTTTGATTTTTTTTCGAAATTATTTGCCGTCATTTTGAAGAAGGACATCATACCAACAAAATGGCAAACATTTTGTCTGTGTCTTTTGCTAACAACCGATCTATTACAACGATTAAATACAGCTGGTCGGAATTAGAGGAAATGGCGGCCATCTTGGATTCAAATAGCTCTAGCACCTAGTAGGGCCACCTTTATTTTTCGGTGAAATCCGGATTCTTTATCTGGATACCATAGGGAACAATAAAAATAAGGTTATGTGTAATCATCGGGGGGGGGGTGCACGTGGACCTTATTGGCTCCCCGACTACATGTGTGTGCTCTGACCCAATTTGTCGGTTGAAGGATTCTCCAAGATGTATGGACAGGTGTATTCCACACCCAACTTGCAACTTTGGTCAGAATGTTATAGAAAACAACTGAGTATTTCCGAACAAATAAGGTATCAACTTGTTTAAAAAATAAACCACCATATGCTCGTAACAGTCAAAGTGCTATGTGTTGTGTCAGTTCCTCATATATTGTGTTTTTTTGTGAGTTTGCTCTAGCCTCGGCCATGTTGTATGCGTGTTACTCACCAACCTCGAAACCACGCGATTCTCCACCGTGATATTGTGAAACTAACCCTCTGCGCGGTCTTCCACCGACTACAAATCGACAACATGATACAAATTGCGTCTCAAACAAAGCAAACATATCCAATTACTCGTACACTCTGGGAAGAACGAGACTTTCACAACTATCTTACTGGAACACAGAATTTAGGAATGGATAGCCGTCGGACTAGAGTTACGCCATGGGTAGTGTTTCCCATTGTTCGATATTTAGTACACGTGGTCAACCCTCCTAAATAATTAACCCGTTTAAACATCTTCGCCAGCAATTTAGAGTTGTACATGGCATCTTTGTGAGTGTGACCCTCGAAGTTACCCTTAGAAGTTGTTTGGTGAACGGCTAATATCGTATCCGTAGAATCTATAACGTAATGCTTCTGACGCCTAGCATTAAGCACTATCCAGTTGTCATACGCAGGTCTACCCACAACCAAGTTCGGCAACTCAGCCCACGGATAAATGTCGTTGGTTACAAAATAATCCTCTGAATCTTCTTGGAACAATTTTCCACGTGTCCGTGCAGTCTGGCGTAATTTAACGAAACTTTCAACTTCGCCTTTCAACAGGTCTTTGACGTTAACACGTCGACCTGTTATGAAGATTTTCTGATCGGCTGAAATATTCAAATCGCGAATAGCCCACAACGAGGCAACAAGTGACTCAGTAAACAATATATCACTATTTGAATAGGCGTAGTATGTGGAGTTGTAATTCCGCATTGCGTCGAGGAACATATATTTGAGAACAGGTGCGTTATACGCAGCCACTTTACGTGTATATTCAACGTTCCAGCCTTGATGCAAACACCTTTCTCGTAGGTTGGAGTCATTCGTAAACAAAACTGGCGTCACATAAGGCATAAGCGACAACCAGTTTCCAACCGTATTGTTGTGTATATCATATTTATCATTTTCGTCGACCCAGGTCGTGAACAGTGTAAGTATAGGTTTGGTGTCGCTTTGATGGCGGTCTATAACTTTGCGATAAATGTTGCTGTCTTGAACATGTTCGTTTGTTGTCGATGGTTCTTTACGCCCAAGCCTAGAGGGGAAATACAGTGAATGAATGCCTCTGATTAGTCCCATGGAGCGCACGATATTGCCATTTGTGGTGCCTGATTCCATTTTTCCATACAGAAAAACGTAGAGAATAATGCAACAGAAGAGCACGGCAAGCAGCCATATGGGGCATATCGTTGATACTCGACCCATGTAATATATTGGTTCGCATGTGGTGTCCTTATCTACCTAATGTCATCGCAATCTGAAAGAGAAATAATTGTATATATTATTGGGTGCCGTTAGTGTCACGTAGCCAGCACCACGTTACTCTGAAAGAGAAAGGAGGTACACGTATAACTCTTTACTTTAAAACGATGTATTGGAGACAATGTTAAAGTAAAACATTAATTTTAATAGATGTACTTTTCTTTTGACTATTGAGACGTTCTTACCACTATCAGGTCAGGCACATCCTGAATTCCACTATTATAGCGATATTCCACTATTATAGTGATATTTGACTATAACATATTCATGTTTCCTTTATTTGTGTCGGGAATAGAAGACGGCGCATACCAGTGCACAGCCAAATGTCACTCATAACAATATCGCAGTGAATGAACAGCTTTCCGACAAAATTCGTTGTGCAATCTTTTGCGCCAGCTTTGATATTCAATAATATTATACTATTTCTAATATATCCCGTTCTAAATGACAATAGCAGGATAACTCAATCGCTCCTTCATACCAATATTTCAACTAATTACATGCTAATTGAGTTGCTTATCGTGTGCCGTCATGATTAATAATTCTCCTGGACAAACTATGTGCATGGTATCGAGTTAGTGCGATTTGATTTTGAATAATATGTGTGGGAAAAATGATTTTGGATTATCCCTCTTTTATCAAATTAACAAAACGGTAATGGTCAAATACCACTATAATAGTGTAATATCGCTATAATAGTGGAATTCGGGATGTGCCTGACCTGACTATAGGAAGTCTGATCATCTGAATATTTCCTGTAATGATAAATTACTGCAGGCATACACTGCTCCTATGTGATAGCGGTATGTCCCTCAAACGTTTCTAGATCCTTGGTAATAGATTTAGAACAATCGACAATTGTTGCATTTCAATAGCAGTATTTGACAAGACGGGTACAATATATCACTATACATGTACCGGTACTTTTATATATTATTAAATTGTGAAATAATACACAAAATCGAATGCAGAGTTTATGCTAAATTACACATTTAAGTTGTTTGACTCTTGTTAAAATCGCTGACCACCACCTGTCCTAAATCTTCCAATTACTCATTGGAAACTATATATGTATTTCATTGGTCTTACGAATACCGTTCAGTTAGTCAAATTCATCGACGCATTGCAAGTGTTTTCTGTGTGAAAATAGCAGAATATAATTTAATTGCTTTCTTTTGGCTGACATATTGGATTAAGCTAATCAAGTCTGATGTTAATGGATCAGAGTAGCCACAGTTTAAGGTCCTCCTTACTTCCTACATACAGCTCATTTCCATAAAAACAATGCAAGAATCCCAAAAACAATATTCGGCAATATTCCATATCCCATCCTTTAAAATGAATTTGTCATGGCCAATACTATACTGTGACTGCCACACTATAATATGTAGTTGTCAGCTGATTATCTAGCATGATTCAAGTGAGATAATTCGCTAGCCTTTTGAACAGCAGATAATAATTATCTGGATAAATGTGAAATATCAACTATTTTACAAATTATATTGCCATTTTGCAAGCCATCTTGAATAATTTGGTATATACACACCCAGTGTGACACATGTAAGACAGTTCAAATAAATGAACACATTTGATACCAAGGATAGTTCCTTTCTACATTAAAACTTGGAAATAACCTGAAAAGTGATATTTTGCCGATTTTGATGTCACGTTTGTGAGAGAAAAGGCCAATATGGCTGGTAATGTCAGCGGTAACAATCATAAATATTATTATTCAATGAGGGCAGAATGTCCAATAGTATTCATCAACCACAACTTATAAGCAGTTTCCGCGCTGGACCGAATTTGTCTTTTGCCAAATAGTTTGCCAAAATAAAATATTTTTGCCAAATTATATTATAATTTGCCAAATGCTCTCAGTTTCTGCAACATTGAATCCTATATTTCGGCAATCGCTGTTAGACCGACGTTTGCTATCAATAAGAAATGTTCCATATTCTCTGATATACACGGTACGTTGAATCTGTATGCTTGCGAGAGCGATACTGATGACATACCCATGTTAGTATATGATGCTGCCAAAATAAAATGGTGGTACCCATGCAGAGAAGGGAATATATTTCTCTAGCCACATTGACACCAACGACATTCTTTGTGTTTTGACACTTTAGAGCGGGATGCCAATGGCTTTCAGTCAGATGTCGACTAACTTTGTGGACAGATCGAGAGGGTGTTCAATGAAGTCAGCTGCCAATAGTATCACTGGAAACCTATCAACCCAAATATAACTAGAGGTCAGATTCCATGGAATCAGATATACTTCCATGGTATCCCATCCCACCCCAGTGTAAAAATATATGCCCAACCCTGTCAAATTTTCTTCATCGGACTAAGCTGACAATGGTCAACACGACTACAAAAACCAAATGCAGTTATCTGAAATGATACGGGAGGACAACACAGTACAATAAAATAGAGGTTTTCCAACTATGGGCGGTAACTCTTCAGGGAAAGCGCGGACACAAGTTGTTATGCGTGTGGGCAGTAGTGCATATCGAGATGTGCATACGGTCTTATTTTCGATGCTCTGCTTCTTATAATTTCCGAGATAATAAAATGACTTTTTTTCAAATAAAGGGAGATAACTCCTCGGTGAAAGAGCGGACAAAATCGTTATGGACCATAGGCATATAACTCATGTACCCCAACCTACTTACCAAGTTTTAGTGTCCTACTTCTTGTACTTTTCGAGTAATAGTGATTACAAAAGTGTCAAGTATAATAATAATGAAAAATAATCGCAAAAGGGCCATAACTCCGCCAAGAAACATTGGGCGGAAATCCGGATACCATTATATCTAGATAATAAAATGACATGTTTTCATATAAAGGGAGATAACTCCGCGGGGTAATCGCGGACAATATTCTTTATGAGCCAAAGGCATAAAACTCATTTACCCCAACATACTTACCAACTGTCAGTTTTCTAATCCTAAAACTTTCAGAGATTTGGGCGTTGCAAAAGTGTCGAGTATAATAATAATAATAGTGAACAACAATCGTAAAAGGGCCATAACTCCGTCAAGAAACATTGGACCGACATGCGGATACCTTTATTTTTAGTAGACCTCAGATGCCAACATATTCGCTACAGGTTTCGCGTTTCTACTGCAATTACTTTCCAAATAAACGGAAAACGGCACCAGTACAAAAACAATAGACTCCCTCGCTACGAAATATCGTAGCGAAGTTTACTCGGCGCGCCAGATACGGCGCGTAACGAGCCGGGAACGGCGCTGTGGCATAATTAGGAGCCAGGCTCGGTGCGTGTAACGGAACGGTATGCGACGAGAGAGCAATGCGTTTGAACGCATCGCTGTATGCGTGAGCGTGAGACTGTTCTTATTGCGGTCCTAACTCGTTGTTCTGTTGAGGACGTGGTATGCACGGGCTATGCATTATTCCAATAAAGAGCGTTCATCGCAAGTTAATGGTGAAATATACGTTCATATAGGACGCCTGTTTTTTAAATATTTTTTGACGGGCTGTCCCCGACACAACACAATGCAACATATATGTCTACCTTACTTTGGGCATCAATATAATACAGTATGGTTATATTGAACCATATGTTCCCGACTGTTGTGTGATATTTTAAGATTGCATGGTGTTGAGTTGGCAAGGCAAATTTCGGAATAGTATTAGCTTGATGCCAATACATAGCATTGTATACAACCTACATGTGCATCGTAACTATATGTATCACATAATTAACTCACAAAATCAGCTTCATAATTATTGGTAAGACACACGTTTAATATTAGCGCATGCGATGACGTCATGCCGAAGATTTTCCACTAATTGATAGAGATTCTCATATTTACCCCAAAACTCCCACTTTATTTAACTAAAATGCATAAAAATAAAAAAAACTAGGAGTTATATAGTCAGGGGTATTTCGCACAATTGACCCCACCACCCCAAATACATATAAAAAGTCTTATATCGTGTCTTTTTTTTAAACATATTTTATTGTAATATAACATTACAAGAGGGATAGGGGCACAAATTTTAACAACTTACATCCACCCCTCTCCCATTAACATTTTAACAAATACAACGTAGATGACGAAGATAACATATATACGGGATGACGTGTTGTGTTTGTAATTGCTGTCTTTATGGTGGTGAGGTTAATTGTACCAAATACAAGTGTATAGAGTTATTCACCTTCCATCAAAACTAACAGACTGGCACTTAGTCCAGATAGGTGTTTGTCTGTTCTCGAAAAAATTCCTATGAGTTTACTCAATATAACACAATCATGCCTCGTGGTGCAACCAGATAGTCGTATACCCAAGGGGCATCATTATAAATCACTTTGCTGTACTATCGTAGGCCGAGTTGGGTGGTCAAAAGTAGCACATGACCCATGAACAACAGTCGTCTGACCTCATACCCAAATTCCAGCATACATGCCAGTGGACTGTTATCTTTTTAACATTGCATTTTGTATTGCACCCGGGAACAGACACGCTTCAGACGAAATTATCACTTCATGGTCATTATTAGCCATGGTAATTGACACCTCCCGGTGGACCAATATAAATCGCCCGAGTGTACACAACAGATTAAAATATGCTAACAGTCAGTCAATGATGGTGTGATATAATAACCACACACTGGTTAAATGGTCTTGCTAATTTGCTATGATGCTGGTGGGATCAGGTGAACTGTCATGCTCCCATTAACATTTTAACAAATACAACGTAGATGATGAAGATAACATATATACGGGATGACGTATTGTGTGTTTCTAATTGCTGTCTTTATGGTGGTGAGGTTAATTGTACCAATTACAAGTGTATAGAGTTATTCACCTTCCATCAAAACTAAGACCACATGACCAAATAACCAGGGCGAACCAGTGTTAAATGAATATTTATAGCAATGAAGAGCGGCGATCATCATCTATACACACCCACACCAATCTATATCGAAACGGACATCGAGACAACTAGGTGACACCCGTCAGGTCACGGGCGCGTCGACAGGGATGTGAGCTATGGTAACTCGGTGTGTATCATTCGTTGTGGGAGCAGGCCACAGCGGTGAAAGTGACCACCTTACTATAAGTGTGACACAGTGCATGTATGTCATAGGTGAGATAGAGGTGATTGCACAGCCATAACCATTTACCATGTGGTTATATTTGATGTTTCTCGACGGGAAACACATTTGTGCATTTTCTCGTGTACTTTTCATCCATGTATCATTGACCATTCAGCTGCCAGAATTTGTTTATGCTGATCCTAGCTTGGTAGTGCCAGGGGAAATCACTCTACTAATTTGTATTTGGTGTATTGTAACCACTATGGGCTGAGACAATTTGAGATAACTGCCGCCGCCCCTAAGGCGCGCCATCGGATTATATTAGTTATGGATGGGGCTAACACGCGCCGGCAGGCGATCTCACTGCTCAAGATAGATATTCCCTCCTGTTTGGCTTTTGTAGTAAATCGCCAAATGTATGCGTGACACAATGTGATACATACATAATTTACCCCAGTTATTTTAATTTATCAGACGGTCACCATATCACCAAGTTACAACAACAATATTTCTTCAATCGGATAATGCATCTTAAAAAGCACTTATTCTGATAATGCATCTTTAAAAGCACTTAACATTAACAATGATTAGCGCACCACATATAAATGTACATTCATGGCACCGACAAACAAGATTTCATGTTCAACACTATGAAAGCGTACTGAAAACATAAAATTCGTAATTATGGTGATCAATCACGCATATAATCCATCGATATACTCAACATCTGCTTATGTATGCATTGCATGAAATCATTGGTTATGACCAATGGCAAATAGAGTGCGTCGCCCCTGCCATGGATGCGATCAACCAGCATCGTGTACCTTACACCGTTGCAGGGACGTGGCAACAGTATCTACACTGAAAATATTGTTGACTTAACTGTTTGCACAACAATTTGACTCCTATTTCTTTTTGCTAAATATGACGTGTACCGCCTCCTTTGGGCTGGTCTCACCCTCGCGCGCGCTTCGGCTACTCCATTAGCAACTGTCCTCCATTATGGAGAGCAAATATATATTTTTTGAACATTCAGGGGCGAGTAATTCGCTTACAAAATTTTCATGGCATCGTTATCGGGGTGACATGTGACCATGCCATGTAAATTTGGTCGCGTTCGGAGATAATTCAATTTTGACGACATTGGTCACTGCAACCTGGTATGCAAACATAAGTGGTAATACGGTGCACCATCTTCGATTTCTTTCAAGCTACAATATGACTTACATGTGGAACAACACTTTTCGCACCTATTCAATTTGAAGCCAAGTAGTTTGCATATAAAGCACGAAATGGTTGAATTTTCGAAACCTTATCAAACTGAAATGTACAGCAAATTACGAGATACAAAACATTTGAGTTTATGTCGACCAATTTGATCAGAATGATTTGGTGTCTAGCAACGGTTTTGGTATATCGACACCATTGCAAATCAATGTACACGTACATAGATGCGTGGATAAGTAGAGGTTAAAGCGTATATCGTAGCCATTTAACAATATAGAACGAAATCGCAGTTCATTTGACAGGTCATATATAATTTAATATATGTATATTGTGTGTGTATGTAAATGGGGGAAACAAACATTACTGCTATTGTATTGTGTTTATTTCAGGCAAGATATGCCCATATATAGTCATAATCCAACATATAATTACAAATTTTCGATATACTATATAGGTATGATTTCTTTACATAATTGCACTGTGTTATATAAACAGAAGCACAACTTCTGTAACACGAGCAGTCTCTTGTTTACGTGCAACATCGTACGTCTTGACGACAATATACTATCTACGCGCTGATTATGTTTGACATACGAGCGGAACTGTATATATTTTTGTGTTCCTTCTGTTAATGGCGATTTGGACAAATATAAATATTTCTGCAATAAACGCCGCCCGTGCCTTTAGCCTCTGATGTTCCCACTAGCAAGTCCACTCGTCTGCTTACAGTGTTAAATGTATTCCAAGCTACATCGACCAACATTTATAATATACATGAAATATTGAGCAACAGTATAAAACTAGGCGGCTATCCGGGTGGATATGCTGATCTATTCGACTTGACACTGATATTAACACACATGGTGGTCAAATGCAGTGGATTTCTGCCAGTCATTATTCATCATCAAAGAAGCATGGAATTCCGTGCTGTCTGTATAGGCCATAACTTCCCACCAGATGATACATTACGTAATACGAACGCCCCGATGCTTGAAGGTTGCTCAATGTGTTGAGCAGATGTTTCTGCATTGGAACGCCAGGCTTTATTAGCTTCCGTTTTGTGTCTGTCTTTCATGAAAGTTATCCGACCTTCTGATATTTTAATTATCACATAAGAAACTAGATCGCACTATCGACTTCAAATGAGCCTTCTCAAATTAAATTATATTGTGTATATATGTCACAAGTTAACTTTTGTATATGTATATACATGTATTGTACAATAATGGTCCCCATATTTGGAGGAATAAATATCTATCTCGTGGTATGGCATTACACCTGAATGGTAAGCCCTAATGAATTAAACCAAACGGATCAGATTACTGGCAATGACATAACAGGCAAGTATAGTATTTATATTGTAAATACTGTTCATATATTATATATTATCATTTGAAAATTTATGATGTAATAGTCATGTTCATAAATGTAATATATGTTATCTTAATATCTATGTATTATTGGTCGATAAGATTAAACAAATTGAATTGACCGGTGGAATAGAAAGTATATTGCAGGGCTGGGAAGTATATCATATATAGGCAAATTTGAGAACGTTCTAAACATTCATAAAATGGCAGTTAAAACGGTTTAAAAACAATTCTTGCCAGTGTGACTCCCACCCCCCCCCATATTGCGTGCAAACAACAGTCGCTATCCTGGAACAGCACTGATCTCAGGTTATAATATAAAATGATCAATTGTGTTAATGCCATACAGACTAATTTAATTGACAAAATTAATGCTGTGCCAGCGTAACACAACACAGCCGACCCATAACTATAATTATACAGTATTTCTCGCATTGTCGTTTATTTGTATTCCGCGATAATGGGTGGCTGAACACAACAGTCGGTTAAAGGTACTCAATCCGAATTAACGCTCGCAAATTACGATTTCTCAGGCTCCGGGGTTAAAACATATACGATTCGAGTCGAGAAGACCAAATTGTCTAAAATTAAGTGGCTTTTTGTGTCAGATACTTGACAAACTGGCAGAATTTAGTTGAACAAAAAATTTATAAGACCACGTAGGCGCAGCCGCGAAGCGGCTATCCGTGGGCTTAAGTAAGTACTGCGTATACACACTCGACGCTGGGAGAGCATATCATCTACAATACTGTTAAACGAAAAAATATGTTTCCAAAAATAAATTGACCTTTGACACGCTCTTTGAACTTTTGACATGCCCTATTGAACTCTTTGTATCGTCTTTCCGAGCCACATATGCAGCGATTGGATGATCGCGTTCATCTTAACCAATCAGAATTAAGGTTACCCGCGGACGGTTGTTAGGCAAGTGATGCTATTCAAACAAATGAAAATCGCCACATCTTCTTCTTCTTCTTCTGATAAGGTGCATTTACCGCAATTTTGCGTATTATCGCACCGTACTCGGAGTCGGAAGTGCACATATTTACAGTGAAGTAGTTATTTACATGTTGTTTTGGTCTCTATGCTTTCGGATGTTTCATTTTTGGAGTGGATGGGATTATTATTTCCACGAATTACCAATTACCACACACGAGGTGGACGAGAAAAACCTGTTTACATTATGATATACAAGGTGAGTACATGTACATGTACATGATCAGTATCGGATGTAGCATATGTAATAGATATATACGCCTTGTTTGACCGCGAATATAACAAATTCACCAATTCCACTTTCTAGGCGAGGGCAGAGTGATTATTGACCGTCCATTGATGATTGACTCTAACTTCTAAGTTCTAACTTATCTAAGTCTCGCTGACTCAGGGACTGAGTCTCTCGGGTTCAAAGTCATAATTCCACGATTCACTCTTGCAACAAATTTTGAAATTAAAATTTGAACGAACCAAGTACATGTATCTACCTTCTGTGAGTATGTACACAACGACAAAATTAATTTATGAACAATGTTTTGTCAAGGGTGCTAGTAACTGCGACCAGAATTTATTTATACAAAACGGAAGCTGTTCGAAGTCGACCTTGATCGCATTGTTAACTTGTCGAATGATAGAACACTGACACACGGCGATGGTAAAATGGCTTTCACGGTGATAAACCTGATGAGAAAGTATGGAATAATACAATAGTCTGCCGTACACTAGTCACTACAGTCCAGAGTGCAGTGTATTAATATTAACAGTTTTGAAACTTGTCAGCGTAAAACTTCTGGTAAAAAACTAAAGTGATCATTTGCAAAATTGCAATACCACTACTAGTACGGTATGTTGATACAATTCATCTTCAAGTTAAACATGAAATACCACAGCGGAAACTGTTCTGTCTTGGATCCAGCTATTATAATTATAATAATATAATATATTTTCAACCTGTAATATTATAATATAATTATAATATGATTACGTCAGTACGTATGGACAACCCAAAACACGTACGCCCATCTATAAAATGATAAACTCCTATGTTTCATAGGAGTGCCTGTATTTCTGGTCACCTTGGGATATATACGATCACGCCAGTACGTAGGACCGTAGGACGGCGACATGTCAATGTGTCCAAATGTTCGCTATTCCCACGGTTCATTATACCGAAGGTTCGCCATTCCCAAGGTTCTCGATATTCAGAAGGTTTTTATAACTTGTTATTTTGAAGTTTCATTCTATATTCTGAAGTTTTGAGAGGGTTCTTTATCATAGGACTCTTTTTATGAAGGAAATAACTTAAAGGTACTCAATCCGATAAGACGCTGCTAAATTACTCTTTCTTTGGTTTCGGTGGGGAAAAAATATTTGATTAGTGTCGAGGAACCCACCCATCAAAGCTCAGAGTAATTAGATATCGATCTTTGCAGTTTGCTATTTTTATTGTTTCTGGGCCTGATCGTACCAGAAGGACGAGGTCAAACGGGCGGTCTTCCATATAAAAATAGATAACTGTAAAATCGTGGTAATAATAACTACTTGGTATTAGAGTTGTCCATCTTTTCTGGTTAAATACGCCCAGAATATCAAACCTTCAGAATAGCGAACCTTCGATGTCTGAGAACCTTTGGGATAGCGACCCTTCGGAATATGGAACCTTCGAAATAATGAACGCGATCCTGTATGAAGAGCCCATGGCACGTCCATCAATAAATGTATACATGTTTTATGGGACTGTTTATATATACATATATAAGACTGGAGTAAAGTTGAGACCAACATGTCTTTGTTAATTTTGGTGCCCAGATTTCAACGAAATTTGGTGTGGTGACTCAGGGTGCCCTGGCAGAGTGTATAATGGCGTTAGTTTTTGAAATTTTGATTTAAACAAATTTAAATGAATAAAACAAATATGAACATATGTGAATATTTAGGTACAAATTAACCTATTTGCACGAGAATATGTTGCAGCACCAGATATAGAGGAATGTGGGCCACAGTTAGACATGGGTCAGAATGAGATATTGCCTCTAACATTTCTCTAATTTCCAGACCAATATCCATGGGGCCAGTCAAGCGATATTAGCAATATAGCACATTTTACTATATTTCTTCAAAATGCAATCATCAGGTGAAGGTTGAATCTGGCCAAGCGACCAATTTTCAAGGCAAAATTATTTAATTTAATTTTTGCAATTTTAAAGGTACTCAATCCGAATTAACCCTCGCAGATTATTATTTCCTTGACTTCGGAGGTGAAAAATATTTGATTCAAGTCGAGGAACCTACAACATCAAAGCTCAGAGTGATCAGATACCGATTTTTAAAATCTATCATTTTAATTTTAAGTGGCCCAGCAAACGAGAATACTTTTTCTGACCAAATTGCAGATGAAGATGGATAATTCTAAAATCAACTTGTTTTTTTTTGACAAATCAGCAATATTCGTTAAGAAAAAAGTTGATAAATTAAAAGTTTTTGTCAATTTTAATTGACTGCAGTTTTTTTTCAAGCAATTAATCGATTATGTCAACTGAAGCGGCATTTCAAAAAATCTTCTTGTTGTTGGAATCTGATGATATGGGGACTATTGATTCGGATTGAGGACCTTTAAGGGAAAAATATCTTTATTGAATAAATTTACATATAATACTGAATACATTTTTATGAAAACGGGTTACGTGGATGGGGCACAATGACTCAATGAGACATAATTTATGGCCTGTGGTAGGATCCAACTTCAGTAGATGATAGGCACTTCAAAAAGGAATGAGATAATTTGCCAAATGACTATTGTTTTGGGACTGGAGTGGATAAATAATTTAGATCAAACAAACTGATGTCATTGTGCAATAGTGGTATGTTCGGTGAATTTCCTATATGGTTACTACTTAGGGGTGACCCCTTCTGTGAAGTAGATGATAAGAAACAAGTATTAAGGGTGGTCCCAGCTCGAAATTGCATGCTTGTTCGTGACTTTTGTGAGCTTGTATCGTACTCTCAGATGTCTAATCATTGTGATAGTCAATAATAGTGATAGCGGAGACCTAGACTGAAATTAACAATATTGATGGAAATTTAATTCTATTTAATTCTATTTCAATTTAATTCTATATATGTCTCTTTGCCAAAAAACTTAATGATCGTTGAGAATTTTATCTAAAATTACTAATCATGCGACACATGCTGACACTATTGGTTAATAGGCATCTGATAGTGTATAAACATTTTAATAATTGCCCGGGAGGAATGGCATTATTCTTGACAGGCATATGTACATAGATGTTCATGGCATGGTCTGAGAAAATGCTACTAGATTAAACATTTATATGATTGCCTCATTAGTCATGTACATGTATAACTAGAAGGTCGTGACAGTTCAACTAAGTTGGCCTGGAATTATAATGTTTAGCAAACATATTATTCCAATCCCAATGTGTCAAGTCGACAATAGCAAGTACGCAGGGCTATATTTAAAAAAAAATCCACAAATAGCCACTAGTTAATATATATGCTAGCCATGCTGATCAAGCTCCCGCTTAATGCTTAAGGTTTAAATCGAGAACAGTGTTAAAATCATGAATTATTTCATATGTGAGATTGCTAAAATTAATCACCGTGCAATATAATTATTAAATTTAACTTGATGTGTGCATCACAGGAAACAGAATTCATACACACAGATGGAAAGTTGGCCCGGAAGCATATCCTCTCACCAGTCACTGCATGAACTCTTCAGTGTGCCGAGACCAAGTGGGATTGGGAGATGTTCTTCTTTTCCTTCACTCAACAAGAAGATAAATGACTCACTTTGTTAGACACCAATTCACTGGGGTTCATGTTTGTTACATCTGTGTGTCGACTGTAGATGGCTAGAATTGTATTTTGACCTGAGTCACGGCATTCACAGTGAGTGGTTGAGGCTGAGCCTGAAGTCGTTGATAACTAAATTTAGTAATCTGTAATCACTAAATTGACTTATACAATCATAATATTATTAGATTAGTAAGCCACATGAACGCTTTCACCGATTACTGCGTCCACAAGTTCCAGCTACGCGCTACGTTCAACGGTTCATGACTGAACTATACTGTATATAGTAAATCAGTCAGCTCTAAAATGTCCATTTTCTGATTTCCTTGATCCAAGTTGAGGCTTGACCTGACAGTGTTAGATATTAACAATTAAATTTACTATTTAGAGAAGTAGTTAGTAGATTGAACGATTTGCCGCTTGCAGATGCAACTCTAAGTCTAAGTCTAACCACTAAATCAGTCCAGGTGAAAACAGACTTAAAATTGAACAATAACAGAACAAGTCAAATCGCTGTGGTGATCAGTCTGCACAGACCAGTCCACATTCCATTCCAGTGACCTTCATTTTCATATTGTTTTCAGTCACAGATTCGTCATTGAGTTTCTTTCCGACTGACTGATTTTCACTTTGAACACAGTTCACTTCAACTTCAAAACAAGTTGTTGTTGTTGTTGACATGTTGTTGTTATTCTTCTTCTTCTTTTGACTGCTTTGACTCTAAAGTCATTCAAGTAATGGGCTCGTTGTGCTATCTTCGCTTGTGCTTTCTCGCTTGTTCTTAACGCTTACGTGCTGTGATACCGTTGTACATTTAAAATACGAGCGATAACAGTAACAAGCAATTCAATTTCAAATTTCGCAAACAAGAGAGCGCCACCATTTTGTAACGAAATTACGTCATCATTTCCAACGTTGCTATGGCCTGCCAGGTGACGTAATATTCTAACTGTAACGGTACGGAATCTGGCGAGGTTTGCCGAATGCTATGCGCCCGCGTCAGCTTAATCCACATTAAGCATTTAATTTTGAATAAGGTTGATTTTGTTTTTCAAATTTAATAGTATTGCTATAGGGAGGCTGATCGATGAAGAAAAATAAATTCGTTTTAATAATTTGTCAATCCTATTCCAACATGGCGGC
Organism: Siphonodentalium dalli; assembly: GCA_032622095.1. NCBI lineage: Eukaryota > Metazoa > Mollusca > Scaphopoda > Gadilida > Siphonodentaliidae > Siphonodentalium > Siphonodentalium dalli. Next base: position 4,424,460 of record CP136062.1, read on the forward strand.
CACCATAGGGGCCCATATGTCTGAATCGCCCGGATGTAAAAACAATTTTTTCATGTTGATGGGGTATAGAAATTGCTGACGTCACAAATATACTTGCGTCGCTTATGTTACCGTAAAACAACCCTTTGGGTTGTGATAATAGTGATGGCAATTTCACTCCATGTCTCAATGCCAAATAATAGTGATCATTGGAAATATTCTTCAAAATTAATAATCGTGCTGACACTGTTATTCGGCACATGAGAGTAGCCGGTGGAACCGCGGTGTAGTTGCATTTCGGCTGCAATGGCAATGCTAACCGCACCGCGGTTAAGTGGACACTTGTTTTGTCCAGCAGGGTACATGTAAGTGTACTGCATGTACCGGTACATATAAAAAGCCAAAAAGAAATATCCACGTTTCGACTGATTCAGGACCTCAAACCTAATTTGTTTCCTCGACAGCGATAATTTTTGCCGAACTTTACTGTTACACACTTTTGCGTCTTCCTGTTATAAATACAACACAATTTTAAACACAAGTCCATCGTGAAAACACTACACATTAAGCAAGTATCATGTAAATGCACATCAAGCCTTCCGTCATGAGTTAACCATGCATATTTTCGGTTTCCCGTGTAGGCCTATCCCTATCCACGTGTAAGCTGAGACATGAAATGGATTAACTTACTGAATGCGAAATCGCTACATGATTTGTGGTTATGTTCAAACCCAATTTGTCTGTCTTTCAATTCTTTTATCGTTTAGTCAGCTAACCGATCAGTGAGAGCGAGTACACTTACATTGTTTTGCTTTTGTTTTGCAAGAGGAGAACTTTTCTAAAAGTAAATGTATCGTCTCATGTGCATGGTCAGACGCTCAGTAGGCACTGATCCCAGTGACAAGGCACTGTTCATCGCAGTCATCATTGAAACATACATGTTAAAACTCAACCATTTTAAGTTACCACTGCAAACTTCGCATGAAAGATAAATGTCTTATTAGCATCATAGTAGCAACTGTTTAAATAATGGTTCTATCACAGAACACATGTCCAACGCTGATAATCCACAAGCATATTAACAAAGATACTAGTAGATGATTGACCCCATCATGATTGGAGCTGCGCCGGTGCAGCATTATAAAATATATTATGCCATAGCATTCTCTTATATATGCGATGCTCCCTGACTTACAAGATCAAAGTAAATATTATTAGGCCATTGCAGTCCTTCCAACAAGGAAAACACAGAGAGAGCACTTATTTTCTCTCGTACATTAGATCAGAAGACAAGTGTAATATAATCGTCGCATGGGTTTTTCTCAAACAAAATGTCATTGTGGGATAGACATATGTCCAGTTAAACGTTCACATGCCCATACTTTAACTGAGATAGGAAAGGTTATAAATGTACCTTCTAAAAATTCAATATTTAATCAACTATTACAGTGACCATGAACATTTTCACAAGCGGACGAGTGCAAATTTTGGCACCTGCGAATTAAAAATTGCGAGTAATTATAGGTGCGAGAGCAATCGCTCCCATCTCATGTGAAGGACTGGGCCAATGCATTCTCTTTTATAGTAGTATGAAATGCACCCAATTGGCGACTCGCATATATAAGAGAATGCATTGGCACAGGGTTTTCGCAAAATTTCACGAAGCTCCAGTCAGGAAAAGGTTAATAAATAGCATCAGCTTAGAAGCAGTATCAGCTTAGAAGATAATCGATATATGTAGGGAAATTAATACACAGGGGTACTGTAACTTGACCCACGGATTGTCGTGGGATGGGTGCTGTGGTTCTCAGATGATTTTAAGTGGCACTAATAATTAGCAATAAAGAGCGTTTATCATCAGCTTAGAATATATGGATGGGTGTAGGGGGACCTTTCCCATGTGTCTCATGGAATAGGTGCGGTTTACACCAGTTAAATCAAAGAGACACTGATAATAAACTTGAATGACATGTAGGCGCAATAATTATTTAACCCTCATTAAAGCAAACTCCTGGTATCCCAGCTAGTAGTTACTAATGTTGTTTTTAATGTTGAAGGCAATAATATTAAATTATGTCAGCAAAAATTTACATGGTTGTACTCAGTAGTCCAAACCGCTCAGCATCAAAAGAAAGGACTGTAGTCGTTCCTTTTATTTAACAGTTCAAACTTCCTGAAAAGAATCCATAATACTTACAATGCAGCATACACTTGATCAATTGATTAGTTGTGCAACCAGACTTGTTAAAATCATGTCTGTATTGTATATGTATTATTGTATACATAAAGTGTTTTATGTTCTATTTTCAGGGATATTTCGGATCTACATCCTGCTTATCACACAAACTACCGTATATCAACTATCAGAAGTTCAACTCTGTGATATGACATTTACTGGTTCTGAATACATTTCCAAAAGGCATCAGACAATTTACTTGGACAGGTGTAAAATTCAAATTCACGATCAGAGATTAAATGGAACTGTTGTATCGTGACTATGATGACACAAAGGTCAAATCCAGTATTTTATGTGGGCTCTCGTGTGGAATGTTCTGCACACCAAAGACAATATCAACACCAAGGACCCAATTTTTTTATAATTTGCAATTTCAGCTTCCTTATTATACTAGAAGGAAGTGATGAGAAAACAGGATAGCAGGAAACACATCATCTATTCTAAATTATATTTGAGGTACCGTAGTCATTTGTGCAATGGATACTTTTGGGATGGAGGCATCCATGTGTAGTTTGTGTACACGATATAGTGATTCTTGACCTGATGTCACAAAGGAATTCACTACAGGAAGCTGATGTGTATTTATTTCTCCAGTGCAAAACATCGTATGAAAGTACAGGGTATTGATCCACTTGTTCTAAGGGAAATATACACTGCTTGAATTCTGAAGAATGTAAATCTCGTTCTATTACGTTTGGAAAGTGCTATAATTTACACTTGAAGGTGTATGTATGTCTAACAGAAAGTGTAGTAAAAAAGACATGAAGACTCCTGGGTGATATGATTGCCTTGTGATTAATAAAATATTGGTACCAACAATATGATCATATTATTTTGAACTATATCCAAATTCACCAGTTTGACAAGCAACAGTGGGGTATATTGTTATTAGAATGAGATACCGGTTGGTATTTTTTCATTCTAGCCACGTTTATTATGTTCCAGGGGACAGTGTGTGCAATAAATACAAATAGGCCAATATGATTGTGTTTGGGCCTCCCTACCACACCTACATGTATGTTACCAAAATTGATTGACTTCTCAGTTAAACATTTGTGTTGATTGAAGGTTATGCAAACTTGCAGATCAAATATAATACTTGTAAAGTCATAAGAACGTCAAAATAAAACAAAATATGATGATACATTCAATAACTTCAATATGAAGTCCCCTCAATAAGTTGTAACCCCAACTACACTCAATCCGAAATAACAATGAAGGTGATATGAAGGTTGCATATGTATCAATAAAGCATGATCCCTTTTAGTGCCTTCCTTATACAGTAAATACGAGTGACTCTCACTTTGGCGTGGAACGTTAGTTGAAAAAAGTAAATTAAATTAATTAGTACATGTATTTATTGCTTATATATTTTAATTGTAAATTTGTGAGTCTAGAGTGGATAATGTTATACATATATTACTATATTACTATATACTACTGTAGCTATATAAGTTCATGAAACATGACTGCAAACAGCAATTGTTATGTTCAATTAGACACTCAAAGAAAGAACATACACCAGTGTTACTGGTCGCAAGTTTATGAAACTCATGCGATCCCATAATAATAACACATCTATGGTATTTCACTCTTCGTGCAGAAAATTGTGCTTAACTTGCGCCCTTGCTCTCGTATGGTAAACTGACGAAAGGAACACACACAGTTGTGTGTATATATTTCTTACCAACGTTTCACATTGGTATAGTCACTATAGTGGCACATGCATCCATATGCTTGCGACATACACTATGACAAGAGTCTACTAATTTGGTAATTTCTTTACTTAACAATGCGTTCCAGACTCGTGATGTTTCAATATTTTTGGAGGTGTGCCCATATGGTTGTGACGTTGATGAACACGTCCTGACATACGGACTGAAAGATCCTTTATTGGTGCAGTAGTGCATTGGAACACGATTGACGTATTAACTCAGTATAACCAAAATAAAACTACAACCTTACCATTGTGGTATACAAGTAATTGGTTGCATTGTTCTCAGCTCTACTTGGTATGATTGTGGTTTGATATTGATGGGTTGTGGTGTCAGTTATATTTAAGCAGGTAATTACAAACAATTGCTTTAAAATCCTTAAAATGTTCAGTTTCTAACTTGTAATTTCGCGATTCCATTGTAGGAACACCCACCTTGCAAAGATGTTAAGATGTGGGGTGGGCTTGCGGAATGTTTATGAATTTCCTGCGATCGTGGAAGTGTATTTGACAGGCCAAGCTATCATTACGCCATTGCACTTGTCAGATAAACTGACGACATGAACCCACACATTCGGTTTTGTATAACATAGTTCATACCAAGCGAGTGATATTGATATGGTGGCAAGTGCGTTCATATGCTTGCGACATACAATATGGAAATAGTCTGTCCATCCATTAGTGGTACGAAATTCAATGGTGGCTATTTCTTATTTTCACAATGTGTTCCAGCGTTCGGTATGTCAATATTCCGGAAGGGACGCCCATATGGTTGCGACATTGATCAACGCGTCCTAGAATATAGACTGAAAGTCCTTTATCGATGAACCAGCGCAGTGTGTAAATAAGTGATGTAAGAACGCATTAAAAATATATAATACGAATTAGAATTGTGACATAACCAGTAATAGTGTACATTGTTCTCGACGCTACCTGCTATGCAGAGTTTTGATGCTGATAGTGCTTGGTGTCTATTAAATTTAACACTGTCATGACTGGAGTTTCCGGAAATAGTGCGAAAACCCTGTGCCAACGCATTCTCTTACATGTACGAGGCTCCCTAGTCCCTATATAAGAGAAGGCACTGGCACATGATCTTTAATGCTGCAACAGTGCAGCTCCCATCATTAAAAGGTTAAACAGATATTGCAGGAAAAATACAAATATTCACGAAAATGCTTAACATTTCCAGGTTGTGTGCATGGTTAAATCTATGAGTTTAGAACTTGATATTTTGCACTTTTGTTGAAGAAACAGTGTTAAGCAACACCCATATTGCAGGGATGTAGAGACACTTGTGGTGAAGGGTCAGTTTGAATATGCCGTTCCAACGTGTGGTTAACAGCCCCGCATATGTGTGTTACTGGCCGCTAGTTTATGACATACTTGCATACGTCGCGTAAGGATAACAATTTGTATTTGACTGATCGTGCGATCATTACGCCATTGCACTCGTCCGATATGCGGACAACAGTAACTCGCGCATGCGATTTTGTGTATATATTATATTCCATACCAAGCGTGCGATATTGATATCATGTCATATATGCGTGCGACATACAATATGGCAATAGTTTGACAATCCGTTAGTGGTATACTATGTTTAATCGTGTATAATTTTTAATTTCTCATTACGTTCAAGAGTTGGGATAAGTCGATATTCCGGAAGGAGCGCTCACATGATTGTGACATTGATCAATGTACCCTGGCATATGGACTGAACATTGCTTTATTGACGTACATGTAGTAGCACAGTGCACAAAGTATTGTAAAATAAAAATAATAAAGCCCTACAATGGTTACATAACCAGTAATTGGGTACATTATTATCGACTACTGGTATGACTGAATGTTGGTGCTGATGTTGTTTGGTGTCTGTATTAAATTTAAGCAGATATGGTAATTATAGCAAGAAAAATACAAATGAAGTCACTAAAATGCTTAACATTTCCAGGTTTTATGGTTAAATCTATGCCTATTTACTTGAAATTGAGCATTTCCATTGAATACATTGTGTTAGGCAACATCCATATTGCACGGATGTAGAGACATCGGTGGGGAAGTGTCAGTTAGAATAAATCGGTCGAGCGTGTGGTAAACAGACCCACATTTGTGTTACTGGCCGATAGTGTACATGTATGGCACTCCTGCATGCGTCTCTTATGAGAACAATAATGTTTTTTGGCAGATTGTGCTATCCTACGCCATTAAACTCGTCCGATATACTGACAACAGTAACTGACACGCGCGGTTTTGTGTATATATTCCATACCAAGCGTGCGATGTTGATATCGTGTCAAGTGCGTCCATATGCGTGCGACATATAATATGGCAATAGTTTGACAATCCGTTAGTGGTATACTATGTTTAATCGTGGATAATTTTTAATTTCTCGTTGCGTTCAAGAGTTGGGATAAGTCGATATTCCGGAAGGGGACTCACATGGTTGCGACATTGATCAATGTATCCTGACATACGGACTGAACATTGCTTTATTGACGTAGTAGCACAGATATTGCAGGAAAAATACAAATATTCACGAAAATGCTTAAAATTTCCAGGTTGAGTGCTTAAATCTATGAGTTTAGAACATGATATTTTGCACTTTTGTTGAAGAAACAGTGTTAAGCAACACCCATATTGCAGGGATGTAGATACACTCGTGGGGAAGGGTCAGTTAGAATATGCCGTTCCAACGTGTGGTTAACAGCCCCGCATATGTGTGTTACTGGCCGCTAGTTTATGACATACTTGCATACGTCGCGTAAGGATACAAATTTGTATTTGACTGATTGTTCGATCATTACGCCATTGCACTCGTCCGATATGCGGACAAAAGTAACTCGCGCATGCGATTTTGTGTATATATTCCATACCAAGCGTGCGATATTGACATCGTGTCATAAATGCATCCATATGCGTGCGACATACACTAGTTGTGGCATAGTCTGTCCAACCTGTAGTTGTATACTATAGTCAATCGTGGCTAGTTCTTAATTTCGCATTGCGTTCCAGAGTTGGGGTAAGTCGATATTCCGGAAGGTGCGCCCACATGGTTGCAACATTGATCAACACATCCTGGTATATGTTGACTGAAAATAGCTTTTTGACGTAGTAGCGCAGTGTACACAGTATTGATGTAGGAACGCACTACAAACAAATACAGCCTTAACGTTGTGACATAGCCTGTAATTGGGTACAATATTCTCGACACTGGTATGACTGAATTTTGGTGATTATGTGCATGCCTGCGTCGCGTAAGGATAACACTTATGGTATTGACTGAACGTGCTGTCCTTACACATTGTAATCATTTCGATATACTGATACCAGAACACATTTAGATAAGGAAAGTGTATATCGCATGCGTATAGATGTAGCCATGCCCCGTTTCACCCTCAAACATTTTAATGTCAACAAGACTTGCTTTTCTGGCAGGCAGCAAGCACACGCAAGCAGTCGGGTATAGTCTTAACGGGCATTGTTTCGTAAAAGTTGGCATCATTGTACATGAATTTCGCGGCGAATGTGAGAATGTCTCCCCAAGCGTTGATGACAGCGAGTGGAGGAACGAAGGCTGTGCCGCCGATTACAATGCAAAAAAATTACCTATAAACATGTTTAATTAAAAACACCTGACAGACACACTTATGAGACATGTGATATGTTTTAGTAAAAACACACATGTTTTATAATTAAATCACCAGTGTTTATATAAAAACATGTCACAGTGTTTTATAATAAACACTCAATCCAATTATGAATAAACACTAGTGTTTACATAAAAACATGTCATGGTGTTTTATTATAAACACTCCATCTAATTATCAATAAACACTAGTGTTTATATAAAAACATGTCATGGTGTTTTATATTAAACACTCCATCCAACTATGAATAAACTCTGGTGTTTATATAAAAATATGTCATGGTGTTTTAGAATAAACACTCAATCCAATTATGCATAAACACTAGTGTTTACATAAAAACATGTCATGGTGTTTTATTATAAACACTCCATCTAATTATCAATAAACACTAGTGTTTATATAAAAAACATGTCATGGTGTTTTATATTAAACACTCCATCCAACTATGAATAAACTCTGGTGTTTATATAAAAATATGTCATGGTGTTTTTAATAAAACACTCAACATGTTTATTTTCCAGACACACTTTATAAACACTATGACGTGTTTATTATTTAGAAAATAAAACACCTGATGTGTTTTAAAAAATTTATTCTCAAAAACTTAATAAAATAATTTTTCAACATATAAACAGTTTTATATACAACATTTTTATATACTACATACTTCACAACAAATGATGGTGATACATCTATAATAACATTAGTCCAGTGCATTTTATATGGTTTTACTTCAAACTAATAGAAAAACAATGTTTCTTAGTAAGAATACAGTAATGCCCTAATTAATCGACTTCTTAACCACATCAGAATTATGGGTAACTTTTCCGGATTTAGTCGAAAATATGGCTTGTTGCCATTCATCGGAAAGCTCTCGGTGAGAGCTTTCGGACGAATGGCAACAAGCATAATCCTGAAGTTACCCATAATTCTGCTGTGGTTAAGAAGTTGATTACTTAGAGCATTATTGTAATTACATTGACCCATTATAATTAACATTTTAAAAATCAAAAAGAATCAAGAAATGTAAAATTGGTGAATTTTGGTGAATAAATTTTCTGAACATTTGGTAAAATCTCAATTTGTGATATTTCAAGGACATTATAAAATATTCCATTTCATGAGTCCATTCATTTTTATAACCATTTTCTACACCTTCACAAGTTTATCTAATATTGGAGCTTCATTTTTTGAGAATTAGCTGAAATCCATATTTTGTGGTCCATATAGTATTTTAAAACTAGAGAAATGAATGGCTTTTTCTATAAATGCACTGGACCAGATCCAAATGAACCATTAAATAGCAATGGTAATTTCACAACAGAAAACCAAAATCCAAAATTGTTGTCTTCGCAGTTTCAAATCCAAACATCACATATCTTGAAGAAATATGTTCATTAAAGGGTTACCCTACACTTGATCGGTCCATTTTTGGGACCATCTCCTTTTATACTCAGAACATATGCATCAAATGAATGAATTTGAGCCATGGAATAGTGCAAACAACATGGTAACTATAATGAGAATGAGTTTATGACTTGCATTTTGCACTAATCAAAGGCTCAGATTCATTAATTTGTTGCATATAATATGTTGAATATAAAAAGAGACATGTGACTTAACACATACTGATGATAGTTGATGATGATGATAGCGATGACTATTACGATGATTCTAATGATGACGTGATGACAACGAAGACTGACCTCGAGTGAATTATCTAACGTAATTCTCGGAACTAATTCATTACTCTATTTATTACACTTCTGCATCAATCTGGTTCGCCAAATATGATTAAAACACACAGACTTAATGGATGAAAGTCCCGATGTGGAGAAAGATTATCAACCGAAATTTTAGCAATGATTAGTAAGCGATGTAACGTCAATGACGTAACGATAAATGATATAATTCACAAGTGACATTACCATATTTAGTTAACGGCGTTTTCAGTGGAAATCGCGTGTAGGTGTGTAATTAGATGACATATTGAATATTACGATAAAAAAATTGTAAATAGAGTATATATGTTTCATCTCCAATTTCATGTTAATTCATAGTTAATTTAAGCGATTTATCCACAATTTTCGACATCAGAAAAGCACGGAGGGAACCGTATCCACTTAAAGGGGGTGGAAACACTCAACATATCAGAACGTTAATATATTTAGTATGTCAACCATGGTGCGATAAAACATTTCTCATTTCTCAGTTACGCTCAAACAACAATACCACATCACTAATATCCATATTTATAAGATCATGCCTTCACAACCCCACTTCTGGTGTTACTCATCCTTAGTACAGATATTTATAAAGGCTATGACTCTAACATCATTTTGGCATGTTTGTGAGTATTCTGTGCAAAATCCAAGCAATATTAAAGACATACATGTATTATAGCCAGAAATGATTTCCTTTATAATTTTAAACAATTAACTTATATTCAGTTAATGGTCACATAACATTTGAATTTGAAAATATCGGAAAAATTCACATGACTTCTGTATGTGCAAATACGACAAACAAATAACCTTTCGCGAATTAAACTTTTGGGAACTAAATTTCCCAGGTTCACAAAACAGGCATTTTCATACCAGGTTGGGCTCATGTATATATTAAATTCGGATAGGATTCGATTAGCGAATCTCACCCCGATTCGATTCAATTATCAGGGGCCTAACGTTGTGCATGTTACATCTTAAAGATGCCCTGTCTGATTTAACACCTCTAAATTACTATTTGTTATTAAAATGTGATAAGTCATACAACGGGGTTCACTGCTTGATAAATAATAAACATGTAATTACTAACATTTAGTCATTTGTCCAGTGGGGAGACCCTTATCAGACATGTATAGGCCATCGAATGGATGTAAACACAAATGTCAACACGTATGTGTTGTGATTGTCAACGAGGATTCGGTATGCAGACATTACAACAAATTATACCAAAGATGCCAGACACTGTGGCCCGATGTCATCTCCTGAAGGGCAATGGAGCTACCTACAAGTTTTGACCATCGCTCATTGTGTATGTGGGAAACAAAATAACACTGATGCATATACATGTATGTGGAAGAGTATTATAGTATACACATATTGACTGCCTTGGGGTGAAATAGCAAGAAGGGTTATATAAATTGAGTTCACAGAGGATCATATGACCCTCTTTGAACTCAATGTATATACTCATACTGTCTGGTGCGATCGATCGTTATGTTTGAGCATAACTGAGAAATGAGAGTTATTTTATTACATCATGGTTAATATACTAAATATAGTAAGTCTGATTTCTATTAGGCTTTCTTTTCCCCTTTAACTACAATTAATGAAATTCTCAGTGCATTTTGGACATGAGGTGAAACATAGCACAGTATACTCGGCTGAACTATATTGCATAAAACTCATCTGCATCATCTTAGCACAGTTATTTATATATAATGTTGTTTGTTTTGTTTTCCATACACACAATGAGCCATGATCAACGGTTGAAATCTTGCAGGCAGCTCCATGCTGTAGTGCCAAATTCTTCGCACTCACAATATATCATCAGTTCAACTACGTCATGTGACAACAGAACATACTCAAAATTTCAGCAGAAGGTGCAAATAAGACACGCGCAGGGTGGAAATTTTCATTGAAATTAATAAACATGCATTAACATTTATTTGCAAAATTAAGAGTACAGGCTAGATCACAGGAGCATGTCATTGAGAAATGAGTAAATTGATGTATAATTAGATATGTCAATAAATGTAAAGCACAAAAAGGGAGTTTTATGTCAATAAATTCTCTGTTTAGAATAGACGGTATGTTTGCTAGTGTCCAACTAGCAGGTGCTCAGCACAGATATTTTGTTTATCGCTTGTGTCATGAGTTTTTAAAAAGTATATCAGATTTGTCAGATATAACTTTTACTCGAGTGATTGGCATTGAAATTTTGGTTCATGTGTTTGGAATTATGGGTCAATTTATGGCCATTAGAATTGGGACATATTTGAAAAACTTCTTTGAGAAGCATTATATCCATAGAGATGCGTTTGTTAAAGTGGTGCGCCCGTTTTTAATTAAGATTTTTATTTATATATTTTACTGGTTTGCTTAATAACAAGCTGCTGAGTCATGTAATATCACTAAAGGGAAACTGTACCTAAATCCAGCCATGTATGGGGCCATCTCCTAATATACTCAATATAGAAAATATCCAAGACAAGAATTAATGAGTCAAGAGTGTGAGTTAAATACAAAGAACCACGTACAACAACCTGATAACGATAACGAAAATGAGTCAACGATTTAAGAACTTTACTTATTTTCCTAATAAATCATTGTATTTACCATATTTTACATAATTCGCTGAGCACAATAGCCTATTTAGGTACAGTCTCCATTTAACAAGTAACATCAGGACATTTTAACATTTCATTTCAGCATCTATGTATGCACAGAATTTTGAAAATTTTGCGGAAGGCTTCCCATCAAATGCGGCACATACAACATACTGCTGCAGTAGACCCATAAGTTGGGAATACTTCCTCGGATATTCCAAGTCCATGGCATAATAGAAACAAAGAAGATATAATAAGACAGGCAACACCTGTCCTACTTTACAAAATACATGAACCCCATCGCCTACTATTGCTGCCTCTTGTAGATTAGAGTCCTCTGTAATGAACAACAGCAGATGTGGCGGAGTCTTCTCTTGTGTTTTACAGCAGTTGACTATATCCTTATCTGCAATACCCTGCAAACAAAAATGGTATTGTGAAAATCTGATAGACAAGTGTGCTTAGCACAACAAAATGTTACAGATAAATAATGAGGCCCATGCTATTGGAGATTCAAAGAGCATATAAATTTTCTGAAAAAGACTAAAAGTAACTGGATATAGGTTTATCCCAGTGACCGTTTGTTTGAGAAAAACCCAATTTATGATTATATTATGGGCACAATTACTCCTGATTTCAAATAATTGATCTCGCTGTGTTTTTGTTGTGAGAACGAATTTTCAGTGGTAATTGACAAACTGTTTACAGCAACTTACAGCTAATGGAACTAATGGAATTACCGGTAACCAGAATATGCAGAGTCGCTGCACAGAAATTGTGAATTTACTTTTCATTCCAACAATCGATCGAGCATGAGGTTATCATTGGTTAAGTATGTTATTCCGGATGGCAACTTGCTATTATTAGTGTCAATGGTGTGATACATTTGTGATACCCATAGGGAGCCTCACATATATAAGAATGCACTGGCTTACAAGGTCAAGTTAAACATTATTAGGACAATGCATTCTCTTATATATGAGAGGCTCCCATTGGGAGACTCGCATGTATATGAGAATGCATAGGCACAGGGTTTTCGTAAAATTTGAGGAAGCTCCAGTCATAAAGGGTCAATTATAAGACTGATGACAGTTTGAAGCTAATATGTCAATCACAGGCGAAGACTAATTTTCTGAAAATAGGTGTACTATGAAGGTGAGTATATAAATTAGTACTAACTTAACATGATTTCAGAGCATTTAGATATGTTAAATTGTTCTGATTAGTACCCTCTTGATTGTAACAATAGTGCTACTCTTCATCCCCTTTCCTTTCGAAAATGATGTTGCCTCCTCCAATGTTCTCAGTAACGAAATTTCTTTATCTGTGTCTGTACCCTGTATAAATCAATTATAGTTTTATAAGATCTGCCTACATAAAATAGAGTAAGATGTCTAGATGATCATGCCTTTATCTGTTCTGGATAAGGTCAGATAAAACTATGCATGTATTTGTGGTAGCAAATTACTAGTAATGTCCACACACACGCCCTTGGGTGTCACCTTTTTATATTTTGGCAAACTATTGCCCACAATGTAACCTAAGCCAGATAAATGTTAATGGAATTTCCTTTAAAAAAATAAAGGCCACGACGAACGTTGAAAATAAAGTTAAGTCAAATGAAAAAACTACGAAACGTCACGCCAAATAAAGAATTAGTTTAATACACATTACTGGCCCTTTTAATTAGCAACGATTTACTTTAAGCGTTGTGCTGTTTGTTTATCATTTTAGACACTTTAAATAGACAAGACGTTTATCTCGCATATTTGATAAAAGAGCACATGAAAGTGCAGTTAATTCATTAGAGTTGTATAGGCCCATAGTTGTTGAGTTCTAGAGTAAAGAATTACTAACTTACCTTTAGCTCTGATTTCATTGAATTTGCCACCAATTCGAATAGCTTTTCGAATTTCTTTCCTTCCCCATCCAGATTGTCCTTCCCTTTCATGAGTTGGTATTCATACAATATCTGCAGAAAAGAAGCATGAAGAAATTTGAAGAGTAAACACAACTTGGATGGCCATCTTAAAGGGGTACTGTACGCCAAATGTTGTTGTTGGTTTCTATAGTCTCCGAGTCGGAGAATAAGGTAACAATTTTTTCATTATTTGAAAGTCTGTTGAGTACGAAGTAGTGTTACGGATGACAAATTTACCGGAATGCAAAAATACAAATTGTCGTTGTCGAGTAATTTTTGTACAGTTTTCAACCAAATGAATCAAATAAAAGTTATATTATAGGCATACTAATCCCATATAATCATTTAAGTTATTGTATCGTCGCTAGTCAGTGAGTGGCTTGAGTGTTCTCCCGTATCATCATAATATTTTAAGCGATCGTGTGTGCGATCGGTTTAACAATCCAGTATTTAATGAAAATGGCGTACAGTACCCCTTTAATATTGTACTTTTATTATTTATAAACCGGTTCACACCCTCGGCCAATCACATTGCTCAATTTATGAACAATATTTCTTGTATGAACCGAGGCCAAAATACTGCGTGGGTGGGTTGAATAGAACGTGAACGCAGCCGCTTCGCGGCCTTGGTCTATATTTCTTGTACAGGTACCCAAGGGGATTATAACCTATACATATATATAAATGTAACTAACAAACAGATCCATATAAGTTTCCTAAAGCATGACTAGTTTAGCAATATGTCCAGGATGGCTTTAATCAGTGCCTATCTTAAATTGTAATTCTTAATATTTGTTTCAACACATTTGTTGCATGGCTATATTAGAGAATATTAGAGATATTAGAGAATAGACATTTATGGCAAAAATTGCATTTAATTTTAAAGCTCGGGTACATGTACATAATCAGGGGTCAATCTAAATTTTTTAATTTGTATAGCATTTTGCAGCACTGAGTAGATTTAAAGATTATTCACTTACATATTCAACATCATTAAAGCATGGAAACTCCTCAAGTATCGATGCTATGGCACCTCCTTCCAGTCCCTTCAGCCATTCTCGTCGTTTGGTGAATGACTCCTTCAATAGCAGCTTTACGTGACTGGAAGAAGGTTTCGTTTTTTCTAACTCTGTCTTCATTTCAGCCAAGTGGTTGGTATAATCCTCCTGGCTGATGAAACAATGAGACTGGATAGATCGCCTTTTAACAGAAGACATCTTGATTTTGGATTGTATGATGTCAACATCCATACTCTATCGCTTGTTTTTAAGACGCATGTTTCTGATCTTAGCACTCAGTCGATCATTGAATACAGACTGAAAAAAAACACAATTGTTAAATAGTAACTGGCCTTTCACAATACAGTCTTATCAATATTATATTGGTAGAGTGTTCAGTACACTATGCTGACAAATGTCGAGATATATGGCCTAGCAGCTGAAATGATGATAAACTCCAATCAAACACAAAATCAGATGTTTCAATTGGGTTCAATAAATCTTGAAATATTTAGTTTGAATAGCAACTAAAGCTGAAACAATTAATCACATAATCGATAAATCGTTGATTAATTCACTAATGATTGATGAGATAATTGATTAATCACCTGAGTTGTATCCAGGCCTACCACAGCCTACCATTATGATATTTTGATGATTCTAAAATTGATAAATTCTGTTTGGAATATTATTTATGTACACGGAAACGACTCTACTGAGTAATTATTAAATAACTACTTGCTTAATTGGGACGGTTGATCTATTATCAAAATAGCTAAACCTTTCAGATCTAGTTGCGACATTGTGATATGCTGTAACATTAATCTAGTAAAAATATATGCTACATGTAGTCATTATTCCTAATTGTGGCCCATTAACATACCGGTATTTTCCTTTGCCCTACGACTACCTGATTTTACCTCTATTTATTGTTTTGGTTAAAAACCATCAAAACTGTGAGATAGCGGTCATTTGAACAGGTGATTTTAATGTAATTTAGACCAGAAACTGTTAATAGAGGCACATCAGTTATTGATAGCGCATTGGGTATTCAGCACATACATGTAGATAAGACTCTTGGTTTAGAGTCTATAAATTGGACTACTATAGACATGTACCACATTTATCACACACAAAGTTCAATGTGACTTTGAACATCTGCATTTAAATCAGTAAAATTTGCTACTGCTTACCCATGGTTCTGTACCAGTTGGCATCCGAATGCATGGGTACTTCAAATACATTTGTTCTCCAACCTGCTTGTACTCTGACGACTCCTTGATAACACACACATTCAAATAAAAGCTTGCACATTCTGCTATCAAGTGGTTAAATTATGCCAAAATATTGCCATCTCTTAAGGCTTCCTCCAGTCCCGATGAAAAGGTGGGAATCGGAACTGTGAATTTTTCTGGAAAAAAATTCATATGAATATTAAATATTTGTCCTTGGTGTTGGTAATGCATACAATAAATTTGAGGTATTTTATGGCTTTTAAAAGGAAACATTCAGAGCAGAGCAAGTGGATAAACTTTATATCTATCTGAGATAGCCTGAATAAGATAATCCATCTTTAAATCAGTTTGTATTCAAAATAGAAGAACATACACATGTAGATTTAGCTTCCATCTGCACATATGGCAATAGGCATCAACAGTACATGTTCGGTAACATTCATGAGAAATATTAAGATAATCATTGTGAATGCCAGAATGGTTGCTGAATTAACAATACCAGTACTTCCACTTATTGAAGTTACTAGTAGGCTAAACAGATTTTGTTTGGTACATACTCTGTGCATGTTTGGCTGGTGATGAAGATGACATGATTGACTCATCTGGCAATTCAGCTTGGCTATGTCTATCTGCATTTACTGGTACTTCTTTGGCAGAATGTTGTTGTGTCTGTTGTTGTTCTTGTCTAGATCCCCATATCTCACCACCCTCCAGACAACAGAGGACTTCACCACTAAGCATCAGAAGGATTTCATCATCATCTACATCTATTCCCTCTTTCTCTGTTACAAGATTTGCAGCTTGTATAGACAAAAGCGCTGATGCTGTGAAGATGTAAATGAGTGGAAATTTGTGCAAAGTACAGTAATGCTCTAAATAATCGACCCCTTAACCACAGCGGAATTATGTGTAACTTTTCAGGATTTAGTCGGAAATATGGCTTGTTGCCAGTCATCGGAAAACTCTCGCCAAGAGCTTTCTGATGAATGGCAACAAGCCATACATGTATTTCCGACTAAATCCTGAAAAGTTACCCATAATTCTGCTGTGGTTAAGGGGTCGATTACTTAGGGCATTACTGGAGATAATTCAAATAAAGTGCCTGATGGTTCCGTAAATGGCTGGATTATTAATAAAGTGTACAGTACAACTTTAAAGTAAAGGTGTTACGGTGTCAGAATAATGAAATGACTCATATAGTAGTGTGACTGACTTAAAGGGACCCAAGGCTCTCAATGGGTAATGGAACAAAATATATCAATCATGAGATTCCGAGTGAAATAATTGTTACGTAAACAAAACTGTTACAGTGATTTGTCAACAAGCATCGCCAATCATGTGGTTTAAAATATGTTGGTATGAATGTATTGATTTCAGAATAATTTTTCAATGCGTTGACATTTTCCAATGTTTACCATCAACTTTTGATTACACAATTTGTTATCTTATTGGACTAAATGGTATTTTAATATGAATCATACGTGACACGTAGTGGAGCAACCACACATGCTGTATCCCGAATTTGCTTTTCATCACCAACGCAGGTCCCGTCATAAAATAATTAATGCTGCACCAGCACAGCTGCCGTCATGAAATGGTTAATGCTACCCGTCATGAAAGGGTTAATGCTGCACCAGCACAGATCCCATCATAAAATAGTTAATGCTGCACCAACGCAGCTCCCGTCATAAAATAATTAAGCTGCACCAGCGCAACTCCCGTGATGAATGGGTTAATGCTGCACCAACGCAGCTCCCGTCATTAAATAATTAATGCTGCAACAGCACATATTCCGTCATGAAATAACTAATGCTGCACCAGCGCAGCTCCCGTCAAAAAAGAGTTAATTCTGCACCAACGCAGCTCCCGTCATCAAATAATTAATGCTGCACCAGCGAAACTCCCGTCATGAGAGAGTTAATGCTGCACCAACGTAGCTCCCATCATCAAATAATTAATGCTGCACCAACGCAGCTCCCGTCATGAAAGAGTTAATGCTGCATCAACGCAGCTCCCGTCATCAAATAATTAATGCTGCACCACACAGCTCCCGTCATGAAAGAGTTAATGCTGCACCAACGCAGCTCCCGCCATGAATGGGTTAATGCTGCACCAACGGAGCTCCCTTCATGAAATAATTAATGCTGCACCAGCGCAGCTCCCGTCATGAAATAGTTAATGCTGCACCAACGCAGCTCCCATCATCAAATATTTAATGCTGCACCAACGCAGCTCCCTTCATGAAATAACTAATGCTGCAACAACGCAACTGCCGTCATGGTCCCACCATGGAATGGTTAATGCTGGACCAGCACAGCTGCCCGTCATGAAAGGATTAATGCTGCACCAGCACAGATCCCATCATAAAATAGTTAATGCTGCACCAACGCAGCTCCCGTCATGAAATAATTAATGCTGCACCAGCGCAGCTCCCGTCATGAATTAGTTAATGCTGCACCAACACAGCTCCCGTCATAAAAAGGTTAATGCTGCACAGCGCAGCTCCCATCATGAAAGAATTAATGCTGCCCAACGCAGCTCCTGTCATGAAAGAATTAATGCTGTCCCAACGCAGCTCCCATCATCAAATAACTAATGCTGCACCAACGCATCTCCCCCCATGAAATAATTAATGCTGCACCAGCGCAGCTCCCATCAGCAAGTAATTAATGCTGCACCAACGCAGCTCTCGTCATGAAAGAGTGAATGCTGCACCAACGCAGCTCCCATAATCAAATAATTAATGCTGCACTAACGCAGCTCCCGTCATGAAAGAGTTAATGATGCACCAACGCAGCTCCCGTCATGAAAAAAGTTAATGCTGCACCAACGCAGCTCCCGTCATGAAAGAGTTAATGCTGCACCAATGCAGCTCCCATCATCAAATAATTAATGCTGCACCAACGCAGCTCCCGTCATGAAATAATTAATGCTGCACCAGCTCAGCTCCCGTCATGAAAGAGTTAATGCTGCACCAACGCAGCTCCCGTCATCAAATAATTAATGCTGCACCAGCGCAGCTCCCGTAATGAGAGAGTTAATGCTGCACCAACGCAGCTCCCGTCATGAAATAATTAATGCTGCATCAGCGCAGCTCCCGCAATGAAATTGTTAATGCTGCACCAACTCGGGCTCCCATCATCAAATAATTAATGCTGCACCAACGCAGCTCCCTTCATGAAATAATTAATGCTGCACCAGCGCAGCTCCCGTAATGAAAGAGTTAATGCTGCACCAACGCAGCTCCCTTCATCAAATATTTAATGCTGCACCAACGCAGCTCCCTTCATGAAATAACTAATCCCGCACCAACTCAACTACCGTCATGGAAGGGATAATGCTGCTCCAGCACAGCTCCCCGTCATGAAAGGGTTAATGCTGCCCAGCAGAGCTCCCGTCGTGAAAGGGTTAATGTTGCACCTACGAAGCCAACATGACGTAAATGACGTCATGAGCCGTGGCATTTCATCTCGTTGTTCCACTTCCGATTCCGCAATTTTAAACAGTTGCTAATCGGAAGTCACGTGTCAATTTCGCTAAATAGCATACACTCTTTCCTGAAAATCGTTCCATCGTATAGAAATATATATAGAAACATTATATGACGTCATCATTCACACACGCCTTAGGTATAAACACCCACCGGGGTGTTTACTATAATTACCGTATCAGTAATTTAATTGTGCCAGTAATGTTTACATAACAATGGCTTTAACCCTTCCACGAATGGTGGTTGTGGTGGTAATGGCGATACTGTTTCGAATGGTGATGATGATGATGTTGATTGTGAAGCTGCCGATGATTATAACGAAACCGACGAAGATGTTGATAATGGTGACGATAATGACAGTGGTGGTGGAGATGATTAGTATGGCGATGATGTCTGACGGCGATAATCACGATGATGATGATGATGATGGTGGGGACGATGATTATGATATATATGCTTGAGATGATGATAGCGATGATGACGACGATGACGACAATGATGACAATAACGACGATGATGATGGCGACGACGATGATGAAGATTTTGATTATCATGATAACGATGTTGATGGCGATTATTATGACGATGATGTTATGATGATGGTAATGATGACGATGGTGGTGGTGGTGTGGTGACTATGACGACGACGATGACGACGATGCAGACGATGATGGTAATGATGATGATGATGATGAAGACGACGACGATGATGAATATGAGGATGAAACGACGACGACGATGATGATGATTATGATGATGATCATCATCATCATCATTATGATGATGGTGACGATGATGATGATAATGGTGATGGTGGTGATGATGATGATGACGACGATGATGATTATGATGATTATGATGATGATGGTGGTGATGATGATGATGATGATGATGATGATGATGATAGTACAAATATGCACATCTGCCATATGAAAATGGCAAGCCAGACAACAGTGGCCCCCTTTTGTAAATATATGTATATATGTTAATTATTTAATACTCTGTATTCGCCACTTAATTGTGACATTGAGTGAAATAAACACTCAACAATCAAAAACAATCAGCACCCTGAAGTTTTGCGAGACTCGCAGATAGTAAGAGAATGCACTGGCACGTGATGACTCCAGTCATGAAAGGGGAAACAAATTAAAATTAAATCATATATAGAAAAGGGGTTGATATATCTACCTGGTTTTCCTATAAAAAGGGAAATATGGGTTAATAACATGATCGTGCGATGTCAAAACAAAAACAAACATGACACACAGATTTAATTGTGTCTGGAATCTTTTTGGATACTATTCCCTGATATTAATGCATTTGGCATGAAGTAAACATCTGGACAGGACAATTAGGGTAGTCCACAATAGAGTTCAGTGGTGCGTCTATGCAATTGATTTTGAGTATCAGTGGTTTTGAAACAACATCAGGTGGTGCAGTTGATGTCAAACTGCGCTGGTCAAGTTCATGCTGTGAGACATGCCATATAATAATAGAGACTGTTGGCTCCTCAGATGCACATTGTTTAATTGAATTATAGTGACCACCATACTAGGGCCATAAATTATTCTTTCAATGGAAGTCTTCCATAATAGGTGACACTGAACACCACCAATTACATGCATGCATTTTAAGAATCAGATGGGTTCCATTTACATTATACATGCACATGTATACACTTGTAATGGATTATCACACAGGTTCATGCATTTTTGTCATTGTACAGGTACACATGTAGATGTATAACCCTTTCATGACTGGAGCTTCCTCAATATTGACCTTGTTAGCCAGTGCATTCGCTTACACGTGTGAGGCTCCCGTCATGAAATGAATAATTACATGTACCATGGTTGAAAACTATTTAAAGTTGACTCCATGTTCTAGTACTTATTGTGTGTGATACATGTATATACATGTATTTTAAAGGTTCTAAACCAAATAGTACTTATTGTGTGTGGTCCTAAAATAGTGCTTGATGGTAATTTTGACAGCGTTATTAGGCACCCGTGAATACCCTTGGTAGTTGGGCTAATTTTGTGATTGTAGGCATTAGGCTTACACTCACCTTTTTGAAGCAACGCCTCTACTGTTTCTGCCTTGGCAAATTTCCGCTTCTCCCCAGCCGAGTTGCAGATTTTAAACAACATACTAGTAACTACTGTGAAATAATGTTGGATGTAAATCAGTAAATTTTTGGCATTTGACTCATTTCAGTGTCATATTGTGACGTACATGCATGAAAATAGCATGGGCATCAACCAGCAATGAACATTATAGATAATATATGGCATCATTTAAAGATACAGGCGGTGTCGATGGTGGGTATGCTGTTAAAATAATCACCTCTGTCAATAACCGCATACACAGAAAGAATAGTAAAACATAGACAGAATTTTCCTTTGTTATGTAAACAAAAGCAAAAAACGTTACATTTCCTGACTCTGGTTTAGATTCGGATATGGTAAATATAAAGAGCGTTATTAGTTACTGTTTTCCTGATATGGAAATAATAAAGAGAGTTTATATAATTTTTGAGTGATTAACCAATAAAATTGAGCTGCGTTATGTAAACAGAAGCACACATTCTGTAACACGAGCAGGCTATTATTTACGTACACCATCGTACGTCTTGACGACAATATACTATTTACGCACTTATTATGTTTGGCATATGAACAAAACTATATATATTTTAATATTCCTTCTGTAGATGGCTATTTGAACAAATATGAATATTTCTTCAACAAACGCTGCCCATGCCTTTAAATGATATGAAAAACAAAATATAAATTATACATCAATTGGCGCTGCAAATGGACTATTCCGAAGCATAACATATCTTTTGCCATTAATGTTTTGTACATCTTCAGGCAACGGGAAGTTCAATTGATAGAAACTGACTACTGTTAAATTTCCAGAAAATGATAATGAATATGATAAGTAATGCTGATCAAATTCCTCTATTGCCATCTTCTCTACAACAAAATATTTATTTCCATTGCTAATAATTATATCCATTATTACAGCAAACACTGGACTTGGAGGAAACTGTTCAAACTGAAGTAGAATAACACGACCTTTGTTGTAACATAGTCCATGCATTGTAACAGAATTAACTCTGTAACACAAATCATCAGTGTCAAAATAAGCAGAAAAATCCGGATAAATGTCCGAGAACAGAATTTCATCACCATGAGGAACAATATCACCATCATATAAAAAGTTTTGAGCTCTCCTTCCATTATGACCAAGCTGTTTAAAGCAAATCCACTGCTGATGTTTATTGGCAACACTATATGGCACATTCTTGAAACTGCTCCATTTAACTTTAAAAAAAAATCCATGTTTACCTTCAAACCGAAGGCACCACTGATTTCTCAGAGGACCATACTGCAACAACTGACGAGGAAAATGAATAAGAAAGTGCATATTAGGGAAGAAGCTGGCCATTGGATAGCAGGATTTTACATTTTGAAAATAATTGAAAATAGATATTTCAAGATGAGCTGCTGTTGTTTTGGTGACATATGAACAAGTGGACATCAACAATATTTGTAGCAAACACAAGAAATTCACCCAACAGTCATCACCCTTCTCAACTCTGGCGCCAATCAAAAATGGTAGCAAACAGGCCAAAGTAAACATTTCAATGGCTGTTTGTTTAAGTGTTCCTCCAGGTTTGAATGCTTGAGTGTCAATTATTTGCGGCTGATTCTTCTTATCCACCGAATTGTATGGAAAAGTCTGAATCCTATTATTTAACCAGTTTAAGTTAAAGTACTTTTGGTTGTAAATGCAGTGGTATAAAAGCAGCCTAATGTCTCGTTTAACAATGCCCTCAAGAAGTACATGCATAGCATCATGTACCAATATAGCTGACACATTAAGTCCTTCAATGTCCGAGAGAACACTTGTACCATTAATTCCCCACTTTTTGCTCCAATATTTTCTTGTTTGAACACTAAGATTTTCGAGTTTATCACACCTTTCCCTATGTACTTCAGGCTGTCGTAAATCAGATGCATCACTATTTAATGTTATTTTGAAACTTGAAGAAGAGAGTTCGCAAGTCCTGCAACTCTTATATGCAAATGCAACACCCTCTTTAAACCCTCCAATCCAGCCTGCAGCTGGTGTGTCACATGGTGCCATAATTACTGTGCCCTCTACATTCACTGTATCACTGCCAACTTCCATTTCTATTCCACCGTGTGACAAAATATTCATCGATGAAATAAAATCGGCGAGTAATTTCTTCACACCAAAATTCTTAAGATGAACTGTTTTAGCAACTGCTAGAAGCTGAATACAGACCAGCTTAGAACGGAACATGGGTGGGATGTTACCAAGAGTATAATAAAACATAGTAAGTTTATGTTTTTTCACATGGCTTCCAAGAGGATTCACAATTTCTATGTCGTCTGTATTTATAATAATCTGCAGAGCATTAGGATTTTTTTTTTGAATAGATTGCTCTCGCGAAATGCTTCGCCATCACATATGTCGAACATGAAATCGTTGTTGCTTAAATTTGGCCTGTTCACATATCTCGCAACTTCTGGCATCTTGAGTAACGATTGCACAGAGTCCAAAAAAGGAATAAAATATCCAAGCCTCTGTGCTTGACTGCTACAACCATTTACCGTATGTCGTACAATTCCAAGAACAACCTCAACCGGATGAACCAAAGAACAATGTGTTGTATAGAACTTTTGACGTCGATGTTCGGTTTTGAATAAAGAAAACATATTTTCCACTTCTAATGGGTTAATGATATTATCATCTACTCCTGCATCCATGAGTGCAGCTTTTGCTGCCTCTTTACTAAATGTAACATGCTGGTCCTGAAGAAATTCAACAGATGACACAACTGAATTAACAGCAATCTTTGATAGGTTATGATGTGATTCAAGATTCAGTAGGAATCTGGCATTAAAAAAGGCTTTTTGGGTATTGGTGCTTAAATACTCATCATTTTCAGAATGAGTTTGTTCTGTATTTTGATCCATTGTATCATCCGAAAAATCATCATTGTGAAGGGATGACTCATGCTGATAAATTTCCACTGCTTTGTCAACAGACTTGTGTTTACGGCTTGTATGCAACTTAAATGTATTCCAACTCTTTGTAGAATATGCACAGTGACCAACATTGCAATGCACAATAAAGTTTTGGTCATTTCTGTGTTGGCGTACAACATAATTATTGCCCCCGTCCAGCCAAGAATCGAAAATCAGGGGAATGTACAGTACTGTCAAAAGATGAGAATACAGTTTGTGGAGGTGGTATAATTGATTGGCAAGACGTTACTTGTGTAAACAAAATAATTTCAAGTCCTCGAACCTCATGCTGATATTGAGTTATTTTTCCCATAAGAGTGAATCTGTCTGACCGAGAATCACTAAAAAACTCAAGAACCATAACTCAGAACTAAGGGCCATACAACTCTGGTAAACAATATTGGACAAACCTGGTTTTTGAACACAATCAAGTTATGTTGTGAAAGATCCATATACTCAATATGAATGGAATCGGTTGATACATGGAGTTGCTAAAATTTACGATTTAAGGGTTATAATTTTGCTAACAAAATTACAAACTCAAGTAAGGGCCATAACTCAGGTAAAATAAATCTGACAAATATGGTTTTCGACGTTTATCGTGATATTGTTGTGAAAGGTTCAAAAATCAAATAATAATGTTGACAATTTTCAAGTGTTAGCACATATGGTAATAAAAATTGCTATTTAAAAATAGACAAACAAAGGGCTCGGGTATTAAAAATGGATTGGACAAATAGTGTCGTTTGTTCAAGCCCATCTGACAATAATTGCTTGACACATAATTTTCAAAACACCTGCAGTGGATCTACTTATTTCACTAGTAATAATAAATCAATGATTTGGAGAATTATCACTAATTATGCACCACTGATATCAAATACAATGTATAATGAAATTATATCGGCTGCTGTGTTTAAGCCTATTTGATATGTCCCATTTTTTGCATTGAACCCAGCAGAATAGGGTCAATAATACACTACAGGTAGGTTAACCCTTTACCCAACAGAATGGCCCTGTGCCAATGCATTCTCTTATATATGCGAGTCGACCATAGGTCGCCTCGCATATATAAGAGAATGCATTGGCTTAACACATTAAAAATTATTAAATTGTTAAAGAATGTAAGAAAAAATGGTAAAAAGTGTTAAAAAAAGATTTTTTTTAGGCCAATGCATTCTCTTATATATGCGAGGCGACCTATGGTCGACTCGCATATATAAGAGAATGCATTGGCACATGGATAACTGTAACTATCACAATGTGGTCAAGGAGCCGGATCCAATGATATCCATATGTGTATGGTTTTATTGAGACAGACCGAAGATATTTTAGGCTGTTGAAGGTTTATTTGGCCGGTTTTGGCCGGTTTGTTGGGTAAAGGGTTAACAGTCATTTGTAGTGTACCGGTATGTTGATTATTCTGTTGTGAAAAGATGCTCCAATCATGACACTTGGTGTGAGTGGATGTTCATTCAGAATTGTCAGCTGACATGTAGACTCACATATAGGACAAAAACAAGCATTGAGGACAAGTGACAAATGAAGAGATGTTGACAGCTGAAGTTGACAATAATTCAACCATACATGTATATCGTGATTTCCAATCATAAAACCATAACAGTGTCGGGGAAAATATGGTACATCAGTCCATTATTTTCTTGAGAAAAAAAAAGTAAGTCGGATGTTGAAAGAACGTAAGTTGTGATATCTAACTTTCAGTCAGTTGACTCAGTTGCCAGGCGGTGGGCTGATAATGAACAGAGCTTCTCATTTAAATATCCGCTCCGGCCCGTGTTTTGGTAACAATACACTTTTGGAATGCCCATGAAAAATGCTATTACTAGCTTAGCGAACGCCCTATAAAGTGTAATAATAAAACATATTGACCCTCCCCAAATTGAAATTTAATACTATTGAATTGTATTGGTATATTAAATTAATACCATTACCAGTTTAAAGATGCATAATCAGATTTAGCGCCCCCTAATTAATATTTCTTCGGCTTTGCGGGTAATATATGGGGACGACTGTTCTGGGGCCATCTTCGCATGGGACCATCTTTGTATGGGGCCAACTTCGCATGGGGCTAACTTCTCCTGTATTTGTATACTAGTAGTTGACAGTGGGTAGGATTATTTTTTTGACAATTAATCGATTCTGAAAAGTGGAGCGGCATTTCAAGAAATGATGTTGTTGTTGTTTAAATCAAATTTGTAAATCGGTATCCTAATATAGTATCACAAGTTACGAAAACATTACCAAATGGCCGGACAAAGAATACTAGTATCTCAAATAAATGCACTAAACACAAAACACTGGGCATATGGCGTAAGTTTCCTATAAATAACAGTCATTCTGGATAGCAAATTAGTGGAGTTTGAAAAAATTTCACCATCAGCGATGAGTGACTCGTCGGCATCCATATCGCCATTTTGTTTCTAAGCATCGAGTGAAGGTAACCAGTGTTCTGAAAAAAAGTGCATGTGTTCCTACATACTAGTACCGTACTATTAGTTGCAGAACACCTGTCTTCCCAACTACCAATTGAACAAGTATAGAAAATAAAATGGTGACATGTATGGCGAAGAGTTACTCCTCGCTAATGAGTAATGGTGAAAATTGTTTCAAACTATGTGAATTTACCGTCCGGTCCGTTATTTTAACCCTTTGCCCAACAAACCGGCCAAAACCGGCCAAATAAAGCTTCAACAGCCTAAAATATCTTCGGTCTGTCTCAATAGAACCATACAAATATGGATATCATTGGAATCGGCTCCTTGACCACATTCTGATAGTTACAGTTATACCCTGTGCCAATGCATTCTCTTATATATGCGAGTCGACCATAGGTCGCCTCGCATATATAAGAGAATGCATTGGCCTAAAAAAAATCTTTTTTTAACACTTTTTACCATTTTTTCTTACATTCTTTAACAATTTTATAATTTTTAATGTGTTAAGCCAATGCATTCTCTTATATATGCGAGGCGACATATGGTCGACTCGCATATATAAGAGAATGCATTGGCACAGGGCCCTTCTGTTGGGTAAAGGGTTAATATATGGGAAACAGTCGACATGTGCGCAGTCAGGACAGTGTTCTGTGTTTAGTGCTTTTATTTGAGATATGTTTGCCTGGACATTTGGGTAAAGTTTTCATAACTTGTGAGTAATTAGCCTTATTAGGATACCGATTTATAGATCAGATTAAAACCTGAGTAACTCAAGATCACTAACTAACTGTGTAAACCACAGTCCTAGGAATCACTGTCCATGTCATATTAAATTTGATTAAAATATAACAAATAGATATAGATACATTACCTCTACTATACAGATACCAGGTACAGTTGGGCAACTTCAGATTTTGTTATTATGTAAACCATCATCTCATTGGCTAGAGACCACCCCATGTGCTCTATCACTAAAACGAACAATTGGATTCTTCGTTCGAAAAAATTGCATTTATCTCCCCACAATTGACATGTGACAATTAAGTTAATTGTTCTTAATGCGCTCGTTGGGTCATATCAACTCTACCTGGTCTGTGCTGTACATAAATCGTGATTGTCCATCCAAATATCAGCATAAATTCACATTTATGGAATTGTTGAAAATCATTTTTATGACGCACAGCAACTTCAGGAAGTGGACCTCTCTTCAGTTCCTTATTACAATTACTTATTTAAAATTTGCAGCCAATCCCAGTACAAGTTATTGTCCGATAGTACAGAAAATATCGGTTGATATATAATTATGTTCCCAGTTATTGCTATTGTACAGATAAACACAGCACATCGAGATATAACTAATAGAATAGATACAATCATAATTATCAAGATCATATTCTAAATTGGATGTGACATGTACTACCATCTTATATGTTGGAAGTATCAGACCACGATCGTTCCACCATACCGATGGCATGATACACGTCACATGGTAGGTGTATCATATACATCATACCTTATTAGGATGCATGATATTATACACCATACGTTGTAATAACTACTGGCGTCGAGAGATACGAAGGACGACTCTCTCTCCATCAGCCGATCAGACTAGACCTCTTTTACCGATGCTCCTGCTGTGTTTATCACTATGACTTATACACATATAAAGTTATCAAAAGCTACGGACAGTTATTGTTATCAATGTTCCCGACACGGCCAATTCAACATCTAAACCCTAGACACCGGGACAATGGTGCTCGTGAGCTTGGAACCAGAACTTGTGTTTTCGTTCATACGTGAGTACTTACTATACCAACCAGGACGTTTCTTTTGATCTAATAATTTCAAATTAAATATACACAATACCCGCATTATGTTCTAGAGCAGTTCTATAATGTCACAATTAGAATGTGCATGTGCCAACCCAACTCAAATTATTCATTTCTTATATACCTGCAATTTTGCCTTTTCTATTACCAATTACTTTAGTAATTAAAATCAAGATGAATATGACACAAAGTCACCTTTCCTGTCCTTCCTTTTCGGACGACGTTAATTATAGTAGCGCCCAAATTGATGGAGAGATAGAGCGAATGCGATCTATATTGCATGAAACCCATGAAAATCACGATGTACGAAACGCAAATGACAGCGTCGTACTAGATCGCATTTCCACACAATTGGATCATTTTAATAGTGCAATAGACCAACAGTTGGACGCCACACGCATTTCGTCAGCAATTCAGATGGCAACTGGTGTGACAAATGTTATCACCCCTTTTTCGGGAGACCCTAAATCTTTTCTTGAATGGACCAACGAATTATATCGTTATGGCCAAGCAATTGCTGCGACTGATCAAACATTAATTAAATTTGCTCTGCAGACCAGCAGAGGTTCAGTTTTCGAATTTTTAACTCAGTTCACACAAGAACGCATAAATGCCGATGGTGTGATCAGAAGTACATGGGCAGAAATCAAGC
Source organism: Siphonodentalium dalli (assembly GCA_032622095.1). Classification (NCBI taxonomy): domain Eukaryota; kingdom Metazoa; phylum Mollusca; class Scaphopoda; order Gadilida; family Siphonodentaliidae; genus Siphonodentalium; species Siphonodentalium dalli. The sequence continues at coordinate 4,454,010 of CP136062.1, forward strand.
AGGAATTAAAAGTTCGATATAGCGAAGCAAAAGATAACAGAGATGCGCTCCTTATTTTTCAAGCAGCACAGCAAACACCTGACGAATCTGTACAAGTTTTTTCTGATAGATTACAATCATTAGCGATCGATGTGTATGGGCTAGTAAATATTCGACAAAAAGTCGCCCAATAATATATGTGTGAACAATTCATCACAGGATTAAAGAGTAAATTATTGAGAGATAAACTTTTGCGAGAAGATCCACAGACCTTAAATCAAGCAACTGATCTCGCTTTAAGAGAATATACTATTCAACACCGATTACAGTCTTATTATAGCCAGAATAATAAGAATACTGATCGTAATTATCGATCATTTCGTGATATTAATTATTCTAGTAGGGAAGGCAATAAATTTCATGGACGGAACACTGGTAATAAATTTAATGCGCCCGCCACACCAGAAAGACGATGGCCAAGGTATTTACAGGGTAGAAATTCATTTAGCTCATGTTATTCGAATAATAATCAGCGCCCACGGATTGGATTATATTCTAAACAAAATAGATATGATAACACGCGAAGTTGGCCTAATGTTCAACATATACGACAATCACGAACTTCTATGTTTAATCCACAGACCCACGCATTTCAATTATTATGCCGATATTGTTGGAAATCTGGTCATAATATCACATGGTGTCGAAGACGTTTGGATGCAATGAATAAACATTATTTAAACTAAAACATTCCACCCAGAGCGGAGCATCTGAGTGGAATCGTGTAAAAAGCAAGAATAATAATCAAGCTAACGCTCCATCATGGAATAAATGGCATGCACACAGAACAAACGGGAAAGAATTATGTTGGCATAAATCACATAGAGATGGTAAAAATAATGTTCACAGGCCATTTCATCAAAGCTTACCGCATATAAATAAAAATAAAATATCCGCGCCCGTGAAAACAAGAGCTCCATACACATCGCATAAGCCTTACGATAAGCCTTACGATCATAAACAAACACCACCGGTGATACAACACCAGACAAATATTAAATCAAATTTATCAATTCCGGAATATCAAAATAATTCAAACTTAATGAAAGGCATAAATGCACAAGTGGCATCATCGATATTGATTACCATAGGCACACAAAAATATCGAGCCATTCTGGATAGCGGAGCCGATATCAGTTTATGTTCATTAAAATTTTATAACAATTTAAAATATAAACCGCAAATGCAAGAAACGCAGTTTCATGCAACATCTGCAAGTGGAGATGCACTAACCATAAATGGTTTCATCATATTAAATTTCCACATTAATAAATTAAAGGTCTCACATAAATTCTATGTGTGCTCAAACATGCATCGATCTTTATTGATCGGCAGAGATTTTCTCAGTGGAAACGGCGCCAGACAATACTTCGACCGCCAAATAATGAAGATTCGCGGAACAATCATTCCGCTTATAAAAGATATTCACGTTGCAACCTTGGTCAGAATACAGTCTGCCCATATTATTCCACCAAAGACAACGATATTAACGAAAGCGCGTATAATTGGAGGTAATAAATTGTTTGCCACGAAATTTCTGCAGGTGGAACCAATAGACGAAGGCTTTATGGGAAATGAACCTGGGTTGACAGCCGAATATACTGCAAGCACTAACAGCGAAAGTATACCTGTACTCATAAGCAATTACACAGATAAGCATTTTAATTTGCGACGTGGATGTATTGTCGGCAGGGTGTCTGCTGTAAGGTGTGTGGCAACACCTCATCCGAATAACAATGAAATAAAAGAACAGATTAATTTGGATGATGTACAAGTTCCCGATTCATTTAGGGACGATGTAATACCACTAATTCGAAATAATAGTGATATTTTCGCTACAAAATTAACCGAATTAGGATGTACCACGGCTGTGACCATGAAGATTCCCACGGGAGACCACCCACCAATAAGGTTAATGCCTTATCGATGCCCATTGAAAAAGCGTGAAATTCTTAGTGATAAAATTGATGAATTATTACAAGCAAAAATAATTTCACCAGCCCCAGCAACTGAATGGTCATTTCCGTGTATGGTTCTAAGAAAATCAGATGATTCATATAGATTTATAGCCGACCTTCGCAGACTTAATGCTATCACAAAACCCACATTCTTCCCAATCGATCAGATCGAGGATATCTTGGCCGAAATGAAGGGAGTTAAATATATAACAGTTCTCGATTGTTTTTCTGCATATAATTGCATTCCAATACATCACGCGGATCGAAGTAAGGCAACTATAACGTGTTTTAGAGGGAATTTTTCGTTTAACCGCGCCTGCTTCGGTGCCATTGGAAGTTCTAGTGCCTTTCTTCAACTCATGAATCGTGTGTTGGAGGGGATTAAAGGATGTCGCGCCTATGTCGACGATTTAATTTTGTACTCAGTGGATAAGAAGTCCCATTTAAGACTTCTTCAAGAAGTATTTGATCGCCTTAGGAAGTTTAATGTGAAATTAAAGTTAAAGAAATGTTCATTCTTTAAAACAGAATGCTCATTTTTGGGGCACATCGTTGACCAACATGGTGTTAGACCAGATGCTCATAAAGTGAAAGCAATTCAAAATTTAGCTCCGCCAACAAATGTGAAACAAGTGAGAAGTGTTATAGGATCATTCTCGTGGTTCCGGAAATTTATTCCTAAATTTAGTGAAATTTGTGGACCTTTGGTAGAATTAACAAAGAAAAACACAAAATTTGAATGGACGGATGAATGTGATAAGGCATTTCAACAATTGAAATCTGATTTAACAGAAGCCACATATCTCGCATATCCAGATAAAAATAAACCATTCATCATGTATACTGATGCCAGCGCGCATGCTATTGCAGCAGTGATTACACAGTCACGTGACCCAGGTGACCCGTGTATATCAAGATCGAATACGGAAAATCCTATACATTTTATTTCCGCACGGCTGAATAAATCTCAAATTCGTTCATGGAGTACATTAGAACGGGAATGCTTTGCTATTTATTGGGCCATAAAGAAACTTCAATTTTATATCAGCGGGTCTCCGTTAATTATAAAGACTGACCACAAGGTATTAACTCATATGTTATCTGCTCCCATGGACAATAAAAATGTCGCACGTTGGGCTGTGTGCATAGCTGCCTACAAGCCGCAGATAATCCACATACCCGGCAAAGAGAATATATTTGCAGATTATTTATCACGACCGGAAAAGTTACAAACTGGTATGTCAGAGGTGCCAGATCAGTCCGACGTAACCGGCCCTGAACGAGAAGTACCAATGGATGTTGACATAATTGACACATCCAAATTAAACACAAAACAATATGCAAATTGTCGCATAGACAAAATTCTACCTGAAAATCAAGAAGCAATTCAGTTAGAGGGGTTTGACATACAACTTGAACAAGAACGCGATATCGAAGCAATAGAGATTGTTCAAAAATTAAATTCCACCAAACCACCCAGACAAATAGCAGATAAATATATAGTAATTAAAGATGTGCTATATTTCATCAGTAATCATGATGATGATCCAGATATACGCCTATTTATTCCCGCAAATATTCGACAAGCTGTACTCAAACAATACCATGACTTAGCAGGACATTTTTCCACAGTTAAGACTTTTGCAACAGCAAAACTTAAATATTACTGGCCAAATATGTATAGAGATATACATAATTATTGTCAAGCTTGCATGATTTGTAAAATGAGGAATTTATCACAACAAAAGGCCCCAATACAAGAGATGGACCGCCCTCCATTTCCGTTTGCGACAATAAGCACTGACATACAAGGACCGTTTGAAACAACAATGTCCAATAACAAATATATTTTAACTTTTATTTGTTGTCTGACTAAATATGTCGAGGCATTTGCGATTCCCGACAAACGAGCCGAAACGGTGATAATGATATTTTTAGATGAGGTCATTAGCAGACATGCTTGCTGTCTAAATTTGGTAAGTGATAACGGCTCGGAGTTCAAAAATAAAAAGATGGATCAGGTGTGCAAAGAACTAAACATCCACCATATATTCTCCAGCCCCTACCATCCAAATTCGCAGGGATGTGTCGAGCGATCGCATTCCGTTTTAAATTCTGTTATATCAAAATTGGTATTACAAAACACACACACTTGGGACATGTATTTGTCACAAGCATTATTTGCAATGCGTGTTCATGTAAATGATACAACAAAATGCAGTCCGTTTTATTTATTATATCATAGGGAACCCACTTTAAGTCTTGATAATATTCTAAAACCCAGATTGAAATATGTAGGCGAGGACTTTACATCTATCGCTTTACAGGAACAGCATAGAAACTTTCGTTTAGTTCTATCGCGTTTAAGATCTCAAATCAGAACACAAAGAAAGAATGAAAAACGGAAAGAGGTTTCATTTGAAATAGGCGATCCAGTTTATTACAAATCTGGGCGAAAAACGGGTAAACTGAGTTTATCATGGCAAAGTCATTGGAATATAATTGAATAACGTAGTAATGTATCATTCTTAATAAAAGATCAATTAAGTGCTCGAACAGTCCGCTGTCATGCCGACAATATTCGTAAAGCCGACACTGCATGGAAAATTCCTCCCAAAGATACAATACGTCAATTGCGAAGACAGCGATTTGTTGTAAATAGTTCTAACGAAGACCCAGAACAACCTGCGTCATCAGAATGGTCGTCTAGTGACGAAATTCCACTTGCGCAATTAATGAAACGCAAACAATTAAGACGGAAAAATTCTTCAAGCGACGATGAAATACCACGATTGGAATGGGCAGACAGATTGCGCGCAAATGAGCAAAACAATAATAATTCAGATGCTTTTGCGCCGAAACTGAAGAAATTGAAAATGTTGCCTCTGATAACATAAACCCATATGTACAAACAACTGTTTCTGACATGGATATCGATTTAAATTCGCGTTCATATGATGCATCTACACAAGCAGGCGTGAATGATATCATTCGTGTTATAAGCACACGGGAAACAAAATAGACAATTTGTCCGACAGAATTAATATCTGGATTCCATTAAAGTCATACTTACCAGTATAAATGTGCAACAGTTATGCATCCGTAAATCATTATATATTGTAGTCCTGACGGAATAACAAACAATGTATAACAAAATCCTGAATGTTCACTTTCCGTATAACAAAGGAATAGAAATGATAAACAATTGAACTAAATAACACAAACATGATTTAAATCATAGTTTTAATATTCGTAGTCTACGCGGGTCTAACATAAATATATCCAACATTGTGCCACTGCACGCTTAAATTAGGGCCGACAACACATGCAAACCTTTCTGTATACAAAGCATGAGGTTTACTTAATTTATGTATCTGGACAACGGGTCCAGGAATATCGTGTAAAGCTATTGAGATGATAAATTTGCACATACAATTGAACTGACCAGCATGAGTATTGCATAGACTCCATAACTCAGCTGACATGCGTGTTATGTAGGTTATTGTATAGGTCAGCACCGCGATGAGTTGCTAATTGACCATACAAACAATACAACGTTCAATCGTAGCTGGCATACTAATAAAAAAATAGATTATCATTAATCGTCATGGACCATGCATTCTTAGCATTCGTTTTGTGGACGCACAAAGCATTACCCAGATGGATTGAATATAGGTAGAGTGGAATTTCGAGTGGTGTGATCAGCCCTCGTCTTCCGGGTTTGACTTGCGATACGCAGGGATATTTAACCCTGGTGTTGGTAATGGAATGCTAAGCGTTATTAAATAAGAATGGTCGTTCGATGGATTATACCAAGCACAAGTATAATACTATTTTATTCACTCTGTAAACCGCATATTGAGTTCAGTTTACAATGATAAATATGACCATATAATATAATATGATATAGATAGCGGAGAAGTACATGTATGTGGTATTTCATTACCACGTGATTGTTCATAAATAGCTGTGAATAGTTTAACGAAATCGCAATCATCTACTGATTGGTTCTAATTCTACTGGAATGGTGAACGCTAATTCACCCGATTTTAACAATAATTTCACACCAAAATAATTACACGATTGTTGATTATAAATATCGTCGCGGCAGGCATGTTTGTTATCGCACAGCAATTGTTTTCAGCGGCAATTTCATTTTTTATGAAATTTTATGGCGTGATATACATATATCTAGCGGTTCCCTTTAATGTCATGATTCAAGACATATTTTTTAATTCAAAAGATCACATTTTATTGATCATAAACCAAATTCCCTTAATGTTCATATCCCTCATTTATTGCATGACCATTTTTCTTTACATTTTATGGAAATGCTCTACGAACAGGTTCAAAATTTATGAAAATGCAAATTGCATTGGCGAGTCACTGATTTTGTTTCATGATTCGTACTTTGGACATATTTTGGTTTCAAGATGCTTATTAGCTATTGTGGGTTTATTGTGTTCTTTTTACAAACACATTATTTAGACTTCGTGTCATTTATGTCGAACTAAATGGGTTCGCCAAACACGATCAATGGTTGGTACTGTAAGTCAGGCAAATGACGTCACACGCGATGGACCATCCAATATACACCGTGCTGACATACCAGACACGCAGACCGGACCAGACATTGGTGTTTCAACCACATCTAGCGACACCGCTGCAAATCTTCGACCGTTCCTGACACTGTCCTCACAAGATTATCGGACATAGCTATTCCACCGACTGTCCAAAATAAACACTCGTTGCTGCATTTCCTCGTTCGGCGTCTTGTATACATTCGTTGTTTCAACGCTGCGTTGACGCCGCCACAGCTCCTTAGATGATAACTAAATGACGCATATGCTGCCAGATCGTTCATGAACATCGCTGATACGTTTGATATACATTGGCATCAAAGAATTGGCATTTGATCGCAACTGTACACTGCTGTTACATGTACACCGATCATTACACGTTACGTCATTGACTCCACGTCGCTTGCTGACTAAGACCAGAGATGTCAAAGACGATATCCTGTGAAGCTACATATACCTTCCCAACTGATGAGTATATCGGTTACTACACCTTCTCACGCCACACGGACAATAACATTTATCATCCTTAATTGTTGCTGTAAATTAACTGTATCCTGCACGTGTGATTATTCTCTACTTCACACACCAGTGTTCTACATGGTGTTGATTATCCGACCTTGGATAGAATCGTTTGCCGAATATTTATATTGGACACGTATATCACATTATACCCGCCAAGCCAGAACTTCTCTACAAATTCCTGGATAAATTAACTATTCGCTGATAAACCAGTGCTCCAGTGACTTACTGTTCGATGCTAATCCAGTAACCTAGTGACATACTGTTTACCAGACTCGCCATGGATAAATAACTCTCGTTTCGTTTGCTGTTGAGTTTTTATGTATGAATATCCATGTGTTGATTTTTTTTAGGTTCGCCACTCGCGATTATACTCATAGATCCAAATATCTTCTGTACCCTCGGATTTTATAATTTTTTTTAGTTCCCAATACTACATATAGTTTTGGGAACTCTTAAAGGAGGGGACTCTGTCCGATAGTACAGAAGATATCGGTTGATATATAATTATGTTCCCAGTTATTGCTATAACGTATTGTACAGATAAACACAGCACATCGAGATATAACTAATAGAATAGATACAATCATAATTATCAAGATCATATTCTAAATTGGATGTGACATGTACTACCATCTTATATGTTGGAAGTATCAGACCACGATATATTAGTTTGAGATGGTCATTTCTACATTTCTCTAGTGATGAGAATGAGTTAAAATGTGCACTTAGTAGTGTACAGCAGAGCCAGTTTTACCACACCCGACGTCTGTTTACTCACATCCGTAATCCCTTTTATTCGGATTATCACTGGGTGCGAAAAAGTTAAATGGTATTTATAGAATGGATATGTTTTTCCAAAATCGTAAATAATTGCACCGAGTTTGCACCTGAAGGAATATTCGAGTAACTAACAGCTATTTTCTCGTAAGTGGGTAAAGATACTAACAATCTGAATACACCATCGTTTCAAGAAAAAAATACGGAATATTATGGTATAATTTGGATTATAAATACACCTGTATTGAGACAATTGACCCCTTTATGCAGCTATGTAAGTCCCACCTTAACAATGTTCTGGGTTCAGATTGGGATCATTATATCTGGTTCTGGATGAATAATTTGGGTGAGTCAGTGATTACTGATAGCCTCAGTGCTCCAATCTTAAGAGATCATGACTGACCCCGAGGTGTGATAGAGTATTCACCCTAAAAGCATGCAGTTCCCAGCTGATATCTGAACCTAGGTGGGCAAATGAGTTGATACCTGGACATGCTGTGAATAAGACCTAGCTGCTGCTCTGCAGGGACGAGGCCGGCCTCATCGTGTGACCAGGGTCACTCATGACATGAGTTGGGGTGTTTTTACAAGATGAGTAGCACAAGTTAGATCACCCGTTCTGGGGAGAGATACCCAAATTCTCCATAATATGATGATATAAACTCAGAATTCGCGAATGTTTGTGTGGCATACAAAATTTTACTCTGTATTTTCTTGCAAATCATCTGCCAATGAAAATGCAGTATACAAACTTTTTACTTTCCAAACTGTACTTAATATAACTATAATAACTAAATATAAAATATTGATTTAATGTTATTAAATAATATTTTATTCAACTAACAGTGATTCCTAGGGACTGTGTGTAAACTAACTTAGACTGTTAGAGTAATACTTGCTGTCAATGTTGGGCAAAGTCTCGAGTTTCGAGTCAATGAACAGATGAAAAGCTCATTTCCATGTTTTTCCTGATTTGATCAGCGATCATTTGAGGAAACTATAAGCGGACTTTATCATGGTTATGCACAATTCAGCAATTGTTTGTTCACTTTGACTGCCTATCAGTATCACTCAGTATCAATATCATTCAACCACATTTGTTGGAAGAATTTATAAAAATCCGCTGAAAAGTACACATCATGTATAGTATACCATTACTTTAATAATACTATAGACAAGTATGGAAAGCTCGTGTGTGAGATTGACGAGTCGCCATCCGAGTTCTAAGACTACAGTCTAACGCAATAACCAATCCGTACTCCTAAATTAATTTATGCCTTCAAGTTTATTTGGCCTGTGAGTGTTACTCGGATGGCGATTTTCAATTTTTATGTTGTTGGAAATTCACATAAACTGATAAACTTTAACATTGCAACAATGCAAGAACCGCCAAATCATTTCGGATTTGGAGTCCAGTTGACTCTGAATCCCGTAAATTGGCCAGTTTTCCATACTTGTCTAAATATTATTATTATTGGAGTTGTGGTGTGTTTATTTACCATTGGATTTTGATAATAATTTCCAACAACTGTGCATTCAACAGTTCAACTCTTTGAAATGAAAATTTCAAACAAATCACGACTTTGACTTTGAAATTCAAATAAGCGGCAAATGTTCATTGCTGGTGTAGCCTGTATGCCTATTTAATACATGCATGTACGTACTTGCCTTTTATTTTGATGTGAATCCTGGAAAGAGTTCCTGCGTGAAGTCCGTGGAATAAAAGTCAACTTTAAAAATTTAACTGCGACAAACGAAAATGGAAACATGAAAAATGAAAACACCATTTATGTCACTCAAGACCACGACTGGTTCCTGGCACGCAAAGTCGAAAATAAGGAATCTGATTCGTTGATGCGAACAATGGAACCAGTCAAAATGGCATACGCGGGAATTCCATTTGGCGGAATCATAAACGGTGCCGTTTTAAATAAATCGGACCATAAACGCCCATGTGTTTTTATTGTACTTCATTGAACTTGGTCGGCGTACATAATAGTTGGTGAATACGTTATATAACACAGCATTTTATGTTATTTCTGCCACTTGAGAGAAAACAGATGCGTGACACTTTTTCTTGGCGTGGCATCTCATTTTATTCACCTATGAAACAATATACAGGCCCTTCCCAAAAATGGGCCTAAGTATTTGTTTCTGCAACATTATTGCCATGGATATATATCTGTTAAAAAATATCGACATGGATATATATCTTTTAAAAATTATAATAAATAATATTGGGGAATATATAATCGTCATTGGATTTTTAAGCTACAGTGCTTCATTGCAGAAGATAAGCATGTAACAATTTAAAACATGTCGCGTGTTTTTGATTATAAACACTAGTGATTTCATATCTGAGTTATAAACACACAATCCGTATATTTATAAACACTACCGATTTTGATAAAACACATGACACGTTTACATATCGCATAATTATTTGCAGTGTAGGAAGTCACATAGATGGTTTTGCGAGAGTGAATCGAGAAACATAAAACATTCTACCCCAAAGAAGTCAATGGTGATTGACCAGAAACTGTATCTCAATTGATGCATGGCTGGCGCATTACATGTAAATAATACATGTTCAATTTCGTTGTGATACGTTGATCTGCAGGCACCGCAATTCGAGTTGTTATTGAACATCGATCTGGCTTTTCAAAAAATATTGTTGTTGGAATCGGATGCTTTTGGGGACCATCGAATCGGATTGAGTACCTTTAATCTGGGTGGAGGAAATAAACCGGGGATCAATCCACGTTCTTCCTCAGAATATTGCTTCATTGCCGCAAAATATGCCACTACTGGGATCTCAATGGCGAGGCATGGCAATTGTGCCAGTATGACAACTGAAGCGGCATTTCAAAAAATGTTGTTGTTGGAATCGGATGATATGGGGATCATCGCATCGGATTGAGCACCTTTAAATTGGGTGGAGGTAATAAATCGGGTTCAATCCACGTTCTTCCTCAGAATATTGCTTCAATGCTGCGAGGTATTATGATATTTATTAGCATAAAAACACTCATGTGAGCCGTATGCATTACATAATAATAAGACATATAATTTACACATACATAGTTCATATAATAAACTTTCCACATATTCATACTACAGTTATACAATGACTTAGTATAGCTCAACAATATAAGCATGCAAATAAACTGTATGCAGGCCTATGCTATCGTGTGGAATAGAAATTAATTATTAATTTATTCAATAACTTCGGGCTTCTTTTCTCATTTCAAAGAATTCTTTGATAGCTCGACTGATCACGTTACTTGTATTTGGTTGGTCGTTTCGCATTATGTATATGAATTTTGAGATACTACTGGCCCTTAGAAATTTAGTGATTCATATAGGCCTTTTTCTCAATTTGTCGTATTTGATACAATGGAGAACAAAATGCTTCTCTTCCACTGAGTTAGTATTGCACATCTTGAATATCCGATCATTGGCTGGCGTCGGTGGGCGTTTGTGTTGGCATTTTTCTATTTCTAATGAATGACAGCTGATTCGAAGTCTACATAATTGTTCACGGTCTTTGATAGAAGTTGTATGTATTAGATATGGTTCGAGTCGAAAAATGGCTTTTAATTGTTTGTGTGGCCTTCGTTTACTGTGTGGATCGTCTGAGCTGATAATATACTTATTTATATATTCATCCTTCAATCATACTGTGACGAGATTAATATATGCCACTACTGTGGTATCAATGGCGAGGCAGCTGCCAGTATGCCCTGGGGAGCAGCTTGAAACTAAATCAGTTACATTAATTAGTCCTGAATAGACAATAATTATTTGACGGTTAAGGCGCTGCATGACGTCGCTTCTAATGGCTCATACTTTGGTCTCCCAGGGTCGATGGAAAAATTATAATAAGCTGATTGTGTCATAACGTGAACAGACGAAAGGCCAAATTTCAATTTGGTCAGAACGTCACAGTCTTTGGTCAAACGCCACCTATTTTAATCACAGATTCTGACCCGCTTTCCGTCATCCAAATAGGTATAATTTGGGGAAACTATTATGTCATGTACAAAAGACTTATTCGCGATATCGAATTTAGAAGCAATAAAGAGTGTGTCTATGCCATTTATATGCCATTTGACTGATTTATGTGAATATGTTAGAATAGGGCCCTTCGGTCATTTCACATTTAACAATTAAAGCTGAAATTTCTAGAGTAAGCACGCGTGACATTTTTTTTCTCAAAACAACTCCATAATCCGACTCGAATAAATAACCAACAACCACATGCGTGTAATTGGCCCATCGTGCCACTTATCCCACCCGATCACATCAAACCGAAGCCAATCAGGTGTATAGGTGCTTCTTTCATAGAGATATGATACGGTACGGGAGCTTCCACGTTCGTTCTGACTTCACGTCGCCATCATTGGCTCATTTAGTAACTTCTACAGTCGTTCCGGGTCTGTATAATCAGGGGGAGTTTCCTGCAATATGTCCATTAACCACTAAAAAGTTATTGAAGAACACACTGATAAAATACACATATTCATTGCAAGTGGCAGAAACACAACGAAACTGACTTTTGTTCCTTCTGGCTATTTTCCCGTGATATAAATATAGGTATAAATACACGAAATACTATTATGATGACTATATATGCCATAAACAAACGACTTATTCTAGATATAGAATATAGAAAAGTCGAGATCAGCACGAAACAGTAAAAAGCGTTCGTTGCTAACACTGTTATGATATGGATACAGATAGGTAATTTTAATGATTTTTGTCATGTAGTTAGACACCCGATCAAATACCACTCACTCCTTTTAAAATTGTTATTTCAAATTTATTTATATGTATATAAAGCACAGGACTCTTTTTCTTGAAACAAACCCAAAATCCGACCTACCCAAATGGCCGACAACCAAATGGGTGCAATTGGCACAGCGTGCCAATTATCTGCCCCATGACAGATTTTGTGAAAATGTTAGAATATGGCTCTTCTTTCGTCACTTATTTCGTCAACAGAACATCATGGTGGCCGCGGACCAAGGTTGTACGATAAATGCCAAATAGGTTCATGCAAATGGTATGTTTAGGTTGATTCTAAGCCGAAGACAGATCAAAACACACCCGATCAACTCAAACACCAGGGGGGGGGGGTTCAAATATCGCACCATGCCATTTCTAGTCCCCTTGTACGATTTAGTGAAATCAAAGGCTGCTGATGGCTGGCCCCACGACGATGCGCGTGCCACTATGCCCTGGGGATCAGCGTTACACTCAATCAAATACATTAACTAATCCCTTAGTGTATCATTTGCCAATTAATCTGCGGCATAGCATTAATTGTAATCTCTCATGCTCAGGTTTCCCAAAGTCGATGGAATAATTCAGTTGAAACCGTGTACATAGAGTTGTCGGTATTATTCTCATAACGTCACACCGATAGAAATGTCACATTTCAGAACTGTGTCTGGCATACACGAACGTCATACCCCGTGCTACCCCGAGGGGGTGAAAATGGGGTATGGACCATCTTCGAGAACCGTAGGGGTTTCGACCGATTTGACTGCATGGGTGGGTAGCCCGCCCCAAATACCACATAGAAACTCCCAACCCCACCCATTACCCACGGGGGTGCCACCCCGAGGGGGGTAACAATCGGGTATGGACTATTTTCGAGAACAGTATTGGAATTCGACCGATTTGACGGCACGGTGGGTGGCCCACCCCAAATACTCCCAAGAAACAACCGACTCCCTTCCAATCACTTCGGAGTCTGGACCATTTTCAAGAACAGTAAGGATTTGGACCGATTTGACGGCATGGGTGGGTGGCCCGTCCCATATCTCTCTCAGAAACACCCCAAATCTCTACCCAATCACCCCGGGTGTTGCCACGCGAAGGGGTGAAATGGGGTATAAACTATTTCCGAGAACGGTAAGAATTTCGACTGATTTGACGGCATGGGTGGGTGGCTCGCCCCAAACACCCCTAGAGACGGCAGACCCCCACACAGCAAACCCGGTGATTGCCACCCGGAAGAGGTGAAAATGGGATATGGACCATTTTCGAGAACAGTATCGACCATTTTCGAGAACGGTACAGATTTCAACCAATTTGACGGAACGGTTCGGTGGCCTGCCACAAACACACCGACCCCAACTTATCACCACCGGGAGTGCCACCCCGAAGGGGTGAAATGGGGTATAAACCATTTTCGAGAACAGTTGGGATTTCGACCGATTTGACTGCATGGGTGGGTGGCCCGCCCTAAATACCTACTAGAAACACCAGACTCCCCACCCATCGGAAGGTTTGAACATGGGGGATGAACCATTTTCGAGAACGATAGGTATTTCGACCGATTTGACGGCATGGGCGGGTCGATCGTCACCAGACCCCCATGGGTCGCTCGACACCAGACCCCCGCCCATCAACCCCGGTGGTTGCCACCACGAAGAGGTGAAAATGGGATATGGACCATTTTCGAGAACAGTATCGACCATTTTCCAGAACGGTAAGAATTTCGACCGATTTGACGGCATTTGTGTGTGGCCCACCCCAAATACCCCCTAGAAACAACAGACCCATCCCATCAACCTCTGGGGCTGGCACCCCGAAGAGGTGAAAATAGGTTATGGACAAATTTCGTGACGGCATGGGTGGATGGCCCGCCCCAAATACCCCATACAAACACTCAGCCACACTCACCCCCGGGAGTGACACACCGTAGGTGTATGGACCATTCTCGAGAACGGTAAATATTTTTATCGATTTGACGGCATGGGTGGGTGGCCCGCCCCAAATACCCAATAGAAAAACCTGACCCCCACCAATCACATTGGGTGTGCGACCCAGGTCGTGAACATGTGGTATAGGCAACTTTCGAGAAGGGTAAGAATTTCAACCGATTTGACCGCGTGTGTGTGTGTGCCCCACCCTAAATACACAATTTAAACACCAATTTGAAACACCCCCACCCATCACCCCGGGGGTGCCACCCGTGTGCGTTAAAATCGGGAATGGACCATTTTAAAGAACGGTAAGTATTTCGACCGATTTGATGGCCGACCTCAAATACCCATAGAAATACCCCGACCCCCCCCCCCCCCACCCATCACTCCGGTGGTGCCACCCCGACGGGTGAAAATGTGGTAAGAACATTTTTCGAAAACGGTCAGGATTTCCACCGATTTGAGGGCATGGGTGGGTGGCTCACCCCAAATACCATCTATAGAAACAGCCCGACTCCCACATATCACCCCTGGTGGTGCCGCCCCGACGGTGTGAAAATGGGGTATTTTCGAGAACGGTAATGATTTCGACCAATTTGAAAACATGGGTGGGTGGGTGGCCCGCCCCCAGTACACCATTGAAACACCCCGACCGCCACTCATTAACCGGGGTGCCACCCCCGAGGGGGTACAAATGGTGTTTGGATGATTTTCGAGAACGGTAAGGTTTTCAACCGATTTGACGACATGGGTGTGTGGCCCGCCCTTATACCTCCCAGAAACACCCGACCCCCGCCCATCACTCCGGGGGTGCCATCAGAGGGTAGGAATTTAGACCGATTTGACGGAATCACCTCATGGGGGTGCCACCCCATGGGGTGAATATGGGGTATGGACAATTTTTTCGAGGAGAGTAATAATTTCCACTGATTTGACGGCACGGTGAGTGGCCCACCTCAAGTACACCATAGAAACACACCGATCCCATACCAATCACCTGCGGGGGTGCCACCCCGAGGAGGTGAAAATGGGGTATGGATCATTTTCGAGAACAGTAAGGATTTCGACCGATTTGACGGCATGGGTGGGTGATCTACCCAAAATACCATAGAAACTTCCGGATCACCCACCCATCACCCGGGTTGCCACCCGAGGAGGTGAAAATGGGGTAAGGACCAATTTCGAGAACGGACATGATTTCGCCCGATTTGATGTCATGTGTGATGGCCCACCACAAATAATCCCTAGAAACACGATGACCCGAGGCATCAACCCCAGTGGCTGCCACCCCAAGGGGGTGAACATGGGGTATGAACCATTTTTGAGACCGGTAAGGTTTTCGACCGATTTGATGGCATGGGTCGGTGGCTTGCCCCAAATAACCCCTATGAACACCGATTCCCAAGCCATCACCACGAGGAGTGCCGCCCGCAGGGTGGGTGGCCCGCCCGAAATATACCCACTAGAAAAACCCCACACCCACCCATCACTCCGGTGGGGGTGCCACCATAGGGAGTGAAAATGCCGTATGGATTTGACGGCATGGGTGTGTGGCCCGCCCCAAATACCACCTAGAAACACCCCGACCCCCACTATCAAACCGGTGGTGCCACTCCGCAGGGGTGAACATGGGGTATGGACAATATTCGAGAATGGTAAGGATTTCGACCGATTTGACGGCGTGGGTGGCTGGCCCGCCACAAATACCCCATATAAATACCGGAACCCGACATCACCCCTGGGTATGGACCTTAATCGAGAACGGTAAGAATTTCCACAGATTGGACGCCATGGGTGAGTGGTCCCCCAAGTAACCCAAAGAAACACTTCGATACCAATTACCTCCTGGGGGATGCCACCCCAGGGATTAACATGGGGCATGCATAATTTTCGAGAAGGTAAGAATTTAGACCGATTTGACGGCATGAGTGGGTGGCTCCCCCACAATACCCCCTAAAACACCCGACCCCACCCATCACCCGGGGTGCCACCCAGGGGGTGAACATGTGGTATAGACAACTTTCGAGAAGGGTAAGAATTTCAACCGATTTGACCGCAGGTGGCGAAAATTGGGTATTGAACATTTTCGAGAACGGTAAGGATTTCGACCGATTTGACGGCATGGGTGGGTGATCTGCCTAATATACCCTAGAAACCCCACCGGTTACCCCGGGGTGCCACCCCGAGGGGGATGAGAATGTGGTAAGGACCATTTTCGAAAACAGTAAGGATTTACACCAATTTGACGGCATGTGTGGGTGGCCCGCCCCAAATACCCATTTAAACACCCAACCCCCACCATCACCCCGGGTGTGCCACCCCGAGAACGGTGAGGATTTCGACCGATTTGACGGCATGGGCGGGTGATACGTCCAAAATACCATATAAACTCCCGAATCACCCACCCATCATCCCCGAGTTGCCACCTTGAGGGGGTGAGAATGGGCTATGAACCGGTTTCGACCGATTTGACGGCGTGGGTGGTTGGCCCGAAGGGGTGAATTGGGTATGGACCATTTTCGAGAACGGTGAGAATTTCCACCCATTTGACGGTATGGGCGAGTGGCCGCCCAAGTACTCCATAGAAACACACTGACCCCCCCCCCCCTCAATCACCTCCATGGGGTGCCACCCGAAAGGTGAACATATGATATGGACAATTTTCGCGAAGGGTACGAATTTTGACCGATTTTACGTCATGGGTGGGTGGCCCGCCCAAATACCCCCTATAAACACCCGACCCCACCATCGCCCCGGGGATGCCACCACGACGAGGTGAACATATGGTAAGGACCATATTCGAAAACGGTAAGGATTTCGACAGATTTGACGGTATGGGTGGGTGATCCGCCCAAAATACCATAGAAACTCCCGGATCCCCACCAAAATGTGGTAAAGACCACTTTCGAGAACGGTAAGGATTTAGACCGATTGGACGGCATGTGTGGGTGGCCCGCCTCAAATACCACATAAAAACACCGACCCTACCCATTACCCCGGGGGTGCCACCCCGATGAGGTGAGGATTTCAACCGATTTGACGGCCCAAAATACAGTAGCACCTCCTGGATCCACCACCATCAACCCGGTGTGCCACCCGGGGGGGGGGGGGTACCACCAAGTATGGACCCTTTTCGAGAACCGTAGGGATTTCGACCGTTTTACGGCATGGGTGGGTGGCCCCAAATACCCCATAGGAGCACCCGAACCCCCATCCATCACCCCCGGGGTGTGCCACCCGATGGGGTTAAACTGGGGTATGGACCAGTTACGAGAAAGTTAAGGATTTCAACCGATTTGACGGCATGGGTGGGTGGCCCTCCCAAATACTCATAGAAACAATCCGACCCCACCCATCACCCCCAGGGGTGCCACCCCGAGGGGGTTAAAATGGAGTAAGGACCATTTTCGAGAAAGGTATGGCATGGCATGGGTGGGTGACATGCCCCAAATAGCCTATATAAAGACCCCGACCCCGCACGTCACCCACGATGTGCTACCCCGAGGGGTGAAAATGGGGTATGGACATCTTCGAGAACCGTAGGGGTTTCGACCGATTTGGCTGCATGGGTTGGTAGCCCGCCCCAAACACCACCTAGAAACATCCCAATCCCCACCCATCACCCACGGGTGTGCCGCCCCGATGTGGTAACAATGTGGTATGGACCATTTTCGAGAACAGTAGTGATTTCGACCCATTTGACGGTATGTGTGGGTGGCCCACCCCAAATACCCCATATAAACACCCGATCCCCCATCCGTCACCATCGGGGATTAAACTGGGGTATGGACCAGTTTCGCGAAAGGTAAGGATTTCAACCGATTTGCGTCTCTCACCAAGACAAATATGTTAAGGTATGGCAACTTCCATTTCCGTTCTGGCCTTACATCGTCACGATTGGCGCATTTGTTGGAATTTCACACAGTCGACCCGAGACTGTATAATCAAACACAACTCGACTTAAATATTATAAGTCATATTACGGAGTTGTATTGTTGTTGAGACTTTTATTTTTGGGACCAGTGTTCGAAGTGTTAGTATAGGATATGATTTAGAAAGACCAATTTATGTCAAAATGTTACAATAGGCCCTTCGGCCAATTCACATCTGACCACTAAAACAGCATGATGACCGTCGCCCAAAGTTTTTCGAATAAGACCAAATATTGTCAAACAAATGGTTCTTTAATGTGCCCCTAAGCCGAGGACAATAATTTATTCAAAACCCACTCTATAATCTCAAACCCTATCAAATGAATCCATATATACTTCTTTCTGTCTCTCCCCAAGACAAATTTGATAAGGTTGGTGGGTGGCCCGCCCCAAATACCCAATAGGAACACCGCGATCTCCCACCCATCACGAGGGGGTGAACATGGGATATAGACCATTTTCGAGAACCGTAGGGATTTCTACCGATTTGACGACATGGTTGGGCGGCCCAAAATACCTCATATAAACAAGCCGACACCCCAACCATTCATCACCATGGGGGTGCCACCCCGAGGGTGTGAAAATAGGGTATGGAAACTTTTCGAGAACCGTAGAGATTTCGGCCGATTTGACGACATGGGTGGGTGGCCCAACCTACATACCACATAGACACACCCGAAACCCCATCCATCACCCTCGCGATGTGCTACCCGAGATGGTTAAACTGGGGTATGGACCAGTTTCGAGAAAGGTAAGGATTTCAACCTGATTTGCGTCTCTCACCAAGACAAATATGTTAAGGTATGACAACTTCCATTTTCGTTCTGGCCTTACATCGCCACGATTGGCGCATTTGGTGGACTTTCCGGGACTGTAAAATCAAACTCAAATCGACTTTAATATTATAAGTCCTTATTATTACGAAGTTGAATTTTTGTGGGGTCTATTTATTTTTGGGACCAACCAATACAGGAAGTCATTCGAAGTGTTAGTATAGGATATGTTTTCGAAAGACCAATTTATGTAAAAATGTTACAATTAAAAACCACCTATAAACACCCCGACACTCCCACCCATCCATCACCCCGGGGGTGCCACCCCGAGGGGGTGAATAATGGGGTATGGACCCTTTTTGAGAACCGTATGGATTTCGACCTATTTGACGGCATGGGTGGGTGGCCACCCCAAATACCCCAAATAAACACCCAAACCCCCATCCATCACCCTCGGTGTGTGCCACCCGAGTGGGTTAAACTGGGGTATGGACCAGTTTCGAGAAAGGTAAGGATTTCAACCGATTTGGGTCTCTCACCAAGACAGATGTGTTTTTTTGTTTTTTGTTTTTTTTAAAGTTTTTATTGATCGAGATTAAATGTATATAAATATTGTAACAAGATTTGCAAAAAAAGATCACACACTAACTCTTTCATCCCCATCTATCAGTAACTTGCATACATCCTTTCGCTCACATGCTCTTTCACTCATCGCGACAAGTTTATAATTATACACGTTTCTGGTATGGGTCCCGCAAGCTATGTTAGACATATGTTTAGTCAAAGAGCTAATATCGGTAGGTTCAATGCTTATAAGATATTAATTGTGTATATATAGCTCTTTGCTGAGTATAATGGGATTTTGATTGATGTTGAAATAAGTTTTTTCCCTTTCTGGTGGGTCAACTCGGCGGTTTTTCGGCACTTATTCCTCTGGTCAATACTTGTGAGTTGGAGAGGTAAACTTGGGTTTTGGTGGGAACGATATTTTGATACATCATGGTTTGTTTGCTTCTGACGTTTTGTTAAGAGCTTCAATGATTAAAAACCAGTTTTTCTCAAAAGAGGGTAATTTCATTTGGCACTGTGCCAACAATTTCTCCTGTAAATATCTAGATTTTAGTTCTGATAGAAAGGATTTTAGTGATAACATATCAGGATTAAATTTAGTTTTGCATATGTATTGTTTTATCAGTAGCCAAAACAGATTCATCATAGAGTTACCGCCCATTGATATGGATCCAAGAATTGCAATTTTTCTTGTGGCTAACAAGGCGATACCATTTGATTTGCACCAAATAGTAACATCATTTATAAAGTTTTTTACAAGCGGACAGTCCCAAAAAATATGGGATATATCTTCAGATGTTGTGCCACAGCGATTACATAAATCATTTTGTTCTAGGTTGACCATTTTAAGAAATTTCTTTGTGGAAAGTATTCTATGATTAATTCTATATTGTAACCACCACATTTTCGTGTCAGGCGTCGTGGTGAAAGCAAGCCGGTTGTAGTTTTCCCATTGAATGTCATTATCCTCAAATTCAGCCTGCCATTTTGTATGGGATTTTGGTACGATATTCATTGAATTTAAAATTTTGTAGAAGTCCTGTCCACCATGAGTATTGTTCAATGGGATAAAAAAATTACTTGGAAGGAAAGGGCTTTCAATACGAAATAAGGGTTGGTTGAGCTTTTGTGACATAGCTATTATTTGTTGGCGGATGCTGTTCATTGTCAGAAAATCTGTACGTATATGATAACATTCGAATAAAGATTGTTCTGTGTGTAATATGCCACCTCTTTGAAACAAGTCATTTACATATATAATTCCTTTTTTTCGCCATGAAAAAAAATTAATGGTATGTCCTTCCAGTTTTATATCGGGTTTGTTCCAAATAGTGCATGCCTGAAATCGATTTTGTTTCTTATTTTTTTCTAACATATTTGCAAAAGCCAGTAATACGTCATGCCAGAAAGGATTGTTCACGACACTAGCTTTGTTTTTTAGAAAAACATGGTTGTATGTCAGAAATAGGTGGTCTTTGGTGATAGGAAGGTCGGTTAGGGGTGTCCATTTTGAACTTTTCAATAACAATCGTCTCACCCAAGTTATTTTCATTGACATGAGGAAATTGTTTACATCTACCATTTTCATTCCACCGTGAGTGGTCTTGACAGACGAGTTTTCTTTTTACTCGGTCCCGCTTGGAATTCCAGAGAAAATTGAATAGAATTTTTTCGAGTTTGGTCATGAAATTGTTGTTGGGTTTAGGTAATGCGATGAATAGGTGAGTTAATTTGGGGATAATGATGGATATTATAACTGTTATACGACCAAATGGGGTAAGTAGTCGATGATTCCATGTTTCTGTTAATCGTTTAATTTCATTCAGCTTATTTTCAAAATTAATCGACATTTTGTTTAAAGTAGTATTAAAGTTGATTCCAAGAAGATTAAATGAGTCAGCAAATTTGAGATGAAGGTCCGAACATATATTTTCTTGCCGCCCCACCATTGATCCAATCCACGACGCCTGACACTTACTCGCATTGAGATTGAGTCCCGATATTTTAGCAAAAGCATTTAGGGTGGAATAAGCCTCACTCAGACTACTTTCGGAACCGTCTAGAATAAGTGTCGTGTCGTCTGCGTACTGCGTTAACTTAAATTCAAAACCATCGAGGGTAATTCCTTTGATTTTTTTATTATTTCTAATCATGAGAGCTAGGATTTCTGCGCAAATCAAAAAAATGTACGGAGATATAGGATCGCCCTGCCGACAGCCTCGACCTAGTGTGAAACATTGTGATATGTGCCCATTTATGAGTAAGGAAGAGTTAATATTCGTATAAAATATTGAAATCCATTTTTTTATCGTTTCTCCAAAGTTGAAAAATTCAAGACATTTGTGCATGAATTTCCACGATACAGAGTCAAATGCTTTCTCAAAATCTAAAAGTAGTAAGAGGCCAGGAATTTTCTTCAAGTTAGTTTGATATATAAGATCATAAATCAGTCGTGTATTGTCTCCTATGTATCGGCCCTTCAAGAAACCCGTTTGGTCCTCGTTAATGATATGGGGGAGAACTTGTTTCATCCGCTGAGCTATACATGCAGATGCCAGCTTATATGAGCTGTTCAATAAGGTAATCGGTCTCCAATTTTTTAGAAGATGTCTGTCTTTGTCTTTTTTGGGGAGAAGAGTTATAATTCCTTGTTTTTGTGTAATGGAGAGCTCTCCTGATTTATAGGACTCATTGAGAGATTCACATAAAATAGGCCCAAGCTTTCGCCAGAAAAATTTCCAAAATTCATACGGAAATCCATCCAATCCACATGTCTTACCATTCTTTGTTTGTCTTAATACTGCAGACAGTTCATGTATGGTGATTGGCCCTTCTATACTATCTGAAATATCTTTATTTAGTTTCAAAACGTTATTGTCGAAAGTGACAAAATGTGTCTCGGATTGAGTAGTGCATTTTGATGCGTATAAAGTTTGATAAAAGTTACGAGTTTCTTTAATAATGTCATTTTGGTAGGTTAATAATTTCCCATTTGAGTCTATCAGATTGGTCAGGGTTTTCGATATATAATTACGCTTTTCCAAATTTAAGAAATATTTTGTTGGTTTTTCGCCATCCTCGATCCATTTTACTCTAGATCTTATCATTGCACCCATTGTAGCTTCCTTTCTCATATCCATTAACTCGTCATCGACTTTTTGTATCTCTTCCAGAAGTTTCACCATCTGTTCAATGTCCGACCCATTCCTATCAACCAATTCGGTAAGATCATATTTAGCTTTCTGTAGATATTCTTCTTTTGATTTACGATCTCGTTTTCTGTTTGAAGAGTAAGCAATGGTAGCCCCTCTTATATCCAATAAAAGTGAATCTAGAAAAAGTCTTTTGCTGATATCACATTTACACAAGACAGATGTGTTAATGTATAGCAACTTCCATTTTCGTTCTGGACTTTCGTCGCCACGATTGGCGCACAGGAAGTCATTCGAAGTGTTAGTATAGGATATGTTTTCGAAAGACCAATTTATGTCAAAATGTTACAATAGGGCCCTTCGGCCAATTCACATCTGACCACTAAAACATTATGATGACTGTCGCCCAATGCTTTTGGAATAAAACCAAATATGGTCAAACAAATCGTTCCTAATGGTGCCCCTAAACCGAGGACAATTCAAAACCCACTCTAGCATATCAAACGCTATCAAATGAATGCATATATACTTCTTTCTGTCTCTCCCCAAGACAAATTTGATAAGGCTGGTGGGTGGCCCGCCCGAAATACCCCATAGAAACACCACGATCCCCCACCTTTCACCGAGGGGTGAACATTGGGTATAGACCATTTTCAAGAACCGTAGGGGTTTGGACCGATTTGACTGGATCGGTGGGTGGCCCCAAATAAACACCACGACACCCCCACCCATCCATCACCGCGGGGGTGCCACCCCGAGGGGGTAAACAATACTAAACATGGGGTAAGGACCAGTTTCGAGAAAGATAAGGGTTTCAACCGATTTGACGGCATGGGTGGGTGGCCCACCCCAAATACCCCATAGAAACACCCGAACCCCCATCCATCACCCTCGGGTGTGCCACCGAGTGGGTTAAACTGGGGTATGGACCAGTTTCGAGAAAGGTAAGGATTTCAACCGATTTGCGTCTCTCACCAAGACAAATATGTTAAGGTATGGCAACTTCCATTTTCGTTATGGCCTTTCATCGCCACGATTGGCGCATTTGTTGGAATTTCACACAGTCGACCCGAGACTGTATAATCAAACACAACTCGACTTAAATATTATAAGTCATATTACGGAGTTGTATTGTTGTTGAGACTTTTATTTTTGGGACCAGTGTTCGAAGTGTTAGTATAGGATATGATTTAGAAAGACCAATTTATGTCAAAATGTTACAATAGTCGATCCGGGACTGTATAATCAAACTCAAATCGACTTAAATATTTAAAGTCATTATTATTACGAAGTTGAATTTTTGTGGGTTCTTTTTATTTTTGGGACATACCAAAACAGGAAATCATTCGAAGTGTTAGTGTAGGACATCTTTTCGAAAGACCAATTTATGTCAAAATATTACAATAGGGCCCTTCGGCCAATTCACATCTGACCACTAAAACAATATGATGACCGTCGCCCAATGTTTTCGAATAAGACCAAATATGGTCACACAAATGGTTCCTTATGGTGCCACTAAGTCGAGGACAATTCAAAACCCACTCTATCATCTCAAACGCTATCAAATGAATGCATATATACTTCTTTTTGTCTCTCCCAAGACATTTTTGATAAGGCTGGTGGGTGGCCAGGTTGTGGGTGCCCCCCCCCCAAATACCCCATAGAAACATGGGTTATAGACCATTTTCGAGAACCGTAGGGGTTTCGACCGATTTGACTGGATGGGTGAGTGGCCCCAAATAGATCCCATAAACACCCCGACACCCCGAGGGGGTAAACATAGGGTATGAACCAGTTTCGAGAAAGGTAAGGATTTCAACCGATTTGACGGCATGGGTGTGTGGCCCTCCCAAATACTCCCGATAAACACCAGGACCCCACTCATCACCCCAGGGGTGCCACCCCGAGGGAGTTAAAATGGAGTAAGGACCATTTTCGAGAAAGGTAAGGAATTCGATCGATTTGACGGCATGGGTGGGTGGCCCGCCCCAACTAGCCCATATAAACACCCCGACCCCCGCCCTTCACCCACGGGGGTAAAATGGGATAAGGACCATCTTCGAGAACCGTGGGGATTTCGACCGATTTGACTACATGTGGGTAGCCCGCCCAAATACCACATAGAAACACCCCAACCCAGACCATTACCCACGGGGGTGCCATCCCGAGAGGCTAACTATTGGATATGGACAGTAGGAATTTCGACCGATTTGACGGGATGGGTGGGTGGCCCGTCCCAAATTCACCCTAGAAATAACCGACTCCCTTCCAATCACTTCAGGGTATGGACCATTTTCGAGAAAGGTAAATATTTGGACCGATTTGGCGGAACGGTTTGGTGGCCAGACCCAAATAACACCTAGTAACACCCCGACCCCAAACTATCACCTCCGGGAGTGCCACCCAGAAGGGTTGAAATGGGGTATATACCATTTTCGAGAACAGTAGGGATTTCGACCGATTTGACTGCATGGGTTGGTGGCCCGCCCCAAATACCTCATATAAATACCAGACTCCTACCCCTCATCCACGGATGGTGTCACCAGAAGGGGTGAACATGGGGGACGAACCATTTTCGAGAACGGTAAGTATTTCGACCGACTTGACGGCATGGGTGGGTGGCTCGTCCCAAATACCCCCTAGATACACCAGACCCACACCCATCAACCCCGGTGGTTGCCACCTCGAAGGGGTAAAAATGGGGTATGGACCATTTTCGACAACGGTATCGACCATTTTCTATAACGGTAATAATTTCGACCGATTTGACGGGTTTGTGGGTGGCCCGCCCAAAATACGCCCTAGAAACACCAAACCCCACCACCAACCTCAGGGGCTGGCACCACGAAGAGGTGAAAATGGGGTATAGACCATTTTCGAGAACGGTAAATATTTTTACCGATTTGACGGCATGGGTGGGTGGCCCGCCCCAAATGCACAATTTAAACACCCCATTAAAAACATCCCACCCATCACCCCGATGGTGCCACCCGTGGTGTTAAAATCGGGAATGAACCATTTTAGAGAACGGTAATGATTTCGACCGAGTTGGTGGCCGGCCCCAAATAGCCTTAGAAACACACCCGGTCCCCCACTCATCACCTCGGGGGTGCCATCCCGAGGGGTGAAAATGGGGTAAGGACAATTTTCGAGAACTGTAAGGATTTCCACCGATTTGAGGGCATGGGTGGGTGGCCCGCCCCAAATACCATCTAGAAACAGCCCGACTCCCATCTATTACCCCGGGGTGCCACCCCGACGGTGTGAAAATTTTCGAGAACGGTAATGATTTCGACTAATTTGAAGACATGGGTGGGTGGGTGGGTGGCCGGCCACAAGTGCACCATTGAAACACCCCGACCGCCACTCGTTACCCGGGGTGCCACCCGAAGGGCTAAGATTGGGGTATGGACCATTTTCGAGAACGGAAAGGATTTCAACCGATTTGACGGAATGGGTTTGTGGCCCGCCCCATATACATTCCAGAAACACCAGACCCCACCCATCACCCCGGGGGTGCCACTCCAATGGGTGAAAAAGGGTATGGACCATTTTCGAGAACGGTAAAGATTTCGACCAATTTGATGGCATGGATTGGTAGCCCGCCCAAATTTACCATAGAAACACCCCGACCCAAAATCAGGGGTGAACTTGTGGTATAGACAATTTTCGAGAAGGGTAGGAATTTAGACCGATTTGACGCAATGGGTGGGTAGCATAAACATCCCGACCACCCACCCATCACCCTGGGTGCCACCCCGTGGGTGTTAAATGGTGTATGGACAATTTTGGAGAACGGTAAGGTTTCGACCGATTTGGTGGCCTGCCACAAATACCCCCTAGAAACACCACGATGCCCCACCCATCACCCCGCGGGTTCCACCCCGAGGGGTGTAAAATTGTGTAAGGACAATTTTCGATAAAGGTAAGGATTTATAACGATCTGACGACATGGGTGGGTGGCCCGCACAAATTACTCCCTAGAAACACCGCGGCCCCCACCAATTACCCCGGGAGTGCCACCCGAGGGTGTGGAAATGAGGTATGGACCATTTTCGAGAACAGTAAGGATTTGACCGATTTGACGGCATGGGTGTGTGGCCCGCCCCAAATACCCCTCATAAACACCCGACCCCCAACCATCATCCTAATAGTGCCACACCGAGCGGGTCAAAATGGGGTATGGACAATTTTCGCGAACGGTAAGGATTTCGACCGATTTCACGGCATGGTGGATGGCCCGCCCCAAATCCGCTCTAGAAATACCCCGAACCCACCCATCACCCCGAGGGTGCCACCCCGAGGTGAAAATGGGGTATGGACAATTCGAGGAGGGTAATAATTTCCATTGATTTGCCGGCATGGGTGAGAGGCCCACCTCAAGTACACCTTAGAAACACCCCGATCCCATAACAATCACATGCGGGTGGGGTGCCACATCGAGGATGTGAAAATGGGGTATGGTTCATTTTCGAGAAAGGTAAGGATTTCGACCGATTTGACGGCATGGGTGGGTGATCCACCAAAAATACCCTAGAAACTCCCGGATCCCTCACCCATCACCCCGGGTTGCCACCCAGAGGGGGTGAAAATGGCCACCCAAATACCTACTAGAAACAAGCCGACCCCGATGCATCAACCCCAGGGGCTGCCATCCCAATGGGGTAAACATGGGGTTTGAACCATTTTTGATAACAGTCGATTTCGACCGATTTGATGGCATGGGTCGGTGGCTTACCCCAAATACCCCATATGAACAACCTCCCACCCATCACCACGAGGAGTGCCGCCCACAGAGTGGGTGGCCCGTCCCAAATATCCACTAGAAAAACCCCACCCCACCCATCACTCCGGTGGGGGGTATCACCCCTAGGGATGTCGTGGAACAGTTTATGTGTGGCCTAACTGACCAGCCGCACTCAGTACTCTGTAGACGATTCTCACACGGACAGTTGAACAGTACTCACACACGACTGAAGGCGTTCGATTACATTGTATTGTCACTTCTGTGTATACGTTAATACAGCATACATCGCAAACCATATAGTTAGATACTCTCTCTCTCACATTGGTCCCTCGAACCGGATAGTCAGAACACCTCAACATGGATTATAGAGTCTACTGATTTCACCGTCGAATGTGGCAAGAACTGTTTTCTGAAATCAAGAACTTGGAGGAGAACGCAGATGAAATCAAACAGAACGTGTCGTCTTCACATTGCGACGTGAGCGAGCTGCAACATATCGCCTCAGAACTTGAAGGTCAGGTTGATATTTTGGAAATTATTACAGACGACGTCGTCCGCTGTGTAGCTGATCTACCTCAAATAGAACCAGAAGTTAAGGAAATCGTGTGTGTCCTAACTAATCTAAAGTTGCAAATAGATTCCTACACGCACTTCACGGATTGTTTTCAAGTGATGGAATTGCCGAAAGCTGATGAATTTGCACAGCAAGATGTAAACTATGAATGTGGATTTCGAACCACCATAGCAGCTATGAATGTGATGCAGTCTACTCTTGTACCCCTCTAATATATCCCGACCAGCAGATGCTTGTACGCATTGGATCGGAGTCTGCGGATGAAGAGCACAAGCCATCGGTTATGCATGTGTTTCTGAGAAGTTATTCTGACGCTGGCTTCCAACTCAATGCTCCACCTGATCCAGACATCTCGACAATGACAGAGACGATTCCATCGACAGATCGCGCGAACTTTATGCCATATGACCATTACGACAAAGTACTACTGAACAACCAAATCTCCTCTCAAGGTCAACGTGTACTTGAAGACAACTTTTTGCCGGACGTTAACGGAACTTTTGAGATTCACAGTTGTCAGGAATTCGGTACTGTCAACACTCACCGCAAATGTTCGAACTAACATGTAATCATACATGTATCTATCGTGAGTTCACTGTTCGTCTCCGTTGGATCGTGACAAACAGCGTATGCATATATAATCCCACATGCTTCTCTGAAGATTCTGGCGACTGATGCTTGATGACACTGAGTTCGCACATATTGTAATTTCTCTTATTTTCCCCTCCCCGGGAGGATGTCGTGGAACAGTTTATGTGTGGCCTAACTGACCAGCCGCACTCAGTACTCTGTAGACGATTCTCACACGGACAGTTGAACAGTACTCACACACGACTGAAGGCGTTCGATTACATTGTATTGTCATTTCTGTTTATACGTTAATACAGCATACATCGCAAACCATATAGTTAGATACTCTCTCTCTCTCACAAGGGAGTGAACATGCCGTATGTATTTGATGGCATAGCTGGGTGGCCCGCCCCAAATACCACCTAGAAACACCCCGACTCCCACCTATCACATCGGTGGTGCCACTCCGTATGGGTGAACATGGGGTATGGACAATTTTCGAGAATGGTAATGATTTCGATCGATTTGACGGCATGGGTGGGTGGCCCTCCACAAATACCCCCTAGAAATACCCCGAACCCTCCATCACCCCTGGGTGTTGCCACCCCGAATGGGTGAAAATGTGGTATGAACTGTATTCGAGAATGGTAAGAAATTCCACCGATTGGACGTCATGGGTGGGTGGGCCGCCACAAATACCCCCTAACACACGCGACCCCAACCATCACCCGGGGGCGCCACCCGAGGTGGTCAAAATAGGGTATTGACCATTTTCGAGAACGGTAATGATTTTGACGGCATGGGTGGGTGATCAGCCTAATATACCCTAGAAACTCCAGGACATCACCCGCCCCTCCGCCCCCCCCCCAGAGGTGCCACCACAGGGGGTTGAAAATGTGGTAAGGACCATTTTCGAAAACGGCAAGTATTTAGACCAAGTTGACGGCATGTGTGGGTGGCCCGCCCCAAATTCCCCTATAAACACCCGACCCCCACCATCACCCCGCGGGTCCCACCCCAGTGAGGTAAAAATGGGGTATGGACCATTTTCGAGAACGGTAAGTATTTCGACCGATTTGACGGCATGGGTGGGTGATACGTCCAAAATACCCTATAAACTCCCGAATCACCCACCCATCATCCCCGGGTTGCCACCTCGAGGGGGTGAGAATGGGCTATGAACCATTTTCGAGAACGGAAAGGATTTCGACCGATTTGACGGCATGAGTGGTTGGCCCGCCCCAAATACCCCTAGAACACCCCGATCCCTACCCATCACCACCCCGGGGTGGCAAACCTTGGAGTAGGAAATGGGGTACGGACCATTTGCAATAACGGTGTGGATTTCGACCGATATCACGGCTTGCATGGGTGTGTGGCCCGCCACAAATACCGCTAGACACACCATACCCCCACCATCACTCGGTGGCGGGGGGTGCCACTTCGATGGGTGAAAATGTGGGTAGCTCGCCCCAAACACCACGGATTGGACGACACGGATGGATGGCCCGCCCCAAATACCATCTAGAAACACCCAGAACCACCCATAACTCGACCGATCACACCGGGGGTGTCACTCCGTAGGGGTGAACATGGGGTATGAACATCTTTCGAGAAAGATTAGGATTTCGACCGATTTGATGGCATGAGTGGGTGGCCCGCCCCAAATACCACCTAGGACTACACCGAACCGAATGGGGTTTGGACCATTTTCGAGAACGGTGAGAACTTCCACCCATTTGACGGCATTGGCGAGTGGCCCACCCCAAGTACCCCCTAGAAACACACTGACCCCATCAATCACCTCCATGGGGTGCCACCCGAAGGGTAAACATATGGTATGGACAATTTTCTAGAAAGTACGAATTTTGACCGATTTGACGTCGTGGGTGGCCCACCCAAATACCCCCTATAAACACCCGACCCCCACCCATCACCCCGGGGATGCCACCCCGACGAGGTGAAAATGGGGTATGAACCATTTTCGAGAACGGTGAGGATTTCGACCGATTTGACGGCATGGGTGGGTGATTCGCCTAATATACCCTAGAAACTCCCGGACCCACACCCATCACCCCCGGGGTGCCACCCGAGGGGGTTGAAAATGTGGTAAGGACCATTTTCGAAAACGGTAAAGTTTTAGACCGATTTGACGGCTTGGGTGGTTGATCCGCCCAAAATACCATAGAAACTCCCGGATCCCCACCATCACCCCCGGTGTGCCACCACGAGGGGGTAAAAACGGGGTATGGACCATTTTTAGAACGGTAAGGATTTTGACCGATTTGATGGCATGGGTGGATGGCCAGCCCAAAAACCTCATAGAAACACCAGGACCCCACCTATCACAACGGGGTGCCACCACGAGGGGTGACAATGGGGTAAGAACATTGTTCGAGAACGGTCAGAATTTCGACCGATTTAACGGCATGGATAGGTGGCTGGCCCTAAATACCACTGGAAACACCCCGAACCCTACCCATCACACTCGGGGGTGCCACCAATTGCAAATGGGGGGGGGGGGGAGGTGGGGTATGGAGCAGCATTTTCGAGAACCATAAGGATTTCGTGGGTGGGCCGCCCTAAATACCACCTAGAAACACCCCGACCCCACCGCCACCCCTGAGGGTGCCACCCGAGGATATTAAAATACGGGTATATACCATTTTCGAGAACGGTCAGGATTTCGACGGATTTCACGGTATGGGTTGGTGGCCCGCTCAAAATACCGCTAAAGACACCCGACCACACCAATCACCCCCGGGGTGCTACCCCTAGGGTGTAAACATGGGGTATGGACAATTTTCGAGAAAGATAAGGATTTCGACCGATTTGACGGCATGGTTGAGTGGCCCGTCCCGAATACCACCTGAAAACATCCGACCGCCACCCATTACTTCCGGTAATGGCACAGCGAGTGAGTGAAAACGGGGAATGAACCATTTTCGAGAACGGTCACGATTTCGACCGATTTTCGGCATGGGTGGGTGGCCCGCCTCAAATACCGCACAGAAACACCCGATTCCCCACCCTTAACCCCGATGGTGCCACCCCGAAGGGGCGAAAATGGGGGATTGATCATTTTCGAGAATGGTAAGGATTTCCACAGATTTGACGCTAATGGTGGATGGCCCGCCTCAAATACCCCTAGTAACACCCCGACCCCCAACAATTTTAATCGGGGGGGGGGACGGGGTGAACATGGGGTATGGACCATTTTCGAGAAGGGTAAAAATTTTGGATGCTTTTGGTTTGGCGGAAAGTCAATTTCTTGCCACATAACTTGGAATCGGCGGCGACATATCGTCGTCTACTTATTCTCCGTTTTCTTCAACCCCCTCTCACGACCGCATCCCTGTCAATGACGTGCTTCATTTCAGCTCGAATATTCCTAATGCATCCCTTCTATTGATAGCATAGCACCAGTCAGGTTAACGCGCCTCAATTTTTATGGATGCCGAGCCTGAAACGGTCTGGAACGACCTAGAATGGAATTTCGTCTACTTTTCTCCCTATCTTTCAACCCCTCCCCAACGCATGTCAGATGATTCCCCCTGTTCGCCATACCTACAGAAAATACTTCTTTGACAAATGGAACCGACGGAAATTAAGTATATGGTGCTAAACATATTAAAATGTCAACTAGGGGTGTTTTTTATTATTGAGTTATAACATGTAAATTGCCTTTTTACGAGACAGAAATCCCTTTGCGAGCTCTCTTGGGATCCCATAACAAATATCCTGTCTGTGCTACTAAGCGTGTCAATTAGCTTAACTGATTTAAAGAAAAAAAAAAATTCATTTTGGATGTTTTTGGTTTGCCGGAAAATCAATTTCTTGCCACGCGACGACATATCGTCGTCTACTTATTCTCCTCTTGTTTTTCACCCCCCTCTCACGGCTGCATCCCTGTCAATTTTGTGCTTGATTTCAGCTCGAATATTTCTAATGCACCCCTTATATTGATAGCATAGCACCAGTCAGGTAAACGCGCCTCAATTTGTATGGATACCGAGCCTGGAACGGTCTGGAACGACCTAGAATGGAATTTCGTCTACTTTTCTCCCTATCTTTTAACCCCTCCCCAACGCATGTCAGATGATTCCCTCCGTTCGCAATACCTACAGAAAATACTTCTTTGACAAATGGAACCGACGGGAATGAAGTATATGGTGCTAAACATATTAAAATGTCAACTAGGGGTGTTTTTTATTATCGAGTTATAACATGTAAATTGCCTTTTTACGAGACATAAATCCCGTTACGAGCTCTCTTGGGATCCCATGACAAATATCGTGTCTCTGCTACAAAGCGTGTCAATTAGCTTAACTGATTTAAAGAAAAAAAATCATTTTGGATGTTTTTGGTTTGCCGGAAAATCAATTTCTTGCCACGCGACGACATATCGTCGTCTACTTATTCTCCGTTTTCTTCAACCCCCTCTCACGGTCGCATCCCTGTCAATTTCGTGTTTGATTTCAGCTCGAATATCCCTAATGCATCCCTTTTATTGATAGCATAGCACCAGTCAGGTTACCGCGCCTCATGTTTTATGGATACCGAGCCTGGAATGGTCTGGAACGACCTAGAATGGAATTTCGTCTACTTTTCTCCCCATCTTTCAACCCCTCCCCAACGCATTTCAGATGATTCGCCCTGTTCGTCATAACTTCCGAAAATACTCCTTTGACAAATGGAACCGACGGAAATGAAGTATATGGTGCTAAACATATTAAAATGGCGACTAGGGGTGTTTTTTATTATTGAGTTATAACATGTAAATTGCCTGTTTACGAGACATAAATCCCGTTGTGCTCTCTTGGGATCCCATGACAATATCGTGTCTGTTCTACCATGCGTATCAATTAACTTAACTGTTTTAAAGAAGAAAAAAATCATTTTGGATGTTTTTGGTTTGCCGGAAAATCAAATTATTGCCACACAGCTTGGAATCGGCGACGACATAACGTCGTCTACTTATTCTCCGTTTTCTTCAACCCCTCTCACGGCCGCATCCCTGTCGAGTTTGTGTTCCACTCGAGTAGACCTTAACGCGACAATGTAACCTATATATGATAAGATATACATATATTGTATCGTATGGTTGTTTCAAGACTTATCAGATACCAATGTTACGATTGTATTTCACCCCAAACGACCACGCATACATGATCACAATGCCTTCTCATCTTCTCATGGGCCTGCATGTCCATATAAACACATATGCCCTCCCCAGAACACACGCTAAGAGAAAGATCGTACATGCCTGTCCGAACGATATTTTCAAACAGAAATTGTCAAAATCCGAAATATATAATCCGTTTTGGTGATATCTGAGATAATGACAAGTTGCACGTTTAATTTTGGGAGATTTATCACAGGTCGCCCTCAAATGCAAGGGAATCGGCAATCATAAAACAGATTGTAAAAGCGATGTTCCATGCACAGTAATTCACTGACTCGTTCGTACAAAAAAATACCTTGCCACTTTAATTTAAATGTTGAGAATAAGCATACCTTATAATTTGAGGCAGCAAGTACATAACCAATCCGATAGTCAGGATATTTTTCACGCAATATAATATACATTCAATTTCCGTTCATTGCATCACGCACATGTAACACATATACATGTACAGACAATGATTTTTTGTTCAATTGTTGACTACGTGAAGACACGATGGAATTACAAACGCTCTTTAATCATGTTAACTTACGTATGGCGAAAAGTTCGATTTGAAAAGGCTAAGATTTTAACCACTTATGGACTTCCATTCCTTCAAACTCCAGACCCCGTTTCGAGTGTGGGGAAAAACGATTAGTGAAGAATGATTATATGAGATGCCTTTCCTCGGAAAAGAGCGTTCCGCGTTTGTGTTATCCTCACATGGCAGAACTAAAGAGCGTATATGTTTTTCATTGCTGCGTGGAAAAAATGCCTGTCACCACGACGAGAGTTATTTCATGTTGGTCAATATTTATAACACATACTTACAAGCATGACTGAAATAATCATCCGGCAATGTGGGGAAATGAGAGCCATGCAACTGTATATTTAATCGATATTTAAGCAGATATCTGCCATCCCCAGGATATATATAGGTGGTCAACCAAGGGTCAACTGGTCCGGGTTTTCGGCAAGGCGAGTAGGAATGGTGATTATGTGGGCATATAGCGACAGCTTGTGCCACTAAATACTCAAACTATACGAAATTTCCTTCAAAATTGGTCGATTTCTTATTTACCATCCCCCCAGGATATCTGTAGCTGGTCAACTGAGGGTCAACTGGTCCGGGTTTTCGGCAAGGCGGATAGGAATTGTGATTATGTGGGCATATAGCGACAGCTTGTGCCACTAAATACTCAAACTATACGAAATTTCCTTCAAAATTGGTCGATTTCTTATTTGCCATCCCCCAGGATATATGTAGGTGGTCAACCGAGGGTCAACTGGTCCGGGTTTTCGGCAAGGCGGATAGGAATGGTGATTATGTGGGCATATAGCGACAGCTTGTGCCACTAAATAATCAAAATATACGAAATTTCCTTCAAAATTGGTCGATTTCATATTTGCCATCCCCCAGGATATCAGGAAGGCGTTATAGTGTGGTAGTTGGAGAGTTGAACCCGGAATAAATTGGATACAAGCTGATTTTTGTGTTATTCGACGCGGAAAAACACCAGGAACAACATATCCAAAATCCGCAAAAATCCTCTCATGGGAAAATTCAGGATCCAAGATGGCGTCCATAATGTATGTTGTTATCGCAAAATACTGAATTTCTGCGGTAGGTGCTCCAATTAATGCCAAATTCGTAATAAATTTAAATATATACAAACAATGCTTTGTCGTAAACCATATATGTAGAATGTATTGCCCAACATGGCCGCCACAATGGACAAAATCGAATAAAATTTGCATGTTGTGCAAAATTGAAGATATAGTCCTATACGAGTGAACAAACTCTCGAATTATGCAAGGAAGAATTATTGCAGAGTATAAGAGAAACTTTTGATTAGAGATGTACGAATTATCTCTAATGTATCTTACGAGAGAGCAAGCGAAACCAGGGTCTTATGCAACGGTTAAATCTTGACTTTTGTACTCCCAGAAACAGAAACATAACGCAGTTTTTTTCTGTACTGCTTATCTTGAATCGTGTCGTATAAGTGTAATTAAACAGCTAAATGGGATTTAGTAGATATGTGTTGACTATGAGACCTTTTTCTAGACGCAGAAACATGTGTACTCCGAGCAGTCTCACGAATGTGACCGATCATAATTTATTTTGTTATCTACAGCATGAAACCTTTAAAAATTAACTGATATAAAACGGTATGAAAGATATTCATATAGTACTGGGTAAAATGCGTATATTCTATTGTCCGTGTCTCAAAATATTAGTCATAGTTGCCTGAGATCAAGTGATAAAACACGAATATTTCGCTTTTATCACAAGAATGCATGGTGGTATACCATGAACTAAATTTATTAAAACACGCAGGAGTACCATAGATTGTCGTCAATACATTCTATACTTGACAAAATTGCCCACATACTCTGTGACAAAGACTGTGTTTCTACCTGGAAATTATATTTGGTTGAATTCACCAAGGCCACATCTACGCGAAACTTAGTATGTTTTCTTCAGCCGCATCACCACGTATACTCCTTCTCCTAAATGTTACACATAGCTGCTGCACACAGAACCACAATTAATACTATTGCGTGAATGTTCAACGTTGAAATAACATCTTTAACGGTGATCACTCGATGTTTAGCATGATTATGTGGGTGGTAATGGCAAGATATTTTCAAACAGAAATATAATGAAAACTAAGAGTGTGCATTGCGTAGCTGCATATTCCAGTTGTAAAGTTGTGATTGAAGTAAATTGAACAAATATGTCTACTAAGAACACGGTTTGTTAGCAGCATGAAAATTAATCTTACATACAATGTGTGTTGTATCGTCTCTTTGATATGGTGAGACGCGGTGCTAATCTATTGAATCTGTGAGTGTTTATTTACAGTATAAAAAACATTGCTACCAATATGTATTGATTAATAGCACCGGGAGTGTTGACAATTCCGGAAATATAACTAACATTTAGACCGCTAGAGTGTGCACTTAAATTTTGGCGTTATATTCAATAATTAATCATCATGCCAAATGAAGCTATCATGAACTGTGAGGCGAAACATTAGTTCGTATGTTGCACGTCCGATATTATTATTTTTGGCCCGACATTTGGATGTTGGATAAGCAGAACACCCAAATTTAAAGACGCAAATCATTGGGGTTTAACTTGCGGTGCAGTGGCCGATAAATCCTTCAGATGGATCTGTTTAATGATGTGTGTACCTTTACAGATATTCAACAGCCGACTTGTATATTATCAATACATATTTTCACTCCTATGTGGTTTCCCAATATGTTGCTTTCTTTGTTGTATTGCTTGCAGTTGTGACCATTTTGACAGCCATTTCATGGCCACGATTGTATGATTCTCTGTGTGTGTCACTCTATTCGCTCACGTACTAAAATTTAACACAAACTGGTATAACGGCGTAATTCCTATGCCACAATATATCGTATAATGACTTGTTTCGAAAACTGATGTAGTATAGACAACCATGTTGGACACCATCTTGGAAAACAAAGTTTCCACAAAGCGGATATTTGCGGATTTTGGATATGTTGTTCCTGAGGCTTTTCCGCGTCGAATGACACCAAAATCAGCTTGTATGCAATTTATTCCGGGTTTACCCCCAAATTCTGCTTCAACGACCACACTATTAGGAGTCATCATTATAAGGGCGTATTGTGATGATATGATAAGTTTTCTTTTCTTTAAAATACCATCGGATGGAAAATAGCGCATATCGGTAAAATCGCTATTTGCCATCCGATGGTGAATAGACACTTCCTACTTAAGCACAAACTTGACAACTTCGAGTTATGTTTTCCAGAATGCCTGGATTTGAACACATATATTGGAACCCCTCAGTGTGGAGCAAACTGTCTTATAAATGATATTTTCATGTGGATAAGAGTATTCATAAGGTTGATAGAGGACAATCATGATTAAATTTGAGTGTAGGAAAAAAAAAACTCATTTTTTTCGGCCCCGACACACCCACCCACGCATTGTGTCCAGAAACACATCAGCAGACACCCGCGACTATATACACTATACCAGGGTTGTGGTAATCGTAATCAGTAAAATTAATCAAAGTAATCGATTACACAATTTGGAGTAATCGCCTGTAATCAGTAATGACATTTTTTTATTACAATAAATCGTAGTCGATTACTTTCAAATGTATATGAATCATGATTACATTTTGATTACTTTTTGATTACTTTTTATAAAACATCCATATGGATGGCTAGTGGATACACATATTCTCACACTGTAGTACTGTGGATTGTGCACATATACAAACAAGATATCAGAAACTTAGTACAAATTTTTCATGTGGTACACTGTGTACATTCTGGCAGTGGACACAGATAACAACACACAATTGCTGAAATGTTGAATACATCATTATGATACAGACAATGAAATATTCTAATATGAATAAAATAGGCTGGCCAACTGCAATTAGGATTAAATATTATTGTGACGGCTGCAGACAATGGCTGAAGAGTCATACTGTTACAATAGTGCTAATTAACTGAACAAAGCAGGTGTGATGTACATCGGTAGAACCAATTCGCTGGTTTGTCATTCACTGCACTCAACGAGTTAAGCCTCATTTAATCCTCATCAGGATATCAATGGATGATCATCAAATAAACTTTAGTGTTATTTTCATTGTG
The DNA here is from genome assembly GCA_032622095.1 of Siphonodentalium dalli. NCBI lineage: Eukaryota > Metazoa > Mollusca > Scaphopoda > Gadilida > Siphonodentaliidae > Siphonodentalium > Siphonodentalium dalli. The sequence goes on from CP136062.1 coordinate 4,492,749, forward strand.
TTGGGATATGAATATAACATAACATGCAAATCATTTATAATTGTTTCTAATGATAGTTTCATAATTATTATGCGCTTAGTTTCAATACATGCAAGAAAATTAAAAAATATCTTTAAAATATATTTGCATAAATAAATACACATCAAACATAATATATTCCCAACAAGTTGGTGCACACCTCACCAATACATGTAAATGTACAAACTGTATGTTTATTGCTTGCTTCTTTCTATTGTTTCAGTCGTTTCTTGTTTCCATGTTATGTAGTGATGTTTTTTATTCAATATATCGAATTATACATACAAAAATGAAATTTAATGGTCAATGAGACACATTGAAATGCATTGTAACTGAGATGAATGATTTTTTGGAATCCCGGGAATATCATAGATGGTGTGTTTTTCCCAATATCGGACATGTGAACCTGGTCACTGGTATAGTAACTATTTCACCCATCCTTGTTTAAAAAGGGTTACATAAGTCACCTCTACCTAAGTCATGTCGAGATGCCGGAGGGTCCAGATATGTCCCAATATCCATATTATATGCTAGAATCCAAAGATATAGGAACATACCCATTTTGTATGATGGCCCCTTAAATGTTTGAACCCCAAATTGGAGCCCGTGCAGTGAAAATCAAAGCCAACTATACCCGAGTCATGTCCATATGCAGGAGGGTCCAGATTTGTCACAAAATCCACATTATATGCTAGAATCCGAAAGATATATGAACATACCCATATTATATGATGGGTCCTTAAAGTGGTCAATCCCAAATTCGATCTAGTGCAGTGTAACAAAGTTACATTTGGAAGTCGTTTCAAAACTCCGACGTGTTTTTTGACACAAAGTGACCAATGCTTATCAGAGAATAAATCCAACTAGAAAAATGAAAACATTTCACCCATCCTTGTTTAAAAAGGTTTACATATGTCAACTATACCTGGGTCATGTCGAGATGCACATACCCATTTTCTTTGATGGACCTTTGAAAATATGAACCCCAAATTTGAGCCTGTGCAGTGAAATCCTAAGTCAACTATAACTGAGTCATTTCCAGATGCACCAGGGTCCAGATATTTAAAATACCAATATTATATGCCAGAATCCAAAGATATAGGCACATACACATTTTCTTTGTTGGCCCCTTAAAATTGTGAACCTCAAAATTGAGCCCGTGCAGTTTAAACCTAAGTCAACTATACCTGAGTCATGTCCATATGCAGGAGGGTCCAGATATGTCCCAACATCCATATTATGTGCTAGAATCCAAAGATATAGGAACATACCCATTTTGTATGATGGCCCCTTAAATGTTTGAATTCCAAATTGGAGCCCGTGCAGTGAAAATCAAGTAAACTATTCCTGAGTCATGTCCATATTCAGGGGGTTCGGATTTGTCACGAAATCCATATTATATGCTAGAATACAAAGATATAGGAAGATACCCATATTCTCTGATGGGCCCTTAAAATGATCAACCCCAACTTTGAGCTCGTGCAGTGTAAACCTAAGACAACTATACATCAGCCATGTCCATATGCAGGGGTCCGGATAAGTCCCAATAACCATATTATATGCCCAGAATCCAAAGATATAGGCACATACCCATTTTCTATGATGGGCCCTTTAAACGGTGAACACCAAAATTGAGCCCGTTCAGTTTAAGCCTAAGTCAGCTATACCTGAGTCATGTCCATATGCAGGAAGGTCCAGATATGTCCAAACATACATATGATATGCCATAATCCAAAGCTATAGGAACATACCCATGTTCTATGACGGGCCCTTAAATGTTTGGACCCCAAATTGGGGGCCCGTGTAGTCAAAACCTATGCCAACTATACCAGATACAGGATGGTCCAGATATAACCCCATATCCATACTATATACCCAGAATCCAAAGATATATGCACATACCCATTTTCTATCATGAGCCCTTAAATATTTGAACCCCAATTTGGAGCCCGTGCAGTGAAAACCTAAGTCAACTATACCCGCGTCGTATCCAGATGCAGGATGGCCCAGATATGTCCCAATATCTATATTATATGCCCAGAATCCAAAGATATAGGCACATACCAATTTTATTTGATGGACCTTTAAATATATGAACCCCAAATTGGAGCCTGTGCAGTGAAAACCTAAGTCAACTATACCTGAATAATTTCGAGATGCAGGAGGGTCCAGTTATTCCCAATACCAATATTATATGCCTATAATCCAAAGATATAGGCACATACCCATTTTCTAAGTTGGGCACTTAAAATGGTGAACCCCAAAATTGAGCCCGTGCAGTTTAAACTTAAGTCAACTATACCTGAGTCATGTCCAGATGCAGACGGGTCCAGATATGCACCACCATCCATATTATATGCCAGAATCCAAAGATATAGGAACATACCCATGTTCTATGATGAGCCCTTAAATGTTTGAACCCAAATTGGAGCCCGTGCAGTCAAAACCTAAGCCAACTATACCTGAGTCATGTCCTGATGCAGGACGGTTCAGATATGTCCCAATATCCATATTATACAGGTCGGTTTTTTGAAACGACTTCCAAATGTAACTTTGTAAACCTTTTTAAACAAGGATAGGTGAAATATTTTCATTTTTCTAGTTGCGGTTATTCTCTGATAACGAACCAAAGCTGGACGCTTTGGATCGTATATGGACTATATCTGTTTTTGTGACATCACCAATTCTTATCTAATACGACACTGCTGTTTTGAAATGTTTCGACCACTTTTGTCGCACAGTAGATCGGTGGTCTTTAAGCGTTATTGTCGTAATCTGAAATAAACGTGTGCGTCTTTCAATGGCCGGAGTTCCATAATGAGGGGAGTTACTATCGGAATTATGCATAGTGAAGTTCATTGGGTAGCCGCGTTTTACATTTTATTGAAAACATAATTATAACGTATTATGGACTGTCAAATATTTGCATTGGAGTGGCTTAAAATATAAATGTCGCGTGCAATGGGAAAATCTCATTCACTCTGGCTTGGCTGGAGACAATACTGGAATCCAAATCGAAATTCGTAATGCAAGCAAACGTTATTATATCGCGTTTAAATTATCCTAATATTACATAGTACGTACGCGAATCCGATCAACCTCAGATATCCTTCCATTTTCATGAATCGACAAGAAACACATACTTGAACAAAGCAGAAGATACATTCAGGTTATCGCAAATTTGGTCGGTGGTGAAAGCTACACGGTGACGTTGTTCGTCGAGTTTCGTTGAAATCGACATGATGACATTTTATGAATTAAATCAACATGATGAAATCGACAAGTTTATTCGCATAGTAAACATCTCAATCGGATTGCGCACACAGCGTCAATCATATAATGGTTAATTTAAGTAAAATACTCCTCTCTAGACAGCCAACAACCAACAGTCTTGACTTTTGAATACATTCAGTTTGATGTTGGTAGTTTATATTCTACTAGCAGGTGACCTGACTTCGTCCGGGTTTTGACCCTGAATTGACCATTTTGAAGGTCAAGGTCAGATCGGGGTCACGATTTTACCCGTTCAAAACACTCCCCGGAGAAATCACCCGTAGGTATCAAATTTCGTCGAAATCCGTCCAGCACTTTTCCCGGCCATAGGTAACACACAAACAAACAGACAGAAGTCCCAAAATATATATTAGATCATTTGTGGGTACCCGTTTCAAGGTGAGATCACCTCGAGCGGAAAAACTGACCCGATGAAAATCTCCCCCATTCCTAGGAACCCCTAAGTACGAATCACACAACACGCTCATGCCTGGACACAGACACAACACGCTCATGTCTGGACACACACACGCTCTTTATCAACGACACTGCGGATACGACGCTCTTTAACTATCACGCGATTAACCCATGAATTACCATTGCGGTGGCGGGGAAGGGAGAAGGAGTGCTCTGACGTTCTCCAAAACGGCGGTAAACTACTGCCCGTGTATTTTGAACCTTAGATTGGAAGTTTGAACTCAATCGGTCCAGCCGTTTTCTCGACAAACAGACAAACAAACAGAAGTCCCAAAATATATATTAGATAATAATTTGTACAAAAGGAACGGGTTTTAAAAGATTTTATTCAGGTTTTAAGTCTGAGTCGGTTAGCTCGTAATCTGTTTGCATTGCGAATCTCTGATTTCTCACATGCCTTGATGTATGATATGATTGACCTAATTTATACACGAAATTGCTATAGGACCCGCTCTGTCGATTATGTCTGGAATGTAATATATCATAATCACACCACGATATTAGGTCTACGTTAATATTATTTTATGGGAATACGCATCTATGGAGTTGTTTTATAGGATTAAAAAGACACAGATATATCCTAGCTTATGCGTGTGTTTAGCTCTGATTCCTTAATTACGCTAGCGTATGGGCATATTAATCATTTGCAACTATGTGGAAAAAAACACGTCGGATTTTTTAAACGACTTCCAAATGTAAATTTGTAACCCTTTTTTAAACAAGGGTAGGTGAAATATTGTTATGTTTCTAGTAGCGGTTATTCGCAGATAAGCATTTGTAACTATGTGACAAAAAAACGCGTCGGATTTTTGAAACGACTTCCAAATGTAATTTTGTAACCCTTTTTTAACAAGGGTAGGTGAACTATTTTCCTTTTTTTCTCTGATAAGCATTTGTAACTTTGTGACCAAAAACACGTCTCATGTTTTAAACGTCTTCCAAATTTAACTCCAAATGCCAACAAAAACAAAATACGACGCATTTGTAACCGGATTACTGGTCGTAGCTAATTCACGAGCAAACGTTGACTCGACATGTAAAAAAACCCCACCACGTAACCAGCAACTGGTTACACATGCGTTGTACTTTTTTTTTCGCCACCAACAAAATATGTCATATATGACTCAAAACGAGGCGATTCTACGCCGATTATGAACCTAAAACAAAGCCTATTGTAGGGTCGTAACCTTATATACGAATAATTATAGTATACGCAAACACCCTTACCTTTGGAAATGTGAAGCTTAATTTAGTGCAGCCACGATAACAACAAGACAATAATCATAGAGAGAGAAGATGCTCTGGTTTGCTAAATCCTTGAATCACAGCGGACTGTATACACAACTTGAAACGTTCAGCTAAACTGTAAAACGCCATTCATATACTATTACAATTTAACAATGGTGGGTTTGTCCCCATGGGGTTACGCGTGATCATCTTACTTAATTAAAAATGATACTTCGTATACCGCTTGTATTTGCAAAGATGGGACTCTGTAATGTACATGAGATGTTTTCGTGGTGTGTGAATTCATACAAATGACTCCTTTCAGGAAAAACGTTTGGAGCGCGGTATCTGTATGCGCGCTGGAGTAAGAATTACCAATGTATACATGGCATGGTGTCAGGTTATCCTGTGGCAGCTACAAATATTGTTATGACCCTGTTTTTCGTCCTTTGCGGACGGGACCACGATTTCCTGTTTTGACCGCGTTTCCTCTCTTGTGGACGGCGATCATGGTTTCCCGTTTTGACCGTGTTCATATCTTCAGGACAAGTTTTTTCCTGCATTAAAGTACCCCACACATGCCTTTGCCTCAAAATATGCATTTTTGGTCATCAATTTCTGATAATGGCCTCTATCTGGGTAAATTTAGTTTAGCCAACCTTAGTTCAATATATGATGAGATACAATAAATAAAATAAAAACAGGGGTTTGGAGACTGGTAAATTTGTATCTGGAGGCTGAAAACATGAATTTTCTCAGATTTGGGAGACTAGACCTGCCCAACCGTTTATATTTAATATGGGCCATGGCAATAGCATAATATAAGTTACAGGGCGAGTTGTTGCCGGATACGGTGTCATATGAGGCGAAGTGAGATTAATATCGGGCGAGGCGCTAGCCGAGCCCGATATTAATCTCGCGGAGCCTCATATGTCACCGTAGCCGGCAACAACGAGCTCTGTAACGATTTTATCATGTCACCCACATATCATGTTTTCCGTGTGAGAATTTGAATTACTTATACGAAGTTGATTACCTGCCAGTAAGTAATTTTTTTTTCTATGGCTAGTAACTTGTGTAACGTCACAGTGACGCGTCATGGGCGTTGAACGTCAACGCATTGAATCAATGGCTAATCATCAGAAGCAGGACAACAAACTTGAGTTTGATAATTAATTTATGAGTGTTTAGAATTTCTCAAATATATCACATGCAGCTTTTGGTATATGGTACTATGTTTTTAAATTAACAGAACTTGATTTCCGACAGATATCCCTTTTCTTTGTGCCAAAATACACCGAAAATATACCCGAGGCGGCAGAGTTCCATGAAAAACAAAATGGCGGACATCGACCCCATATGGGAACCTAGCCCGTCCCATATGGTTTCCATATGGGACGGGCTACAACGATGACGACCCCATGTCTCCTGATATGCTTCTACCAACGGAGCGTCCTCATTGGTCGATCCAACCAGGTGACATGGTAATATAAGTTACAGGGCTCGTTGTTGCCGGATACGGTGCCATATGAGGCGAAGTGAGATTAATATCAACGCCCGTGACGCGTCACTGTGACGTTACATAAGTTAATAGCCATAGACAACAAATTTACTTACTGGCAGGTAATGAACTTTGTATAAGTAATTCAAATTCTCACACGGAAAACATGATATGTGGGTGACATGATAAAATCGTTACGGGCTCGTTGTTGCCGGCTACGGTGACATATGAGGCTCAGCGAGATTAATATCGGACTCGGCTAGCGCCTCGCCCGATATTAATCTCACTTCGCCTCATATGGCACCGTATCCGGCAACAACGATCCCTGTAACTTATAGTATGGACCCAGTCTTTTGAAATTCATTTAGAAACACGTCTCATACATGTACAGTTCTTTAAAAGTATTTAGCCACATATAGAGTGAATCAAATCGAGCAGGCCAATTTTGTCCTTCCTTACCCCACACATGCCCTACCGGTGCATGTACCTCAAAATGTGCATTTGTGGTCACCAATGTCTGAGAATGGCCTCTATCTGGGTAAATTATGGCCAAACTTAGTTCACTATGATGAGATACAATAAATAAAATCAAAACAGGGGTTTGGATACTGATAAAGTTTTATTAGGGGGCTGAAAACATGAATTTTCACAGATTTTGGAGACAACACATGTAGAGTTTTGTTTTTAATACCGTGTAGTCGGTATTGCATTTGTTGAATAGTCGGTATACCGCTGCATACTATATTTTCTTTTTTAGTCGGTTTTACGACAGCAAATGTCGATAAAATAAATATTCTGAGGCACTAAAGCGTACCTGTAAGTTATGAACGAAAGCGAGAACTAGCGAGACGGAACGAGAACCAGCGAGAACTAGCGACTGTAGCGAGACGAGACGATAACGAGCCATCGCCAAGAGCGTAACTGCAGAAAGTGCGAAAATCAATTATCACAAAGGAAGTGCCAACACGTTGTACGCTGATGGATGTGTGTTTATAGTCGTCTCATATGCACTTCAAATTAGTGTACACAAAGCAATAATTAGACTAGGTCGCCATCCATACAATTACGAAATGTAAACTATACTCTCACAATTGTTTTCGTGCTAATATTTATCCACTATCGAGACACCATGGATAAATACCATTGCTTGGGGACCTTTTTAGTATAATCTGGACTTAAATCCCCCCATGGTATAAATTCTTTAGAAAACGAACCAAGAGACATATCAATTTGATTCTCGAACTGGAAAAGTTAAAACCACCGCCTGTGACTGAAACAAAACACGTAGATTTAATTTCAAAATCAAACACAACATCACCAGTTTGGATTCATTTCGGCTTAAAATCAGTGACCGAAGGTAAACCGACAGATAATTCGCATGCCATATGTCGCCTTCGTTCTAAAAAAGTTGCAGCGAGAAATGGCAACACATCAAATCTCATCGCTCACCTCAGAACAAATCAACCTACAACCTACGGCAAACAAGACACTGTTCGTAAGAGGAAACGAGAAGATCCGCATACGCCATCCAAACAACAAACAAATTTTTGCATAAGCGACGTCAGTAGTTCCCCACACATTGTTAAGATCACAAGCGACATGCATTGCGTTGTCCTCTTTTCGCGTGTCCGCGTGACACCGCATTCACACGTGAATATTGAATTGTGTACTGCATGTTCCGAAGGATCTTAACTAGCAAAATGTTTGGACATTATTCTTGACGGTTTTTAGTCATACCGCGGTATTGATTTCAATACCGTAATCGGTATTGTGAAGGTGGATACCGTGAAGCTCTAATGTAGACCTGCCCTATCGTTTACATTATGGGACAAGGCAGTAATATAACTTAATGTATGGACCCATTCTTTTGATACTCGTTGAGAACCACATCTCATTCAGTTCAATAGATGTATTTAGCCACATATTGCGTGAATAAAATCGAGTAGGGTAGTTTCTCCTGCCTTACCCCGGAACTGCCCTACTTCAAAATATGCATTTTGGGTCATCAATTTCTGAGAATGATCTTTATCTGGGTCAATTGTCGACAAACTGAATTCAATATGATGAGATACAATGAATAAAATCAAAACAGGGGTTTGGGGGCAATAGCATAACATAATTTATTGACATAGTCTTTGGAATGTATGCTATACTATTAGTATATTCTTGAAAACATTAATTTTCACAGATTTGGGAGTCTAGTCAGTGATTCTCCTTAAATCAGTGGACCTCTCAGGCATGAATGGCTTTCGCTTTCGATTTTTAGTAAGAAATAACAGTTACTCAATTTCCCCAATAATATTCTAATAGTATACAATAATTATCATAATTTGAATGCATTATTTACCGTAAAACACGCTTTGTGTGAGCCGAGAATTTGTTTTATATACATTATATGGCACGTAGATAGTGAGCGATAACCAAACACTCAAGACCATGGCGATTGTTTTGATTGAAAGTAATTCATAGCGACGCATTTAACACCAAAATCTTGAGAGGTGGAGATTAGCAATGGCTATACCGGTATGTTGTAAACAACTTGGTGCCATTTCTAACAACAATCAATTTGTGGGGGCCTACTCCGTGTTGAGTGTTTTGCATGTAAGTTATCACATACATTGTACATGTATTATTTACGTACTTGTAATGTTTTTTGCACAACATAAAATTTGTTTACATAACACAAGTATATATAATATACATGTAGCAATCCTTCCCATGAGACGGGAGCGATTGCCCCCGCACCCGTGTGCACTCGCAACTTTTCACTCGTCCAGCTTGTCAAAATGTTGATGGTCACTGTAACCGTTGAATCAATATTGAACTATTTGATGACATATTTAGATCCTTTCCCATCTCAGATAATTTACGGGCATGTGAAAGTGTAACTGGCCATAGGTCTATCTATCCCACAGTGGCATTTTGTTTGAGAAAAACCCATGTTACAATTATATTACGGGTGCAATTACACCGGTCTTTTGAATGGCATTATTATCTCCAAAACACACTGTGCATGAGTTGTGTGTTTACATACAGCACATAAATAGTGAGCAATAAGCAAAAAACTCAACATCGTGGCAATTGTTTAAGGGAGTGAATCATGGTGACTCATTCAACACAGAAATCTTGAGCGGTGAACATTAGAGATAGCCACACTGGAATGTTGTAAACAACTTGGTTGCATTTCTAACTACATTTCAATTAGTGGGGGTCTTTTGGCACGGGCTACAAATCGTACCTTTGGTCGGATCATTATGAAATGTGTCATGGCTGTTGAGATTGACATGTAGATGGGAACGATTTAATTGGCAAAAAATACATAGCCACCAGCCATGTCTTGGATTTAAAAATTCAATCCATTAGCAAGGGCTACAGGCCGGAGTGTTTGTCTGATCACCATGAAATATGTCGTGAATGATACTGCTGACATGTAGATGAGAACGAGTGATTTTGTGGTCATTCAGCCATAAAACATGGCAGCCATCTTGGATTTAACTCTTTGCATGACTAGATATTTTGCCACGGGCTACAAATTGTACCTTTGGTCGGATCATTATGAAATTTGTCATGGCTATTGACATGTAGATGGGAACGATTCATTGTTAATATTAACATCCATGACACTCCGGCTTGTAGTCCGTGATAATGGATTGATTTTTCAAATCCAAGATTTTCGCTGGTGGCCATGTGTTTTTGCCGGATGACCCCAACATGATTTGTTACCATTAACATGTCAAAGTCAACAGCCATAAAAGTACCTTTGAGGGCTCGCAAATTACGTTTACGTATAGTAATATTAAATATAAATTGAAGGGCTGTATCGCCATGGTGTGGATAATATGCACATGTATACAGGGAGTGACCGTATGGTCAAATGGTGGAGTGAATAGGTATATACATGGAGTGACTGTTTGGTAAAACATTAAATTTGGTGTATGATTGTCACGGTGAGGTGTATATTCAAGCCTGGAGTGCATGAATGGCCGAATGTGCGGGGTATTGGTATATATAGCAGGGCTGTGTGGCCATTGGTGGTGTGTATATCTATATACTTAGAATGACTATGGCTATGGGTGTGGTGTATATGTATATATTGAGTGGCTATATGGCCATGGGTGTGACGTATAGGTATACAGGTAGTGACTGTATGGTCAATGGTGAAGTGAATAGGTATGCTATGAGTGAATGTATGCTCAGGGGGTGACCGTTGGCCAATCGTAGAGTGAATAGGTATATCAGGATTGACTGTGTTGTAATAAATATTGTGTATGGTTGTCAATGGTGAGGGGTATATTCAAGATATATATATAGATATATAGATATATATATATATATATAGATATATATATATAGCTATATAGATATATATATATATATATATATATATATATATGCACATGTATATCTTGAGTGGCTATATGGCCATGGGTGTGGCGACTATATATATACGTGGATTAACTCTATGGTTATCGGTGTGGTGTATATAACGTGAGTAGATGGGCTCGTAGCGCCCGGGATGGTCGAAAAGATCGGGTGACCTTCTCCTTCACCCCACAATGTGGTGTATATGTATACATTGAGTGGCTATATGTCCATGGGTGTGGCGAATATGTATACAGGGGTGACCCTTGACAAAAGGTGGTGTGAATATGTATACAAGGAATGACTATGGTAATACATTTGCTATGTGATTGTCATGGGTGAGGTTTATTTTCAAGCTTGCTGTGTATGAATGGCCGAGTGTGCGGGGTATTGGTATAAAAAGAAGGACTGTATGGCCATTGCTGGGGTATATATGCATACGTGGAGTGAACATGAATACAAATAGTCGAGAATGACCCCAAAATGATACGGACCGGTTGATACGGACACTGGTTTATACGGTCCCCGGCTGGCATGGACATCGGGATATGACTGAAATATGTTTTCTTGTGTTTGATAAATTATGAATTTGTAGTTCAATTAGTTTAAATAAACGTAGCTAATACTACTTGGTAAGACAGCTTAATTGTCATTAATGATCTTAATAAATCCTAGAGTATATATATGGTGTACAAGGTTACTTTCTGACTGGCGCTGCCACATGTTTCCTAAATATTTGTTGAATATTTTGTATGAGCATTGGCCAAATTCGAAACCCCATTCAAACTATCATGTGAACTTTGGGAATATGTAATCAATATGCAGATATATTAATACAATTTCATCAATGGATTAATATGATCGTACGTGACACGTAATGGAGCAACAACCAAGTTGATAATTAAGTTCAATATTACAATAATTATAGGATGTTACGTACAGGGTAGACCTCTCGGAGAAATGTATGTGTCATCAAACTAAAATACCATGTTACAACTTGGATTGATATATTCGTAATCGTATATATAGTCACGGAATATCAATTTATCCCAGCACTTTCAATGCATGATTCAAATCTGAGCTGCCAATGATTCTGTGCATAAATTGGAGGTACCCTCGCGGGGTCTAAATACGCATACATGCAGTGCGGAATAAGAGTACAGGGTGGATAATTCTGCCATTGTCGATACGAGTATACGGGGCGACACGGTAGCAATTCCCAACATAGCATAAAGTCAGCCTGGAAAGCTCTATTATGTCAATCATATAAATGTCTCAAATTCAGAAATGTTTTGTCGAAAATAGGTTTTACCAAACAGCAATATCATTTCTTGATCTGACTAAATAATCCATTCTGATTGGCCTTTCGAAAAATATAGTCTGCCTGGCAATCCCACGGTTTAAATAAACATACGGACACAAATAAACACCATATAGGGCAGCAAATTAAAACATAAGTAAGCATATAAGTATAAGAGTACAGGGTGGACATAGGAGCATACATGTATGCTTATTTAGATCCCCAAGAGCAGTTGGGTGAGCGTACTTAGCAGAGCGGCGCGTACCCCTGTTACGTGTATTTGGTGGAACACTGTTACATGTAGCAACCATGCATACGGACAAACTTCCGGGAATATCAACAACTCTGAAACGCACTGTGAAATTAAGAAATAGCCATGAATTAATAGGAGCAATTAACAGATTTGTGGACTGTTACCACATTGCATGTCACAAGCATACGGACGCAGCTGCCACTATATCAATACCGCACGCTTGGTACGAAAGATAATTATACACAAAATCGCATGCATGTCTTATACGGTAATGTCGTCAGTTTATCGGACAAGTGTAATGTCACGTACACGGATGGCACGATCAGTCAAATTCCCTTAGTGTTATACTTCTCTGATCGCAGAAGTCTCATAACCTATTGACATGTAACTTTGTTTGATTGAGGGTTTAACGTCGTTTTAACTGCGCTACTGTCTCAATAAAGGACTGTCAGATATAAATGCAATATGCGTTCATTGTGTTGATCAAGGTCGTTAAACTATATGGACGAATCTTCCGGAATATCGATATATGCATGCAACCATGATACATATATTTAACAACAGAAAATGGTAGTAAGGCTGTATTACAAAACTTGCCTCCTTTAAAATATCGCATGCTTTCAAATCGCTATGCATAACATATAACATCTACCTGGAAGGGGGATTGACTGGAATCCTTCAGTGGCGTATGTTTTTTCTTTGATAATCTAATTGAACCTATTAATAATTGCTTGTTGTTGTCATGGTTCAGAAATTTTAGATAGTGGTACGTGTAGGTCAGAAATACTCAACTTTGATGTCCAGTAAATAGTTTATTTGGAAATTTTATTTCGCTCGATCACACGCATGTGATATTGCTAATCAGGTTTTAAAATGGCAACTGATATTCGGACACCTCTGTGTATGCCTTCCCATTTCTAAATCCTCTAGATTATCACCGACCTCACTAACACTTAACAATGGCAGAACCTGGCCGCATGCGTGTGACATGACACAAACACTGTATGATTAATAGTGTGATTAGTATAACATTTGCATACATATTTATATGACATGTATATAGTTGTCATCTGTATATATGCTCTCCTAAATTGAGGTTAACAATAAACTTATTGTGAAATTAAGAACTTGCCACGATTGAACTAAGAACCAGTAACAAATTAAGACTATCGTCGTGTATGTCACAAGCATATGGGCGCACGCTTGGTACGAGATAATATACATAACAATAATAATGCATGTTTGTATTCCGGTTGACAGTTTTATTGCACGATTGTAATGGCGTGATTGAAAGATTTTTTGAATTGGGTCTCGGTCATACCAGGTAGCGTCGAGGATACTGTAACGGTACCCAATTACTGGCTATGTCACAACCGTAAGGCTGTATTTTTTAAAACTGTTTTTACAATTCGTTCCGACACTTATCATTTTACACTGCGCTACTGTATTTATAAAGGACTCTCTGATCAATATGCAAGATGCGTTGATCAAGGTCGTTAAACTATATGGACGAATCTTCCGGAATATCAATATATACATAGATTTAACAACACAAAATGGTAAATTTAAGCATTTTACTAACAATATCTGTATGTCAAAACCGTAAGGCTGTATTACAAAACTTGTCTCCTTTAAAATATCGCATGCTTTCAAATTGATGTGCATAACATATAACATCTACCTGCAAGAGGGATTGATTCTTTCTTTGATAATCTAATTGAACACTATTAATACTTGCTTTTTGTTGTCATGGTTGTTACGCCAGCTTTTGAAGTGACCACTTTTGGAAGTAGGTCTCCACTTTTGAAGTAAAAAACGCCAGCTTTTGAAGTACCTCACCACTTTTGTAATAAAATCGCCAGCTTTTGTAGTAAAGTAAGGTCTCCGCGTTTGAAGTAAAATACGCCAGCTTGTGTAGGTCTCCACTTTTGTAATAACAAAATTACAGCTTTTGAAGTAAACTGACTCAATACATTTTGACGGGCGCTGAACGATTTTCATGACAAAGTCAACCCGATAATCCATTGTGGCTATCGCCCATACGAGTGTGATGTGGTTTGAATAACTTTCAGTCATACCAACACAAGAGAAATCACACAGTCAATCGCCCATACACGTGTGACGTGTACCAAAAGGCACTTAGTGAGTCCGGTTGCGTGACAAAAGAATACACACCTGTAATCGACCATACGAGTGTGACGTGGTTTGAATAGCTTTCAGTTAAACTATCACACAGTCAATCGTGTGACGTGTACCACAAGGTACTTAATGAGTCCGTTCCGTGACAAAATAATCTACACCGGTAATCGACCATACGAGTGTGACGTAGTTTGAATAGCTTTCAGTTAAACTATCACAAGACAAATCAATCGCCCATACACATGTGACGTGTACCAAAAGGCTTGAGGAACGTTTCTGTGTGAACTGTGAACTTGATTTATTATATTTTGGCTTCAGTAAACGTGAATCAGTGGACGAATTTGCATGGCTGGTAGATTTAGAGATCTGGTATATTTCTAAAATAATAAGACTTTCTTTATAAACTACACACTTCAAGATTAAAACTAATTGCTGAAATATAAGTGCATGCAATATTTCGGATCAGTGACCATTAACAATATAGACTACCAACTAGAATATGTACCTACATATATTGTGTTTTGATGTTTTTCTTTGTTGTGTTCTGGGATATCTCAAAATAATTCATCATTGTTTTTATGTTAAGTTATCAGTCCACGAGACACCTCAACCTTCCCTGTATATAGTACACCACTTAGTCTGACCCCAATTGATAGGTGAAACATAGCAATTGTAAATATGTATACCATCATATATTGTCTTCATGATAGAATAATTCGGAAATTTTATTTCGCTCGATCACACGCATGTGATATTGCTAATCATGTTTCGGTATAGAAAGCTACTTTCTCGATCTGACATGGAAGCAAAGGGATATTATCTGCTTATGATGTCCCTTTCCATGGTCAGACAGCTAGCAGATGCATGGCGGAATCGGCCGCAAGTTAGGGGTTAACAGTGTCGTTTCCATTTGAGATATCGACATGGCGATTGGAACTGTGGTACGTACAGCTACGTCAATTCTGCCCGATGGTACATGCCCGATCTCGGACCATTTCCGTTTGTCCCCTGGTGGCGGTACGGTCGGCGGGTATTAATTTCTGTGCTTTTGAGTACATGAATAGCGGATTCGACAGTATCGTATGGGTTAATATATTCACTTCCGGTATAGCTAGCAACTTGCCCGATCGGCCGTGGATGCAAAGAGGTATTCGATGCATGATATGATGTCCGTTTCCGTGGTCAGACAGCTAGGAGAGGAGCGGTCGGTGCCTTTTTGGTGTTGTGTACCTGGCGGAATCGGCCGCAAGTTAGTGGTTAACAGTGCCGTTTCCGTTTGAGATATCAACTTGGGGATTGGAACTTTGGTACATACAGGTATATTTTGCACGATCATACCCCTCGGGACGGTGCAATCAGGCACGGTCGGGTGCGGTCGGGTGCGGTCGGGTGCGGTCGGTGCTGTCGGGTTTTAGTAGGGTCCATGTTCAGCAGGGTCGTCCAATAGAGCCGTTTGTGTTTTCGGGGAGGATTATATACCGCTCCTCGAATCAGACAACTATCCGCACTATGTTCGGGTCGACCAACTTTAACACACGAAACACTCTTGAGTTCGCAAACGTGAAGCAATTAAAATACCACCTAGCACTAGAAGTGGCTTTACATACATTTGATATAATTTCGACACATGGGGGACACATCGTATAGTGCTTAGACTAAAATGGCATGATTATTCAACGATATAGATTTCGTGTATAAGTGTATGATGTTTATCATTGATGAATATGCATTTAATTTCCGAGTCCTACTTATACATGTACAATTAAAGCTGAGTAATTAAACACAGTTCAGTTTGTTTTCAAATGCCTTGTTATTGATATCGTATCGTAATTTAAGATGACATGTGAGGACACCATATTCAACTCGCGAATGAGAACTTTATTCTTCAGTCGAGTTGTGTGACAATGCATGGCGAGACTTTTGTAGACTTGTTATTGTTATGAATATCGCTGCGAAAAAGAGTGCATTCACGAGAGACTGTTTACAAAGCACATCGTGCCACGAATTTCTAATCTGTCTACGCCCTATACGGGACTCGTTCGCGTGAAACGAAACAGCACAAAATAGCGAAAATGACACCGCGTATCGTAATTTTAAGATGATATGTGAGGACACCCTATTCAACTCGCGAATGAGAAAAGACGCCTATTGTGGATGGGCGGCTATGGGGTATACGGGTATTATTATACAGTTGTCGCCCGCGATTGAGTGAGACACGGGGATTACATTTTGTCGCCCGCTCGAGACCTGGAATGTCACCCGAGGGACGCCAGACCCGAGAGTGACATTCCAGGTCGAGAGCGCGACAAATCCCCGTGTCTCACGAAAAGAAGGGTGACAACTGTTTTGTTATCTTTGAAAAACGAGTACACACGAACCTCCTTAATAGCAGGCATAAATGCGCGCATATATTCTTTAATCCAGTTCGAAAAGTTAATTTTATGTTGGAATCCTCGCTATTTAGAAAATAAAACATTCATAATCTGTGATTTTGAGTACATGCATAGCGAATTCGACGGCAGCGTATGGGTTAATATATCCACTTCCGGTATAGCTAGCAATTTGCCCGATCGGCCGTGGATGCAAAGAGGTATTCGATTCATGATATGATGTCCCTTTCCTTCGTCAGACAGCTAGGAGAGGAGCGGTCGGTGCTTTTTTATGTTGTGTACCTGGCGGAATCGGCCGCAAGTTAGGGGTTAACAGTGCCGTTTCCGTTTGAGATATCAACTTGGGGATTGGAAATTTGGTACATACAGGTCTATTCTGCACGATAGTGTCTGACCCATCTCGACCCATCTCGATCAGGCACGGTCGGGTGCGGTCGGGTGCGGTCGGTTGCGGTCGGGTGCTGTCGGATTTTAGTAGGGTCCATGTTCAGTAGGGTCGTCCAATAGAGCCGTTTGTGTTTTCGGGGAGGATTATATACCGCTCCTGGAATCAGACAACTTTCTGCACTATGTTCGGGTCGACCAACTTTAACTCTTTCGCTGCCACCCGTCACCACAGACGTAGCCCCCAGTGCCACGCATCCTGTACATATATCCATGTATTTCAGGTATATATGGGTAATACATTATATCTCAAGCAGTTTCTAATATAATTAGTTGAAACTTCACATGTATATAGATATAGGTATACCTTGTCGAATGCCGCCATGGACACGCCCACCAAGGTCACGTGACATTGGCGGCCATCTTGGATTAGTGGCTATTTGCCTGTATATGTACAGTTTGTGTGGGTATGAATGGGTGTGTTGTTTGTTTTCTAATATTCAACCCAATGATACGATGTCCAACAGTAAGGTACACGGGAGTAACCTATATGAACCCACTTTGGACATAAAATAGGTCACGTGACCTTGGCGTCCATCTTGGATTTATGCAAGTTGCCACCTTTTGTAGCAAAATGGGATACAATGGCGCACTTTGTTGAGTTCGTGCTTTGGTTGCTAGAATATTCCTTGATAGGTACAATTCCAAATATAGATATATATAATATAACCATACCCATATGTATATATACCTGCAGGGGGACATATGACCCTGCACCGCCCCTTATAAGTCACGTGATCTTGACGGCCATCTTGAATTTCAGGAAATTGGGTTTTACGATGATTTATGTGAATTATATGGGTCACCCGGGCGTACGCATGGTCAACTCACCAGCATAATTAATGTAGTGGCCTGTTATCACCACTGGAAAACGACACAATAGACAAGGGTTGTTCAAAACCAGTAAAGGTGTATTATAAATAATAGGTATAAGTATCTTATGCGCCGCTGCGCCTCTCGATCACTAGAGCATAGAGGTTAGTTACCCACCCACCACCCCATCCCGCCACCCATAGTATCTTATGCGCCGCAGGCGCCCCTATATAGAGGCTACTGCCCACATACATAATAGGTATAAGTATATTATGCGCCGCAGGCGCCCCTCGGTCATTAGAGTATAGAGGTTAGTTACCCACCCACCACCCCATCCCGCCACCCTAGTATCTTATGCGCCGCAGGCGCCCCTATAATAGAGGCTACTGCCCACACAAATAATAGGTATAAGTAACTTATGCGCCACAGGCGCCCCTCGATCATTAGAGTATAGAGGTAATAACAATAACTTCTTCAGTCCTGAGTCTTTTGCGAGCAGCCATTTTCGACTGATAACCACGTGCTAATAACAATGACGCAATATTCCGGCTCTGACTGTACCTCCATAACGTCAGAAATAGCATGACCTTGAGGACATTGTCGCTTTATATTGTTCGCGCGCAACAGTACTACAGATAAATACATTGTACACTGTCAAACATGCCGGAAATAATAGAGTTATATCCCATACATTAGACTACATACCAAATTCGCAAAAATGCGCGATTGGCAGCGTCTACGACGTTCGCATTTATGCGCGTTTGGCAGCGAAAGAGTTAACCCACGAAACACTCTTGAGTTCGCAAACGTGAAGCTATCTTTGCGGCAATTAAAATACCACCCAGCATTAGAAGTTGTTTTACATACATTTGATATAATTTCGACACATGGGGGTCACATCGTGGTGCTTAGACTAAAATGGCATGATTATTGAACGATATATATTTCGTGGATAAGTGTATGATGTTTATCATTGATGAATATGCATTTAATTTCCGAGTCCTACTCATACATGTACAATTAAAGCTGAGTAATTAAACATAGTTCAGTTTGTTTTCAAATGCCTTGTTATTGATATGAATATCACTGCGAAAAAGAGTGCATTCACGAGAGGCTGTTTACAAAGCAAATCGTGCCACGAATTTCTAATCTGTCTACGCCCTATACGGGACTCGTTCGCGTGAAACGAAACAGAACAAAATAGCGAAAATGACACCGCGTATCGTAATTTAAGATGCCATGTGAGGACACCCTATTCAACTCGCGAATGAGAACTTTATTCTTCAGTCGAGTTGTGTGACAATGCATAGCGAGACTTTTGTAGACCATATTGTTTGTATATTTCTCCCAATTTATCAGAGGTAGACTTGGAATCGTCTGAGGTTTCGGATGTTTAGCCCATCTCGAATCGAGAGTAAAAGTCTGTTACTATCAAATAGTGTTTTCTCACTTGTGTGATCCAGTAACACTATTCACAGACAATGCTTCATATTTCACCCCACAAGAGTTCAAAGAGTTTACTTCGGCAAGAAACTGTCAGTTGATGACATCATCGCCCCATTATCCACAGGGAAATGGTTTCGCCGAGGCTGGTGTGAAAATTGCGAAAAGCATTATAACCACACCAGACCCCATCGTAGCTCTCGCCGCATATCGAACGACAAGAGTGAAATCGACTGGCTATTCGCCTAGTGAACAAATGCTAGGGCGAACCGTAAGGACAAATTTACCTTGTTTACCAGAGACTTTGGAACCAAAGTGGCCTCCACTCAAAACTGTTCAAACGAGGGATGAGAAATATAAACAGACTTATAAGCAGTCATTTGACTGGAAAAACTCGACAGTTCTGTTAGTTGCCAGATCTAAAACATGGAGATCGCGTGCGAATTGGCACCGACAAGGAATCTGATTGGTCTAAAACCGGAACAATTCAAGAAGCTGACACTCCTAAGCATAGTTACATAGTGAAAACACCACGTGGAACATTTCGCCGAAATCGGAGACACATTCAGGTCATACCGACCGAAATTCATGGAACTGAACAAGATGTACCTAATAATGTCATCCATAACGAAAAGCAGGAGGTACCAGTCAGCGATACGCAGCCGATAATCGACTTATCAGGCAAAAATTATACCACTCGTTCAGGTCGACGCATACAGGCGCCAAATAGACTCATTAAAAACGCTTAACAATCGCAATTCTTGTCAAAAAATGTAATCTTAATTGTTTTGAACTTGTGAAATGTAGCATGCAACATTATATAGGACAGTATAACGTACAAGGATACGAGTGGTGTGTAAGCTGCGTGGGAGTTAGGTCAAGTTATGCCAGGTAATGTCAGAGAATGAATGTAACAGTTTCATTGCCGTACTTATAAAAGAGGGAAGATGTTGAGTATACCTGATGTACGCGGGGCGTGGACAGTGCATGCCGCGAGTATGTGATTGACAGAGAGACCGCATACGTGGTATAAAAGAGAATACACTTGGGGAGCTAGGAGAGATTGAGTAAGAACGCCTGATATGAATATATGCTAGCAGAGATACTTTATGATATAGAATAAAACTATATATACGAAAACTCAAGACTCCCAACAATAACTAGACCCGTAACCATCGTCAATCCCTCCACCACCTGTGCCCCCATAAGCGTCACGTCTTGTGGAATCACCGGATGATCCTCCATAGGCTGCATACTGCCATCAGGAACAAATGGACTGTCTCACATACACACTAAATCGAGAGTAGCTGGATTTGGGTAGCTTAAATGTTTAAGCTACTTTTATAGCTAAATAAGCTACTTAAATATGCTATTTTTTGCTATTGGACAGGTAGGTACGAGACGGAACGGGATAGTTAAGCGATGTCTATTCGTGATTGGTTCTATAACTGCACGTGACAACCTATTCAAATAATGGCGGACTTTCCACGAGTCGAGATGTCATCCAGCTGAAAGTAAAATGTATAAATTTTGAAATGTTTAATATTATAACTAAATGAATGTGACATATTATTGTCGAGGTACGAACTTATTCTCACGGGTACGTCATTCCCTTGACTCCGGTTAAAACTTACAATTTGATTTAAAGGGTTAAACAAACTCCGACACGGTCCGGATGATTTAAATGGTTAAACAAACTCCGACACGGTCCGGCTGATTTAAACGTTTAAACAAACACTAACACGGTCCGGCTGATTTAAAGGGTTAAACAAACTCCGACACGGTCCGACTCAGAGGCGGACTGGGCCAAGAAACCGGCCCGGGAAATTAATATAATACCGGCCCATCTGTTTGGGGGGGGGGGGGGGGCGTCCACAGTCCACCTTGGAAAATTCCAACTGCACCCCCCCCCCCTTGAATCATAATCAGACCCAAATACATATTTTTGCATAATTCCATTTGCACCCCCCCCCCCTTGAATCAGATGCAGACCAAATACATGTTTTTGCATAATTCCATTTGCACCTCTGGTCTAATATCATATATATTCATAAACCATGGTTCTATATATTCCCGGAATGAGACCATTCAGATATTTTTACCTGAAAAATTGCATAAAATCTAACATCTAGCGGTCTAACTCCAGACAAATGCACACGGCTACGAACAAGAGACCAGGACACACCGGGCTGTTCATGGTTGCTCGGCCCGGGTGAGAACATTTTGAGAACTATACAAGAAAATCTCGAATCCGATAAACTAGACTGGCATCAACTGAAGCGTTCCTATTTTCTTGTAAATTTCAATTGGGGGAGGGGTGCGTAAGAATTATTTTGGGATTTACAGCTGGGAGTTACCGTTAAAATCTGGAGATTAATGGGGTCTTTACGTGGTGTTATATGATGCCGACAAGTTCATTTAATGTAAAAATTACGATTAGCCAATTCGGCTGGTTAAACAACACATGTGGCGGCCCACGTCCGGAATTTTCCCGGTCTCCCGATCGGTCATGCAGTCCGCCTCTGCCCTCATGAATTTATGTGAGAAGAGTACCATCTTATTGGATACACGGCTGGTTAAACAACACATGTGGCGGCCCACGTCGGTTTCATTTGCGGCCCAAGTTGTGGTTGGGCGGCCCAACCACATATACCCCCCCCCCCAAACCGTAAAAACCCCCTCGGATTCTCGCTTGATAGAAAATCACGTGGAATCATAATTTTTCCGGCCTCCGGCCCATCGGGAAATTTCCCGGTCTCCCGATCGGCCAGTCCGCCTCTGGTCCGACTGATTTAAACGGTTAAACAAACTCTAAAACGGTCCGGCTGATTTAAAGGGTTAAACAAATTCGAACACGGTCCGGCTGATTTAAAGGGTTAAACAAACTCTAACACGATCCGGTCCGCTTCGGCTGATTTAAATGGTTAAACAAACTCCGAAACGGTCCGGTAGATTTAAATGGTTAAACAAACTCCGACACGGTCCGGCTGATTTAATTGGGTTAAACAAACTCAAACACTGTCCGCCTGATTTAAAGCGTTAAACAAACTCCGACACGGTCCGACTGATTTAAAGGGTTAACAAAACTATAACACAGTCCTACTGATTTAAAGGGTTAAACAAACTCTATCACGGTCCTACTGATTTAAAGGGTTAAACAAACTCCGACACGGTCCGACTGATTTAAAGTGATAACCAAACTCTAACACGGTCCGACAGATTTAAAGGGTTAAACAAACTCTAACACGGTCCTACTGATTTAAAGGGTTAAACAAACTCAAACAGGGTCCTACTGATTTAAAGGGTTAAACCAACTCTAACACGGTCCTACTGATTTAAAGTGTTAAACAAACACTAACACGGTCCTACTGATTTAAATGGTTAAACACACTCCGACACGGTCCGGCTGATTTAAATGGTTAAACAAACTCCGACACGATCCGGCTGATTTAAATGGTTAAACAAACTCTAACACGGTCCTACTGATTTAAAGGGTTAAACAAACTCCGACACGGTCCGGCTGATTTAAATGGTTAAACAAACTCCGACACGGCCCGGCTGATTTAAATGGGTTAATCAAACTCCGACACGGTCCGGCTGATTCAAAGGGCTAAACAAACCCCGACAAGGTCCGGTATATTCAAAGGGTAAAACAAACTCCGACACGGTCCTACTGATTTAAAGGGTTAAACAAACTCTGACACTGTCCGGCTGATTTAAAGGGTTAAACAATCTCCGACAAGGTCCGGCTGATTGAATTGGTTAAACAAACTCTAACACGGCCCTACTGATTTAAAGGGTTAAACAAACTCTAACACGGTCCGGCTAATTTAAAGGGTTAAACAAACTCTAACACGGTGCTACTGATTTAAAGGGTTAACTAAACTCCGACATGGTCCTACTGATTTAAAGGGTTAAACAAACTCCGACATGGTCCTACTGATATAAAGGGTTAAACAAACTCCGACATGGTCCGGCTGATTTAAATGGTTAAACAAACTGCGGTCCGCTCCGCTGATTTAAATGGGTAAACAAACCCCGACGTGGTCCGGCTGATTTAAACGGGTTAGACAAACCCCGACACGGTCCGGCTGATTTAAAGGGATAAACAAACCCCGACATGGTCCGGCTGATTTAAATGGGTTAAACAAACTCTGACACGGTCCGACTGATTTAAATGGGTTAAACAAACTCCGACACGGTCCGGCTGATTTAAATGGGTTAAACAAACTCCGACACGGTCCGACTGATATAAAGGGTTAAACAAACTCCGACATGGTCCCAGCTGATTTAAAGGATAAGACAAAGTCCCACATATTAAAGGCTTAAACAGACTCCGATGCGGTCCTGACCGATTTAAAGGTTAAGTCGAACCCGACATGGTCCACCTGAAAAACAGGTTTAACCTAACTCTGACACGTTTCATGGGAGTCTGGCTTTTTCACGGGCGCTGTGGCTCTTTAGTGGGAAACTGGCTTTTTCACGGGAGCTGTGGCTCTTTTGGTCCGACTGATTTAATGGGTTAAACAAACTCCGACACGGTCCTACTGATTTAAAGGGTTAAACAAACTCCGACACAGTCCGGCCGATTTTTAAATGGTTAAACAAAATATAACATGGTCCGGCTGATTTAAAGGGTTAAACAAACCCCGACACGGTCCGGCTGATTTAAATGGGTTAAACAAAAATCCGACATGGTCCGGTAGATTCAAATGGTTACAAAAACTCCGACACTGTCCTACTGATTTAAAGGGTTAAACAAACTCCGACACGGTCGGGCTGATTTAAAGGGTTAAACAAACTCTAACATGGTCCGGCGGATTTAAAGGGTTAAACAAACTCTAACATGGTCTTACTGATTTAAAGGGTTAAACAAACCCCACTACGGTCCGGCTGATTTAAAGGGTTAAACAAACTATAACACGGTCCGGCTGTTTTAAAGGGTTAAACAAACTCTAACACGATCCGGCTGATTTAACGGGTTAAACAAACTCCGGTCCGCTCCGGCTGATTTAAATGGTTAAACAAACTCCGACATGTCCGGCTGATTTAAATAGGTTAAACAAACTCCGACACGGTCCGACTGATTTAAATTTTTAAACAAACACCGACACTGTCCGGCTGATTTAAATTTTTAAACAAACTCCGGCACGGTCCGGCTCATATTACAGGCTTAAACAAACTCCGACGCGGTCCTGACCGATTGAAAGGTAAAGTCGAACTCCGACATGGTCCGCCTGAAAAACAGGTTTAACCAAACTCTGACACGTTTCATGGGAGTCTAGCTTTTTCACGGGAGCTGTGGCTCTTTCATGGGAGACTGGCTTTTTCGCGGGAGCTGTGGCTCTTTCGTGTGAGATTTAAAGGGTTAAACACACTCCGACATGGTCCGGCTGATTTAAATGGTTAAACAAACTCCGGTCCGCTCCGGCTTATTTAAACGGATAAACAAACCCGACATGGTCTGGCTGATTTAAATGAGTTAAACAAACTCCGACACGGTGCGGCTGATTTAAACGGGTTAGACAAACCTCGACACGGTCCGGCTGATTTAAAGGGATAAACAAACCCAGACATGGTCCGGCTGATTTAAATGGGTCAAACAAACTCCGACACGGTCCGGCTGATTTAAATGGGTTAAACAAACTCCGACACGGTCCGACTGATTTAAATGGTTAAACAAACCCCGACACGGTCCGGCTGATTTAAATGGGTTAAACAAACTCCGACACGGTCCGGCTGATTTAAATGGGTTAAACAAACTCCGACACTGTCGGACGGATATAAAGGGTTAAACAAACCCCGACAAGGTCCGGCTGATTTAACGGATAAGACAAACTCCCACATATTAAAGGCTTAAACAGATTCGATCCGGTCCTGACCGAATGAGAGGTTAAGTCGAACCCGACATGGTCCACCTGAAAAACAGGTTTAACCAAACTCTGACACGTTTCATGGGAGTCTGGCCTTTTCACGGGCGCTGTGGCTCTTTAATGGGAGACTGGCTTTTTCACGGGAGCTGTGGCTCTTTCGGTCCGACTGATTTAATGGGTTAAACAAACTCCGACACGGTCCTACTGATTTAAAGGGTTAAACAAACTCCGACACGGTCCGGCTGATTTTTAAATGGTTAAACAAACTCTAACATGGTCCGGCTGATTTAAAGGGTTAAACAAACCCCGACACGGTCCGGCTGATTTAAATGGGTTAAAAAAAAATCCGACACGGTCCGGTAGATTCAAATGGTTACAAAAACTCCGACACTGTCCTACTGATTTAAAGGGATAAACAAACTCCGACACGGTCGGGCTGTTTTAAAGGGTTAAACAAACTCTAACATGGTCCGGCTGATTTAAAGGGTTAAACAAACTCTAACATGGTCTTACTGATTTAAATGGTTAAACAAACTCTAATACGATTCGGCTGATTTAAATGTTTAAACACACTCCGACATGGTCCGGCTGATTTAAATGGTTAAACAAACTCCGACACGGTCCGGCTGAGTTAAATGGGTTAAACAAACTCCGGTTCGCTCCGGCTGATTTAAAGGGTTAAACAAACTCCGACATGGTCCGGCTGATTTAAAGGGTTAAACAAACTCCGACATGGTCCGGCTGATTTAAATGGTTAATCAAAATCCGACACGGTCCGGCTGATTTAAATGGGTTAAACAAACTCCGACACGGTCCGGTAGATTCAAATGGTTAAACAAACTCCGACACGGTCCGGCTGATTTAAAGGGTTAAACAAACTCCGACACGGTCCGGCTGATTTAAATGGTTAAACAAACCCCGACACTGTCCGACTGATTTAAAGGGTTAACCAAACTATAACACGTTCCTACTGATTTAAAGGGCTAAACAAACTCCGAGATGGTCCTACTGATTTTAAGGTTTAAACAAACTCCGACACGGTCCGACTGATTTTAAAGGTTAAACAAACACTAACACGGTCCTACTGATTTAAAGGGTTAAACAAACTCCGACATGGTCCGCCTGGTATAAATGGTTAAACAAACCCCGACACGGTCCGGCTGATTTAAACGGATAAACAAACAACGACATGGTTGGGCTGATTTAAATGAGTTAAACAAACTCCGACACGGTCCGGCTGATTTAAATGGGTTAGACAAACCCCGACACGGTCCGGCTGATTTAAAGGGATAAACAAATCCCGACATGGTCCGGCTGATTTAAATGGGTTAAACAAACTCCGACACGGTCCGGCTGATTTAAATTTTTAGACAAACTCCGGCACGGTCCCGCTGATTTAAATGGGTTAAACAAACTCCGACACGGACCGACTTATTTAAATGGGTTAGACAAACCCCGACACGGTCCGGCTGATTTAAATAGGTTAAACAAACTCCGACACTGTCCGACTGATTTAAATTTTTAAACAAACACCGACACGGTCCGGTTGATTTAAATGGGTTAAACAAACTCCGACACTGTCCGGCTGATTTAAATTTTTAAACAAACTCCGGCACGGTCCGGCTCATATTACATGCTTAAACAAACTCCGACGCGGTCCTGACCGATTTAAAGGTTAAGTCGAACTCCGACATGGTCCGCCTGAAAAACAGGTTTAACCAAACTCTGACACGTTTCATGGGAGTCTAGCTTTTTCACGGGAGCTGTGGCTCTTTCATGGGAGACTGGCTTTTTCACGGGAGCGGTGGCTCTTTCGTGGGAGTCTGGCTCTTTTACGGGAGCTGTGGCTCTTTCACGGGGTCGTGGCTCTTCCACGGGAGCTGTGGCTCTTTCGCGGGAGTCTGTGGCTCTTTCATGAGAGTCTGTGGATCTTTCACGAGAGTATGTGGATCTTTCACGAGAGTATGTGGCTCTTTCACGAGAGTCTGTGGCTCTGTCGCGGGAGTCTGGCTCTTCCACGGGTGCTCAGCGGAAAAAATCGGCGAAAATAACCAATTTATTAGAATATTGGGACAAAATAACACCAAACTTCCGTATATCCCATCTGCTGCCACCAATGTAGCGTTCGCCGGCTCATAAGGCCCAATTATCTGGAGGGGGTTTGGCCGCGTCTTAAACGGCTACGGAATGGCCTCGAAATAAAGAGAGTTCAACTGGTTCAAATTCAATTTATATAAGATCGAAAAGAAAATCACACAATGACACAAACAATATATACCCACTGCACGCGCCCGTCCTTCGGCTTTCGACAGGCCTAAAATATGTATCTCAAGTACAACTAAAACCTCGACTCTCTCTCTCTACCTGACAATAACACGACCTCTCGCCTCAACGTCAGACGTCAACCGGCCTGTCTGAAGTCGGGCTACGTGCGCGTGCGGTGGGTTTACAAATATGTAAGTGAGAAACGGACTGTCTTATCTGACGGCTCGCCACAATAGCAAAGATTAGATTTAGATGCGATTAATAGTAATTAATGAGCGCCCGCTTGGGCAAGCATTTACAAGTTGCATATGAAATGCCAGCTGATTAATAAAAAGAAATGTTGTAAATTGCGAAAAAGCCTAATCTAGCAAAGAAACGAAATAAACGCGAATAATATAGAAACACAAACCACACAGCTGATAGAGTCGAACAAATATAGATAAACTATGAAATTCTAGTCCAAAATTAATACATATATGTAAACTAATTTTGTCCGTAATGTGCCTTATACGATAGTTCCAATTTAGATGTGTCTTTCCACGTTGACACAAGTGTTTAACCACCCTTATCGCACATGTTGATCTCAAGTTCAACCACCCTTATCATCCATGTTTATCTCAAGTTCAACCACCCTTATCATCCATGTTTATGTCAAGTTCAACCGCCCTTATAACCCATGTTTATCTCAAGTTCAACCACCCTTATCACACATGTTTATCTCACAGTCAACACCAAATAACCCAACACAAATTTGTGACATAACGCCCCATTATAATCTCACAACTTGATTCAAACTATACGAATGTCCCAATATATAGAACCCCAACACACAAATACTCGTGTTCGGTTCTTAACTAAACCTCACACGTCTTACTCCCAGCGAAGACATACACACAATGAAGATGGCTCCCAAATATTGTCAATGAAAATGACCATAACGGCGGAACCAATCCCGATGTGTATTGCCAAACACCTCATCTAATATGCATCCCAAATAGTATATAAGAAACAGCCACATCCCATCACATCATGCTCTCACTAGACTCATCTCATCTCGAGGTTCGTATACCTCTCCAGACATCACCCACACCAGGCATCACCCATTCGGGGACCTTAATGTGATAAATGTATTGATGATGGTTGAAGCGTGGCGGACGACCAAGTCATGGCAATAGCTTGAACTTGACCCCGATGGTCCACATGAAGTAATGAGAGATGTGGATTGTCAGATGTGCTAAAGACAATTTAGCGCACGGATGCCAGTAGTTCAAACCTGACTGACACTTTTGTAAAATTGGGCTAACACTGGAGACAGGAGCTGTGGGGGTTAGGTGGGACAGTGTACAGTTGTTATTAGTAATATGATAATATGCACTGCATATAGAACGACCCCACTATATGAGTAGAATAATGGACGATAGCGGACTAAATGTTGTTAATGTGGTCATTCTCATGCACTCATCCAAATTCAACCAGAACCAAACTATGCTCTTGCAGCAAATTGCACAAGTGTGCAGTACACCGTATAAGAAACAGGTGCACCCACAAAGGTTGCTTTCCACTGAGGTTTATATATATAAATATATTTCTTTCCTCATTACATAAAGAGTTATGGAAACGAATAAAAGAAACAAAGATAATCACATGAAATAATAATGCAATATATGTTAATCAACTAACACAATACAGAGCATTCTATTCAAACTTGACTACATTTTGAAGGAGCGAAACCAAATATTAATTCAATTAAATAAAAATTATTAAAAGAGTTGCTGTCCAATGGAGTGATTAGGAAAGCGGAAAGTTGAAATGTCCAGGTAATACCAAATTATCAACACGAGGAGATACATGGGCCGGTGAGGGGTAGGGGGGTAGTGAACAATACGCTGGAAAGTATGCCGGGGTGGGTTGGTGACCCAAGAGGCAAAAACGCGTTTTTTACACCCTGATGCAATTTTTTTTTACAAAAGACCTTGTGTGCCCTTATATGACATTTGTAACAGTTTAAAACATTATAAGAATTTATAACTGCATAAACACTATATTTATATTACTGGGACCTCATATGGGCCTTAGTAGAGATGACATTAAGCTATATGGCTTGTTGCATATGGGGCGGTTGATGTGAAAACAATCCTTCACGAAACCCTTGAGAAAGGAGCCTCAAGAAATGTATAACTGAAATAAATTAACTTTTCTTGGTGTGACTAAAGTCAAGAACATTGTGTGCACGGAAAAAGAGCAAGCAACTGTCTCAAACAGTAATGTGACTATCAATGGGGAGAAAATATATGTCATCACGCTGTTCATCAGTGCATCAAGCTAATCAGTGACATATTTGCATTCTATCAACTAATGATCTGTTTCTCTCACAACACCTAACAATAAATATCCAAGTCTGGCATAGTGACTGTTTGTCATTTATTAATATGATAATAATGTACTACGTTATTCGAAAACTTACTCCTTCCAAGTCTTTGATATGTAGATATACAATTATAATATACAATTAGATGATAGGCCTTGGTGAATAATACTTGTACCCCACACAGGTTGATGCTTTTAAGTATATATATTCTCATGTTGCATTAACTAATGTGCCGGTTTAAATCTGGTATTAATGGTACTGTATATATGTTTATAGTTCATGGACATATACCGGTATATAACAATTTATAAGTCTGCGATA
Organism: Siphonodentalium dalli; assembly: GCA_032622095.1. Taxonomy (NCBI): domain Eukaryota; kingdom Metazoa; phylum Mollusca; class Scaphopoda; order Gadilida; family Siphonodentaliidae; genus Siphonodentalium; species Siphonodentalium dalli. Next base: position 4,523,216 of record CP136062.1, read on the forward strand.
CATTGTAACTGAAACCATGTCATTTGGACCTTGCTGGTTAAAGCCATGGTTGGCCTTCGTTATAGGTTATAATTTAGGAATAATTAAATTAAAATAAATAATAACATGTTGTAAAGAATATAGTAATGGTATACTATGATACTATGAATGCCATATTATCCTCGAAACGCACATTGTGCCAGTCGAAGATTTGTTTATATACATTATACAGCATGTACAGAATGAGCAATAAGCACAACACTCAACACCGTGGAAATGTTTCAGGAGAGTGAGTCACAGTGACCCATTCAACACCGAAATATTAAAAGGTGAGGGTTAAAATTAGTTAGCGCTACACTGTTATGTTATAACATTTGGTGGAATTTCTAACCAAAGTTCACTTAATGCAAAGGGTATCCGCGGTGATGAGTGTTTTGCTTACCGCATACTCTTCATATAATGTTTGTCTACATATCATGGGGTTTATTCACATGACTTAGAAATATCATTTAATACAATTATCAGTTATTTAAGTCCAGTCTGGACTAAGTCCTCATTTTGGAAGATTCATCAGAATAACAATATGAGTCAGGACCCTATATATCAGCCATTTATTAACTCTGAAATGTGTGTAAAAGTAAAACATAAATGATCCAGAGAGACTGATGGACAAAACAAGAGCACTGCCACTGATGGTTATTTAAACCAAATTACCTGCTACCACCTTTGACCAAAAAATCTTAACCAAATATGTGCCATGCAAATTTCCATTGCGAGCTATTTCTGAAAACTGAATAGAACCTGGTATAAAATTGTCTACTATGAGGGTTTACGAGCAGACAATTTTACCCAATTCACAATACAAACCGGTCATAGCACCATGCATACATGTATATGGCCTCAATAGCTCGAAGACGAGTGTGACTCGCCACACAGTAGTATTTCAACCAGGTTATACTCATGATTCATTCCATGAACTGAACATTACATGCACACGTCGGCTACGACATGATAGGTGACGCTATTTTGCTGAAGATAGGATATAATATACATAACGCGAATTAATGTAGACTTTGAAAAATTATTGAAATTTTAACACGCAGTGACGAATGGTATAAGATAATATAATAGCAAGCTATTCCATGCATGAGAGTAAATAGCCACCCTGTAAATTTGGTAACCGAAGAAGTTGGGCATATTATTATTATTGAATATAATATCTCACGTAACTTTCTCGCGTTCTGATTGGCTGCCTACTGCCATACTATTTTACGATAGTACCCCTGTAGCCCACCTACTCACCTACTATTCTTTTTCTATTTATAGTAACATAATTTGTGTTTGCACCATCGTATTGCCACCTGAACACACGGTCAATCTGAAACTGTCCTGTGCATTTCCTGCGTTACATGTAGTTTTTGCTGTGTCTGTATAGCATCAGACTCGGAGAACGACCGATTTCACGGTAGATAATCACATTCGTTCCGGTTCAATTTGACGAAGGGCGATCCTCGATTTCAAATACGATTGATAATTGTAGACACTTCCGTGTTGAATTCGGAAAACACGCTTCGATGCAAGATCAAATTTATCGATTATATATACTGTAAATTCGTTATGGTGAGTTAATAAACGTATATATATGTGTAATATAATCGTCACTTTATTTATCTCTGGCTTAATTGGGTGTTATCGGAAGATTTTGTTCATGTCTCCTCGAATTTAGTTTGTTTTCTCCAATGATATTTTCGTAACTCAATTCTTTCGAGACCGATTTCGTACCCGGAATTAACTATGTGCATGATGAGACACTGTTTACTGTTCTCACCGTCTGCTATTAGCGACTTCAATTATTGAGTTTGCCTGTCAAAATGAGTGAACATAGATTTGCAGAAGATAATCCAAATGACTTTTTAGATGAAAATCTTACATCTAAAAAAAACAAAGACACCACAAAATTTACTGTGAACATCTTGGAAACATTTTGCCGTGAAAAGCGATTTGATTTAAACATGATGTCCATGTCTGCTAGTGAGTTGGATGGAATTTTAACAAACTTCTTTGTTAATGTCCGTATGCAGAGCGGATATTTTTATTCAAGATCGAGTCTCCTCGTCATCAGACAAGGTATCAACCGATTCTTGAAAAATGCCGGTCAGAAGGAAAGGGACAGTTTGTACATAAATCGCCCATTTCAGTCGCAGATTTGGATCTGATGTACAATAATGCCATATTTGACACATCTACACCCACAGGACTTGTGTCCAAAACATTCTTTGAAATCGTCTTATTCTTCTGTAGGCGAGGAAGAGAAAAATCTTCGTGATTTACGACCAGATCACTTTGAAATCCGATGTGACGATGAAAATAAAATGTATTTGGTCAAAACAAAATCCGAGCAAACAAAGAACTATCAAGGAGACATGAACATATCTGACGAGGGTTCAGAGGGTCGCATGTGTGAAACAGGAGGCCCCGTCTGTCCTGTCAGGACCTTCCAAAAGTATCTGAGTAAGAGAAATCCCAAGTGCGAGGCATTATTTCAACATCCCAGGGATAGCTTCTTTGATGACGATGACGTGTGGTTCAAAAATTCACCCATGGGTGAAAACCATTTGGGAGATATGATGCCGAGAATTTCCAAACAGGCTGGACTTTCTAAAAGATACACAAATCACTGTATCCGAACAACAGCTATTACTATTCTGAGTAATGCTGGCTTTGAATCAAGGCACATTGCTTCCATTTCGAAGCATAGGTCAATCCAGTCAATAGCGAGATACTGCACTGATTCCTCGGATACGCAGAAAAAGCAAATGTCGAACACTCTGGCCACCCATGTATCTGCTAGCAATAACTCTCTGCCATCACAAAACATTGATGTAGAATCTGCTAATACATATGATTCTGGTGAGAAATATGTACAGGTTGCTGGAAATGTACTTATCCAAACTATTGACAATAACACTAATAACAGTACCAATGAGCTAAATTTCAGAGCAATTGGTGTGAACCCAACGTTCAATTTCAATGGCGAAAATTGTATCTTCCACGTCTACAATTGTGCAACTCCTGCTAAAACCCCAGAACAGTGAACTTTAAATTCTGATTTGTGTTGTGTTGTTCACTTTAAACTTCTGTGAAAGAAATAGTTTCCTCAATCTTATGGAGGTTGTGCTTAAATGAGTTTCTCTTTGAAATTTTGAGTTGCATTAAATTAAAGTATTATGAATCTTGTATAAATTGTATTGAATTAGAATAGCCTTCCATTTCCCAGGTATAATCTTTAATTGATAAAGAATGTTCGATATAATATGATAAATAATGCATGACACCACCAAAAACATAACAAAAATACCACCACCAAAAAGACAATAACAAACACAACAAAAAACAACAACGCAACCACAAAAAAATACAACAAAAAACACAATGCCACCACAAAAACCCCCCCCCCCAAAAAACACAATAACAAACACAACAACACCAACACCAAAATCACAACACAATAACAAACACAACAACACCAACACCAAAAACACAACAAAACAAAAAAACAAAAACAAATGTTCGATATAATATAATAAATAATGCATGACTTGTCGTTGACTATGCCAAAATAGTGGTCCTCGAGGAGGGAGAAATGCCGTGGCTTATGAACCAATCGCTCTATAATAAAGAGCGTTTTTGTGGCGGGTTTTTAGGGGTCTTTTTTGTTTTGTTATATTAAAGTTGTGTCTTATTATTGGTGATAGAGATGATATATGCATATGATGCACTTCGCGTATAATTGTGTTTAATATATTAAGCATATGATTGCGCTTAATATATAAACAGCGCTATTGTAGCAGAGTAGGTTCGTGGGATATTTGACATGTTTGCATAGGGGGAGCTGCGCGTTATGAGATATGTGACTAATGATTATGTTGTGGCAATAATAGGGTGAGTATGTGATTATTAGCACGTTAGGTGCATAGAAAGTGTTTTCATGGGTGGTTGAGAGTGATCAATGTATGTAGTTAACTGGTGCGCATCGTATGATTGTGTACTTATGTCTGATATTTTTTCAGTCTCGTTTTGGGCATAATTCGTCGCTTATGAATTGATTTCTAATGAAATCATAATTTCGCGATTATCGGCGTAAGGGAGGGGTGCGGTAATGCTTTAGCGAATGGTTGGTGAGATGCAGTGATTTGAGGCAGGTGTATAATCTTACCGTTATTGTTATGTTATTATTCGAACATTGCGAGTAAAGGTATCGTGTGTCGTGCCTTAGCATAAGCAGTATATATATATATTTAAACGAGCAATTTGTCAGACATCTGACTGGCTTAAAGTATATGCGCTCGTATTGCATTGAACTAATAATCATGAGAACGAGTTTTGTTATCATGAAGATGAGTACTCTATACTCTACAATTATTAAATATGTCAATGTGATATGTGAGTAGACACTATGACTTAGTGTATACATATACATGTATTATAGCGCCCGCTCTCCCGTGGCGAAGCCGCGGAAGCGAAGCGACCAGGGTATACGTATGTGAATATCGGATATACTAATAAACTTTTTCGGCCCAATCTAAAAATAATTTGAAATTACCTAAAATAGGATAATTTATTCATAACTCAAGGGTCAGCGGGGTTCACAAAATTACTTTTGGCGACGGCCGCCATGTTGTATTCATCGTGATTTCGATTTATCGCGATTCGTCATTCATGATTCTATACGCGATTCATTTGTCTGTAATTTCGATACACTACGATACAGTTCCGCTTCCGTATTATGCAGTTACCATCCAAAGTAAATCAGGACCCCTCGTTCCTTTCCGTAAGCTGTGAATGCTTACGAAGTTTTATTGGAAGTAAATCTGTAAATTTCGTTTGTTCCCGTGAGCTCGCACTTTGACCTTTGACACAAACGTTGACGGAAGTGATATGACTGACCTCCGTAACCTAGCCTCAGACTGTAAGCCATGCTCTGATTGGTTTAATTTGATGAACTGCTGTGATTTCAATCAATCAAATACTAGTATATTGGATATATCGTCTGCGCAAAACAACAACACGTCGGCCGTGGAAAGATGTCTGCTCAAGAAAGCTTAAAACTTGTCAATCCGACAGCGGCCTACAGGTAGAAAATCTGGCAGTATTTCGGTTTTGGGACGTAACCCTTTGAGGATGGAAAGCCATGCATTAAGACAGACAGAACTAAAACGATATGCAAATTATGTTCGACGGCAACCTCTTACAAGACTGGTGTTACGACCAACATGTCACACCATTTGAAACGACATTCTCAGCCAGCTGTTGTGATTATATGATATATAAACAGATGAGTGAGAAACTTTTCAACTCTTTTACTGTCTTCAGTATCAATATGTCATGTTGTACTGGTATTTCCGGATGTGTACGAGCATACTACATTACTACATACTACAATACACATATAACTAAACAATTATGAAAGTCCACAGTAATATTAGAAAAACTATCATTAAAACTCAACCTGAGAGTTGGGAAAATTTGGAGTGTTGAATAGCTATTTACTCGTGGGATAAAATTTTGCCTATCACGATATGTATCGTATCGTTGGCCCCGTATCGCGATACATATTGTATCGTGACCAAGCATATCGTTACAGGCCGACAGCCGTGTGTACGTAAAAATCGTAGCTGGCAATGGTCGTAGGGTAGTCAATCACATTCTTTAGAACAACATATGCTATCATAATGTACGACGAGATTGCAAACGTCTGAACAAACTATTCCTCCACTTACGATTGTATATTGGTCGTCTGAACATACACTAAGTTGTTCCCACAGTATGTTATACTTGTGATAGTTAGTATTAGTTACTAGTACAGTATGCATGCATGCACAGTGTTCACCTGCCCTGGCGTATTGTGATAATCACCAACCAATCATCAGAAATTAGGAAATGATGGAATCGAGATAAAAAAAGATACATGCAAATTTCAATGACTTGCCTAAAAACCAGGTAGAAAATGTAATGTTGCGAAAAATACATAATAATGCAATACTTCAGTATGGACAGTATGTCGTGATATAATATTAGTATACGAACATTTGCAAAACTGTCAAGACTCAAGCAAGGTTTCGATCAACATTGTGTGGCTATATAAATCACTAAACACTCACATGACGCAAACATTCTATTATTGGCTGACCTCGGGTTAAGTCAGAACGAATCGTGTTATGTTCCAGGTTTTCTGCTGTGATGACTTGCTTTCACATGCCCAAGTTGTACCCACTAACCAAAGTTGTCCCTACCATCTAGGAAGCCCAGGTTAGACCGTTAACTTCTGGGTTGCCCTGGCTGATGTACCCTGCTGGACAAAACAAGTGTCCATTGGCACCGCGGTGTATTTGCCGTTCGACCGCGGTGTCAGAGTTTGTAACTGCATTTGAGCACCGCGGCTGAGCGGCAAGTACACCGCGGCCAAACGTCAAGTACACATGTACACCATGGCCGAAAAGCAACTGCAACGGGGCCGCATGGCATGTACACCGTGGTTAGATTTCTGGTTTGTATTGTCTTTTTTCAGTTTAATGAATGTACACAGCGGTAACTACACCATGGCCGAATGGCAAATACACCGCGGTCCAACTGTAGTTAGCCGGTGGAGCCGCGATGTAGTTGCATTTCGGCCGCGGCGGCAATGATAACAGCACCGTGGTTAAGTGGGACACTTGTTTTACACAGCAGGGTTAAAAGCTTGATGAGAAAGCTTATGGTACATAAACCCGAGGCATCTGGGAGACTAGTGCTGTAAGGTATTTTCGTTAATCATCGACACCAAGATACCATATGCAAACAAACGCTGCCTTACACCGCCCACATTATTAGGTCAACTTTACTTTGTAAAGTTTGAGCTATTGCCATGGCTTTGTCGTCTGTGTGTACATGTATGCGTAATTCGTAAACAATACAGGCTACAGGTCGTACCTTTGGTCAGATCATTATGAAATTTCACATAGCTGTTGACATCAACATTTAGACCGGAACGATTCATTTGGAGAAAAAAACATGGCCACCAGCGGCCATCTTGGATTTCAATATTCAATCCATTAGAACGGTTTACAGGTCGTACTGTTCGTCTGATCATCATGAAATTTGTCATGAATGTTAATATTGACATGTAGATGGGAACGAGTAATTTTGGGGTCATTCGACCAAAAAACATGGCCGTCGACAGCCATCTTGGATTTTACTCTTTGCATGACTAAATTCTTTGGCACGCCCTACAGGTTGTACCTTTGGTCGGATCATCATGAAATTTGTCATGGGTGTTAATATTTACATGTAGATGGGAAACGAGTACTCTTGGGGTCATTCGGCCAAAAAACATGGCCGCTGGCAGCTATCTCAGCTGGCTATCTTGGATTTTACTCTTTGCGTGACTAAATCCTTTGGCACGGGCTACAGGTCGTAGCTTTGGTCGGATCATCATAAAATTTGTCATGAATGTTGACAATGACATGTACCGGTAAATGGGAACGAGTCATTTTGGGGTCATTTGGCCAAAAAACATGGCCGCCAGCAGCCATCTTGGATTTTACTCTTTGGATGACTAAATCCTTTAGCACGGTCTACAGATCGTAGCTTTAGTCTGATCATCATGAAATTTGTCATGGCTGTTTAAATTGGAATGTAGATGGGAATGAGTCATTTTTGGGTCTTTCGGATGCCCGCGGCCATCTTTGATTTCAAAATTCAATCCATTAGCACGGGCTACTGTTCGTCTGGTCATCATTAAATTTGTCATGGGTGTTAATATTGACATGTAGATGGGAACGAGTAATTTTGGGGTCGTTCGGCCAAAAAAACACATGGCTGCTGGCAGCCATCTTGGATTTTACTCTTTGCATGACTAAATCCTTTCACACAGGCCACAAGTCGAACCTTTGGTCAGATCATCATGAAATTTGTCATGGTTGTTAAATATGACATGTAGATGGGAACGAGTCATTGTCCAGTCATTGACCAAAAGACATGGCTACCAGCAGCCATCTTGGATTTTACACTGCATGACTAAATCCTTTGGCACGTGCTACAGAACGCACCTTTTGTCAGATCATTGTGAAATTTGTCATGGATGTTGACATTGACATGTTGATGAGATCGAGTAAGTTTTAGGTTATTCGGCCAAAATCATGGCCGCCAGCAGCCATCTTGGATTTTACTCTTTGCATAACTAAATCCTTTGGCATGGGCTACAGGTCGTACCTTTAATCGGATCATCATGAAATTTGTCATGGCTGTTGACATTGGCATTTGGCCTTAAAATGTGTCCAGTGGCAGCCATCTTGGATTTTACTCTTTGCATGACTAAATCCTTTGGCACACCCTACAGTCCACTTCCCTCATCCGATCATCTCCAGACTTCATATTAATCTTGATATTGATCTTACTAGATGGAAGCTATCAAATGTTTTTAAATTTTATTGGAAAACATAGCCACCTGGATTTTACATCTGTAACCATCTTGGATTTTACTTTTTTATATACCGGTATACATGTATATGTATCTCTTCATGTTGATAATCTAGTATTACTTAGACATTTAAACTTTCCGCACCCCTAATCGCTCCACATTAAATTATTTCCTTTCCAAGTTGAGGTACAGTGTCATTGACACTTTCATTATATGAAGTACTTGACTTAATTATTTTAAGTGATTATTGCTGGAAATGATAAACTGCAAACTTGATACTAGTAATAGTATTAACTATTTTTGCGCATACACATATATATACTTAGAAATATTTTACTTGAGTTAATAAAACTGAATTGAAATGTATATACACGGTAACTAAAACAACAGGATATGGAGAATTGCAGATGTGATGCTATTTTCTGCCAACAAATTAGGCCTGCAATAGTACATGTACGTGTATGGTACACTGAAATTTCCCGAGGCAGTATAATAATAAAATCTGGACTGACTGGTTGCTATTCATGTTGACATAGGCAACAGCGGTGTTTGAACAGGATGTCAATAAATTAGCTGACAGTGACACTCGAAAATCTTGGCGCAAATGCTGAGCTGCTTTTTTGTCCATAGTAGTTAGTACCGTGTAAAATATTGTTACTTCATTTTCAGGATTTCCAAATTAAACCAATGGAACTTTGGGAGCACTTTGTTAGGTTTGAGTTTCTGGGTCAATAACGATGGCTGCATAATTAAGGAGACACACGTCTATGTATTTCATGTTTAAATAGTAGTTGTATCAGTGTATACTATATGTACATTGTTGTTTATTATTGGAGGGGTGGCGTCTGGGTTGGTCAGTGGTCCAATGAGCACGGTACCGGTCAATCTGTAGGACCTGAGCTTGTGACTGACATGGGTTCGATTCCTATGTGGCGACCTCTGTCCAACTTCTTGCCTGAAGAAAACTTTCCGATCGGCGGAGTACATATGATATGTGCAGACGGTGCATCGTGACTACCTATTGTAGGTGACTAACCATAGATCACATGGTTTCCATCAACAACAAATGATCTGGCCCCATTGTTATATCGCCTTAGTTGTGGAAAGCAACAAAACCCCCAAAAAATTACTCAATGTTGCTACTGCCTTTCATTTATTTATTTTATATGTGTGGTTTTACGTGGCTTCCTACAATTAAGCGATATCACAGCAAAGGCAGATTAATTGTTGGTAGAGGAAAACATGTTTGCTATACTTACACTTGTAGTTGTGTACAATTCAGTACTTAAAAAAAAATTAAGTGATTTATGCACCATCTGCTCTCATGTAAATCACTGACCACTGTGAAGGTAGCCTGTGTTTCCTCTGTTAATATTCCGATGTTATTATACTAGTAATTAGATGAAGGTAGCGGGTGTTTCCTGTCCTTCCCATGTTATTATCATTAGATGTAGGTACACCGGTAGTCCATGTTCCCTCTGTTCATCCCATGTTATCATATTATGCCTATGGGGGTCAGGCAGGGGGGTATTTTTTTACGGGCACTTATGCGGGGGTGGGTCACTGGGTGGGTTGTTTGGTCGATGGGACTAACAAACAATTTTTTCCGCAACTCATAACTTTTTTTCCTCCAAGTTTTTTGACTGTTTTTTCAATGAATTTGGCTTAAAACACCTTAGAATAAGAGAAATAATGTAATTCTAACTGCTAAACTGACTGCAGGCAGTTATTGTGTTTTATTTTGTTGCAAATTTTGAAATCCAAGATGGCCGCTGGCAGCCATGTTTTTTTTCTCCGAATGACCCCAAAATGACTCGTTCCTATTTACATGCCAATGTTAACATCCATGACAAATAGTATGCACAGAAATTCATATACAGCTGTTTACAGTGAATCCCCCCCGCAAATCTGTTTTAGTGTTAAAAGGGGGTGGGTGTCCAAAAATGGTCGGACAAATTCGGACGCAGGGTGGGTGGGGGTCCCAACAAGGGTCGAAAGTAAAAAATCAGCATACGTGTCTGAAAATGTTTTCTGACCCCCCCCCCCAGAGGGCATTTACCAGTACAGGTAGTCAAGGGCTCTGTCTGTCCGAGCATATCACCTTGTAACTCGGGTGTTGATTATCAGAGTTTGTTATCTTTTGTCATGGTGAACGCACATATATATACTTAGAAATATTTTACTTGAGTTAATAAAACTGAATTGAAATGTATATATACGGTAACTAAAACAACAGGATAAGGAGAATTGCAGATGTGATGCTATTTTCTGCCAACAAATTAGGCCTGCAATAGTACATGTACGTGTATGGTACACTAAAATTTCCCGAGGCAGTATAATAATAAAATCTGGACTGACTGGTTGCTATTCATGTTGACATAGGCAGCCCGATTTGATATCGGATTCCGATTTTTTGCGGTAAATTGCCAATTTGTAGAGCCATAATTGCACTCGAGATGTGTACTAATAATTTCCCCAGAAAAACTTATTCAAACAGACAAAGATGGATAACTCTAAAATCAAGTGTATTAATAATGCAATTTTGACTGAGACCATCCTTTTGACGGCGTGTTTCTGGGCCAGAACATATAGAAATAACAAAACTTCAAAAATTGATATCTGATCACTCTGAGCGTTGATAGGTTGGTTCTTCGACTCGAATGATCGAATCAATTATTTTTATCCCCGAAGCCAAAGAAATAGTAATTGATGAGGGCCTGATCGGATTGAGTACCTTTAATTAAATGTCCATACCCCGCTGGACAAAACAAGTGTCCATTGGCACCGCAGTGTATTTGCCGTTCGGCCGCGGTGTCAGAGTTTGTAACTGCAGTTTAGCACCGCGGCCGAACGGCAAGTACACTGTGGCCCAACAGCAAGCACCCTGCGGCCGAAAGGCAACTACACTATGTGCACCATGGTTAGATTTCTGGTTTGTATCGTCTTTTTTCAGTTTAATGAACGTACAGTGTTCACCGCGGCAACTACACCATGGCTGAACGGCAAGTACACCGCGGCCCAACTGTAGTTAGCCGATGGAGCTGCGGTGTAGTTGCATTTCAGCCGTGGTGGCAACGCTAGCTGCACAGCGGTTAGGTGGACACTTGTTTTGTCAAGCAGGGTATGTATGCCATATACTAGAATATGTACATGCATAAAGTTATAAGCTCATCATTTTGATATCAGAATCATATAGAAATCTTGACTTTGTGCTCTTTTCAATTTCCATAGCCTCAAAATTAATGATTGTGCAGACCCAAATAAGCACTGCGTGGGGGAAACTTCCCACAAAAATAATAAAGGTGCATGCATGTTTATTTGGAGCCCAAGAGTATGGGTTATGTCGTCAAAACACTATATAACACCAGGTGCCTCGGTTGGGGTCATTTAATGTTCAGGACGTCAGGGTTAAGTGAAGGGTAGGCCTACATATGTTTTTAAAAATGTGCTAATGGGTTTGCTATCGGTGGCGACGCAGTTACTTCAACTGTGTTGCAGAATGTATGGGGGCCATTGGCAATTTGTTTTCAGTTCATTTTCATTGTAAATGTGAACAGTTATTCTGTAGAATAAATAGCAGCCCTCTTAATTTACGTTGTTTGGCTTCGGCAATATGCTACGGCAACCCTTTGTCTTGGCCCAGTTTACTTCAGCATGCCTGATTACCGTAGCAAATTATGAGAACCGGTACTGAAATTGTGACATAAAGTCATTTGGAATGAGAATTCAAAACTATTAACTATTAAACTATTAAAATATGCCCCGGCTCCTAGCACAAGATTTAGCCAAACTTTTGTTTTCAATTTTCTGGTAAAAATACCTGTACATGGCTGCTAACAGCAACAGGCAACATCTCTCATCCGATCGTCACCAAACATAATATGGATTCACCATAGTGACATCTAAATGAGAGATTACCCCATCGAAATTCTGGTAAAAAAACATGGCTACCAACGGCCATCTTGTTTTTACTCTTTGTTTGACTAAATCCTTTAGCACACCCTACATGTAACATCTCTCATCTGATCGTCACCAAACTTCATATGGATCTTCGGGGTCACATCTTGATGGCAGCTATCCCATTTTTTCCGAATTTTGTTTAAAAAACATGTCTACAAGCAACCATACTGGATTTCAAATTTGAATCAATCGGCACACCATGAAGCTCACAATTATTGGTGAAATGTTTTGAAAATTTAAGGGTACATTACTACATGTATGTTTGGGATCACCTCTAGATGGGAACGATTGAATTTGAACAATTTTCGATGAAATACATGGCCACTAGCAGGTATCTTGTATTTTACTCTTTGCACACTAAATTCTTTGGCACACCCTACAGGCCACAACCCTTCATCGAACTTAATATGGATCCTCGAGGTGACCTCTAGATAGGAATTACCATTTTAGTTTTCATTGTTGGCATACAAACATCCCTGTGGTTGTGGGGTTCCACACGGAGGTACAGTGTACCACTATAATCAAAGTAATTGAATTGAAAAACAGGGTGATACCCAGGTGAAGACCATTGTATTGATGGTAGTATACAGTATCCACAGCGGTATCAAGATGGTCACTGCGGTGGAGTTACGGTAACGTTTGGTCAGGGACGTGACCAGAGGGTCTCCATTGTTGGGGGGGGGGGGGTGGGTGTCCACTTCGGGAAATTTCAACACTGCACCCCTCCCCCTTGAATCTGACAAAAAACACAATTTTGCATAATTCCATTCGCACCTTGCATCTCCCCCCTTGCCCCTCAATGCTCAGGCCTAATAACCTAGATATATTCATAAACCATGGTTCTATATACCGGTACCCGGTATCTGAACCTGAAAATTCCATAAATACACAGAACGACATGATGTGTAAATGGGTTTGTCGATATGAGAGGGGATGGGTTCACATCAGAAGATTGTTTGCAAGATTGTCGGGATAACTTGGTTACTGGGTACAACTTGGGCATGTGAAAGCGAATCATCACAGCAGAAAACCTGGAACATAACACGATTCGTTCTGTGTCCAGTAAATATTTAGTAACACATGTTTCCTATAAGAGATCTGAATACCAACTAACTTAATGTTACCAGTCAATGTGATTATGTCCCAAACCATGTGAACTCGAGATTAGATGCATGGCCAAGTTTGTGCCACACTCAGGAAGATTATAATCTCCACTCTATGCTATACCAGGTCATACGTGTGTATTATACCAGCGCCGAAGCCGACCCACCCAAACTCAGTTGCGGTAGTTTATGACAAACAATTTGCTTTAGTACATCTGGGATAAATCGCAACCATCTTTCATACGGTACTTTGCGATATTATCTTTGACTGATAAATCACAAACAAATTTGCGACACTTACCTTTGCCATTGCAAAGGTATGTTAATTTGTTTGCAAAGTATTTAACAGTTTTTATCGCAAAGATGATTGCTATTCTGTTATATCAAATTGTGAAAATGTTTGCGATTTATCGCAAATATGTTTGCGAAGTATTTTACGATCTATCGAAAAGATGTTTGCAATTTATCGCAAAGTTTGGCGATTTATCAACATGTATTTTTAAATAGGTATTTGGAAAGTGACAGGAGGGTTTTCAAAACTTGAAACCAAATTTGTTTGTGATTTATCATCAGTCAAAGATATCGCAAAGTAATTATCGCAAAGTATGAAAGATGGTTGCGATTTATCCCAGATATACTAAAGCAAATTTTTTGCCAGAAACTGCCGCAACTGAGTTTGGGTGGGTCGGCTTCGGTGCCGGTATTCCAGTCCCTATGTTGTTAGTTTGATTTAAAATTTGGGAAAGTCGAAAAATAAAAAAACAGCGGTGTTTGAACAAGATGTCAATAAATTAGCTGACAGTGACACTCGAAAATCTTGGCGCAAATGCTGAGCTGCTTTTTTGTCCATAGTAGTTAGTACCGTGTAAAATATTGTTACTTCATTTTCAGGATTTCCAAATTAAACCAATGGAACTTTGGG